>RSEF01000003.1:22045936-22112716 GCA_003993805.1 Himantopus leucocephalus
AACATTCTTCCAAGCTGTGACAATGAATGCCTGATAATCTTAAATCTTCAATTGTTGTACTGATCAAATGAGCAAAATCCCTCCACAAATACTGTGATTTCTCTCAAATTGATAACAAAGTTAAGTCAACTTATTATNCTGTGACAATGAATGCCTGATAATCTTAAATCTTCAATTGTTGTACTGATCAAATGAGCAAAATCCCTCCACAAATACTGTGATTTCTCTCAAATTGATAACAAAGTTAAGTCAACTTATTATCTGTGACAGACTGCTTTGGGGATTTTTGCCTCTTTTTGGCTTTTCCTTCTAAGGAGGGAAGTAAGTTTTGGGGTTTTTATTATTATTATTCTCAGCCCGTATCTTGGTCAAATCCTTGGGTTCCAACCTGATGATGATGTTCAGTCCCTCTACCCTCATGTAATGTTACTCTGGTTCCTACACCGATTCACCCTCTTGAAGTCCTTTCATTTTCTTCTCAGAACATTTGTCCAAAAGGCCAAGAAAGGATTTACTTTCAAATGCGTAACGCTTTCAAATGCACAACACTTCCAGCAATGCTGGGCATTTGACTGAGCCCTTCACATTAAGGGCAAATTGAGGTCCTGCTTTGTCATATGTATTTTCGTTTTCATTTGTCTGATCTCTACCTGGTTCTGACTTGTTCTTGTGGTCTTATTGAGAGGCTGTCCTGTAGTTGGCATACTAGCTCTGGTTTGTCTCCTGCTGAACTCCCATCACAAATTCACAGAGGATGCCTGAGCTTCTGGCTGGCAAGCCACGTTTTGGATGCTGAAAGGTGATAACCAACTTGATGTCTGTTTTGTTCTGCATAGGTAGTAATGTGGGGAACTTCATCAAGCCAGGTGCTCAGAATATGAGATACTTGTGCACAAATACTGTCAGTGGTTGGGCTAAAACCCTCAAAGCACCTAAACATAGCGTAGTGAGGACATGCCTGTAGCTAAACTGCTGTGATTCCTTCCTTGACAAGAATCTGTTTGCAATATAGCCTCCTTTAAGTTCTGTTGATACTCAGGATTTTTTGTGTGTCAAACAGCAGTGCTCAATTCAACTGTGGAATTCTCATTGTTTGGGTTGTTTCTATTTGCCTGAGACTATTGCTTTAAAAAATGTTTTAAAGAGGAATACTTTCTATGGCACTTTAAGGCAATGTTCTGTTTGATTATATCATGTATAATTAAAATAATTTGCTTATTTTATCAGCTATTTTAGCTATTTTAGAACTATTTTTAGAACTATTTTAGAACTAAGAATATTATCAGCTATATAAAGCTATTTTAGAACTGTGTACTGAAAAACTGCTTAAGACTTATCTCCTTCATTTTTTCCTAACTTTACTGTTGGAAACGCAAAATACGTAGATACCCAAATTGCATTCCAGCACAACCTACTAGCAAGCAAGAGGATTTCCGCTTCAGTGCTGCAGTTCATTAAAGAGTTGTAAACAGAAATGCTGCAAAAGTGTACTGTGAGCCTGTGACGAGAGACTTCTGATAACCTCAAGGCTGGCTCCCAAATGATCTTATTAATTCTGTGAGTAATCCGGGGAAAATCAGTAGGGTTTCTTTGACTTTTGCCCTCAGAGGTTACAGTTTTTACAGCTTGGAGCAGCTATTGGTAACAATAGCTCTTGAAGTGTAATTTAAAAAACCCCAGGAAATGTGTTCCTGTTTTTCCTTCTGATGCAGTTACAACTGACAACTCCTCTTCCTTTAGTCCGTAATTCAGTGTGCTGCTGTTCCTGGAAACCTGTTTGGAATGCTATAATGAAGTTTTTCACTTGCCTGAAGTACATCAAATGTAACACATGAGCCTGGTTTCCAGTGGAGACTTCATTCTACATGCAGTCAGCTGTTTCTCATGAGTCACACCTTTGGCTGGGTAAGGAAGGAAAGGGTTGCTTTGTGGAGGCTCTGCAAAGTTCATGATTTTACTACTTCTGTATTGGGAAGGCTTCTGTTACCTCTGTCGGCTCATTTGTGTTCAAGGTAGCTAATCCAGGACCAGAAAGTGACATCTTTTCTAACTGTTAGTGACAACTAAAGAATAAATTAAAATATAGACTGTAGGAAATCTGGACATAAAGTGTCATGTTTTGTGGTGATGGATGGAAGAAAAGTGCAATAAGCATTTGCATCTTTTCTTGTGAACGTGTTCTCTTTTTTTATCTAGCTTGAAGTTTATTTTTTCTTCAGTTTCCCTTTGAGAATTATTTTCAGTATCCTTAAAATCTTGTCTTGAAGAGTAACACAAAGAGCTATTTCAAATTGCTTTTCTCCTTATGCAAGGCCTCTCAGAGTGGCATCATCCTGCCTAGAACTGGGCTACCTCTTTCCAGGTGCCTTTTCTCCTGCTATTCCATTTTCCCTCTGCTCTCCAGAGTTGACATCAAATGGTCTGTGTTGGAGAAGGTAAGATTCCAGAGCTTATCAGACATTAACTGTTTTGAAAGGCTTATATCTGTGGCCTGTTGTCTGGATGTTACTTATAATATATACGGAACTGTTAACTATGTATAAACATTTCCCATTTTAAGACTTCCTTACTATGCAAATTAACCTTGGCTGTTCTTTAAAACTACTGCTCTTTAAAACTGTTTTTCCAGCTTAAGGTAGGCATGCTTACCTTGCTATTCAGTGTTAGCAACATATTTCTTTGACGTGTATCCCCATAACTTTGACGCTATTATAGTTTTCCAGTTTAGCTAGCTGCCTTATCTTTCTGCTTTTAAGTCAGATTTGGTTAAAGTATATCCGTTTAAACCAGATAAATGGGAAAGTACATAATTTGATACAACAAGGAGTTATAAAAAGTTTGATCCGGTCTTCAGTAGTATTAAACCTTTGGTTATTGCAGTTAAACTGTGAAAAGTTCAGATTTTTTCAGCTTTTTAGAATTTTCTGATAATGACTACTTTTGAAGCCAGCAGCTGTGTTACTTGATGCATCAAACAAGTAGATAATGTTATTGTGATTAAAGTTATCTTTGGAAATCTTTTCCATTGTTTCCCTCAGGAGGATAGATAGCTTTGAAATAATCTTAACCTAAATTGGAAAACTCAAGACATACCTCATCAATGAACTTTATGGTGTCTGATACTTCAGTGTTGTGGGAGGTGAAAATGCAGTGCAGGTCACCGCAATGATTAAAAGGTAAAACTGGTTAATGGAGTTTGTAGAACCTGTGCACCCACAGAAACTTCTCGGTTGTGTGTGAAGATTGTCCTGCACATCTAAACTTCTTGCAATGGTAAATAGTGTTTATGCAGATAGGCATTCTACACAGTAAGATCGCCTACAGGACAGATACAGAGATTTCTCCTTTCCTATCTAGACTACTGCTTCTAGAAATTAGTCTTCTGAGTTTCTGGTTCTGCTGATTCAGAAGATTTTGTCATTAGGAAAATTCAGGAACAGAGGAGAGAAATACAAAAATAGAAGCAGGAGATGAGAAGAAGCAAAGGTCTGTACAAAAGAGAGAGAAATGGTGCTGTACTTGGAGCATAAGGAGAGGTAGTTACTGATAGGCTGGCAGAACTGTGCAAAATGGGTTTGGTAGTAACAACCATACCTTCGAAGTATTTTTTTTTCTGATTTTATAGAAATTATGACTTGTTGATAATTATTTTGCTGCCTTAGACTGAAAAGCAGATTTTGGCAGCCTCTGCTTTGTTTCCTCTCTTCTGATTTGCCTGTGTAGTGTTCTGAGTTGGATATTCCAGAATTGTAGCTCCTCACTGTGTAGAAGGCTGATTTTACTTTAAGTTTCATTACATTCATCTGTCACTTGCTACATACACTTGTACAGATTCTTGAATTCTGGAATATAGGGGGACGATGATCTCACTTAGATTCTTATCCCCCAAGTTTTCAGCAGCTGTAAGGGGGGGAAATCCAACTTTATCAGACGGAATATACACACAAAGAAATGTTTGCTTTGATAACAAAAGAGGCTCAGTGCTCAAAAAGATGTTCTGGAAGGATTTGCTTCTAATTAGAGTGCATAATTTGACAACTTTAAAATAAAGAATGCTATAATACATTGGTACTTTTATTCACAGCTTCAGCTAAGATGGCATGATCAATGGCTTTAGCAGGTTTTAATTAGCCTTCTATCTGTTCTGTTGCAACAAGAGGAATAAATGCCTTAGCAAAAGATTTCTGTTAAGTAGGATAACTTCTCAGTGTACGCTCACAAAAAGAAAAGGAAAACTGCTTTTGTTTCAGATTACCCCATAGTATGTTCTGTGTTTACATCTCCTTTAGATTTACTGTAGATTAACTTGTTAGACTATGGGTTTGATTTAATAAATAAATAGGATATGGAGCATTTCTGTTGTAGATCACTTTGCTGAAAGTATGTGATGCCAGCAAAGACCAAGCTGGCTTCCCCCTTTGGTAGCAGTGGCTAAGCTGTCCCTGTGGAGACTCCAAAACATTTGCTAGCCATAAAACTGGTACTTACTTTCCTTTTTTCATGTTGTTTAATGCTGGCATATTGTTTGTCTTTCCTTAGGGTTTTTGATTAAGCTTTTACTTTTACCAAATCCTTATCTGTAATGACAGTTTAATTTTTTGGAAGATAAATTGAAGTGGCGTATACAGTAAAATAACTTTTCAACAACCTACTGCTAACTGTTTCCAGATACAGATGCAATTTAATCACATCTACACTTTCTGAAAAATGTAAATCTGCAGTTCTCTAAGGAATGTTTATTAATACCTTTAATGTTTATCGTTGTACATGAGGAAGGTATACATAATCCCTCTGTGTTAGAAAGACCCTTCAGTGTAAATTTATTAAAGATTACTTTACCCTGTCACAAACAAAGTGTCCCCTAAATCCAGTTCCCTCCCATGAAAGCGTGAGAATTTCTCCACTACTTGGGGTATGTGCAAATCATCTGCACTACAAAAGAACCCCAGCTCCTTCCATTTTAGGAATCTGGGAAGGGTAAATATTTAGAAGGGCTGGCATAACAATAGCAGAAGTAGAAGGAAATTAAAGTTTGGGATCCAGTGCTGAGACACATTTGGCTTAAACTGTGGGTGGAAAAAAGAAAAGCTTTTTAGTAAATTGGTGAAAGGTTACGATTTTCATTTTTGGATTAGGGAATATGTGAAACTCTTCTACGTAGAATAAACTATGCAGTTTCACAGACAAGAAGTCTCAGTTTTAAAAAGGTAGCCTTTTTTGTTCTTGTTTAGGTTTTTTGCTTTTTCTGTCATACCAGACTATGTTGTTGTTCAGTTACTTTCTGACAGGTTGCAGGAACTAATATTTCACTGAGCAAAGACTAAGCACTGTTAAGTGAACAAGTCTTTTTATGGAAGACTACTGCTGGTATGAGAACTTCTTGAATGTAAAGCTTAGGGGCTATAGGTTGAAAGAATATATGAAGTAGACTGAAACTAAGACCATGGCATAGAAATTTATTTCATTATGGAACCTCTGGTGTTAAGGTTGCAAAGTATTTTGCTGTATAAAAGATATTTTTTTTTTAGAATCTCTTAAAGAATTTCCAGCATCTGTTGTTTGCAACAGCTGTTAGATATTGAGCAGAAAGATTCGTCTATCCTCAGAATAGCAAGAAAAATGTATTCTTTATCTTGATAAATTCAGTTCAGGTTGAGTAACTCTTTGGATATTAAAACCAGTTTTCCTGGTGTATTTGACTTATCTTTAGGAGATTTTTGGCACTATGTTCAAATAACTAAACGTGTATGTTCTAAAGACTGAAGTCTATTCCTGCCAAAATTTGCCATGTGACTTATGAGCCTATATAAAGACCATTATAATAACTTGAACTGATACTTGGCTTGTGTTTATGCAAGACAACTCCAACTAATCCTTTAATTTAATTTTGAACAGTGCCATGTTTTTCAGAAAGGGACCATATAGAGTTGGCTGGAGAAAAAGAACTGTACTTTTGCAAAGAATTTCAGTGTTTTGAAATTTGATGGTTTTTTGACCCAATTTAGAAGTTAAAACAAAAAAAATTCTTCATTTCTTTGCAGAAGGAAATAGAGTTTCTCCAGGGTGTTTATCTCCACAGGTAGGAGACCCTGCTGGGTAGCCTTATCTGATGCCTCAGGGCTCTTAGCTCTCATTCCGCTTGCTCCAAGTTGTATGGGTCATCAGAAAAGGCAGGTTTCCAGTCAGTTCTGTTGGAAAGTTGTCAACCTTTACCATCACCGTCTCATGTTTTAATAGTATTTTTTCGTTACCCTTCATATAATTTTGATTTTTATGGTTTCCAGATGGTAGATAAGTCAGCGCAGCCCCTGACGGTTTGTTAAATTTCAGATCACCTAGTGTCTTGAAAGCTAGCAGAAGTTGCTCTTCAGATTTAGGTGCCAGTTGCTGCAAGGGGAGTTAGATCCACAGAACTTTGGAACTATAGTGAAATATATTAGTATTAGTGAAATACAGTGTAATAGTATTTGGAGATAGAGTAATTTAGACCACTCCAGGATGTCAACGCCTGAGTTCTTGTGAATTTCAGTATTTTGGTTACCTACTTGTATGGTATTTGTTATCTTGAAGTTTGGTTTGTGGGATAACAAACACTTCAGTATTTAAGTGCTTGTCCCATCTTGGCTTAGTCTTATTGAGAGTAGTCTGCAAGTTCTGCAAAGTGGAACGATTTAAAGAAATTCTTATTTCAGTAAGGTCATTTCTTCAACCTAGACACCTGAAGAGCTAAACCCAGTGCCAGGAGGTAATTGAACAATGTGGTCTTACTCTGTACAACAGTGATACATTAACTAGCACAGCAGAGAAGAGGCTGTTTGCCTGCCTTATTCAGAAGCAAATGTGCCCTGCACAAAAGGTAATATTGAATCTCACAGTTGATTAATCAAGCGCTTTTCCTAGCCTTTTGCATCATGTCTATTACTGCATGAGATGTGTTAGTTGTTAAAACAAAACCCCTTAAAATATTAAGCAGAAAAAAGAAATTACAAAAGGAACTGAATTTATAGTAAACTGAATTTAAACCATGAAGTCTGCACTCTATGGTAGTTTAGTCTTAGTTGTAAATTAATATAAATCTACTTCAGATTCAGGGTCTATATGACCGACAACTGTTGAATTTTGGTCATAGTTCCAGGGAACTCGTGACCAGGGTCATTGGGATTCAAGTGTTTTTGCACAATAGCTTTCTACTGGTAAAATAAATCATAACAGAGCCTGTTTTAAATCTATTTAAGGCTTGTGGGACTGCAAGAACTTTAGAAGGTTCCTGTTCAATACGAATGAACATGGCTGAGTTGTGACAGGTGACACTCATTTTAGTGTAGGATTTACCGTGACCGTTTTGTAGGATGTTCTATTTCTTCCCCAGTAATTCATCTGTAGCACCATTTTAATGGTCAGTTCCTTATGAACTGGAAGAATTAAAGATGTTTGTTTTACCATGTTTAAAAATAGGGGTTTCAAAATGCTTTTAGTGGATAGAGTAATAGGATAGACTCTAGGATAGAGTCATTACTTCTAGAAGTTCTTGAAGTAACATCTGACAAAGTAGATCAGAACTTACGAGGAACAACAGGGATGAAGGCCCTCATTGCCTGGGGGAGGAGTGGAGAGCTCAGTCTAAGCAAATGTAGCACTCCTGTCCCCTTGTAGTGCAAGCAGCAAAGCATACTGGTGTGCTGTAGAGCAGAGGCTGTGCCCGGTGCTGTTTCTACCAATGCCCAAGTTCCACTGCAACAACAATAAAGAAGTCTCTCCAAATGCTTTGCAATGCTTTGATATAATTGCTGGGCAACTGTATGATAACTCCAAGAAAAGGAAGACTTGGATTTTATGCCGAAATCTATCTGAAGGATTTCAAGCTCAGGTATCTCAGCAAATAGTGGACTCTAACTTCTTAGCTGTTTACTAGGCTGGGATCAAGGCCATCCTTTGTAGAACTCAGAACACAAAATTTACAGGACCAGAGTGAGGGAGAGCACAAGCAAGTGAAACAGGACTTTGTAATCCAATGATGAGGTCACTTACTTGGGCAGGGGGAAACACAGGCTGTATAGGTATTTTACATGAAACAGTACACAGAGTTTATTAGCAGTCTTAGAAGCTTAAACAGAACTAAGCATAGCCTATAAAGTGGTGAATTGAACAATTTCTGTCTAACATCCTTTGTAAAGAATGAAAGTAAGATTCTTGTATGTGTTTTTTTTCAGATGCTTGATATTTGCAAAATTGCTTCATTTCATAACAGAATTTTGCATGGTGAAAGCTTCTGTTTAATCTTATTCTAGGCCTCTGTTTAATCTTACTTTAAATGTGCCAATCAAGCTTTAGTTTGTGTACTCGCCAGAGAAATTATTCTTTGTGTTATAGTTTTAATAGAAATGAGCATATTGAAAATCAATAGAAATTCTACATCCCCATCTGTGGATATAAAATGTTGATGTAATAGTTGTGTGTGCCAACACTCGTGTATTTCTCAGTTTATAACTTCGAAGTGAAGAAAATGCAAATGTATTGTACTTCAGTGCATGACTAAATTAGGGTATTAAAACAGGTTTTGTTATGTTCACCTCTAATTTTGATGGTTTAAAAAACTCACTTGTTATTAGCTAGATTTACAATGGCAGTTTTAGATTTCTAGGAAGCTCTAGTGACCTCTGCAAAGAGGTAATTCATTGAACCTGTCACTAATAATTTCTTTCTGCAGCTAATAGTAATGGGTTTAATCCAGAAATTATGAGCTGGGCCCCCCTTCCCTGAGGGAAGTATTTCTTTCCATCTTTAAATGTAAGGGGCGTGAGCATAGTAAATTTAACAGGACCTGGCTGTTCTTTTATTTTTGAAGTCATGAGGCTTTTCCTAAGTACTATGCAGAATTCAGTAATACGCCACACAATTTTTCTTGAATTGCCTCCATCTGAAGGCAGACACATGTTTCACCCATGCCATTTTAATGGAATACAGCTTTGTTTGGTGTCACTCACATGTTTACCTGCAGGCTTGCAAACTAGCTCATGATGGCTGGTATCTTTTAGGCGTTCTGTGCACAAGAAGCCTGACCGTTTCAGTAATCCTCTGACTGATAATCTGAAGAGTATGGGTGCTTCTGCTCAGTGTTTACAGTAGCCGTGCAAGTAGGGTAGTAATGCAGCACTTGTGAAGAAAGTCATAGAAGATAAGGACGTTTTTGAACTGTTGACTTGATTAGCTCTGAAAGGAAAAGTGCAGTCATTCAACGACAAAGCAGAAACCTGGGAAAATCCCTTCAGTGGCTTTACCAATTGTACCCAACTACATTTTAGTATTGAATTAGAATGCTAATCACTGAGTTCTTCTCCATCTTGTCCTAATGAAAGAAATTCCTGTATGTAGGGGACTGGAATTTCAGTTTGTAAGCATTTCAAATACAGCCCTTTGTTTCTGCTTTGTTACTCTGGGAGAATTCGAAACTAGTTCAGCAATAACTTGTTTTATAGAAAACTTACAACTAGAAATTAAGCATCATGCTTACGCTTATTCCTTTGATTTGCAGTTCTAATTTTTAGTTATATTGTCCTTAAATCTTAATCAAAATTTTAAATTTTTATTTAGTGCTAAGTATTAACTCTAAAGCTATTTCTTTTATAGTGTATACTACAATATACACATTATATGTGTAAATACTTCTAAGTGGACGTAAATCATTAGTGTCACTGAAAGAAGCAGATCTCCCTGCTTACTCCTGCTGGTTGTTCTTGCCTGTTGTGTTTGCCATCTTTACACCAGCAAATGTGCTTGCGCAGCTATGTGGTGAGCTGAGCTTAGAGAATTTATTAGGATTAAACTTAATCTATAAGGAGGAAGTGTGTGGGCGAGTGTCTTAGCACATGTTTGCGTGATAGGTACTTGCCTCTTGAAATTATCGCCTAGCTGTGAAATTCCTTGTCCTCTGACCTCGGGCTGAGCATTCCAGGTTCCCTTCTCTCCCTTCTTCCCTGCCCCCTTCCCCTTGAAATGTGCAGCTTGCTCTCACCCCTGGCTTATAATATGCCAGTAACCAAGGAGCTCAGCGTCACCTGTTTCTCCTTGCCATGCACAAATACTGCTGGTCCTGCCTGACATCTCGCACTCGGTTGTACTGGAAAGGCGGGAAGAACACTGGTAGATATTACAGTCCTTTCTAATGCCTATCAATAACTTCATATGCATTTGGCTTTGAGTACTATGATCAGATCCATGTGATATCTTTTTGGTCACTGTGAGGGGGGAAAAAAAATAAATAGTGGGTATGTCATGCAAACATGAAGAAAAGTCATCCAAAATTGATTGGGATGCTTTCCTCAAGGTTAGATTTATTCTTTTCTTATCTTTGTCTCTAAAGCAAACTCTTTGGGAAAGATTTTTTTGCTGGTAGATNATGAAGAAAAGTCATCCAAAATTGATTGGGATGCTTTCCTCAAGATTAGATTTATTCTTTTCTTATCTTTGTCTCTAAAGCAAACTTTGGGAAAGATTTGTTTGCTGGTAGATTTATACATAAGTTGTTTTGGAAAGGGTATATACAAAGATGAGTATCTTCTGACGGAGCAGTCTTTCTGTGGCTGTTCTTTTGCTTTCAATAGCTGATTGGGTTGTGAGTTCTTGCTGGGAAGGTCAGTATCTTATGCATGCATTGCTCATATTAAAATAGTATCTGGCTGATGACTGTTAAATACTGTAGACTAAACAAGGCTGTTCTGTTAAATACCATTTAAAATTGTAAAAAGAATATTCAGATTTTAATGTCTGAACACCTCTATAAAGGTTCAATGCCTTGGTAGTAAACTGATTTCTTAGCTTTATTGAAATTAGCAGTGCCCATGCCCTGGAACAGGTACATGGCCCAATTAAGTGATCTGAAAGGGAGGGAGTTGCAAAGGGACCAAACTTTTCTCCTAGCCATGGAACGGCTGTGCAGCTGCTGCTGCCGCAGGGCTGCCAGAAGTATTCAGCAGCTGCTGTATGCCTGTCTCTGTGTCTGATACGGAGGTGGTTTACTGGTGCTGACTTTGTACAGCTGTGGTACTGCTGGCAGACACCCAGTCACTTGTCTTTGCCAGGATATAAAAAAAATAAATCCCTCCACGCTTGTACTCTGTAACAACCAAAAGTGACTAGTGTTCTTTCAATTCCCATACCCTGGTTTCCTGTGCCAGAAGACTGGTATCAGTCCTGCTGCTTCAGAGTCCTGGAGTCCTTCATGATCCTCAGTTCCTGGGTACGGAAAGAAACTGTACTCCTAAATACATTTCAGCACCTGATCCTCTTCAGATTCCTTAATTCTTATGCAAAGAGAGTTATCTGATACAACAATTCATGTAACCAGTAGAGAACCAAATCCTATTCCGACGAATCTCCTAGAAACAGAACGTGTATAGTACAGGTAAAATGGCTAGCCTGTAGTAATTGGAAAAAGCAATATTGTCTAACTGAATTGGCTACATACATCACAGAGGCTGTAGCAGAAGTAATCTAATTGAAGTCGTATCTTGAATTTGGTCTTTAAATAGCTATCCAACTGTACTTATTGAATGAAAATCTCAAGAGGTACCATCAGGTTTGAAAAGCCTTCAAGTACATCATCTTAGACATTTGGTCAATACTGGACATATTAAATATAAAAATTTGGTTTGTTAAATGGACCTCACGCAGAGAAATAATATATCTGAGTTTCTAACAGAGCTGTAGTGCAATTTCTGTATACCCTGTGCTTTTCCAAAGGATTTTTTGATTTGTGACTTGATCAGAAAGGTATACCGTTGCAGTTTTGTACTGACAAGAACACAGCTCAGAACTGTGTGTCTCCAGGGAACCTGTGTGCACTGCAGAAAATGCCAAATCAGTTTTTTTTGAGAAGATACACCTCAGTATCCCTAGGCATAATGTAAAAGGAATAGAGGTAGCATTAAAAAAACCCCCACCATGTAGGGGAATGTTACATAGATGTTTCATAGTTTAGACTTGTCTCAAGGTTTTTGACTTAGAGTAGCAGGTAAAACAGACACGTGTCAAACTAACTTTAGTGAACAGGTTTGGAAATGATGTGACATGCATACGAGAGGCAGGAACTGTAGTTTAGTCTAAACAGTGCGAAATCAGAGGGTCCCAGAGAAATCTGACATCTCCTTCAAAAGCTATGGAGCTTGGTGCTCTGAAAGGTCTGGTTCTTGATTTATCTGAACGTACGAGAAATTCCCAGGCTCGCATCTGTTTGCTAAGAGACAGCTAGAAAAGGTTGACTTCCCATTGCAGGAGCCGTGTTTGGGTAACCCTCTGGCAGGCAAGCAGCCTAGTGAGCAAACATTGGGTTTGTGCTCAAATAGCATTTTCTCCTGCCTTGTCTGTCAGGCCTTCGTTAGTGTGTCAGTAAAGCTCACATCAAATAAAAGCTCCTCTATGGGCTCTAGCAATGCTTGTTTACTTCAAACACTTAGACTTTGGTGCTTGTTTCACCTTCCTAATGGAGAAAGGTGAAGGTGTGATGCGGCTTGTGCACAAAAGTGGGGGAGCTCTTTCATGCATTATTTGAAGGTTTAGGCTGTTACTTTTGAAAATCCTTCAGAAAAGTGAATAATAAGCCGGTAGGGGTTTTCTCTCCTGTTACTTCTAGTAATTCAAGGGAACAGCATACTAGGTTGAAAGTTGAACTTGCGGTAGGTAGAAGAACTGTTTCAGAACTATAGTCATCACCTAATTTGCCCTTAAATGAGTGAGAACCACCTTTTAGCTGTGAAAGTGAATGAAATGCACAACAAAATTAATACTTTTCTGGTATCTGCAACAAGTGTTTGTATTGCGCAGGTATTATATGGCAATACTTATGCAGTTGCAGTAAATATTGATGTTACATTTTTAGTTTCCCTGAAATTAAGTACAAACCCATGGTCCCTATCTTAAAAGTAATTGATACCTTAGTGTTTTAAAAGAATTCCTTATGTTTCAAGACTTTGCTGTTTCCTGAACTTAAGAATATGAATCTGAAAAAGTGACTTTCCCTTGTTTCTCTAGCTGAAATAGAAATAGCAGTAGTTGTGTTTTCTGGATTGTTGCTGTATGAATTCCTCCAAATGATGGGAGAAATGCAGTTCTTTGTTATTTCTTTGATTATAGACAAGTTAATCTTAATATGGTGGTTACTGTAACAATATTGGTCAAGTGCATTTCTCCTGTCATTTGGAAAAAAAATTATACTGCAGTAATCGCTTTCACTGTGACATCAGGATGGTGGTTGTAATTTAAATACTGGTGTTATACAAGTGATGGAATTACTGCTTTTTATGTCACTTGTTTATTTTACGTTCAGATAAAGCTTTCTGTTAGTTTTTCCCTCTGGTCAGTCTGGACTGTTTTACAAGTGACATTATACATGTGTGCACTTACATAAGGTATACTTAAGTGTAGTTAGTTCATAGTGGAAAAGGTACACCTGTGAGAAAGGAATGTGAATGAGAAAATGTAACTGTGTGTAAACATGTTTATGCAGCTGCATTTTAATGTAACTTATTATTGGAGCACTCTGTCTAGAGAATAAAACTGTTACAACTGAAGACAAGCTATTAAAAATTCCTTCAAAACACTGAGCTGTAGATAAATCAAAGGTATAGAATTTCAGTTCTGCTTCCCGATTTATTTGTATTTTAAACAAGTTTTCTTCATCTTAGCATCTGAGAACTATTTGAGATGCTAATAAAACTGTCTTACAAACTTTCCATATTAAAGAATTTTTGCAAAGTATTAAATCTGATATTTTTGTTTTATTGATGATTAATACAGAGCTTTGGTTTTTATTTTAATAGTGTAAATAATCGCTTCCAAGGTGAGGGATTCTTTTAACTTACTAGCTTTTCAAGATTTTTGTGTGATGTGGGACTTGAGTTCCTGTTGGATCCTCAGATATGCATTTCAATTCAGAGTACATGTGATTTGGAAACATGCAAAATAAAAGATTTATCTTTATTAGATATGCGCTGAAAAATCACTAAACTGATGTTAGTATTTCTGTTCCGTAGGTAGATAAAACAAGACAGTCTTACATTTCATAGAACTCAACCTTCACATGACCTGGTTTAAAACCTCAGGATCTAAATGAAAAAAGTTAAATACTGCGAGAGTGTCATTTCGGTTGAGGGGAAAAAGGACTGGAAAATGTCGCTCTCATACTTTGAGAGCTTTTTAAAAAAATCAATAAAGGAAATAGTTTAGAATCCTGCTTCATTTGTTTGCAATATCATACTGAACTGACTCTTTAATTACACTAGGGACTGAGAGCACATTGTTCTAGGCGCTTTGTGGACAATGAAAGACCCTCTTTGCCCCAGCAATTTACTTCTGTGCTTTGACTTTGTGTTATTTAAGGTGAAGTGACCTTAAATGTCCGGTTTCCAGAATATTAAAAGAATGTGTTGGTATCTATGTTATTGAATGTAGTGTGTAGGGTTTAAATTTCCTGATTACAAGCCACAAGTCCTTTGTTTATCTAAAAAAACAAATAGAGCATGATCAGCAATTATGTCTAACGTTTCCCCTGTCACGAGTGCTGGAGAAGACTGCTTTGCAAGGATTAAAGATTTTTCAGCCTCTATACTCAATTCTCAGCCTTTCTTGAGGATATCAATTATGAAAGATTTTGTGATGAAGTCTGGATGAGTGGAAACTGGAGAAGGACAGCCAATTTACTTCACATCATCTATTGATCAGTCAATGTTTCATCCTCGTGGAGCTAGCAGTCTGAAAATGGAAGGCTCAATACTTAAGGCTTCAGCCGTCGGAGTATGATGATACTAAATCGTTTTTTGCTTATATTACCACCTATATTTATATGAAGGTTTGTCTCCTCCACCCTGGGGGGTGGTGGGGGAAGAGCGTATAGAAGAATGCCAGTGTAAGAGGATATGAGCTTTTATGTTTAATAACTTTTATTTAATTCCTTTTCCTTTCTTCATCCTGTATCTCAAAGAAATAAACCTACAGATCTAAGTACAGGTTTTTTTCCATTGCTGAGTGTTTTTGTTTTTATCTTTTACAATATTCTCTTTCATCTTTGGGTAATACAGGTTGTGAATTAACTCCACTGTCTGTTCAGAAGCTCCCAACTGCCAGTTTTGAGAGTTTCCATCTCAAGGGCGATGCCTTATAAACACAGCTCTTCTGTTTTCAGGCTGTTTAGGTCTAGGAGCAGATGACTCACGTTTGTGTGTCTGCAGTCTCAGATAAGTCAGTTTGTGGTTTTGCCTTGTATTTCTGGACCCCAGAGTGCTTGGGAGCACCGTGTAGGCACTCAGATGTCTCTGCAAAATCATCAGGTGTAACACAATCAGGGGCAGTCTAGACCTAGTCATCTCTGATGGATCAAGCTGACTCAGTCCAATTAACTTTCTCAATACTGTGCTTCTGGCATGTCCCATGTACTGCTAGAATCTGAAAGACCCCAATTTGAGCCCTACGTGCCTCTGAATAATTAAAGTATCTACCGCTATCTCAGTATTACCTCAGTTGTTGCATGAAAATATCCTTTAGTATGAAAAGTAATAAATAAATGGTTGGTTCCCTACCATGTTTCTCCCACTGTGTTGTTTGTTTTAAGTGGTGTTTGGTAAATTGCCTCCTGCAAGTAATGTGTTGTAGCATCTAAGATGCAATAGAATATTGTGTCCAAGAAAAAAACGCCAGTCAGGAAATTCTGTAGGTGGATAGGAATTGTAATAAAAATTCAGTGTAGCTATAATAAAATATTTGCAGAGTACACGTGCCATGTACAGAACTCATTTTGTCATTTTAACCTCTAATTAGCTCTTTACTTCTATTCCATATTCCCTTATTCTCCCCAGTTCATTAGCAATTCAGCAGAATTTCTACGGCACCTCTGGTGCCCTCAGTCTGGCCTTCAAGGATTTCAAAAGTCTCTGCACTTCTCGCCTGAGTGCTTGCCTACTCCTTTAGCATCAACTTGTCCCCAGAGCACCCAAAAAGGCCACCAGCTCTCCTATTAATGTCCAGCACTGTCAAAGTCCTTCAGCTTCTTCTGAATAATCTCTCTCTCTCTTTAAAAGACCCTGCTGTGAAAAGAAGAATCTGTGATTAATGTCATAGTAAGCTCGGAGAGGCGTCTGAAGGCATCCAGCCAAGAAAAGGTACCGAGAATAGCTGCAGCTACAGCGTTGGAAGTAGTTGGGTAGCAGCTCTTGGTCATGGCCAGCCAAAGCTAGCAGAAGTGGGTGGCACTTGATGGCATTGCCTGGTGTCTTCAGTTTAGGAAAGGCTATGAAAGGATCAAGGCCAAGAACTGCAACTCTCTATATCTTGTTTGAAGAGAGAGAATGGTCAAACTCCGTATGTTACAACACAGTATGTCAGCCATACTTTGTAAATACAAGCTTCAATTTTTTTAAGGCTTATCTTCTTAAATATTATACAAGCTATAATTCATTTGAATCTCTAATATGGTTATCATTGTAACAGTGTTTATTTTTTTCCTAAGAATTTTATATTGAATTCTGTATTAGTATTTTTACTACGACTTGATTTCATTTGTTAAGCATACTATGAAAAATGTTGTTTTAAATTCTCAGTAAAACAAGCCCCTTATCATGATGTTATAAGAGATGGTTTGCCCATTTTTCTGAGTTTAAATGATTTTTCTTTGATTAGAACATGTGAAGTACTTTTGTTTGTGCAGAGCAATATGTCTGCCTTCAAGGGCTTGAAGTTCAAATCACTAATTTTTAAGTAATCCATGAAATCTAAAAGTAATAATTAACCTTCAAGATGGCATAATAGTCAAATTCTATTCTGCTCATTTTTTCCTTAATGCATAGTAAAGCTTTGAGATTTCTTTTTATTTATGGCCGAAATTCTATTACTTGTACTGATAGATTCATAGGTAGTTGGAACTTCCTGGTGGATCGAGGATCATATTGACTTAAACCAAGGCTGAAGTAGTAGTGCGTATGTCCTGCAGATTCTCTCCATATGTGCATTTCCAGCTGGTGGATAGAGCAGAGTGTTACTTGTTTATTTTCTCGAGGCTTCCACAGATCAAATTTGACAATCTGCCTTAAATCGGTCTAAATTCTTCTATTGTTTTCCACCTTCCCCTGATTTTCTTCCTGTACCTGCACTCCGAATGCTGCAGAGCTCAGTTGTATTTCCTAATCACATAGAAATGAAGAAGTCAGCATTTGTCTGATATCGCTGGAGATGGACAGTGGGATAAGTAGCAACGTTAAAAGTTGAACATAATGCAGAAGGGGATGTTAAAGGGTGTATGATGGAGATGTCAAAACCAGGAGAGTGTGCTGGGAGGATACTGGACAGTTAAGGCTCTGCGGGGATAGAGCGTAGCATGGGGGAAAGGTTTCTCAGTATTTGCAGTGCTGAGTTTGCTTTTCAGATACTGTAAAGGCAATAATTGACTACAAGTCTGTAATTCAAATATATGATACAGTATTTAAATCCAATTTGCACAGGAGTCATTTTATTAAGTACAATCTCTGAACATACACTACACATTCATTTTACTATCGTCCTTGGGCACAAAGTGTCTGCAGTAAGTTGATGTGCTAACAGATAGTAACACTATTTTGTGCAGTACATATAATCTAAAAGCTTTAATAGATTGTAATCCTTTAGATTTTTATAGTACTTTTCCTCCTAGATATTAAAGCAGTGAGTAAATATTACATGCTTTTTGTCACATCTTTGAGGTGGTCAGCAAATACAAGTGATACAATATCTGTAGTGAACTGATCTACAGTAATATTGACATATGTAAGAAATACTTTTATTAGTAAATAACTTTTTCAAAAATATGTGGAGTTTTGTGACTTCGGAAAAGTAGCTTTGAGATTATTCTTGTGATGCTTCTGGGCCTACATTATGTGTTTCAGATATCCAGAAAGTGAATACCATCTTGTAGTCCTACTTCCATTTTGAATTATGGTTTAAAGTTATCTGGCTTGTAATATTGCTATTTTGCTCAATAAATATATCTTGTATAAGAACTGTCCTGGACCATTAGCACTGAATAGCTCCATTAATGTTACAAAAACAGTGTTCTAGATAGGATGCTGATGGTGTGTGGGAGGTAGAGACAGGGCAGCTGATGCCAGTAAAATTTTCCAGTTGAAGCTAACTGAAAAAGGCAAGGAACACCAGTTAAAAAAAGAAAGTTTCCCCTTAGAACTGGGGAAGCAGCACAGTCTCTCACCACCTGTTAAAGACCAGATCCAATGAGCAGGAAGAACTGCCTTGCATAAAAACTTGGACCAGAGTTAGGGTGCATAATTCTAAGGTCACAGTGAGGGAAATTGAGCCCCATTGTTTCCTTTTTGGTAAGATTTTTTTGCTTTACAAAGAGTAAAGATGCTTGTGGATGAGAAATGCCTTTTGCTACAACCAGCTCAACTTGACCCTGAAATCAGAGCTCCTGTATTTCAATGGAGGGGAAAGATCTTCTAAAAAGCCGATTCCGGGTGGATTGTGACCCGCTTTGGAGCAGAGGAGACTGATTTATAAGATCTGCCCCAGGNAGGAGACAGATTTATAAGATCTGCCCCAGCAGGATGGCAATTCTGAGGTTTGCATCTGAGATACCCAGAGCTGAGGAAGAAAAAAAACCAGGAGTCACCTCCCAAAACATGAGTCTTGTGAGCGTGTGAGGTTCAGTAGTTTGTTTGAGCATACCCTGGTAGAGCAGGTTGAGACCAGCTTGTGGCATTTCCCATAGTAGTGTGTTAAGAAGTTTCTCATACTACAGCTCTGCAAATTGAGTGCAGTGTTCCCCACATTAATACTGACATCTTTCTGAACATGATCTGCTGCTTTATTCTTGAGGTCTTAGAATTGAGGGTTTAAATATCCCCAGAATTTGGCAGTCTCTGTTTTTTTCATTTTGACTTGTAAGTGACCAGGCTATCTTCTCTGCTCCTGGAGTTTTCAGCTTTTTGCATTAATAGCCTGTAATAATTCAGTTTGTATTTATAAGGTCTTCTAAAAAAAAAAAAGTATCTGAGGAGTATGTGGAGATGTTTACTTTTGGACTACCAGGTTCTCAAGTGCTCAGAAGTGAACGAAGCTCAAGGAAAAAAAAAAAAAAAAGACATTTTAGGTACAAATATCTTAAGATCTGGCAGGGGGAAAACCTCGTTTTTCCAAGTAAAAAAAAAAATAATTGTTGTTGAAGTGTTGTAGGCCCACAGAGATACTTTGTAAGAAATGGCTGAGAAGCAAACTCCGAAGCAAGAGCGTGGGGCTGGGGGGCGAGACATGCTGCCAGCAACTAATGAGCACTGAAGTGAGTTTGAAAACCACTCCAAACGACACTCGGCTTCTATTTTCGGTGTCCCGCCTCCCTCGGCTCTTTCTCGTTTCAAAACCGCGGGTGGCACGGTGATGCCGCTTGTCCTTCCCACGGCACCGCGCGTGCCGCTGCTGGAGGCGCCGGCGGGTCCCGCAGCTCCGGCGGGCGCGGCTCTGGGCTCCATCCACATCGGCCTTAAAAACCGAACCGGATCCAAAGGGGGCTGGAAAGCGAGGGCGGGGAGCGGCCCCGCGGCTCCCGCAGCAGCAGGGAGGAGCCGGCGGGTCGGTGCCGGTTCCGTGACCTGCCGCCGGGAGGGGCTGCCCCCGGCCCCGGCTCCCCCGGCCCCGCAGCGGCGGCGCGGCGCTCCCCCCACCGCCCTCGGGGCCGGCGTCGGGGCGAGCGGCGAAGCGGGCCCGGCTGCCGGGTGGCTGCGGGAAGAGCGGGCGTGTAGGCGGGAGGGGGGGATACCTGGATCAGGAGGGGGGCTGCTTTTCTCCTTACTGCTTCTGCGGCTCGGGACCGGTAAGTGGTGTTATGTTGGTTTGCTCCAAATCTGGCCGTGCGTTCCCATAGTGTGTCTTAGGTTACAGCCGCAACAACTGGGGCTTTCGGAAAGCGGTAGGATGTAGGTTTAACTAAGACTATTGTGTACCTTCAGTTTATTTACGCTACCATGCTACTTTGTAATGCAAGTAGACTCCTGGGCTTGTAAAAGACTACAGCTGGAGAGCTTAGGACAGGATCCTGGTAGCGCTGAAGAGCTGGTGAGAAAGAAAAACACCCCTCCTCGACTCGAGATCCAGCTATTTCAACAGATGCGCTATTATAAAAGTGGTATATGGGGTTTATCCTTTGGCCTTTAGAGCGCAGATCAGCAAATAGGAGACTTAAAACCAACGTACACTTTGGAAATGAAGAGGAAAAAAGTCTGTTCTCACGTATTTAGCTTTCGAAGAAAATGATTGTTGGACTGCTAGTGTAAAACCACTTATATTTTCTGTAGCTAAATGCGAAGAATGCTGTGTGTTTATCAAATAGGTATGACAGCCGGTGTATACCTGCTTGATGTGCCCTGGCATTCTCACCAAGTGTTTTGCTCGCTTAATATGCAGTAGTTATAAAATTACGTTAGTGCTTCCATTAAAATACAAATTAAAAATGCTATTATTGGTAACAGATTCTTTAAAGATGTTCAAACATAGCTTTTAAATTTGGGCAGAAAACAAAAAATCTGCTTCTAAACAGCTGGTCGAGAGGCTTCTTAACCTCTTACGTAACGCTAATATAGTCAGGGTGATGGTAGGTATAGCTGGAGCTGTGTCCTAAAGAGTATTGCTTTTGTGTCCCTCTACAGCTGTAATAATTTAAATGTTAATCCCACAGCATGATGAAGTGAAAACCTGTGGAACTTTCAATGTGAGTAACTCCTTTTACATCCAGAAAGAGACTTATTTTTGTTTCACCCTTTCTGTGTAAGCAGGATTAGAGCTATTTTGGATCAGAATATTTGCAATTACAAAACTTAAATGTCTTTCATATGGTCACGGAAAGTTAGTCAGTTGTGTAAATAAGATCTAGTGTGATGACAGTGTCGCAGTTGCAATCAGTGTTTGGTTGTTTTTTTTAACAGCTTTCCATGCTTTTAAACTGTGCTGAGGTATAACTGCTTTCCAGAACTATGCACATTTGTTTTCTCAAAGTAGTATGTATTCTTCCAGTCGTTTCTGTTTGTACCTGTGTCTCTTTCCAAAACTCAGAGTATTTGAAACTTTTTCAGATTGCCTTAATACATTTTTTTTCCATTTCCTCTATGTATATATGCTTAATTATTTCTTTTAGTAAAATTTTAGATTCATACAAAACTTGTGGAAGAGAATTTTCAGGTCTCCTTGTCATTGCTTCTATCTGTAGTTAAATAATTTATTGTGAATTCTGACGTTAAAAAGACTTTGTAGTTAAAACACTGCAGTCGATTTTTCAAGTCGAAGCCCTGCAAATGATTTCTGTAAATGGTCTGCTGTTGTTCTACTGTTTGTGCCAGGAGAAGAAACTTTAGCTTAAAAGCAAAGCAAAATCTATTTCTGAAGTCCTAGAGAGTACTCTTTTTCCCGCTCTTTGCAGTCTTTCCCAGCTCCCTCACCCCACAGCTGTCACTGGTGGGCCAGTTTGTCTGCCAGCTTTGCAACACTGGTTTGCTAGGGCCCATCTGTAGCATGAGCTGTGGTCCTGGCACAGTGACATCTGGAAATTCCCTGTCACAGGAATTGCAATTCCCGAGCCAGCCCACGATGTGGGAAATGAACTCACCGTGTCTCAGGTTCAGGACAGGACAGCTTCTCCACCTCTCAGGCTGCCAGGAGGGATGGAAGGACTAGCTGGCTCTTGAAACACTTGCTACCAAATGGAGGAGGGGAAATTTCCCTTTTGAAAATCTCTTCTGCTTCATAGTTGTCTTCTAACTACTACTGCATGGTAAAAGTACTTAGATTGCTGAAAATCTGCTCGTTAACAGGGAGGCATTAGTTGAGAAAACGCATGTTTATAGACTGCAGAAAATAAACTGACCATAACAGCATTTCACAAAAATAGGAGTTATGTTGTATCAATCCTCAAAGTGAAGCAGTTGCATTAATAAGTATATCACCTAAACTGCTGTGCTGATAAAATAAGAATTAGAGAATCTTCTTGAAGATGAAATACATACTTTAAAAATATACTTTAAATACTTGAAAAAGAAATGGAAAGGACAGGGAAGGCTTGTTCTAGTGGGCACCTATATTTTGTATAGTGAAAGCTTTTCAGGGAAGACTAGTGGTTAACAGCTGAAATGGAACAGCAAGAATCAGGGTATTGAGAGAAACCAAGCACCACCTATGAATGCATAGGAGTAAGAGCTAGAGAATTTGAAAAATGTCTAGCTAAGAGCCAAAATGGAGATCAGCAACCATAAAACATTAAAAAGCTGTTTGACTTGCTAAAGACCATTGCAATGATAGATAACTAGACGTCTCCCATAAAATCCAGTATCAAACACCAGGCACCACCTGTTACTCCTGCGAGCACTGAGAAAAAGAAAAGATGCAAAGAATTTTGGTGATGTGAAGGAGGAGAAAGCCCTCCTTAAAGAGTGGCTGTGCACTGGCTGGCACAGCAAAATTAGTCTGGAGAGGATTTAACTGAGTTTACAGATTGAGACCATGTAACCCATTTGCCACATTAAAAAACTTTAGTGTCTTAAGGGACTAGGAGGCCATCATATTTCATCTGGAAGGAGACTTAATAGGTAGCACTGGCATTGTTAAATGTTGCTTATTTCAAGAATGCACTGCTTTTAGAATCCAACTGTTTTAGATGAACTTTTGACGTGAAAAGACGTTTTTGTTACTTCAGACATCATGTTCATCTCAGACCCATGACACTTTGTAGCTGTCAGGTCTGCAAGGTCCAGAATACCGGGACTGGTTCCGCTGGCTGAGTGGTATGATGCTGACTACAGCTGAATGGCTTTGGATAACTTTTAAATGAAATTTGAGTTTTGTCCTACCTTAAATGAAAACCGTAAAGTCTTATAACCAGCTTAGCTTTGTTTTAGTGCAAGGTACAAATTTAGGGGAATTTTTTTTTTCTTATATGGTGAAAACAACCCTCAACACTTAGCTGTTCTCTGTCGTCTTCTAAAGATCTATAAATTGTCTGTACTAATATATTAGGTTATACTAAATTTCCACTACATCATTCCCTTTTGAATTTGTACTTCTATCATACTCAATTGCAGGCATTATGAGTCCAGATGGGATTTGTTAAACAAATGTTTTTTTAAGTCTGGGGTTTTTTGTTGGTTTGGTGGGGTTTTTTTTAAGAAACTTTAAAGCAAAGAAAAAATCTCAGTTGCAGCCAAAGGAACAGGTGAACTTAATCCAGGCCTAAAAAGAACACGCTAGTTAGGGAACACCAAATCCTACATAGTTTCAGTGTGGTACAGTCTTACTTTATTTCCTGGAGGGCTTGCCGTGCAGATGGCAGATGTCTGCTGGGTAAGCTGTGTTCATTGTTAGCTCTACAAATAATAGAGGGATTACTCCATAAAACTGTCACTAAGTAACATTGCCTCTACAGACTGTGGTACTTTCCAGATACGACACTCTTCCAAGCTGTTGTTTTGAACTGCATGGCTAAAGTGCTTTCTTAGCAGTTGCTGTTATCAAGCGTGCAGTAATTAAAGATAATTTTAGTTTTCTCTCCTTGGCAGTCCATCTGGCATAATTTCTAAATCGATGTTAATATTTGAAATACCTTGTTTCCAGCTAGAGAGGTGGATACCGAAGTGTGATGCATGTAGGTTAGCACTTTTTCTAATTGTATCTAATCTTCTGTTAAGCAGGGCTGCCTATATTAAAACCTATATTATCTACAACCTCATTATTCAGAATACCTGTCCACTGCTTCAAAGCCTTCAAACCTAAATTGGTAGAAGTCTGAAAACCCCACTGCGTTGGAGAATACCAAATCCTAAAGCAGTCCGAGGAATGCAGCAGAAATACTCCAGCATTGAAAGAATTTGGAATTCTCAAAGATTCTTATTTTTAAATTTTGTTTTCACAATGAACAGGTTCTTTGATTTGCCACGTCCATGTGTTATTAAAATCTTACTGGGCTTTTACTTATTGCGTTTTAACTGGCTTATTTGTGCATCTTCTAAAGGAGAGATTCTCAGTTAACTGTTTCCTTGGGCCATTATTACATCTCTCAGTAAATTCCCAGTCACTGCGGTTGTGGCAGAGGAGACAAAATACAGCAGAGAGATAAGAATATAATCTAAGAATATATTTTGGTGTGACAGCTGCAGGTGACATTTTGTTGTCAATGGCGTTGCAGTCACTTGTTTAGAGTGTGACACAAGTAAAGTGTCATAGTACATAATTTTTAATACCCTCAAACATGAGTGAAACAAAACTCAGATAACATCGGACTTGTCAAGTGACATCAACCGTCTTGCACTTGCCAAACCAAATGAAAATGTACAGCCCAACTCATATGCTAGAGAATTGATTTGAGTCCCAATTCTTCTTAACTGTGATTGAATAAAATACTTAATTAGATGGCTGCCTTAAGCATGCAGAGTAGTCTTGCTTACTGTAATAAGACATTAAAAGAACTTCAAGGTAAGCAGGTGCTTCCATTGCCTTTCTCAAAGACTCCATGAAAATGGACAGAACTCAATAGTTTCTCAAGGCTTAGGAAGAAAGAAAGAATCGGCTTGATCTGATAAAATTTTTATAGCTTGTTCAAAAGGAGAGCAAAGGCAGAATTATATGTTGTGGTACTGATGATGGTGATCTTTGTCTTTTCTTTGAATTTACTAGTTTCTAAAGAGTCTTTCTAAAGATTGTGGCTAAACTGAAAAGCATGCAGGTAGATATTACATCTGTTGAAAAGAAAGCATTTTATCTTTGATCATATTAAATGGAGGCTGCTGGGCTGTATGCAACAAATGTTATAATTCCCGTGTCGGTGTTTACGAGGGGCACAGATACACTGGAGGTCCCAAGCCTGTGTGTCCGTGCTGGGATTGCCGAGCTTCCGCGGGTGCGAGCTAGCTTGTGTCTCTGTTTGGCACATGTGTGCCTTGCGCGTGAATGTGTGGTTTCCTTTATAAAGTGATTTGAAACAGCTACTAAAAATTATGTTGTGTTATCTCAATTGCTGCACGCTGCAGATGTCCTGGGCTTAAAGCTAAAGGATGGTACGTCTGTCTTCTTGAAGGGCCTAGATATTTGCAGTACGTCCATACCATACTTTCAGTTATAATAGCAGTCTGTGGGACAGTCACTTTGATCACTATACAGCAGTTTGAAGTGACGATGTGGATGTGTCAAACTAACTTAGAAACAGAAATGTAACAACACCACCGTGCAGCCTATCTCTTCTGTGACNTGTGCAGCCTATCTCTTCTGTGAGTGAATGTGAAAATAAGCAGCCAGAAATTCCTAAAATGCTGCCAGACGCCTCGTGAGGAGTTTTCTCTGCCTTGATGTCCAGCGCTCTCGCCCTGTCCACTTCAGCAGGCTTTGAAGCTGCCTACAGTGCGAGAGAAAACCAGACTGTTCAAACACAGCGGTATTTCACATAACTAATATGTCTCTTCAGACTGAAACGAAGTTTAGCCAGCCACTTGAATTCACTCTCCTCCATGGGCTTAACTTGCCTGGGCCAGGGGAGGGGGTACCCGGCAGGAATGTGTGGAATTGGAGGCTGGAAAAAATATGCTCGTCGAGGAGCATATTCTCCTGTTCTGAGCGGCTATCTAAATGAAAGTGATTTCCCAGGGCATCTGGCTCTGCACATGATCTAGAACAAATAGCAGAGGATTAATTTTCGTTTCAGAAGTGAAGGATTTAGCTATGTTTAGGGGAGGTGCTGCACGGGGGGGACTGCCGGGGGTAGCATTCCAATCTGCAAAGCACTTTCTGCTCAGAATTAGCATTCAGGCAATTAAATAGCTCAGCTGGCTGGGCAGGCTTAGCTCTCTGAGCGCTCAGCAAAGGTATCTGGGAAGAAAGAGAGTTAGAAACTTCCTCGCTTATCTGTCTTAATCTGTATGTTGTGTCTTTCTGCAAAGTTCAGTGTCTGTAATCCAAGCCTTGCAATTTAGACTTGGAATGTTGTTGATTAAATTCAGTATCAAAAAGGTAACATTGTGAGCCAAAGCAGTTGTAATTAACCGATTCTGTACTTTAAGCATGTGTTGATTTATTCTTCTAAATAGTACGTAATTAGTGTCCTTTCTTCCTCCTTCTCCTTTCTCCTCCTCCCCATGTAACTTGGGAAACAAATTCTTATCTAAGTGCGATGTTTGACCTTTTGTGTTATTTATCAAAATAATAATCTCCAACTTATTTTCAAAGCTTATTAAAATACAATTATAGTTAACGCAGAGGAAATTGGCTGCTGTGAACACCTCAGACAAGTTTTGATTTTGAGCCAAGCTCCTCAGTCACCTTTCCAGTGTTAATAGTTTTCACTTATTTACATTTTGCTTGAAAAAGACAAGACTTCAGAAGAAAATGTTTAATATCCTTTATTTACAGCACAGTGCATTTTTTAACTGCCTTTGGAATACATGTCACTTGGAAGCATGAGCTTCTCAATCAGCAGTAATTGAATCTTGGGATTATTTTTTCCTAAGCTTGGGAAAAACACATGGTTGNGGGTTTTATTCTGTCTTTTTAGTATTCGTAACAGTTCATTTTGAGTTTCTGCTAAAGACCTAGACATAAGATCCAGACATTTTGACAGACGTCTGCTGAAGTGGCTTGATTTATTTAAATGGGGCATTTTAAAGTAGTTTCAAAAATACAAATATGCCTCATTTTCAGTAGAAATTGGAGGTAGGAAAGGAGGTTACTGAAACCAGCACATTAATGATTATTAAACAATCTCTACTGTGTGGTCCTGTCTTCTGCTGGCTTTCAAAGCACACAGGCAAATTGCAGTGCAAGGTGTGGATGGTTACACAGTTTGTACCAAAACCTGTTTTCGTAAATAGTGGCTGTTACGTAGTCTTGTGCAAAATGATCTTCTTCCTGTGCATCTCAACCATTACTTGTTAGCTGTGAGTCAGAGACTGTCAAATGTCTATTCGTATTATTTATATTTTGGTTTAATCACTGAGCTTCACTCTTAACTTTTTCTTGAACAAATGAAAGTCCTTCAAAACATTCCTGTTGGTATGTGTGTGACTCCTTTCTATTTCACTGTGTTGTGAGACGTGAAGATGAGAGAGCAGCTTTACTTATTTTAATCTAAAGTTATTTCTGAGCATCTGAAAGCACTGCAGCTCTGTAAACTGTGCTTTATTTGTTTCTTCAGGTACATCACGTATCCATTGAGAACTTGGAGCATGGCTATGAGCAACGTCAGTGACTCTGTGGTCCTGAGCAATGGCAGCATCTTGTCAAATGCTACTGGCCCAGGTATTGTTGCAGCTAATGACGGAGATGTCGCAGTCCAACAACTCCCATCCAAGGAAACACCAAGAACAAAAGCGAGTCCAAATGGCTGCCTGCAACTTAATGGTACAATCAAACCATCCTTTCTGCCTTTAGACAACCAAAGAACTCAGCAGATGTTGTCGCAATGCTGCCACCCTTGTCCATACCATCATTCTTTAAGTAGCCATAATAACAAGCAAGAATGTCATTCAGTGGTTGGCAGCTCAGCACCATCTCCTATGACTTCGTGCTGCATGCAGCCACATACTGAGTATTCAGCATCTATTTGCCAAAAACACACCCCGGTATATCAGCCTGCCTGCTGTCTTCAGCCCTCTCCATCCTTCTGCCTTCACCATCAGTGGCCTGACCATTTTCAGCATCAGCCTGTGCAGCAGCATATAGCCAGGATAAGGTAAGCAGATTTGTTAGTAAGCATTATTTGTTAGTTCTCAGTATGGATAACCTTTTACCATCACTATTTCATTTTCTTAAAAAAGCAGAAGATCAAAAAGGAAGAAGAACCAAATTTCTTTCCCAGTGTTTTGAGAAGTTAATCTTTGATGCATTACAAACAACCCCCCCTGAATAAACGAAGTCAGGAAACTAGTTTTGCTGTGCTACATGAGTATTAGTTCTTTCCGGGGGGAAAAAAGGGCCTTTTTATCTTGGGGATTCTTTGGAAGCTTTTTAACTCTTCTACAAGACAGAGTGTACACCTGTATCATGTGAAACAAAACAATACAGAGATATCTAAGAAAACACAGAAAGAACTGGCATGTTTGCATAGTCTAATCAAACCCCATATTCCCTCAAAAAGATGCATTGAAAAATACTTTCAACGATTCTATTCGTAAGTGGTTTTTCTTTGTCAGGTCAGCTGGTTCAGTGAGTTGCCCCTGTGTCTTTTCAGTGTATGTATCTACTAAACTTTAAAGTTGTGCTCGGATTGAGAAATTTTGGATTGTTCCAGGTTTTAATCCTTTCTATCCTCCGCTTCATATGAACTCGCCTCTTTATATCTGTTAGCTTTGGAGTTCCAGGGACAGTCGTCCCAGCTACAAGGAGTAACAATCACAAGGAGAATCTTCTACAGCCTGCTGGTCCTGGGCAAAATCAGTCAGTCCAGGACACAATTTCTGAAAATCAAAGTCCCCATTGCAGTAAGACACTTTTAAGCTTTTATGCAAGGGTATTCTTTTCTGAGTTGCAGTTGAGCCAAACTTGGATGTATTTTCACTTGGGTAATAAAAGCTAACCTTCTCTCTGCTGTCCAACATCTGCATCCTTGCTCAAAAACTTGGAGCTACAAGTATTTCTTAGTCAGTTACAATGATTTTGCCTTGATGAAATGCATGAACTAATTTTAAACTTCTGAGAATAGCAGACTGGGACAAATATGTAATGTGGAAAAAGTCAAAGTGAATAAAGCTTTTTTCCTTAAGGTGAAAGCAGATGAAAATAAGGATAATAATACACAGTGCAAATCAGTTTTCCCGTGCCAGTTATTCCTCTTACAAATGGAAAAAATCTTAGCTGTTGGAACTGCTTACAATCAGACATGTTTTTTCCACCCCATACTTGTTTAAATGTTAAGTAAAAATGAAAACTTTTCTGTAATTTTGTATGCAAAGGTATGCAGGAAGCTGAGCCATTACAAAATCAGTCAGTCATACTTTTCAAACTGTCAAAATGGGTGCACTAATTTCATTGTTTTTCTCCCTGTGCAGCAGGACTGTTAAACTTCATCTGTATTCTGTAGTCTTGAGGAAGGTAACAAATGTGATCCATGATTTGTGTTTCTGTTTGTAGTCTAGAAAAAAGAACAGTGAAAAGTCCTCCCAGATATGGTACATATCACTTTACAAATACAAAGACTTTGTTTGAACTGCTCTGATTGGCATCTTGAGGCAAGATGCTTTTTTTTCATCTTGCACTTCCTCACCATGGTGTACTTCTGTACATAAATGTATGTAAATTATAAAGAATGATTTATGGTAAATGTTTGTCTTGCTGTTAGCAGTCAAAATAAGGATACAATCTGACCTGTAAAGCACCAGTACTTATTAACTCAACTATATGTGACAGCATACTCTACATATCCTGATCAAGTGGTTACTGTTTCCTTTCTGGACTTCCTTCTAGCTAAGGCAACTGAATTTTCTCAGCAAGAAGATGACTGCAATATGCCTCATAGGTCAGCAAATTAAATGAGTCCATCTTCTAAAAGCCACGTAGCTTCTGATTGCTGTTACCTGTTCTTTTAGCTCTAAACATGTGGTAAATAGGACTTGAGTCCCATGCCGTGTTGGGGAAGCTGGACTTCTTGTATGCATTTTAACTCCTTAAACTGGCTGTGGCTGCATTAATGGACAATGCATATGTCTGAAGGCACTTGTGTTATTAGCATGGAACCAAAGACTTCTTTTCTCTCTGAATATTCTATAAGATACGTGTAATGTTATAGTCTACCGATGGTAAAAACAGGGAGCAACTGGATGTAACCTTGCAGCTGGATGGATACATGCTCAGGAAGAAGCAAACTGTCTCATTGGTAGTTACTTTGCAGTGCTAAAGAGAATAGCTGATAAATGTGAATTCATTTTTTCACATGCTCAGATAACTTTCTGTACACAGAAGAGTAACACTTAGGTCTGTGATATTTTTACGTGATCTCTGTTCCACACCCTAATTTTATTATATTTTGAGCCTGTAATCTGCACAACAGCTTCTTCTCCAGATATTTGTCTTAGAAGGCTAATTGGGAATCATCCAGCTTTATAAAGTGTGCATGTTTTAACAGGGTTATTTAAAATGCACGTTCTCATACAATACGTAATTAAATTCATGTGTAGTTAAACTAGCTTTCATTTTGGTACTTTGCATTTTTAAGAATTGCATTCAAATATTGTTATAGTTCGAAGTTTAAGAGGGGAAAAACATGATTAGATAGAGGAGGGCAAACACTCTTGCAAACTCTATCGCTAACGCTTGCAGCTCTGGGCAGGTAACCAATTGTTTCAGCATGACAGGTTTTGTCAGGTTTTGAAGCCCAAGGCTTAACATTTGTCAGTGACCTAATATTAAAGGAATGTGGCTCTGGTATATCATTGCGGATTGGAGTGTATAAAGAAGACAGACTGAAAAATGCCACACTTGTCCTATCCTCTTAAAGCTGGCTGGATCTGGAATTTTGTAGTGTGTTCACCTTTGAAGTTTAGACTAAATTACATGGAAATGTCATCTATACACCGTAACTTGAGTGTCTGGGCAACTGGGAACTTTTTCAGATCGGTGAAAAAGGCTTGTAGCATGAAAGAAAATATTTTTAGTGCTTTGTGGTTTACAATGTGATTGTGGCAAAAAATTCTATTGTAAAACTAGGTAAAGTAGGTCAACTGTTGGTCATAATGTTTCTGATGATTTTTAGATATTTTCTGAGGTTGGAAGATCTCAAGCAAAGTTTTTTCTGTGTTATTTTGTGCATATGTTTAGAAGTAGTTCATTCAAGCATGTTCATACCTCTTTTTTTCGTGGGCATAATATCTTGACCACACAAACACTCCCTGGGAAATTCCAGCTGTCTCTCTATCAGAACGCAATTGTCCAGGCACTTGCTTTGCTTTCTGACAAACGGTTTCTAAACTTACCTGTTTGGTAAGGAGCATGGTATGATTAGTTCTTCTTTTCAGGTACTATTGGAAGACTTTTTTTCCACTCTGCCCCTTTGGAGGAATCGTGTTGAAGTAACCCTTTCTGTCCGAATGCACTTATGTGTCTTAAGAAACCTGTGGGGCTTAGAGCCACTGGAAGGTGGGTAGTTATTGCCCCTCCTTTGCTGCCGTCTGCTTCTGTAATCATCAGCAACCTTCAGCAAGCAGACGATAGAAATGGGGAAGAAGAGCCAAGTAAGGCTGTTAATCTGAAGAAGTGGAAGAAGCATGAAGGCTGATGCTTGACAACTGGAAGCATCGAGTTAGGAGTCACTAGGGAAGAGTAAAACTGTCCATCCCAGCAGCATGTTTAGTGGGATGAAAGGAGGATAAAATGAATAATGAAGGGTTGCATATTTGAGCAGACCTAAAGACTACAGTAAAGAAATGTAAAACCAGAAAACTCTTAAAATCATTCCTGGCATTTTTCAAAATCTGTTGTTTATATAGGAAAGTATGCATGTAAATAGGAGCAAAAAAGAAAGAATATGCAAAGATCATTCAATAAGTAGTCTCAGGGTTGTGGAAAGTGTGGGGTAACAGTGCTGTGCATGGCTGTTGTCTCTGGTACCAAATTGAATTGCTTCTGGATATAAATTCACTTATATGTGAACTTTTTAATGGGAAACACCGGTTAAAAGCTACCTGTATCCTTGCTAATCTCTTTTGGAATCTCTCTTTGGTGATACAGTTTAGAGAACTTAGGTCTATGGACTCACAAACAAAAGGTAGGGGAGGAGAGGTCAGGGAGCTCCGAAAGAACCGATGGTACTTCTGATAAGGAAACTGCTGCAAACTGCCAGTGCATGTACTGCTTGCACTTCTGCAATATTGAACCAATACATTCGTACAAGTACTCCTCAGTGGGCATAGACCTGCTCTGTATCACCTACCGTTATTTACATTTCAAGACTATAGTGTTAAAGCAGATAGGTAAAGAACTGTTCTGAAAAGCATCTGAATTATCTCTGGTAAAAAAGACAGAATAAAAGGACATGTGGGATGATCTCTCCGTGAATATGTAGTCATCTCAAGCTAGAAGACGAAACAGTTTAAAGCCTCATTAGTTTGGCTAACATTTAAAACTCTGGGATATTTGTAAATCGCTCCTCATCCCCCACCAGCCTAGTTTGGAGGTTTTAGCTCCCAGATCTTGGTTTGAATTGCTGGATTCAAAGTTTTTGCTTGCTAGACCAATTTATATTCTCAGCAAGGCAAAACCCATAGTACTTCAGAGTCAGGAAACAGGTAAAGCGTTAATATCTTAACACGTATTGTACATTTTCCTTTCAGTTAGATTTAAGCCTCCTTTTGAACTGTTTTGGCATTGCAGATTTATGTGATGGTTCTGGGATTCTGAGTTCTGCTGTATCTCAGTTCTGTGCCACACAGTTAAACAGTATTGCAGACATACTTGAATACTTACCCTTTAATTAATTCTTTAAAAAGGAGATCTATAAAAATGAAAAAGCTGTGAAGTGAGGATAGAACATGATAGCTGCCTCTTACCCATTTTATATTTACCTTCTAGTTCCTTGGCATAAAGATTAAAACCAGAAAGAAATAAAAAGCTCTTGTTTTTTCAAAAAGCAAGGGAATGTTTGCCAAATACCAATCTTAATAACAAGACTTTGTTATGAAACAGCTCTCTACTTGATTCCAGGAAAAGGATAATTGTTATCTAGTACATTCTGCGTGGCTTGCAGAGCTGATTATATGTATACATGTATATACAATATTTTCAAATATTCTCATTTCAGCAACATTAACTGTTCTTGAGAACTCCTACGTGGAGTTTTTGTAAACAAAGTATTTTCCACCTATCTGAATATTTTCCATTTTGAAAATTGTTAGCGTCTGCTGTATTTGCTGCACTAAAAGATACTTTTGTTTTCACTTTTTACATGAAATGTGTACTAATGTCTTTTGTACAAAATACATATGCAGATACTGTGTTATAGATTAATAGAAGAGATTTAGTCCCATTCCTTTGGAAGATTAAAAATAGATATCTTCTAAAAAAAATCCTTTAGGTCAGATTTTTGAAGGTTGTTTCTGAAACTTTTTATCAACCTTTAGTGGCTAAAGGCAAAAGCCATTACCATTGTTTCATTCGGTGTTCAGATGTCGCAAATATCTTGATGCNAAAAAAATCCTTTAGGTCAGATTTTTGAAGGTTGTTTCTGAAACATTTTATCAACCTTTAGCGGCTAAAGGCAAAAGCCATTACCATTGTTTCATTCAGTGTTCAAGATGTCGCAAATATCTTGATGTGTGCTGTAGATCNAGATGTCGCAAATATCTTGATGCGTGCTGTAGATCAGGAGTTCCTGTGTGTTGGTAATTTTTATGGAAACAATACAAATTCTGACTCTATCCTCATTTAAGCCATTTATTCCATGCTAGAATAGGAATTCTTTGTCCAATGGTTTCCCAGAATGAAGAGGCTGGAGGCACATGGAACCACAAACTTAGATACTCGCTTTCATGTCGCAGCATTAACAGCCCAGTGGCATATTTGGGGGTTTTAATGTAGTTGAAGAAAGGAGAGGGAATGTGTAGCAGTCTCATGCGTCCTTCTGAATCTGAGTCCAAATGTGGGATTCTCTGTTGTGCACGTGTGGAAGAAGAGCTCTCCCTGCAATTAAACAGATAAACGGGTTCGTTTTCTTTCTCTGAAATAATTTTTCATGGCAGCCAATAATTTGAGCTGCGCTCTCTCTTTTTTGCTCGTTTTACTCTTTTTTGCTTTTAGTCTTACATTGTTCCTGAGTGTGATACCTTAGGACGTATATTCTGGTTTTATTAATTCATTTACTTTTCCCATGATGATTATTGTGCATTGTTGGCTATGCAAACAACATGCTGCACTTTCTATTAGTCTTGCACAGAGCTGAAAGCAAAGGGCTGACATGCAGGGACCGGAATACAAATAAATAATGCCATTTATAATTCAGTGGCTGACCAAATTAAAAATAACACGCCTAGAAAAATATTAAGTGCACTTAAAGAAAAAAAAAAATCATCTCGTTCATTAGGCAGTCCAAGGGATTTTTGGAGGCTTTTAATTGTACTAATTAAGCATTAGTGTTTGTCTAGACTTCAGATTGCTTTGAAGCAAGCCTTTTTGCAATAGGAAAGAGAGACTTGGAAGGTTCCTGCTCTGGTCTACGTGCAGCTGAGTACCAGCCTGGCCATATTTTGACCTTTCGCCTCTGCCATTTACAAACTCCAGGTTCTGTGTGTGCTTGAAGATGGATTTCCCGTGCCCTGTATCCCTCACCTTTCCTTGGACAACAGAAGAGCTAGTACTTAACTTGCAATCTGCTGGGCCTTTGAACTCCAGCATTCAAAAGACACAAAGCTGATAATGTGAGGGAATTGGTAAAAACCGTGGGTCGTTTCTCTGTAGTAAATTGACTGGAAAACCAGCATCAGCTGTGTTCATTCTTGGAAAGGACAAATAGGTGTGTTTTTTGAGATTACTTTCAAAACTGAGCATTTACATACACGTATGTAGAAAAAAAAAAAACCACATGTGGCAGAACAGCCAAAATGACAGCAGTGTGTTGGAATGCTTTGACAGTGTAAAGTTGTTCTCATGCCCTTTTCATTTAATGGTGGGTTGTGATAAGGTTCAAATGTGAAACAAGACAACACTAGACAACAAAGAGCAAAAGTCTAAACTAAATGTGGCCAGTGACCGGATTTTCAGCAGTCTTAAAGAGGTGGGATTTGAAAGATTTGGATATTCCTACTTAAAAGTTTTCAGTTTTCCTTATGATGCAGGGAAAGTGCAGCATGAGGAGCATCGACTTTGGAAAGCTCTTTGTAAGTTGCCGTAATTGTCTCTGTCTCTAGCTCCTTCCAAAATCACTTGTCCTTGCTCTCTGATGATATTGCAATGTCTTCTTCATCTCCTAGTGAGTAATAATTGATGTGCATGCTTTTAAGTAGTCAGTGGTGCTTGAACAGTAAAACAAAACAAAAAAACCCAAAGACAATGCAAGAAGGAAATACACAGGGCCACCTGAGCAATTTGGCATTACTTTTGCTACACTAAAATTGCTGTGAGATTTCTGCCCAGGATATCTGCTGAATAAAGAAATCTCTTAAAGCCTTGACTGTCAACGGAAAGCAGAAATGGGATGGTACCACTAACAGATCAGTACGGGTAAGGGAATTTACAGGTAGAAATCCTAAGTACTGATCAGATTTCAGAAAGCCTGGGCTCTCTATTTGGAAATCAGGGTGGGGTTTTTTTAATAAAATCATACATAGGTTAATGTACTGGACTAGAAAAGCTTACATGTATCATTTCTCCCACTTTTCCAGTATTTTCTGTGATGTTAATGAGATACCTTTCCGCAAAATTCTTGCGTTACATTTCCAGTTTGTAGGGTGTTTAGTTTATTCCGTCAGGTGGATGAACTTCTGCTAACTTTGTGGAACAGTTTTGATTATGTTAAATCTGTTTTATGGTCTGTTTAATCTTGCAGTGCTTTTTTGGGGGTCTTAGCTAGAGTACTGGAAACCTTTAAATGTTCAGTAAATATTCTCTGTTTTGCTTGCTTCTTCCTGAGCAAACAAAACAAATTTAATCTCAGGAGGTACAGAAGGTGATGTCGCGTTATGTATGTACAGTTTTTCATCTATGTCAGCATAAGCTAAAGAGCCTTTTTTGTTTAATTACTTAGTAAATCCTTTTAAATCTTTTAATTGTGTTGAATACACACTTGTTTTATATCATTCAAAAACTGTTACATTCAAAGTGACTAAATTCACAGACTTTGGAACAGCAGCTCAACACTGCAATGTATGTTCAAAGTGAAACACTTTGCTAAATTTAGAACAAAATTGCTTAAGTAACAGTATTTTCATTTGCTGCAAGAGATTAAACGTGTAGAAAGATAAAAAATAGCATTTGTCCCCATAGTCAGTCTAATAATTTGGCGAAACTGTAAGGGGTTGTAGTCTGTCTTCAAAAAAGCTCTCTGGTCAAAGGAGGTTTTCTGAGAGCAAAAGTGAACCCCCTCGTGACTTACATTCACAAATTCTTACATCTGCACAGGAAGGAAGACTGAAACGTGTAGCAGTTGAAGCGTGATACATGACAGTCTGAAGTCTCCCTACTCCAGAGTCAAACTTACATATGCTTAATGTCAATCATTGATGCCTATAAGAACATGGATTTCAGCCTTTGTGGAGAAATACCTTGATAAAAATAGGTGCTCTTGTACATATCTTTCATTCTCTTTGGTATCATGGGATGGAGTTTTTCTTGTGTGTGTGTTGTGATTTCTTGGGTCATGTTAATTTCCTGTCTGTCAGAGAAATACAAGATGTGACCATGACCTTGCCTTGCTCCATTCAACTGGGAAGTGTAATAATAACAGCTTTGAAATAAAGTATTTCTAAGGAAGAAACTTTTTGCCAGTAAAAATGCTGAAAACTTCTCTAGTCATCATTTAAATCCCAGAACATATCTATTAATTTCACTGTAATTACTGAGAAAAGAAGAAAGGCTAATGGTTTTAGACTTGTGAAGGATCTTGAAATAATGTTAGTCTGCTCCAAATTAGCTGTTGGCTTCTTTTCAAATAATGATTCATGGTGGTATTTTACTAAGCCTTTTTTATTGTCTTGAATAGTTCAGAACTTTTGTTTAACTTGCCAAGCAGTACTGTATGTGGTCCTGCCCTTAGTGCTTCAGAAGTTAAGGGAATATATCAATACAGCTTCAATTAAACCTTTTGAAGAAGAATATACTTTAAATTATGTATAAACTTTGCCATTTAAGGCTGGGACAATCCAGTTTAGGTATGTTTGATGGCAGTTTTCTTATATTGACAGTTTGAGAACTGTGTTTAAAAGTGGCTACACTCATTGGAGAAAAGCTTGGGGAAAGAAGAATACAAGAAAAATATTTGTAGGGTGTATATTACCTGGCTCCATACACTGTCAGATTTTCCTACAGAGAAGATGGTTTACTTCCTGTTCAAGAAAAGTGAACCAGGTAGATGCTATTAAGGAAACGAGCCAGCTTTCCTGGAATATGATAATATTTAGTCAGTTGTTGAAGATGAAAGAGGGAAGGCATTAGAAGTCAGTATTGCAAAAATGAGGTTCTAAGGAACCTTAAACTGAAAACTTTCGAAGTAAATCCTGCGTTCCTGCATGTATGCCATCCATATGGAGCAGTGAGGAAAAGATGGGGGACAAACCCCTAACCTTGGAGATGTTTATGGGAGCATTTCAATTTCAAGTTGTCTACATGCTATAAATTTATAGAAGTTTTAATTTGAGCATATAACGAGTCATATGGGGATAGCAAACTTATCAAAATAACTTCCAAATGAAAATATGTATGTACAGGATGTCAATATGGTTGCATTGACCTTTTCCTATCTCTTTTGACTTGATGGAAATATATGTTCCTGTTGTATGTTGGCATGAGCCGAAGTTTGTGGTGGGGAGATGTTGAAACCACTTGTTACTTTATTAACTTACTTTGAAAAAGTTTAATATTGATTTCATAGCAGAAAGAAAATGAGCAAAACCTTGGCTTAGTTAAGTAAATAGGGTTTGCCACTGATGTTCAAGGAATTTGGTTTTACCCAGTGTGCATACTGTAGGTCAGTAAAGCATACGCTTTTATGCTAAGTTTAAATCAGCTAGAGCAAGAATCGCTCGGACAATGATTTTACGATTGTTAACGCCTTCCTTACAATTGCTTTCCTTGCAGAAAGACAATGTTATTTGCTCATACTTGCTGTGAACATAGAGCAGATCCTCAGTTGGAACTGAAGAGGTAGGTAAGAATACAAGAACAGACAAGAACCTCTATAAAGCTTGGTATCTCAACTATAAAAATGTGAATTGACGTCTTATCATACAGTTGCCAAATAGCATACTGATTTTTGTTCTACTACAAAGTAGTGGTTGCTTAATTTTATGCATAAGAATAGTCTAAGCAGAAATAATTCATAGATATGAGGTTAAGCAAAGCTGCACCGTTGAGATTTCACACTTTTTAATGGGATGGAATAGCAGTTAGTTTCAGATCATCTCACCCTGATAATCTAGAGAGAAAAATATAAAACCCTTTTGCATTGTTTCTTGACATCTTATGTGGGCGAGAACAAGAAAATTATTGGCATTTTTCTTGCTTTCAATAAAACCTTAAAAAAAGCAGCTTATCAGCGAAGTGAATTCTCTGTCATCTTTACAACATCCTTCTGTTGTTGGTTGTCCTTCCTCTTTAGATGTAAATAAATAAAGCTAAGCGCAGACAAATATAATAAACACTGTATGTTTAAAAAAACATCTAGAGAGAGTTCATGATTAGAATCAAGGAAAACTCTACACTTCATAGTGAAAAATTAAATTGGGAGGCTTGTAAAAATTTTTTTGGCAACTTAATCTGTTGGATTTGTTGTCTGAGTAATTGTAGTGATTGTTAAAATGATAAAGCACGTAGGTGTTACACCTGATATAGCAGCAAAAGCTAGCTTGATATTTTAGAGCATTTCAAATTGTTCTCATGGGTCAATGACATTCTGAATACACAAGGATTTTATTCCTCTGCTGGGATTTAGTTTGTGTTGTATGTTCTAATGGTAGGTGTACAATATGATGCCTATCTCATTCTATCCTGCGGGGATTTAGCTTATCCTTGAGCGTAATAATGACAAAAAAGCTATGTTTTATCGCTTCTTGTAACCAGATCTACCAACAAAGAGAATAGCTTCCCTCTGGCAAAGTAAAGCATTGAGGTTAAACGCCTCATAATCCTTGGACAGGGGAGTCTTTATATTGATTTTTTTTTTCCAGTAAGTACAGCTATTTATTGTAACTTAACATTTTTTTAAGCGAATTTTTAAGTGAAAGGCAAGAATGCAAAATTAGGTTTTCTGCTATTGGCTTCGTACGGATTAGTTTTTTGGTATCGGTATGTTTAGACACCTGTGGTATACAAGGTGTTTCAGAAAGAAGATATAGTTTGTGTCCTAAAGAGCACACTATGTCACAAATATGCTATGTTTATTTATGGATATGACATTATTTGTATCAAGAGAAATGATACATCTCTTTTATGAATACCTGCACAAGGAAAGTAGAATTAAGATCATGTGAAACAGTTGGTGTTTGTCTGTACTGCCAGAAACTGAAGGTGTTACAGACCTGCTGCAATGTCCACAATTTTCATTTATTCTGGATCCCTTTCTGCTGGAGCAGTTGTCATGATTGCTTTTGCTGCTGTTATCTGCAGTACTATTTGTGATCATTTACAGCCCTGTAACTACTACTTTATGATAAATATCTGTAAGCTATACATTTATTTTCAAAATTTTGTGCAGCTCAGCGCCAAAATGAAGGAGACCAGCTATCTGACCAGTTAGTTTTCTCTGAATGATTGTTTGGAAAATCGCACTTTTCCTATTTGTCAAGTTTCTGTCAGTGACCGTTTCCATGCTACGCTTGCGCCTGGGTTTGAGCCCTGAAATTATGGCTGGCTGTCACTGTTCATATTCAAACATCGTCAAGCATGGATCTCAGCTGGATTTGCTGAGGGGTGACATTTATCAGCAGTCAATACTTTTTCATCTAAGACCAGTTTCTGCAATGAAGTAGGAAAAGTGGTTGCAAAGACTGGTGCGTAGCTTTTAGCAGTGCTTCTAGTCCATTCAGCTGGGACTTCATAACTCATGAAACATTGTTTGAGCCGTGTACAGTCCAGGCAACATGAAGGTTATAGAACTAGATTTAATAATAATTATGATTCCAAAAGCTTGCCTCTTCATTGTGGTTCTTGAAATTAGGACCAAGCTCCCCTCTCTGTTATACCCGTGCCAATTTATTAACTTCCATGAGGAAACTCATTCAGTGCTGTAACTGGTAGGAAACTTTGGCTTCATTGAGAACCTGAAGGCAGGATGTGGCTAAGTGGCATGGTGTGTTCCACTTCAGGAAACTAGAGCACCAGTCGTCGTCTTTCTCCAATTGAAAAATATGTAAAACCAATAGTATTTTTCTATATGTGTGAACTGCCCCTATTCAAGTTGGTATGTACACAAAGGCACAAATGTTTTCTGTTACCTCACCGTTCAAAATACTGGTAAAAATGCTGAGGTTAAGTGCTTATTTAGACTGGAGAGGTGAGTATTGGAGCTGTAGTAGTCCAGTCCAAGCTGGTGCCCTGATCTGTCCTCCTGATACTTATTTCCTACAGTAAACTTTTGGATATTATAGCAGTGCTTTTTAAAAACACCATTCGTCCTTTTCACCGTATTGCACAGAAGGAGGCTGGTCCACCAAATACATTTCACGTTAAGAAATGTCTGGGGTTTTTAACCAATCTAGTTATCCTTTCTTTATGTAGTTCCTAATCGTATGGTGCTTGGTCTAAACTTGCCATTAGGAAAGGGCAGGATGAAGCAAAGCATCTGTTGAATAAGGGCTGAGACTCGCAGTAAATGGTGGTAGAATAGAGCCTGTCCTTTTCTTCCCCTTTCCCTTTTCCCCCCTTGGTGCATAGTACGTATTAGATTTTAATCAGTGACTGTAATTTCTGTAATAACTTGGTTGTGCTAGTTCCGTCACAAACAACTGTGATTGTCACTTTCCACTATCAAACTTGTGAGAACTCAGTATAGAGGTAATTTAAGACGCAGATCAGCTTGGCTTTTGTCCCAGCACAATTATGGAATTCACCATTTCTTTCTCATGAAAAGTGATGAGGATTTTTTTTTTTTTTCTGTCTAGACTTTTTTTTTTGGAGGTTAGTGGCATTACTTAAACTGGCTAACTGGAAGTATAATACTTCAAAAATTAGACACAGCGGTGTTAATTAAGTGGGACAGATCTGGTTTTGCCATGCATTTCTGTATTTTAGAGCATAACTAAAGAATTTTTTGGGCATAGTTTTCAGGGATAACTTTTCCTATTGACTGATATAATAGAGTCATCACAACAGCTGCAAGGGATTGGTTACACTGCTGGAATTCACCCGAGTGTACACGGGTTTTTTTAATGCATGCTTTTCGAAACAAAACAGTTTGATAGCAGGTGTGACCTTTAACCCTCCCTAACTTTGAAGAACTTAATCATCATCATTTGTTCAGCACTGAATATATTTTGCAGGTGGAGGAAACAGAGGGAAATGTAGTTTGGTTTTGATGGGAAAGGAGGAGGATGAGGAAGGGTTGTGTTGGTATTTTTACCTCTTTTGTGTAAACCAAATTAGCCTAAGTTAATTTTTGAAAGTTCTGTCTTAAATTTTACATTCTGTTAAGGAAATCTGTTTTGACATATGGCTACAGGGACATAAATGAAAGACAGGGTGAAGTCTGAAGAGAGATTTAAAATGTGCACATTTACTAAGGTTTTGCAGCAGAAGAGGCTGGGAGAGCTGTGGGAAGGGTGAATATACAAGAAGATGCATTGAGAAGGTGCCTGCATCGTCCCCCAGAACAATACCAATTACACGTTGGTCCTTCCCGACAAATGTTTGTCTCGCCAGCTTTTTGAGGACCTCAGATGATTATGTGGCAGTTCTGTACCTCACTGTCCAAGCAAACCCTTGTATTTGGGGGATTGCGTAGTGGTGTGGACATGGCGCTCTGGATAACCCTAAAGCTAACCCTTTATAGAGTCATGGAAATCACGGTAATGATCATCTGAGCATATGGAAGGCAATTTTGTCTGCCAACGTAAACCCAAATTGTCATAGAAACCTTTATATAATCAGTATAAACCTGAATTACAACAGCCCATACTAGTTGTTGTCCTTGGATGGCTGTTGGTTGTACCATAGTTGTATGATGGTGTTGCTCATGGTGAGGTCCATTATGGCACAGATGAAAACGGGACTTGCTTTCACAAGTGCCTGAATGTATATGGAAATGCAAATCTTTACAAATAAAAGCTAGAAATGCATGTTAGAATCACCGTATTAACATTAAATATGTGCGGATGTATTTCTCTCTAATCTGTAAACCCAAGAGCGAATGCTGCAATTACAAAAATCTGTTACCTGACTCTAGCTTTGTCCCCTTTGTCATACAGGCATGGAGTCATGCCTTCAGTTCGCACTCTGTATTGGTGCTGAATTAGTCCATGAAAGGGCTTAAGCATTTCTGTTTAAGCATTTCTCTTCATACGGAGTCCTGTTACTACTAACTTCAGATTCAAGTTGAGTAAGTTCTGTAAGCTCTGTTCCCAGCAGTGAATTACTGCCGATAGAAATTTGCTTTTATATAATTCTTATTTCTTATAACAGTTAAATTAATATGGATTTATATTTCTTGAGTAAATAAATATATTAGCTTTATATTTCTTGATGGAATGTTCTATCATAGTTATATTTATGTGCTATATTGCTTGAGAGACATCATGAATGAAGATGAAGAGTAAAAGAGGGCTTACCATCAGTGTTTAGCTTTGCTAGTTTAATTAGTTCTTCCATCGTCCCTGCTGAGGAAAAGGGATAACAGTAATGGTCACGTGTATATTATTCTACCCTGTCAGTTACATTTTTATCAGCCTTTTTCTATCATGTTAGTTAGCAATGCTTTGAATATATGTCTGAAGTGGCCTGTTACTGTGTTTAGAGCTGGTTTGCATTGGATTATACTTTTTCTTTTGTGTAACAGAGCGTGGTGGTTTTGAGGCTCAGTTTTATATGGATTATTTCCCCTTTACCTTTACAGTTGCTCAGAATTAGAAATAGATACAGTCTAAGCAGTGCTGTCACCTAGCATGGGTGTGGCTGCAACTACCTTGAGATGATGGTGCCAGAACATTTTGGTTCCCCAGGACTGGAATTTCAGCCCAGTGTGTTGAATCTTATCCTTTGAAGGACAGTAAATCTCATTCTTGAGCACTGAATTAAGCTTTAAACTTTTGTGAAAATCTCCGAGGAGTCCGAAGTTGGAGCTGTTAGTCAATGATCTTAAAGGTCCCTTCCAACCTGGACAATTCTATGAATCCAGTGGTGGGAAAGTATGCAAATCTTTACTCTCTTGGAGACCTCAATGTAGAAATACTAAGTGATCTATTTTATGCAATCAGCTGTTTCTTAAGTCATTGGTTTTGATACCTTTTTAAAGAAGCAATATTAAATATGTCCTTGGTGGTAAAACAAGTCCATAACTTAACTGAAGTCATAGTATGGTTCCATCATTGGAGTGATTGCATGTCACAGTCATAGACAGGAAATTCTTGAGAGGACTTACAGATTTCTTATGGGAAATTTTTTCTAAAGTGAAATTTATGTGAAACTTACTGATCCGATAGCTAACAAACTGAAGTGCTCCCTGAACACTGGCAGATACGAATAATTTGCATTTGGGTTTGTGATGTCCTGATCAAAGTCATCAAAATAATGTTGTTTGTATTAGATTTTTAACAAATAACAAAAACTTGCATCAAAAAGTTGTTTTATATAGGTACCTTTTGTCATTGTATTTCCTGCATTATGACAAGACAGAATTTATGTCCAAAAATTATTTTGTAGCTGAATTACGAAGGACAATTAAGAAAGTTCGTGAATTGCGATGTCAGACCATGGTGTTTTGGTTGTCTGTTCCCATCATATGCAAACTTTGTCATGATTTTCAGTGGTACTGAATTTTTATCGTGTTAGTTTATTTGGTCTCTTGTTGAAAACTGGAAGCCTCTTAAATAGGAATCCCAAAAATCAGCTGCATAAGATTTCACTTTTGAAAACCCAGCTGTCTGTAGCTGTAATTATTCTCTGAATTACTTGTTTGCGAAGCCTCAATTGAATATGATTGTGTGCCTTTTAAAATAATTCATATTCTAGAATATTTGTTTTTTATAATTTAGCTGCTTATCCATGTATGGAAAGAATTAAACAAATTGGCACGTGCATGTATATTTCATATATTTTCAATTACTCTCTTTTTCCTCCTTCCAGGCCGGCCAGACCATTCAAGTTACCAAAAAGGTAAGGTCTAATACTCTCACGTGTGAGGTTTGCAGAATCATAAAGGCAGTAGATAAGGCGATGGCAAAACTGTTATTCCCCACACAATGCAAGAGTAAGGAATGTTCAAGGAAAACAGTTGGCAATCAAATTCAAACAGATTTTCTAAAAAAGAAAAGTATTCTTCATGCAGTGGGTAGTGAATTTCTGAAACTGCCACAGGAAATTGTGGAGGCAGATATGATCGGCAAGTTGAAACAACATTTAGAAGAATTGATCTACAATGGGTCCCTAAGTAAACACTGAAATCAGGAGCCTGGTACAAGCTCGTTAACATCCCTGATGAATGGGGGAATGTGAATTCTCCCAGTGAATCTTGGGGGAATAAGAAGGGGATAGACCACAGATGGTGGCCAAACTCTTGTGCTCCCCTTAAGTAGTATTTCTGTAAACAGCTTCTTTTGGAAAGGCTTTTGGAGATAGTATACTGGGCCACAATTTTAAAATCTGTGCAGATTTCAATGGGTTTTTTTTGGCAAATATTTTATGTTATTTTTTACTACAGTCCCTGCTATTCTCTTTGTGTATATATCCACTTTCTGCACAAGCATAAAAACCCTGTGACTCAGTACCTTTTTCATTAAGGGTTATTCTGGGAAGCAGCTTGCTCGTATCATCAATAATGATAAGACAACTGGACAGAAAAGTTCAGAAATTTCATCGTAATGATTTTTTTTTTCTTCCTAAAGCCAGAAACCACACACAGTCAAAACCACTAGGTTTGGACTGCATATGCTCTGAAGAATGGCAGGGTCAGAGAAAACAACAGTTACAATTTCCCTTCAGTAAAACACAAGCTTGTTTGCTAAATATCTGTTTGTTAATAGGAATTCAGCGACACAAATATATATTGCTCATAGCAACCTTTTTATGATATAGAAAATATATATGGTATGTTTCTGTCTCTTTATATGAGACTGGTTTAATCTGATTATGTCTGCATATAGGTGCTGAATTGAAAAGTTTAAAACTATCTGTGTGTTAAGCTGTAACTTAAAATGAGAAAGAAAAGTGGAGCACTATCTTTTTTTTTTTCCCCTTTCTACTTTTTAAGAAAACAGCTGAGGTCTTAGATCACCCTGGGGCAAATTGCTTGAAACCAGTCTTTTGTGGTGCTAAATGGGTGAGATAACTATAGATTGAATTAATTACTTTATCTCCTAAGCATTTTTAATTTTTTAAAAAAATGAAGAAAAAAAACCCCACCAAAACCTCAAACTTTTTTCAGGTGTGTGAAAAACATCAGAAGGAAAGACATTAATGAAAACCGTATGTATCGTCATGGTACAAGGTAGCTTACAGCAGTGTCCCCATTCTTACAACTAGATTGAAAGCAGGGGGTGAAATGACATAAAAAAGATATTTCAGTGAGTGTCATAGTTAGGGAGAATTCATCATTTAGCGCTTGAATAGTTTGGAGGGAAAAAAAAGAAACAACAATGTATCTGTGTAGCCATGTGCCCAGCTCATTGAGCAACTGTAGTTTTAATTAGGCATCAAAAAGCTGGATTTAGGAAAGTACTAAAGGATGTGCTTAGCACTAAGGATGTGCTTTCTGAATGTAGTGATTCCTTGACTGAGGAATTGATTTAAGTGCTTTCCTCTTGGACTTGGACATTATCAGCAAGAGGTCATTTTTGCAGAATCTAAGTCAGGGCAGTGTCTTACCTTTCACAGAAAAAATAACAAATAACTGAACTCATTTCATGGCTTTTTAATGGCTGAAAAAAAAAAAAAATGACTGCCATCTGTTTAGCCACTTACGATGGGTGGGGATCGAGGCTGGCTATAGGCAACTTGGTTGGAGCCCGAGCCCTCAGCAGCACCAAATGATGCTCAGACAAATAAAATTAAAATATAGTGTGGTTAAGTCCTTTTTGATGTTCTAGCCCAGGTCAGCTTTGCTTGTCTGAATTTCAGTATGTGATACAAGAAACAGGACAAATTTGCAGGTGTAAGCAAGCACTTCTGTATGTGGCTTACTAACATGTTAAACACTTCACCTAGGACATAGTTTCTTTCACAGCTAGTGACTGAAGAATTTAACCAATTTAAGAGCTGCTCAGCTGAGAACGGAAGTGTAGAGACAACATATCAAAGGGGTAAATCTGGCACTAGTGATGAATAGGAAAATAAATCTTTTGGTTATAATTTTTATGACTTCAGAGCAAATGTCTCTAATAGCTAGTCAATCTAGTACTGGGTGTTTATGAAAACATTTAGTCCTATAAATAGGAAAATTCTATTAGGTCATTTACTTCCTCTCACTTCTACTTTGTACAATTGCTCATTTGGCAAGCTGCCCCTTTGTGATTCACTTTAATAAAAACTTACACTTAAGATTGCTTTTCAAGCTTTTACTAATTAACCTCTTGTGTGAGAACGTAAGAATTATTCCACATTCACCTAATGGGAAATTGAGATACACCCAGCGCTTTGGACTTCCTTGTTTCTTAAACCTGTCCTTAGACCCCTGGACCATACCTTTTTCCACATGCTATGGAAAGTCAGCAATCAGTTTGCTCACTGCTGTTGATTTTACAGTTAGAAAACTGGGAAGCTATTGCTGGACTGAGGAGCTGGGCATTACCTCCCTTCTTAGCAATGGGGCGGAAAATTTCTGTAGAGCTGATAATTGAATTAGATAACGGGTTGCTCTCAAACTGAAAAAGGACCATAATCTTTTAAGACAGTAGAAAGAAGTACAGAGAGCGCTCTGCTATAAACTTTCATGTTATGTTGCATTTAGGTTGAGGAGGACATAATAGTATAGATCTTCTTGATCAATTTTTAGTGTGTACAGAGACTATCAGTATAGAATGATTCATAGCCTGTAATTATTTTTCTAATGCCTTTTAAACTTTGTGGGACTGTCTGTACTCTTTGCTCCCAAGATTAGACAATGTTGCCCTTGAAACGTAAACTCTACAAATTCAAGTCTTTACTTCAAGAAATTAAGATTTCTAGTTTTCATTTTATTTTCTGGTACTTCTCAGTCAATTTAACAAAAATAAAAATATTTTAGGAAAATGATGAAAATTAGACTTGCATATAAATTTCTTGCACTCTTAAAATTTAGAATGAAGTAGGAGTTAAAATCCAAGGATATGTGTTATGCTAGAAGATTAAACAGCTAACACTGATTGGTTTATGTATCACATTGCAACTCCCTCGCACCTTTGAATTTACAACAGATTTTATGGATCATTAGTATATAGGGTTTGAGTAATTTTTTAATGACTGTTTAAATATAGAGGAAATGTTTTCTTTTGGGTTCTACTTTAAAACCGATTTTTTCTCTCTCCTATTTTTCTTAAAAAAGCTTAAGCTTTCAAAGAAGAAACTATGCTGTTTTCTATCATTACATTTTTAACAAAGCATCTATTTTCTAGTGGTCCCCAACCATGAGTAATATTCATGTTAAAAGTTAAGTATAAAGTTAAGGAAAAAGCACTTATGTAAAATATGTTTAGTCTTAAACAACAGTTTTCACTTCACATATGCTTTTTTTTATTATTTTTAATGTAAAACTGTTTATGTAAATTATTGCTGTGCCAGTTTTAAATATTGAGCATTTACTAAACAACAGAAATACCTATTTCAGTAGCCCATAGTTAATCACCTCTGTAGCAGCCCAAAGAAAATCTAAGATAAAGCCTGCATTTTTGTCAGAATCCTGGGGAGGAAAAATAATAGTGTGATATGAAAAGCTTTTCTATATGAGAACAGAAAGTGTGTGTGTGTGGTTTTGTTTTCTTACTTTTATTAAAAAAAAAAGTGTAGAAATAAACTGTTTCCAAACGGTTTCCATCCATGTGTGATAGCTAGCTTAGTTTCCTGAAAGTAAAACAAAGAAAAAAGGTCAGTGTTTCAACACGGTTCTTTAGAGAATCATGGATTAATTTTGTGTATAACTTTTATTTCTGTAACATCTTTTTCTCTGCTCCTGTCCATGTAGCTATGCTGCGCTGATAGCCGACTGGCCCGTGGTGGTCCTGGGCATGTGTACTGTGTTAATAGTGGTATGTGCACTGGTTGGAATATTAGTTCCAGATCTTCCAGATTTCTCTGATCCATTGCTGGTAGGTAAATATTAATCAGTTCTACTGTCAAATAAGTATTTTTGGTTTGCTGGTTTTTCAGTGATACCAGTAAACAGCATATGCAAGTGCAGGAATTTATACATTCCTCTTAAATTGAGAGCTGCCCAGGGGAAAAAATTGACTCTTAACATGCCTGAAAAGGTTCCCTGTACTATGAATCTGTTTAGTAACCAGTTTCCAGAGAGATTCAATTGGTAGTCAGCTTGAAGAAGCAAGTTCTGTCTAATGAATCTACAAAAGAAATGAGGTGGTAAAGAGCCTTGTAATTCCTATAATTAAAAAAAATATGTATTAAATCTTGGCATTGGAGCAGCTAACGGTGATACAAAGATGCAGTTGCCGTCAGAGTGTGTTATCCACTAGTTTAAATTCCTTCTGCATTTTGCTATTGAAAGCTCTTGCCTCCTTCAACAGAACTGCTGTACGTTGATTAATGTAAATTCATCCCAGTTTTAGATGTACAGCAGAGTACAACAGACCATACGTTCTAAATCAGGTTTCAAAGAGCGAGGGCCAGGATCTGTTAAAGGAAAGGGGATTCTAAGTGCCTTCTGGGGATGAAATTATATCCATATTGAAAGACTGAAAGTAATTTTTATCAGATTCTATTAAATACTGCGTTCATTTCTTACTTTTCATGAGCCATCTTACCCATGAGTAGCTTTCAGGACTTTTATTGAAAATATTGTATTAAATTATTATTTTCAAATGAAAATCTACTGTTCCTATAAGTTATTGTTATTTATGTTATAGTAGCATATATCTGTACATATCTATATGTAGTGTATATTTCTTGAGAACAGCCAAGTTATTAAAATTGTTTCAAAGTCACTTTCAAAATTATTTAAAGATTTGCCTTATTCTTGGAGAAATAGAGAAGATATACTTGAGTGTTTTTTAATCATATTTAGTTAGTAAAGAGTGATAATTGAGATACAGAAAAGGATTTTGTAGAACACCCTTGCTCTGAAAACAAAGCGTTGAACGTTTGATAGACTAAATCATCATCACTTCTCAGGGAGAGGAGCAGTACGTGCAAGAATTCTTAATCCCTTGTCACTCTATACAGTTGGTCATTATTTTGTCTGACCTGTCATAAAGCATTTTACCTTTAAAAGTAGATGCCTGGAGTAACTATGCTTCATAATGGAAACTATCCATCACTTTGATCATGTTTCCACTTTCCTGTTTGAGCTAAAGAATGAGAGGTATTAATGGAATTTTGTAATGCTCTGTCTTAGGGTTTTGAACCAAGAGGGACAGCCATAGGACAGAGATTGGTCACATGGAACAATATGGTGAAAAACACAGGCTACAAAGCAACGCTTGCAAACTATCCTTTCAAATATGCAGATGAGCAAGCCAAAAGGTGTGTATTAAAATGCATTTTATTTTATTGAGGGATTTTTGTGTGTACATAGCACTTGCTTTATTACCCTCTGAAGTTTTATATATATATATATACTGCCACTGATTTCATGTAAGTATTGAATCTGGTCTTCTACAATTCTTAAGGCCTTTCAAATAGAACTAGATATTTCCCAGCACAAGCACTTTAAAGGAATGTATCATTTTCATCATCTCTTTGAATTGTGGGTATTTTCAGTACTGGTCTCAACGTAGTTTCCTTTGAAGTCTATAATAACAATCAGTGAATGTTTCAGTTTTTGAATACCAGAGTCACATCGGTAAAAATACATGTTTGTTTCATACGTAAGAGCTATTAAGATGTGTGGCTTTTTTGGATACTTCTTTTAACAATCTCTTTGCTATGGTAAAGCAAAACTATTTATTCGGTTTTAGTCATCAAGATGACAGATGGTCAGATGATCACTACGAAAGAGAGAAGAGGCAAGCAGACTGGAACTTCCACAAGGATACCTTTTTCTGCGATATTCCAAGTAAGTGGAGAAATGATGGAAGGAAGGCTAAAAAATTCTGCCAGTTGAATGATTTCTGAGCTCTTCTGTGTATTGTATGCCTTATTAGGAAAATATTTTTTGCTTAGTATATTCATGATAAGCACCTTCTTTCTGTGTGCAGAAGTCTGAAGAAATTGGGCTGAAATGCTATGTTCTGTTGGTTCTTCCTTGGAAGCAACTCAAAGTGCTTAAAATGATTTTTATTAGTTATTGGGAAATTTTATAAAGATTTTTATTAGTTATTGGGAATGCACTGTTTTGTGTATGACTATAGAGTTAGCACTTAATTCATGCTAGGGAAGAAGTTGTGTTTTATCTGTGCCATTAACTTAACCAAAAAAACCTAAATCAAAATACTTTTCCTGTATATGCCCTAACAGACATCCATAGGTCATATCTTGCCCAGAATTTAGGGGTTTGTTGAGGGGAAAAAAAGACCCCACAGAAATCTACACAGACACACACACACAAAAATCCCAAACAAAACACCCCTCTCAAAGAAACAAAACTAAAAAAAAAACCACCACCTTAAAGTACTGAAGGCTTATGAAGCTGTCTAAGTTAAGCTAGAGGACAGAAAAGACAAAGAAGTCTTTATTGACTTTTTACAAGGCATACTGCAAAACTTTGATAAGTCCTGTTCTGGCAGAGAGCATGCATTAGCAGATGTAGATCTTGCCTTTATTCATATAATGACCTGGGCTCTTTTGCAGCTACTTCAATATGTGAGGACTGATAACAGAGCACAAAAACATAATTGTGAAATTATTTGTTTATATTACTTGATCTGAGAGGGCAATGACCAGTAAAAACTGGGATGAAAAACAGATTTATGATTTTTTTTTAATTTTATTTTCCCCTGATTACAGTATGATCTTACATCTAAGTGAGAGGATGTGAGCAAGGTTGTCATTTCTGCTCCTGTGAGCAGAACCAAATTAGATGGAGCAGATCTCGTGTGAGGAAGAGGAAATGTACTCAAAACTCTACTGAGCATTAAATGCAGCTTGAAGCAGAATTAACTCCTCTTATCCTGCCGCTGTTTCTGCATAGTCTCACTCTCGTTCTTTCCACTACTGTTTCTGCATAGTCTCAATTGTGGCAGTCATGAAGGAATTGTGCTTCTATGGGAAAGTTTGCCAGTCCGTTACGTAAAGAAAACAGTTGATTTCCTCTTGAGCCGTATTTGTAATTCCTGGTGTCTTTCTTTGTCTGCTTCAGGATCAGCAGATTTCAGTTTCCCTGATCCTAAGGCATGGCAAGAGATCATAAAGCACTACCTCTGCGTCTTTTCATTACAGTTTTGTGAAAGGCAAAAATCCTGCACATTCACAACAGTGGGAAAAATTCAGCCTTTTGGGTTTTGCAATATTGTAAATAATGTGGTAATGTTTCTTAACCCAAAGTAATATGTTGCATTACACAGTACCCTATATTTCTGCTTGTATGTATGTTTCCTTTCTTAGCTATGCATAAAGATCTCACTGCCACTAAGTAATTATTTCCTTTCCTAAAAGCTGTCTTCTAATAAGTGTGATTTAATTTGTAATTTAAGCTGTATGTGTCTAAACTGTAGAATTCTTAAAAATGGCCTCAGAGATATCACAACAATTTCCACTGCAGTCATTTGCTTCTAAAGCGAAAACGTTCTTGTAGAAACAGCTTTATAATTATTATTTATATTCCCAAATGACTTACTAAATCAGCCTTTGATTACTATTATCTGTGCGCTGCCATTATGCTGTGCCAAGAATTTCATAGTTTGCTGATTAGATCTTTTGATTTTTATTTGTTTGTCATATTTCAGCAGATAGTTTGCTTGAATAGAAGTCTGTAGAGCTTGTAAGTGGTATATAATATTGGAGATGCCTATTTACTATAAGCACTTTAAGGAAAATGAAACTTTAATGTGGACTGAGTCTTACAGATAAATAGCTTATCTTGAAAAGGAGGTGGATTCCCATGACCTGACAAAGATTTAATCTGTGTCATTTGAAAGGTGGGATTTTGCCTCAGTCTTTGATACCAGACACACCCAAATAATCTATAAAACCCCCCTCCTGTAATTTCAGGTGATCGCTATTCACGAGTGGTGTTTACATCAACAGAAGGAGAGAATTTATGGAATCTGAATGCAATTAAGTCAATGTGCAATGTAGATAACTTGAGGGTAAGTAAAGATAGCATTTAATTTGTTTAACTTGCAGATATGAAGCATGTATTTGAAGCTTTGTTTTGCTGCCCATAGCATATAAGAGGACTTCACATTGTTCACGTCCTTTCCAATGGTCAGTCAGCATGTAGATGAAGTTAAAAAACAACTGTCAATTTGTACAATCAGATTATATAGGGGAATTTATTTGTTTTTGCTACTGATGCCATCCAGAATTGGGTGGAGGATTGCTGTAGAAGTTTCTTGGCAGAAAGGACTATCTTAATTTTTGCTGTGTGTTTCCTCTTAGAATATTATTCCATGGGGTTTTGTTCTTGTTTCCCAGCAAACAATTCCATTTTTCTTGCTTTTTTACCTTGAGGTGAACTGGCTGCATCCTCATAGCATGTGCAGTTTTCTCTGAGAGACAGAGGGTCACTCAGGTGTTTTTTGTTTTGGTTTCGGTTTTTTAGGTCAAAAGAGAATAGGTTAGCAGATGGGCATCAAAGGAATATAGATGTAGTAGCTAGAAATATAGCCTAATTAATTAGATGTGGATAGTGGTACTTTCAGAGTAGTATTAATTTTCTCTTTGAAACTGACAAAATGAAAGAAGACATTTTGGCCTTGTCTATCTGTCCCTGTTGTAATTTTTCTTGGCTTTCTTTGTACTCAGTACCTTGCATAGTCAAAGTAACCATTGTAATAGCCAGCTTCAGAGGCTGCCATAGCTTCTTTTGCATGTTTAGAAGATAATTTAGCACTCTGATTGAAATCGATATCTGGTTTCAACTGACGGAATTTAACGGACAAAGGCTAAAATAAAATAAGCGTTCAGATGGTACATTTGTAAAATACAAGCTTGTCACTTGCTGGAAATAAGTACATTCTTTCCTTTGAACTGCTGAGTAACCATAAATTTTTGTGCACTGGTGACTTTGTATGGAAACAAAGCAATATGTTTTTCTTCTATTAATAATGATCTGTTTATTTCCGAATTTTTCGTCTCCAAAACAAAAATAATCATAAACAATTCACTTCATATTATACCACATTTATTTCATGAGGAATATTTTCATTATTAGATTTGTTTATCATTGCCTTTTTGACAACTGTGTTAATTTAGTGAATTCCCGAACTGTTTTCCCTAGCAGCTGGCATTTGCTTGCTTAAAACGCTGAGCTGTAGTGAAACATTTTATAATTAGTCTCCCTTGGCAGTCTGCTGAGAGGCATTTGGCCTGGTTGGCCTCTGTTGGTGTAAGTGGGTTTTGTCCTCACATGCTCGTGAAACGTTCCTTATTTCCTCATCAGAGATTATTGCACCGACAGAATGGCTCATGTGATTACCCTTTATCTCTTTCAATCAGAATGAGGCAGGTGAGCAAAATACAGTATTTAAACTAACCCAGCTCAGTTTTGAATGAACCGAGCTAGGGAGTAATCATATCACCATTTCAATCAGAAGATAGAGTGGAGAGAGAATACATTTTCAAGGGTAAAAACTGAGAGTCAGGGAGGAGATGCTAATCTGTGCATTTAACTGTAGAAGTTTAGTCGCATAGACAGCTGATGGAGGTAAATCCCAGGTAGTATAGATCATTGCAAAGCAATGCAGTCTGAATAAAAAAAGAAAAATATTTCTGTATAATAGAATAAAGACAGTTAATTACTTTTGAAGAATAATCTTTGTAATGGTTGCATTAGTCCTGAGGAATTTTTCTTTTTTTCGTCCCTATATGCACACTTTGATGGTAATGTACTATTTCAAATACTGGTTTACTTTCTGAGGGAAGGGTGAAACTACTTTACTTCAAAAAACAAGTGCCACACATTTGTGTCCATAAAAATAGCTCTTCCTTTGAAATAAGAACACTTCAGAAAATTAAATGGTGGCTATGTCAGCTACACCCACAGTCGTGTAGATATTTGTAAAGAATATTGATGCACATAATGTTTCTATGGATCTTTTGTAATTTTGGTATTTAGTTAAGAATATAGTAATCAAACATCTCAGCTGAGCAGAATGACAGAGTATCGTGATAGCAGCATTGATTTTTAGCTAGTTAGTAGAAAAAACAAATTGAAATGGTTAGGTTTTGCAATTATTGCTGCTCTATATATGTAACTTTATTATAAAAATTAGATACTGAGGGCTCAGAAAGGGCCGAAGCCCCTTTCATTAATTTTTTTAAAAAATGCTCGTTACTTACAAATAGCATGTCTCGATTCTAACAGTAACAATTTCTAAGCACTTCTAACACTTTTCAGAAGTCATGAAGTGCTGCAATATGCCCCACCTCTGAATGCTAAGTTTTACTAGCAGCCAGTCCCCCCGAGGGGATGCTGACTTGCACTGCACCTATCGGAAGAAATTGATGACTTAGTGACCTTCTGGTCTTAGAGGCTGTCCTCTGGCTGTGGTTATTTTTGTTGTTTGGATTCATGCTTGTTTAGGGCCACGATTCTGTTGAAGTACGTTGCAAAGCTTTCTCTATTCAAAGACAGGAAAATCGGACGCTATTTTCTGGAAATGCAAACCTTAGAATGTATGTATTTTTTTGATAATAAGTAGGATTTCAGCACCAACTATTATTTGTTTTACTACGAGCTAACAATATATCCCCTATGTGTTAATTGTATTCCCATCTGCTGGTAACTACTTTAACTATATGTTTTACTGACACTTAAGGGCTCCATCCTGCAGCTGCTCAGCATATGGTAGTCCTATAATCTTCATGGAGACATTATACACAAAATAGCTATAGGAGGTGTTCAAATTTTTTACTACTTGGATAAGAAGAGCCCTTTCTTTCACCTGCTAATTGCAGAACGTTTTCCTTATAAACTGTAAACAGTTATGTTATAAACTTGAAAAACAGTAAATGATCTCTTCAGACTGCTTCCCCAAAAACGTGTATTTGTGATTCTCTGTCACTGGGTAGATCCATTTGGGCAAGTCTGCCCTCAAATACAGCATGTGGCAGGTTGCACAGCTTAGGTTCCTTACTTGTTCCAACATAAATTAAAATGTTGCCAGTGGCAGACTAAGTCTGGCAACAACAAAATGGCCTTTTCAGTTCCTTTGGATCACCAACAAAGCCCAATGCTACAATATATTAATTTTTTATGTAGCGTTTTAATGAGCTATCCGGAGCTAAATTTTGGATTTTAATTTCTAATTTCCAGCTGCCAGCTCATGTTACCTTGTCTTTGGCAACAGTTACCAGTGAATGTTTATGACTTGCAGTAAGTGTTGAAGAACAGCATATAAATCTCATTGTCCTATCTTGAACTTGAATACATAGAGAAGACAATACAATCCTTTCCTCCCAATTTGCCTATTATATCCTCATAGGATTAACCTGGAGATGTGCCATGAAAAATACAGATATGCTATTCCAGTGCTTCCTTTTATTTAGTAGGTTGTTCAGTTTTTCCTGAGTTTGCATGAGTGAGTGTTTTTATCTGGAAACAATCAAATGTGAATTATCCTGTTTTTTTGGAATGCCAGTTTGTTATTGTTCAGAAACTGGTTGGCAAAGTTAAGTCCATATTAAAGCTTTTATAACTGCCATGAGAATCCCCAAGTGCAGGTTTTTTGTCTGCATTATAAAGGATTGCTAATAATAAACCTGTGCAATTTTGCTAAAAAAAAANAAAAAAAAAAAAAAAAAAAGTCAATTGGTATATTTCAGATCACCTAAATTTAAAACATACATGGATAATGGTTTCGGGGCCCAATCCTGTAAACTCTTAAGCACATGGCTTTATTAATGTGACTGTATTAGTATGTGTTCATTCTACGTAACTTGATTAAGACTGAAATTTTACATATTTCTAAATAGTTGAAGGATTAATTCTAATTTGTCACATAAAACAAGCCAGAAGTTCTGGCTTTTAAGACTTACGTTTCTGTTTTCCCTGATCTAACCCTGTTATTTAAAAGTCTCAATTCTGTTTTATGGAGACTTTCAATTTGGCCTGTGGTGATTATGGCGATTTAGCTAAGTTGCGCTCTTACTTGGCTTCAGCTACATCTGGAATATTCTTGAAGTGAAAGAAGAGTATCCACATAAGGGATTAACACTCATTTAGCTAAGGAGATTCCTTGACTAAAATGTTCAAATAGCTGTCATTTTTGCAAAGCATCTGGTAGGAGTTCCTAGGCTTTGGGCAGTCACTTGAGCTGACAACAGCAGTCCTCCCCCATGAGCCAGCTCTGTGCCCTGTCCGCACTTGCAACTGTNTCATTTTTGCAAAGCATCTGGTAGGAGTTCCTAGGCTTTGGGCACTCACTTGAGCTGACAACAGCAGTCCTCCCCCATGACCCAGCTCTGTGCCCTGTCCGCACTTGCCACTGCTCCCTGCTTGCCCCTGTGACTCCTCTGGCCTTGCTGCTGCTGCACCTTCCTCCACTCCACTCCTGACTCAACTCTTGGGACTTCATCCCACACTGGGTGCAGCATTCAGAGGCATGACCACTGTCTCTGTGCAGCAGGGCTTATATTGGGGTGCTTCATGCCACAGCGGCATTACCTTGTGCTCGCGCCTTGGAAGTCCTGCGTGACTCAGGGCCACGCAGTGCCTGGGTGGCAGGCTGACCTGGCTGGGGGAAATGTCTGTCAGCTGTACAAGAGCTAAAAAAGACTCATAAAGCGAGGGTTGTAGAAGATAGGTCAGATGATGGAAGGCATCGTAAAGCTTTCACGTCCTTTCTTTCTGGATGGTAAGTCCTTGCCTCTTCTAGGAACTTCAGTATGTGATTCCAAACAGAATGAAACTTCACTCATGTATGGCTGATTGTGTATTTTCAGGACTATAGTGTGAGCTAATAGAAGAGAGTTAACAGTCCTCAGTCTGGAAAAAAACCTCAGTGCAACTTCAAACAATAGAATTACAATATTCTTAATGTTTCTGCCAATTTTATGCTGCTGTGACAAGTCAGTGTACTGAATTACTGCTGGTTTGGTCTGCTGCATGTAAGAGGATGCTGATCAAAAACAGTGTGTGTGGAAATAGGAATTTAAAACATTAACACAAAAGGATCGTAAGCTGAATTTTCATCACTTTGGGATTTTTTTTGTGGGTGAACGTTTCTAGTAATTCAGACTATTGCTTTAAAATGGATTTTTTGCCATGCCTGTCTTCATACAGATCAGATCCCATTCCCAGTTTGGCGATCTCTGCCAGAGAGCCACTGCTGCTTCGTGCTGTCCCAGCTGGACACTGGGCAACTATATTGCTATTCTGAACAACAGGTCATCGTGTCAAAAAATTGTAGAACGGGATGTCTCTCACACTCTAAAGCTGCTTCGCACATGTGCCAAATACTACTACAACGGAACCCTGGGGCCAGACTGCTGGGATATGAATGCCAAAAGGAAGGACCAACTCAAGTGTACAAACGTGCCTCGCAAATGTACCAAGTACAACGCTGTTTACCAGATCCTTCACTATCTAGTGGACAAGGATTTTCTAAGCCCAAAGACAGCTGACTATGTCTTACCAGCTTTAAAATACAGCATGCTTTTCTCTCCTACTGAGAAAGGGGAAAGCATGATGAGTATTTACCTAGATAACTTTGAGAACTGGAATGCTTCTGATGGTGTAACGACCGTCACAGGGATTGAGTTTGGAATAAAACATAGATTGTTTCAAGATTACCTGTTGATGGATACTGTGTATCCTGCCATAGCCATTGTAATTGTTTTATTAGTTATGTGTGTATACACGAAGTCCATGTTTATCACGCTGATGACTATGTTTGCAATAATTAGTTCCTTGATTATTTCTTATTTTCTATATCGGGTAGTATTTAATTTCGAGTTCTTTCCATTCATGAATCTCACTGCATTGATTATTCTTGTTGGGATTGGAGCAGATGATGCTTTTGTCCTATGTGATGTTTGGAACTACACAAAATTTGATAAACCTCATGCTGGAACCTCTGAGACAGTGAGCATCACATTGCAGCATGCTGCTCTTTCCATGTTTGTCACGAGTTTTACTACCGCTGCTGCCTTCTATGCTAATTATGTCAGCAATATCACAGCAATCAGGTGTTTTGGTGTTTATGCCGGCACTGCCATTTTGGTGAATTATGTTTTGATGGTTACATGGCTACCTGCTGTAGTTGTTTTACATGAACGATATCTTCTCAATATTTTCAGTTGCTTTAAGAAACCTCAGCAGAGGGTATACAGCAACAAAACCTGCTGGACAGTGTTGTGCCAAATGTTCCACAAGATTATTTTTTCAGTTTCAGAAGCATCCAGGATATTTTTTGAAAAAGTTTTGCCATGCATTGTTATCAAATTTCGATATATTTGGCTTTTCTGGTTCCTTGCCTTAACAATTGGTGGAGCTTATATTGTGTGTGTAAATCCAAAGATGAAATTGCCGTCATTGGAGCTCTCTGAGTTTCAGGTATTTAGGTCTTCTCACCCATTTGAACGATATGATGCAGAATATAAAAAGCTTTTTATGTTTGAACGTGTCCACCATGGAGAAGAGCTCCACATGCCAATTACAGTAATCTGGGGTGTCACGCCTGAGGATAATGGTGACCCTTTAAACCCTAAAAGTAAAGGAAAGCTGCAGCTAGATAGCAGTTTTAATATCGCTAGCCCAGCTTCACAGGTTTGGATTTTACGTTTCTGTCAGAAGTTAAGAAATCAAACATTTTATTATCAGACGGAAGAACAAGACTTCACAAGCTGCTTTATTGAAACATTTAAGCAGTGGATGGAAAATCAAGACTGTGACGAGCCATCTCTTTACCCCTGCTGCAGCCACTGGAGCTTTCCGTACAAACAAGAAGTTTTTGAATTATGTATCAAGAGAGCTATAATGGAGCTAGAAAGAAGCACAGGGTACCATTTAGATAGTAAAACCCCAGGGCCTCGCTTTGACCTAAATGACACCATCAGGGCAGTGGTGTTGGAGTTCCAAAGCACCTACCTCTTCACGCTAGCTTATGAGAAAATGCATCAGTTCTACAAAGAGGTGGACTCCTGGATTTCAAGTGAGCTTAGTTCTGCTCCTGAAGGTCTTAGCAATGGTTGGTTTGTGAGTAACCTCGAATTTTATGATCTTCAGGACAGTCTTTCTGATGGTACTCTGATTGCCATGGGTCTTTCAGTTGCTGTTGCATTTAGTGTAATGCTTCTTACAACTTGGAATATAATTATAAGCCTTTATGCAATAGTTTCAATAGCTGGAACTATTTTCGTCACTGTAGGTTCTCTGGTTCTTCTTGGATGGGAGCTAAATGTGTTAGAATCTGTCACTATTTCAGTGGCTGTTGGCTTATCTGTAGACTTTGCTGTTCATTATGGAGTGGCTTATCGCTTAGCCCCTGACCCTGACCGAGAGGGAAAAGTCATTTTTTCTTTAAGCCGTATGGGTTCTGCTATTGCGATGGCTGCATTGACTACATTTGTAGCTGGAGCAATGATGATGCCCTCTACAGTGTTGGCATACACGCAGCTTGGTACTTTTATGATGCTCATAATGTGCATTAGTTGGGCTTTTGCAACGTTCTTCTTCCAGTGCATGTGCCGATGCCTTGGACCCCAGGGCACTTGTGGCCAGATCCCACTACCAAAAAAATTGCGGTGCAATGCCTTCTCTCACACCTTTTCAGGAGCCCAAGGAGGCAGAGGTCAAAATAAATCACATTCTGTTAGCAAATACCAGCTGGACTCCAGGAGTCAAAAACCAGACATGGAGCATGAGCACTATGAGCTCGAGCCTCTGGCGTCACAAACCGGTATCTGTAACCCTGCAGAGAAAGTGACTTATGAAGAAACTCATATCTGCTCAGAGCTCTTCAGTAGCAGGCCCCAAAACACATGTATGCCTATGCATTCAGCCTATAATAGCGAAGTGAGTAAAAGCATAAAAAACGTTGCTAGTTCAGCTATGCTACAGACGTCTATTGACCAACATGCCATATGCCCAGTTTTCTCTCAGAACAGGCAGTGTAGCTGTCCTGATGCCTATAAGCAAGTGGCAGTGAAGTGGAGTCCTCACTCATGTCAACAGTTAAGTGATGCCTTCTGTTACCAGTGTTCTCCTTCGTCGGGAACTGTACAGATCCAAAGCTCTGTAGCTCCTATAAACGCTTTACAGCAAGCCGCCGAAGGTTACGTGCACCCAGTCCCGCATGTCCTCCACTGCAGTTGCCTTCAAGGAAGGCTCAAAAGAACGATGACGCAGAACTCTCTGCCTAAAAACTTTTTCCTCCAGTCCGTGCAGCAGTTTCAGGCACATCAAAGAATAAGTAGGACAGATTCACATGCCCATCAAAACCCAGAGGAAAATGTAAGAACTCTTCCAAAGGTGATGAGCTCCTCACAGTTTCTCTGCCGAAACGCAGGACCTCTAATAGTGCGTTGTTCTGAATGTGAGAACAGCGTATCAAATAACCAAAAGGGATTCTGTCAGCAGACAGACAAGTGTGATGAAAAGGGTGGTACAGAAGCGAACGGGGTTGAAAGCAAGAAAGCCTCTCTGTCAAAGCAGAAAAAGAAAGCAGAGAGCAAGATAGATCAGTGTTCTTTGCAGAATGACCGGGTTTTGAAGGCTGACCAAAATGATAAAAAACATCTGCTGAATAGGTCAGTGAGAGAGGCTCGCTACGAGGGTTGCCGTGAAAATTCACACTGTTGTAGCAAGGCTATCGCAGTGAAGTGCAATTCTGTTGACTGTCAAATGCCAAACATCGAAGCCAATGTGCCTCCTATGTTAATGCGCCCAGAACTTTCCAATGAAAGTTTGTTAATAAAAACACTATAATAAATCTTTAATTTGGCAATCCTGTGTCTTTCTTTTAAAATAAGTTTAAAACACTAAAAAGGAAAGTCCTGAATGGATATGAATTATAATTTGCATTTTGGAATGAAAAATGTATTTTATAAAACAGTAACATTTATACATTTCATAAAGCCGTTACATGTGGTAAAACCTGATGTTGTCCAGAATGTTTTTTTTGCTGTAACTCATAAACTTATATGGATTATACCTAATTTAGTTTTTGTCCCAGGGCATTATAGTTTGAATTCACCTTAAAAACCATCTCAAGAAATAAAGCGTTACGAAGAAACTCTCCCTTCCCTGAAGCCGAGGCTTGTCAGGTTGATAACGTTTGGGGTGGAGTGAGATTGCCACGTTTTCAGAGTACATCATTGACCTTTACTGCTGCTTTGGCAGGCTTGTGTGCACCATAAACAGCGGCAGGACTATAAGTGTGTTCATTCAGGATTGTCTGAAAGACCAGCTCTGCAGGGTGGCCTGTTTGGGGAATATTTTTAATTATTTATCCTAAAAAAAAATCTAAAGAAAAGTTCTTGGAGGTCAACCGCACTCGCACTTCCCTTGTCGCGTATCTGCGTATATAGTGCAGTAAAACATTTAAACTGCCCTTTTGGGCAGTTACTCTATAGACTTACCATTAAATACCAGAGAATACAGGTGGAAACAAGAGTAAGTGAACATTATTTACTTCTCAGTTATGACAAGAAAAGTATAATTCCTGTGTATGACATATGTATGTATATAAAATCAGGAATTATAAAATTGAGCATGAAGTGCCTTGCAATACGGAACTTCTTCCCACAAAGTATGGAAATTAGGAGTAAATCTACTGTGGAGAAAGACATAATTAATGCACATGTTCCAGACTTAAGGTCTGTAGTATCAGATTAAGTCAATTCAAAAGGCTCAAATACATAAATTAAAATATTGTGCTCTGAGTTTTCTTACCCAGAGAAGTTCCGCGATGTAGTTACAAATACAGAACTAAGCCATGTAACCAAGACATTGGATTTTAGACATTGGATTTGTCTGNAGGCTCAAATACATAAATTAAAATATTGTGCTCTGAGTTTTCTTGCCCAGAGAAGTTCCACGATGTAGTTACAAATACAGAACTATGCCATGTAACCAAGACATTGGATTTTAGACATTGGATTTGTGTAACTACAGGGTTTAGTCAAATGACAGCCATGGTTTGGTCATGGGAATACTTGCTGGTCTCATCATTCAGGGAAAGCGGATTTGAGAGCTGGAACAGTGTGGTATGTCATAATTGCTATGCACCTAAATGACAAATCTCTCTTTATATAATCGTTTGGTTATGCTGATTATGCTGATTTACCATACGCAGATAACAGAAGGTAGATTTCATGGACTGATGTGGTATCATGTACTTGGTGTGTTATGAATCACTGGAGGAAAAGCCTGGCTTTTTCTGTTCTAATGTTCATGTCGAAGGGACGTAGAAGACTGGTATCATATAACCAACCGCTTTGGTTTGTCTGGGAGTAGTGATGTTAGTGCTTATATATCCCAGTGTCTGGAACGGAATAAGAGGTTGAACTCCACAGAAAAAGCTAAAATGGTTTTATGTGATTTCAGAAGAGCAGCATTCTTTCTTAGATATAAAATAAAACTCGCTTTTAGTTCCTTTAAAACTCAGTGTAGAGCCAGATTCTTTCTAAATGTTTATAATGAGAGCAATTCAGGGATTTTCCGTGCACCATAGAGGCTATTAATTATAAAGAGCTAAGACTTGCAGTGCTAGCAATCTAAAGAAATTAAAAGGGATAAGAAATAAACTGGGCTGTTGCTATTGTCCAGCTTTCTTCCTGATCATTGCACCTGCTTGAGTGCAGTTTCTGTGAGGGGTGTATGTAACAGACTAAGCAATAAGTCGTCCTGAAATAAAAACAATGTTATGATAGTTTAATTGACCCGCTGTAGTGCCAGTCACATCAGCTGTCATTCACAGCTGTGCCTTTGAGACATGGGCCTTAGGGGAGGTCCCCAGCTAACGCATCTGCAGAACGTAGGACGTTTTGAGCTGGTGAGCTCAAAAGTGAGGTTTTTTCTAAGCCAGTTTTCCACAACTGCATTCTGTATAAGGAACCCGCTTTTGACTGCTCATATTAATAACTGTTTTATAACAGTGAGGTAAGCAATAAAGATTAATGTTGTATTTTCATTATGATTTATGTGTTCTTAAAGGCTGATACAGTGAAAAAATAGGGCAGATAAGGAGTTGTGATGTAATGTACTCTTAGAAAAGATTAAAATGAGCTGATATACTTGGCTAGTGAACAGTATCACTGTTGTATTTGCCTTTTGTGATTTTGCCTTTGCTTCCCTGCTAACTGCTTTATTCTTTCCAAATCACTTATCTGGATGAGGAGCAGTCAATGAAATAGATAAGTTTAATATTTATGTACGTAGTGCTCTGTGTGTGCGTGTGCAACATCTATGTCAATTCATGCAGAGACTGTAAGATCCAAGCTAATACAACTCCTGGAGAGTGGAAGAGAATAGGAGTTGGTTCCAGTGACAGTTGAAGGCTGATGAGGCTATGCATTACTCTATCTCCAGAAAACTCATGAGAGAAAAAAGAAAATATAAATAATTAAGTTTTTACAGTCTACTAGGAGCAAGTGAGCAGAGGTAGGATCCTGTTCCACTCCAGGAAATCTTAACAAGGACCATTACATCCTACTGAGACATCTCTCTAAGACTTGCCAATGATTGCCGAGTCCCAAGGGAAGCTGGTGAGCCTAGAATACTCTAATTTCAATTAACTGATTTGCTGTCACCGAGGTCATCCCTTGCACTGGGATCGCATAGTGGATCTGGATGTGCGCACGCCACGCTGGCTAAGTGTGGTGCTTCTCTTGTAGGCTCCCCACTTGGGCTAAGGGCCCTACCACTGGCAATGGCTGACGCTTCCTCCATGAAGTGATGGGGTCCTGGCTTTAGAGGATGTAGAGCTTTATTTCTATGGAGAATCCATGCTGGGGCATTTACCAAATCAGGCGGAGTATTTGGTAATTTTTCTGGCAGTGATGACACATGTAGCTTGGGACACGACGGATGAGCCTTCTGCCTTTTTAAAGTCTAGGAAAGATTTTACTGTAGCCTGTATGGGCGGTGAGTCTTTCAAGTGGCATCTCTTTGATTAGCCAAGGGAGGAAAGAGAGACTTTATGTGAGAAGACAGTGATCTGTGTGTGGCTCTGAAGTTGCCAGTATGCTTTCTTCAGGAATAAAGAATCTTCCTGGGAATGGGACTTGCATCTGAGACCAACTGTCTCAAACTCCCTTTACTTGGGGGAAAAAAATTACATTTAACAGATAACTTAGACAACTGTGTTGTCGTTAGGGACTGTGTTTTTCAGATTACAATCACATTTATCGTGTGGGTAATACAGTTATCAGTTGAAAAAAAATGATATGACCATTTACAATAAGTCCTTTAAAATATTACACCATGCTCAATATATAATCACTCTGAATGCAGCTACCTCCTACAAAGTATTTGGTAGATGGGCAAGTAGCTGATATAGTAACATAAAGGGTTTTTTTAAGTTACTATTTCATTGCTTGTGTTTTTTAAGAAAATTAAAATCCATCTTTTTACAGTCGCCTGCAATCACTTAAATTTGATCTTCTTTAACTAATGTGGGGGAATTGCCTTGAACTGCTTTGGGTTAGAAACGCCTCTGATTTTGCCAGATGGAGCCTGGCAGTCAGTCCAAGAGAGCTCTAAAAATACAGGTTGACAAATGACAAAAAATTTAGCACTGTAAGAAATGTCAAACATGATCAAAATTGAATATATTTTATTTATATAGAGAATGTTATACTACTTAATATAGGTAGCAGATGGGTGATTCAGGCCAAAATCACACTGACTTCATTGAATCGGACCTTAAATTTTTTCCACATGCTGGCAAGCTATATTAAATTTTACTTCTGCCAATAATATCTGAAGTGCCTATACATCTAGCGTTTGATTTACGATGGTGAGCTGGGACACTGTACTACTAAGTATTGCGTATTCCCACAGTGTGAAACAACACTTGCCTTTGCATAAAAAAGCTCAGTTTATATAAGTAAGAGAGGCTGGAAGAAAGGCAATAGCTTCTCTGAGTTCATAACAGATCTCCGCAGACTCCTGAATTTGGAACCAGTGTCACTATCGCAGAACTACCCTCACTTTAATGTTGTTGTCCTTCGACTGTTTATTCTGTACGTAGTATCCATCTGGCATCAGTCATTCCTCCTCTGTATATCTCACCGGTTCACTCGCTTTATCAGAATAAGGTCTCTGAGGTCTGGAGAGTCTGTAAAATGATCGCGCACAGCTTAAAGAGGCTGCAGTTTTTAGGTACTACCGTGCTGTAACTTCTGAATACTAAGTAGTCTTACACACCAAGGACTCTTGACTTTGCTGTTTCCCTTTACTTGGCAGCTTGTATTCCAGTCTTTTTCTTAAGGTCTCCACTTCAGAAAGTTGCATAGACTCAGGTGCTTCCTGGAGACACATAATTTTCAGTTGATTCTTGAGATGTATTAAAGGCAATATGTCCCACCTGGGTTTGGATTCCATTTTTTAGGTTTTGATAAACGTCCCCTTACCTGCAAATGGATAGACATATTCCAGAGAAGCAGCTGATTGTTGCTTGTATTTAAATTGTGTTATTTAAAAATATGTGTTGAGTCTAGTTCCCAAACCGTTAATTAAAACTGGTGCTGATTTGGCTTCTTAAAAGCAGCAGGGGTAACACTTGTTCTCTTGCTGTGGACTGGCCACAATGATGGTAGTGTTAGAAGTTGAACTCTTCCAGCAACGAGTCTTTAGAGCAGATGGGTGGCTTTGCTTTGAGGCCTAAACAAACTTTCTTAAACCCTTGTAAAGCCTTAACCAAAATTGTCCGTAGATTTATCTTAATAGCAATTCTAGCACATTTCTCCGTGGCTTAGAAAAGGAGCAAATTATTCATAACTGACTCTTTAGTAGTGCTGACTACATTACAGTGCCCTGATCCTGGGGAAACAGTATGACTAAAACATAAACTGAGTAATGTCAGACCCTGAAAAAGTTGACCTAAGCCATGTCTTATGCATAAAATAGCATTCAATACTAGGAAATAGTATCTCATTCATATTAAGGNCTAAGCCATGTCTTATGCATAAAATAGCATTCAATACTAGGAAATAGTATCTCATTCGTATTAAGATTTAAACTAAGATTATTACTGAGTTTACGTATATTTGAAGCCATTTTCAGGACAAATGAATGACAAGTGAGGACAGCTTGGCTTGGGATGACTAACGAGGTGGCACCTCTGGTTGTTTGCCTTCACCCAACCCTAGCAGCATGTCGCCTGAAATCACCTTGCAGTAACGGCAGCGTTTGGGGCAATAACTGCATCAGACGCCTCTTGTCCCCTTCTCGCACTGGTGAAGTTCTTCATTTTGTAATAAGAAAAACTGTGTGCTGGAAACTGGGACAATAATTCAACTCGGGCTTTAATGGTATAAATCAAAAGCAAGTTAACTGGAGTTATTGGAGCTGTGTTGGTGTAAGAAAGAGAGGTGTCACAACTGCTGAGTTCTCGGCTCTCATAAAAATTCCTCGTACGCTTTAGTGTCTGGCCCTCAATCCATTTTCTGAGAGATGTTTATGCGCAAAAGCAGAACCCATGGATGTCCTTAGTGTCCAGGTAAAAATGAGCAGAAGTAGGCAACTGAAGGCAC
>RSEF01000003.1:22112816-22128946 GCA_003993805.1 Himantopus leucocephalus
GATACCTTACCAAAATAAGGTGTCATAATGAAGACTGTCGTTCATGTGGTACTCAATCTGGCATTTTCATCATTTGCTGCTGAGAAGCAATACAGGACTTGAACTAATGTATTTTAACTGCAAGATACTCAAGCCTGTATACAAGAATGTGAGACAGCTCAGTAGGTGCACTTGCTAACTTAGATGTATAATCTTCAATTAGTCTAGTTAAGACAGAGTGGGAGAGGGAGACAGACGTACCCCAAATCCTTATTTGCATTGAAATACTCTTGTACATGATACAGAGGGTATAAACGTCTTAAAAATGTGTATAAACCACAATATTTGAGACTACAATAACTTTTATGGTCTCAGAGTAATAAGCACTAAACAGAGTAGCAAACAATAGAATGTAAACTGTGACTGATGTTGAATTAGGTAATTGTAAACATATATGCATTTAAAATCAGTGGTATTTTAAAAGGATGCATTCCATGAACCTGCTGTTGGTACTTGTTCAAGATGACCAGTAACTCAGTGCAGCCAAATAGTTTTTTAGTGCGATAACTTTGATGTATTCCACTTGGTATCTATGACGTAGGTTCGCAGGTGGATCAGTGCAGCAAATTTGGCTGTCGCCAGTCAGGACTTTGGATGGAGATTAAGCTGCCTCCTGATCAAGCAGCTCAAAACTGGGACCATCTGTGAAAGCAGAATGTGAGTATGCCTGTTTGTCCTTTGCCAGATACTGCCTTGTTATAGGCAAGGGCGGAGAGAGGTTGAGATCTGTACTTCTGTTTGTCCTCTGAATACACAAGCTGGTAACGTTGACCAGCACAGGTGCTTCAGAATTCAAAAGGATGCAGTCCTTGTGATGCTGTGGATGTGTAGCTGAAACTGTGTGTATATGCTTGGATTCTTTGGTGTTCCAAATACATACTTGGATTTTTGTAGCTAAAAAGTTCCTGACATTCATACTGATTGTTTAATTTTTCACTTCACCCTGGTTAAGTGTAAAAAGTGTCCTGATCTGTTTCTGTTTTGGCGCTCTCAAAGAAATACTATACTCTTATGTTTAAATTAATATTTATTTTAAATATATAAAATCTAGAATAATATGCCCCAGTCTTAAACTCCTATTATTATAAACTGATGTTTGATTTTATCATTACCTCAGAATTTTTATAAATGGTCCAGCACTGTAGGGACATATAAACTCTGTTTTCATTTACCATGTTTAGTACTTCATGATTGTATTTCATGATGCCTTTAAAATAATAAATTCAAAATGCTAGGCCTGGATGCATAGCTGATTCAAAGTGCCTACAGCTAGCTTCAAAACTGCTTGAAACAACTGGGGGGAAAAAAAGACAAACCACTTGACCTCTAACAGTAAAACAAAAGCCCAATATACTTCATTGCTAGAGACTTTGTATACACATGCCCTGCATCTCGCTTGCCCTTTTCACAACCCTCCCTTCAAGACTACCTCCACCTTTGTTGTGTCTTCAGTTTCTCCTTTCCAGCTCAGCTCTGGTTTCCTTCCAGTGTCTGAACATGAATCCTAAAGGAGGAGAGCTGGTTTTCATACTGCAAGGGGCCAGCCAGTTCAGAGGGGCTCCAATTATGCCATTGTGTGCCTGCTTTTTAAGCGTATGTTCCCAGACACAGAGCTTGAATAAGACCTGCTATTATATCTCGCCTAGTTCTCTGACCATGAGGGAGGGAGTGATCTCAAGCAGCTGAGCAGGTGTGGTGGCCGATGCAGCAGGGGGGCACTGGGCCATGCAATCCCCGAGGATTAGTCTCCAGTCATAAGAACCCTCAGCAATTTATCTTTCTGATATTAGGTCTAAATTTGCCTTTTGTCCATTGTCATTGTGCTACTCCGCAAGTTTTGCCCCCCTCTTCGGGCGACCGAGAGCAGCTCCCTCCTGGTGCTTGTGTTCCTCAAATCCTTGCAGTCGCTGCTGCATGCAAAGAGGCCGTGCCGCGGCAGGAGCCCCTGCTGCTTGTGTATGGCCTTGTTGGAGCCCCTTGTCAGTGGAGGAGAGCTGGCGGGATGCATTTATTTAAGTGGCCTTGCCCCGAAGATCGCTATTGTTTGTATTGTAACCTCCTCTGCCACCTGGGAACGGGGCAGGGGCAGCGTGAGCTTCTGAGGTGGACTGGAGATCTAAGGGCTGTGGATTTAAACCTGTTTTGTCTTCTGACTATGCAAGAGGTCTGAAATCATCCTGACATTTAACATTTACTGTCTCACTTCTGCTTTTTGATACACTTGATCCTGAAAAGCCTGATTGATGTGAAACCCTGCTGGAGTCCTCAGCTTTCACACTTGCTCTGGTTTCACATTGTTGTATTCTAAGATCAGGAGAGCAAAGGTTCATGTCAGATATTGTTGCTGCTCGTGTCTTCTTCCCCCTTCCCTCCACCCAAGTCCACGCTGTCTGGAAATGGGTCCACCCTTCCTTAGGAAACCCAGACAGCAAGGAAGTCACAGCCTCTTCATGTTTTTACATTTAGGTGTGCCTGACTGAACGTAGATTTCCTCAAAGCTATCACAGCTCTCAGATTGGTCTGTTTTTACTTCAGAGGATCTGAAGTCCTATCTCAGTGTATCAAACTAGGCGCAACTCTTGTTTGTAACATCTCCTACAGTGGGAGGTAAAATGGGGAAGACAAACTGGAACTGGGTAAAAAGACTCATTCTCAATCTCTTCCATCCCTTCTCTGTAGGACAGTGGCTGATCTGTAATTGATGATCTGAACTGAGAATTTGGCTCCCAGCTACCAAATTTTGCCATAATCTGAATTAGTTCAGTAAAGTGAGATCTGAGAGCTCCGGCCTGCCTGGATATGAATGCAGCAGCCAGTAAGTATGGCAGCACCTACAGCTGACTGCTGCTACTAAGAAAAAGCACGTGCATCCTGGGCTGTGGTGTCCTGCCTGAAATCCCTCTGTTCTCACTCTAGAAAACCTCCAAATTAAACGTGGGACAGGAAGCTACTGACTGTGTAATAGCAATCTGAGATGTACTCCCACTGTCTTCTTCAGGCATCCAATCCAGGTGCAACCTTCTGGAAGCACCTGTGTCTCTTCCCAGTGACTATCCAGAGAGCTCAAGATCCTAATTTAGGAGGATACCTAACTTGGAATATCACCCTCTGAAGGTTTCCAGAGGTTGTGATGTCTTTTTGGCTAACAATGCGATATAGTCTCTTTCTTTCCTGTTAACTAACGTACAAGTGGATTGAAACCTGAAACTGGAATAACATGGGGAAAGTTGGAAAAGCACAGGAACAGGTGAAATATTTATTTCCTTTTTGAGGTACCAAGCTTGGCAAAGGGGCTACTTTGTTTCCATGAATCTTTTTATTTGACCAGGCAAAGGAAAGTGGTGACAGCCTTACCTGAGATATTTGCCCTGCTCCCCTTAGCCACCAAAGGAACTGAGTGGGGACAACACAAGCTCTGGCCTGGCTTATTTATCCTGCCTTCAGTACTCGAGCTACCGCGTGTAGCTACCACATGTATCTCTGTGCTGTGCCATGGTCTGCAATGGGCCATAAGTCAATGTTGACTTCTGTTGGAAGTCATCCTATACAGTAGTATTCAGTAATTGCCTTTTAGGGACAGAGCACCTCCTTTTCTTTGTAACTGGTTACCTATTTCACGATAGGGTAGAATCAGCGGTTACCATAGTCCCTGGGCCCAGCTCTTGTCTTCCGCATGCTGATGCTTTAAATCCGGTTCATCATCTTGCAGACAGTGAGCCATCAGCTGTGTGCTGGCTTGGGAAAGCTTGATTTGGTTAACTAATCTATTGTTCCCTTTTGTTTGTTTGTGTAGTTTTTAAACTGAAAAGGCGTGGGGTTTAGTCTATGGCAGCAGACAGCACTCACCCAGGACACCTGGTAATACTTCTTTGTGTGCAATACGCATATTAATCAAAAAGTTATAAAACTTGTGTCCTTTTTGTAAACTAAAATACTGGATTTCCAGTTCAGAGTCTTCCAGTATGTAAATACAGAGGCTAGGAAATACAGATGATCTACTTAGATTGCTTTATTGCTTTATCTGCAGTTTTCTTGCACACCTCTGTACTTACACATAGGAGCCATCATTTGATTTTGGTTTTGAACAAACCCTCTCTGACCCTGAGATTTACAGTCATCCTTTCTTGTAAGAAGAAATTAAGTGAGGAATTTCCAGTGGGAAACAGTTTTCCTGGTTAAGTTCTAGCATCATATACATATATGTAAGTGTGTGTATAAAAATATAAAATAAAGAAGCAAGCATAAACCCAGATTTATGTAAAGGTTAGATCTGGTCATAAAGGAGGCTGTTAAAAAAAAATCTTGTTCTTACAGTATTTACTTATGGTGTTTAGGTCAGCTGAAGCTTTGAGACACATCAGCATGTTTCACTTGAGGAAACTCAGGTTTACGTTAGTTTCTAAAAATGTAATCTTTCACTTCCAGCTTTCTAAGAAAGTTTGGCCTTTCTTCCCTTAAACAGAATCTGGCCACATTATGCCAATTCATTCATCGCCTCCAGAACGTGTTACTGTGATTTGTTGTATCTAAGCTGGGTTTGAAAATGATGCACAGATTTCAGCGGGGACAGCGTGTGATTGCCTGCCTGCCTCCTCCGTGCTTCGGGCCATGGTGAGCATCTCAAGCCTGCTCTCTGCTGCTTCTCATTTATTTTCAATACGAATTTCAGGCATTGATTTAGTTTTCAAATCAAAAAAAAGATCAAGCTTCAGCCACATTAGAAGCTGAATATTAATCTATGTATGACTGTTGCTGCTGCATTTTTGTAGGACCGTACCAGACGCACAGCCCAGACACACCCGTTCTCTGGATGACTGACAAGGAAAAACCTCTCAAAAGATATTAGATGAATCTAGAATCAGAACTCCCTGAGGATACATTTCAGAGCGTCCATAGAAAGCCTTTTTATACCTGGCTACTTAAATTGTGAACTTCATTCTTTTATCTTTAAATCTTCTCCCACCTGCCCTTTCTCTACTAAAATACCTACTTCAATGAATGTTGACCTTCAAGAGGGAAGGCTGCCAGGCACTCTGTACAGATCTGCCTGATTTCTGCAATATTACAGATAGGGCTACAGTGAAAAGAATGTAAAAATAAGGCAGATAGTTTGGTTGTCCAGTGTTTTTAGTTCTGTATTGCTTCTGCAGCCTTTTGTGCATGTTCCAGGATTTACAGATAAATATAAGGTGAACTCTGGAAGGCAAGGATATTACCAGAGAAGAATAGATACAAGAAGTAGGGAGAGCCAGGTTATTAATATACATATAAACTCCTCCTGATTCAGAATTTTCACAGCTCCAGGAGAAGGCACTGTCTCATAAATTACATCTCCACTGTGACTGTGTGATTATTCTTATTAAAAATGATATATGAAATAAAAAGACAACCCTAATTCTCAGATTAGGGGTTAAATCTCCTGCACTGGCAGACAGATAAATCTTTCTTCTGCCTGGTAAATAAAGCAGAGACAGAACTAGCTACTCAGAGGAGTATTTAATATTGACTGAACAAGAAATAAAAGGGACGTGTAAAGACAGACTAGCTGCGCCTGAGTTGTACCTGTGCCTCTGAGAGTGTGTATTATTGTCTTGTTGAGTAGCGGACTTTAATGCGTTAGAGTTGAGTTAGGAAGAACTGCTGGTCTTAACGAAGGCAGTTTGACCTTGCAGGACCAGTGATGAGGACAACTAGAATTAAATAGTGTGTGCAGCACTGTAATATGGGTCCTTGGTGGATATGCAGACAATATGCTGTGAAGTAACTGTAGTACCTTAACAGACACTCATTAATGTGTTGGCATGAACTGCAGCAAACAGCCATATGTGGCTCATCCGCCAGCATTTCAAGAGGAAAGCCAAAATTCCTTTATTACCTTGGTCTGGATTGCTACCCTCTCTATTTTTCGTACTGCTATAGGAATTTTTGAGGCGAGTGAGTTGTCTGGTCAAGTGTTTTCTTTTGAGTGCTTCCAGTTGTGGCTGTTTCAAAAAAAGGTTTAAATGCTCATTGTGTTCCCACTGTAATTACATTGAAGTGTTGTGCGGGTGAGGGTGGGGAAGCTATTTTTTCTTGACCTCAGCTGGTGATCAGTTTATCCCCTTGGAAGCATGACAGTTGATATCTTTGGACATTTTTCATTAGCTAGTGTAATATTAGATACTATTCTTATTCGTACAAATGTCTGATCCAGCTTTTGTTCTCTGAGCTGGCTCTGCCAGAGGATATCCGAGCTGCAGAGAGATGAAGAACAAGGAAGACAGTGTACTGATGCGGTATGACTGATGTTACAGGGAATGCATAACAGTAATTGCAGGTTTTTCCTGCCCTAGTTTCCTCTTCCTGTTGGTACTGTAGTTAATGAGGATTTGAAATAATTCTTCAATATTGTGTTTGTATAATAATTATTGATATTATGAACAATGAAGGCTTTAAACATGCAACATACTGACATGCCATCAGGAAATTTTAAGTGTTGTTGATGCGGGTGGTGGGGGGGTGACAAAAAATACGGTGCAAACAATATTTGTTCAAGTGAGGCAGGAAGTCAAAACCTTCCCCGAGCCTTTATAGTCCAAGAATTTGTTCTAAATTTTGCCAAGAGAGCAACTTGTCTAAGAACGCAGTTTCTGGAGTAAATCAAAGTCCTTGTTGCCCTCAGGGCCTCACTGAGATGCTCTTCTCAGATATCAGCGGCATGAGAGATGAAAATAAGTGTGTCTTTCTGACTGATTGCTGTTCTACCTTGTCTTTCCAGCAGCCTGGAGAGTATTAACAGAATCACAGTCCTAGAATGAGTGTGGAGTCCTCAGAAATTGCAATATTTGGGAGGGTCGAGCTTTAAGTGAAAACCTCAGAACACGGCTGAACTAAAAAACTCCTAAGGAAAACACAAATACAAGAAATTTAGCCATTTAAAGAAATAAACCCCGTTTATCAACCCTGGAAATTAGTGTCTTTAGCTCTGTCTGGCCATGGATGGGCAGTAGCAAGTGCTAGTTTCGTTCTGCTTGCCATTCAGCATAGGACAGTAGGCAGGAGTAAGAAACAGTAAGCCCTGTACTCCTGTAAATGTTGTCTTTTAAAAGACAAGCTGGAGAGAGAATAAGAAATAAACAACCATGTTACACGCTTTGTTTTCAAACTGATGCTGAGTGATACCTGAATCCAGAGGTTCAGACCTCCAGGATTATTGTCTGTTTAAACTGTTATTACTACGATTTTATTCAAGTGCAGTTTGGAAAATCTTGAAATGTCAGAAATGCTTTGTGGAAGTTGGAGTGTTACTTTAGGGCTTGTGAAGTAATGATGGTAGAAAAATTATCTTTAACAATGTTTTAATTTTGAAGGCCTTTGCATAGAGCATAAACAGCTTATTAATTCAAAATATTTCACCAGCATTTGTACAGAGATGTCCAGGTTTGTTTGTGTGCTTGACATTTTATCTTTTTCTCTCTCTCTCTCGGAATCTTTTTATTTTGCCACTGAAAAGTGAAAGAGGAGGAAAAGTAATAAAGGAAATAACCAAATAAAAAAGGCAAGAAAACTGAAGCTTCTTTAATCCAGGGTTTCATTTTTTTTAGGAAGATGATTCTGACAATAAGATTTTTGCTGGAAATTAATATTTTAAATGACTCCTGAAATGAAAAAAATGTCTCAATCTGATAAGGGGAACTTGTTCTGTTTAAGAACTTTGATCTCTTTCCTGCCCCTGGCCTTTGTGCAGCTTTGTCTCCCCTTTGTATAAATCACAAGCTGGTCTTTCACTCCAATTTGGGAAGAATGTCGGGTATGCCTGTGTCAAATTGCCCACATAACCTTCACTGCTTTAAGGCACACACTGACATTAAGTTGTCTCTGGGTGACAGCGTCTAAGGTATCTGGTTTAGCTCTGTCACCTCAAGGTGAAGTCACCTTTTACACTGACTTTTTCAGGTAACTCGATTAAAATCAGTATCTTCCCAGACTTCTCAGCTCTGCCACGTGTGCCTAACGGCATGGCAACACGAGTCCCCGCAAACAGAGACCACAGATGAAATCCAGCTTTGATTTCTGAAGTGAAGTGTGAATTCCTGTTAATTTTAGCACTGTAGGATCTGAAGAAAAATGTCTGCCTTTTTCTTGGATCTCCAGAATCCTCCACCTTCTTTTCTTCTTTCCTCTTGGGAAAATGTACGTCTTCTTTCAAGTGCTGGCATCCCCACAGCCTAGTAATGCCTAAAAAAATCAGAGATTACTCTGTGGTTATTTGGGTGGCTTTATTTTCATCAAGATGTTCATACAGTGTTGTGCCAATCCCTTGCTGTATACCTTAATTTCTGTTTGCAATTTCCTTCTTTTCTAATCTCAAATTAGTCTATCCCAGTAATAGTTCTGCTTCTTTGCTTATTTCCATGTTTCACACAAAAACTGTTTATGGTATTTTGCTTAGCAAAGGTACGTGGAAATTAGGGGCATTATAAGAATAACTGTGCAATGCAATGACTTTTGTAAACCTAAACCAAACGTCCCTCGCTATGAAGCAAAAGCTTTTACAAGTTGAAAAGAGGCAGGTCATTAAGACTGTACAGTGAAACTGCTATCACAGAAAATTGCTTGTATTCCCCACTGAGGTGTTCGGTGTGTCCTTGGGCAAAAACTGTGTCTTTGGATTTGTCTTCTGTTGGAACACAGATTCAAACCAATATCATGAGGTTTGGAGTGGGTTTTTTTCATGTATGAATTATTTAATTATTCCCCAAAATTCCATAGTTGATTCCATTTCACACCTCGCTGCTCTTCAAGATCGCTATCCAGTGTTGTCATACATGGAGATACATGTTAGCTTAGATTCATCCCATATGTCAGGTATGGCTCGGAAATGTGAGGCTGGAGTTTGACTTCTTCCACATGATACTAGTGCTATATAAAAAGAAATTACAGATGCTGAAAAAATTCCATGAATTAACTGATCTCTCAAGGTACTGGCACTTAACCATCCTGTGAATCCACAGTGTCCCAGGTCAGTTGTATATGTGCTTAGCTTTTGGAAATAGCTTTGTAGCTATTGGTTTGAAGCACGTGCAAATGGAGTGGAAGTCACAGAAGCCACTTACTTATAATCCAAAGCCAAATATGGTACTCAAAACTCAAAAAATTTTGCCTTTAAAGTGTCCTTGATCGATTACCCAGTTCTTCCTGTTCCAATAATGGCTTCTCTGATTCTTTCTCTGAAAAATGAAATCACATTATGAAATTACGTTAGTGTGCATTGAGAGAGTACCAGTTATCCAATCTGACATTTTATATATTGATTGAAATACTGAGAGACAAGAAAGTCATTATTTATAACAGTACAGTGAAAAACTGAGAAACAGATGAGGTAAGGTCACAAAATATGAATGGTAAATGGGAGCTGAGTGCACTCAGCTCCTGTGAAGTTCGAGTCTGACAGGGCTGCTCTGTGATGGTAAGGAAGGAAACGTTCTTATTCCTCAAACCAAGTTTGGTTTGCTTAGCTGTTTTATTTTTCTATGTAGTCTTACCAACCTGTATGGAACAAAAACTACTGATAAGAATATATAGTAATACCTAATCCAGAACTTCTTATTTATACGTCTCAAAAATACTTCAGAACAGTAAAGCAACAGAGATGTCCCAAGGTAATTACCTAGCAGGTTGATGGGGGAGCCAGGACAGCCCCCAGCACTCATGAAGCCCTGTCCAGAAGTCTGTTCTTTTCCTGATCATGAGAGCAAGGAAGGGTGATGTCAGGGTTGTGTTGTCGTCCACGGTTTGACACAGCTGGGCAAGTTACATTTAACTTGAACTGGTTTGTTTGGCACGTTCAGCTTTGTCAGCCTGCCAACCTTGGCCACTAGGGAAGAGCACAGAGTATCTTTTAGGGGAGGGTTTTTTATAAACAAGATTTTTGTTTTAATTGCTATTTACACGTTCCACCCTTCGCCCTTTTTCAGCTGCAGGGAGATCTTGTTCTATTTTAAAAGCCAGGGCAGGAACTTGAGGCTAGAGACTGCAGCCAAATCAAACAGGAATCTCACCAACCTAATAGAGGGTTGGCTGATAATAAAGGCTATCTTCCCAAGCCTTTAAAGCTCTGTTCTTCCAAAGACACTCCCTTATCTGAAGCCTCTGGCTTCCCATGAGAGGGTACAAACATCTCCCTATGTGGCAGGGTACCCTTTGACATTAAGAGGAAAGTACAACCCAAGATAAGTTGAAGAGGCTTTTATGTCTAATCTCAGTAAGTATTCAGAGGCTGTGAATGTCTTTTTATCCTGAGTTGTTGGGGTATGTTTTGTTTTTTTGGCTGGGAACACATTTTGCTTGGAGTTTTATTACNTTTTTTTTTTTTTTTTTTTTGTTTTTTTTTTTTTTTTTTTTTTAGCTGAGCTGTCAGTGCAGTACTTGTTTGGTCAAGACTTGTGTGTTTACTTGGCATCTTCAGTATATAAAACTAGCGCTGTTCGCATGGCTTCCATGCAGCCAATTCTGCTAATATTTTAAGGCTCTGCCTAATGTGGCTTGAGGGTAAATGTTTTCTGACTTAACGTTGTACCTTGCTCACAGGAGCAAGTTTTGATGGCTTTTTTTTCCTTGGCAGAGGTTTCAGTTTTGTCAATTCACTGCTATTCCTCATTAGAGGTTTTTTTTTTAAAGAGGTGGCAAAGTTTTAGTTCTTTTTCCATAGGTGTTGGGATCCCGTCAGTGAACAGCTCATAGAAAGCCCAGCTCACTTTCTTACAAATGCATTCGTATACCCATGTGATTGCTGAAGGCAAGACCCCTACACTCCCCCTGTAATAATAATCTCCTCTTCCAGGAGTGCTGGGCTCCGATGCGCCGTCTGGGACCTGTTCACTCATCCTTATTTCGTGTCCCTTACCAGCCCTTGCATCTTAACCACCGGTCTCCTGGCTAACGCAGAGCAAATGGGATCTCGTTCAGAGCCTGGCATAAGCAGCGCCTTTGTTGTCCTTAAGGACTGATGCTGAAGTGATGCTGAGGTGATTTGTGCCAGCTCAGGGCTCTACACTTTGCTTCTGCTGCACTCCAAAGTGTCTGGCTGGGAAGATACTGGAATTGACCTTTCCCTCCCAGCAGCAGTGCCAAAGGCCTCTCTCTTCTGCTCACTGGGAGCCAATTAGAGAGAAAACAAAGACATTTCAGCATAAGATTTACCCCTGTGGCTTAACAGCAGTGGTGAGCACCAGTAGAGGCTTTAACTCAGAGGCTGTCTTGAACCTCCTTCTTCTACCCCATGAATGAAGACTGGGAGTCCCTCGTATGTTCCCGGTAACCACCCCACGCCCTCCACACTGGATGTTCCCCCATGTTCCAGCCACCCTTCAATTACCTTCATCTCTTTCAAAAGGAAAATGTCGCTTGAGGCTCATGATGCAAACTTGTTTTTAGATAAAACACATGTATTCAACTACCATAATTAACCTTCCATTTTAAAACCTCCATTCTCAGAGCAGCTCCCTACAGGCTAATATTTCTGTTTGCAGGAATGCGGGAGTGATGCACAGATGCTCTGTCTGGATATTTCACCTATTCATTAAGTTTGATTAGATAGAATTTGCACTCTGCCATCTAAGAGTGCGCCACTTTCTGATATAATTAGCGTTCCTCCAATTAGGATAAATGGCTGTTTCATTACTTTTAAGTGGGTCATTAAAGTGCCATTGCTGTCTCATGCCTCTGGAGCTGACAAGGGTACCTGCACACTCCTTTTGGCAAAGTCAAATCTAATTTCAGAAGGCTAATGGAGAAGGTAATGTACCAGGGCAGATGTTGCTTGTGACTCCTGCTGAGAGCAGTTCCTGGGTAGTTGATTTTCCTGTGTGCTTGATACTCTGATTTACTGATGAAACAGAAGTATCTATTTGCTAAGGCACCTTTTGAGGAAGTTCCTGGAGGCATCAAAAACTGGGAATTATTTAAAATACGTATTGATAAGCTTCTGTTACCATATGAATTCTTGTTGTGACTGTGGAAGGGCATGGCTGTCACAGGGAAAACACAGAGATTGTGCCTGATCGTGAGCAATCCTTGCATCTTTGTTTTCTCATCCCCACATTCATCCACAAGGATGTCTTCTCTCCAGGGGTCATACTATTTGCTTGTAACCTGGGTGTAGCAGCCCTTTCTAATTCTCAAAGAGGCCTTGCAATTCCTGAATCGTTAGATACTGCAATGCTATAAACACCATTTTCTGAGAATTGGAGGGCAGATTTCTGGCCCACATCAGAAAATTGTGACTCATATTTTGGGAAGGGATAGAGACATCTTTTTTGCAAAGGAGATTTGCGAGCAGTGAGTCACTATGGTGGTCTCTTTCTGTGACTTCTTTTTAGATGTGGAATTCATAGACAGCTGCATATTTTAAAAATGCTTAAGGCCACATCTGCAGGAGAATAATCTTGATCATTTTGGATGCCATAAGTCAGATGCTGGTCCAGGGCTGAGATCATCTGATTCTCCCCATCAAGATCTAATACTGTTTTAAAAATTTCTCAAGTAGGGCTAAGATTTTTGGAAAACAAAGATTATACTTCTTGCTGTGGGATTAATCTACTCAAGATGTAGTAAAAGTGCCTTTTTTTTTTTAACTAAAAGATTTATGGAACTCCCTGGGTATCTTTCTATTGATGAAACTGGGTCAGATCTTAGATTGCTTAAAATCTAAGAAGCCCATTTGTTTTTTTCTGCATTTTTTGTTTTTCTCTAGTTTCCTTTGATTTTCAAGCCCTTTTGTTTTCTTCTGCCTTGTGGTCCCTGGTTCTCCTTTCACCACAACATAATTGTGTAAGACATCTCCTCCCCAGTTCATCCAGCTTACAACCACCTAGATATTTCTCAGGCTCTCATCTCAGGTGTCTCATCAAAGCCAAAACACCCATTAATCAGTCACCATCTTACTGATTAGGTTTATTTCTAGTAAGTGTATTAGTACTGAAGAAAAAATTGTTCAAAGACGTTTTTCCCATCCTCCTCAAAGTCAGTGGATATAGGGCAGCCAGGCTGCAACCATTATGCTCTTCAACCACTTCTCAGTGGGTAGATCGAAACATGCAGAGTAGTCACAAAAGGCAAGTGGGAGCTAGGCAGGAGGGATTAGATCTTGAGGAATTTTATTTAATTAACCTTCCTGCTAAAGCAATCACATCTCACTTCTCAGACTCTTACACTCCTAGGTCATGTTTTCTCTATCAAACTGTGAAGTAACGCACAGAATTATATAGCTTTCTTGGTATGTTTGATTTTTTAAAAAAATATAAATAATTCTGAAGTGACATGAAAGTACAAATAGATGGAGTATGAAAATATTTACGACTGCATAAACGGTTATTAGTCTGACAAAAATCTGGATCTCTGTGGGAGGCAAGCCAGAGTCTCACACCTTGAGCCACTTGTGACAAAGTTTTGCATTGACCCCAGATGCTACTTTGAAAACTGAGGCTTGATACATCTCTAACCTTTGCAGAAAGTCAGAATAAATCCAGCAGCTTCTGTCTAAAATCTCTGTGGGTTTTGCTGTGGATGGTATTTTGGTAGTGTAGCAGCTTTTAGTGAAGATGCTGGCTTCAGATACATGTCCCAGGAGGAGAATGATATTTTGCAAAGCCAAATTGCAGTGACATCAAGCACATCGTGATAGCTCATCAGGCATTATTAATGCATGTATCCTGGAGCACTAAAGATGAGGGTCTGGCCAAAGGTTCATAGGTTCAGGCAGGATGTGCTGCTTTGTCATGCCAATGAAATAGAGTCAACAGGATATGGGGAGATCTCCAACCTGAGTGTAAGGGCTACCAAAGGGTCACTGAAAGAAAAGCTGCTGCTTCTATATGTGGAGTACAAGCTGTATCCCTCCCGAGTGTCTCCTGCTAGGCTTCTTCCTTCAAAGGGGTAAAGCTGAGGTCAGAGAGCAGTTAAGTTATTAAGCTAAAAACTCTGTATTCTGAGGTCATCTGAGAAGCAACAGAATCTACAGCATGGCAGAAGGAAGGGTGGGGCTTTGCCGAAGAGCTGCTGTTGTGCTTCTGCAAGGTCTGTTTGGTGGATTTCACCCATTGCTGTGTCTCATGTATGTGAAGTATGGGCCAGTCTCTTGACAAATGCCTTGGTCCCATGGAAGAACAGATATATGAGAAATGCCACTTTTCTCTGAAAATGAGAAGGGAGAACAGCCCAGCCATAGTGGTTACTTCCAGCTACCTACTTCGTAAAATATTTTTCTGCAGATATTCTTGATAGGTCCCTAAGTTATAGTGCCAGGCCTCTTTCCTGAGTGCTTGCAAATACTGAGTACATGCAAACCTGAGGTGGGTCAGGGGATCCTTCGTAAACCATGAACACCGCAAGGAACCCGTGGAGAGTAACTGAGTGGCAGAAATTATTGTTCACTAAGAACAGCGTCCCTGGCGCTGCTCCCTGAAGTCAGTCAGTGGTGTCTGAGCAGATGTCCCAGGTTGCCTGTTGAATGAGCAGGATAAAGCTTGGTAGAGTGGCCACTGCCACCTCCTCGTTCTGTTGTTTAAAATTTTGATTTAAGTAGCTTCTTAAGTCTGGCAACCACCAAGGTATCAGCAGGATGGACAGTCCCTGGGCACCTCTGCTAAAAAGGTGCCTCTCTAGTGCCTTTGGCAGCTGCCAGCAAGTATGTTGGAGCTGTGTAGAAAACTGCAGCATCTTATTTGTTCTTCTTCCTCAGGCTTCGTATGACTGGGCAGCCCTTTTATCTTCTGACTATTTTAGGACCATAACATATATGCTGACATAGTGGAGTTGTGCAGAGGAAGTGTCAGGCTTCGTAGCTACGTGCTTTATAGCGTTGTAACATGAGTAAGATAGTGTAGTTCTGTCCCTTCCGCTAATACCGAATTATGTTATAACCCATCCTTCAGACACGCTAACATTTTCTGTATACGCTGGCCCTTCCTCCTGGCAGGGCACAGTGCAGGTAGCAGAGCAGTGGATGGGTCCGCAGTGTGTGCGTTGCGGTTGGCCAGTTGCAGCCTGGCCTGCCTCTCTCTTCAGGGTCGGGCTCTTGGCCGACTGGGTCGATCTTCCCCAAATTATTTACTACAGCTGCTCTCAAGCATTTTATAGGCCTTCCTCTTTATCTTTTAGCTTGCAGGTAGCTTATTCCTCTCTCACGAGGTGTGCGGTACGCGTTCTGACGGCACACACGTCCTGGCGTGGAAATAGTCGCGGTGCCAAATCCTCTAAATATTGTAAAATTCCAAGACCCGGTCCAAGTCTCCTAAAATAGCACGTCTGAGCAAACTTCCTGGGGCTTTTTAAACAGCCTTCTGATGTGTGTGCTGGGGTATGAATGGAACTGCGGATTTCTGAAGTGTCAAGCGGGCGAATGTGTGTATACCCAAATGAGAATATTATGAATGAGTCTCTTCAGAGAAGAACACTGATGAAAAGGACACTGTTAGCAAAAACGACCACAGAAGTATGAGCAAATACTCGAAAGGAAGAACACCCAGGGGGAGTGGGTTCCCACTTGCTAGTGAACTACATTATTTTCTTTTCAGAAGTCATGCTAAATAGGAAAGATTTTCCAGTTTTAGCAAAAAACTGAAACAACTGTCCTCAGTGAAAGTTCTAGGTGTGAAGACAAGTGCCAGTGTACTTCCGTGGCCATAGGACAAGCCTATGGATTCCTCTCTTATGATGGGAGTAAGTTAAAAAAAGTTAAGCCCTTATCTGTCTTCTGTGTTTACCTTGCTCCATCAGCATGATATTTAAATGTCTCTCAATTTTAATGTATTTACAATTACAGCACCCTTAGGCTAGAGGGCTTTTGCTAGTCTTCCCATGAAAAAGATGAAGTAAGGCACAAAGAGAGTGATTTGCACAAAACTGTTTAAAAGTTGAATTTTTCTCCTTTATTTCAGGTTATTGGTCTTTCATACCATTATTTACCTTTCATTTAGTCCCTGCATCTATAATGTGAATAGATAGTGTGTTGGCAGGGACAGTGCCCTCTGCAGTAATGCAGCTTCTCTTTCCTCACACTGGAAACTTCTGCTAGCTTCAGATACAGTTTTTTTGCAGCCATTGTCGTCAGT
>RSEF01000003.1:22129046-22154463 GCA_003993805.1 Himantopus leucocephalus
CCCTTCCAACCTTAACAATTCTATGATTCTATGATTCTATGGAATACTTGGATTATTTCTTAAAGCCTTGGCTCTTGTATTGGTGGGCTGCATGAATATCCACCTTGTTATGATCCTGGAGAAAGCGTAAAAATGTGGTCTTACAGGGTCAAATACGAGACGTTTATAATTGCTTTCTAATCTTTTGGGTTTTTTACACCAGTCTTCTGATTTTGGAGGCCTTATTTTACAGAACTGCATGCTTGCTATTGGCAGTACTGGATAGTGCAAAGGAATCTTGCAAATATTTGCTAGTGCTAGTCCTATTTTAAGTTAAATCCGCTTACTGTACTAGGGCATTATGTTTGGGCATGTTTGTAGAGTCAGACCCTAAAGATGTATTTTGTTCCTTGTCTGTCTTTGCTTGCTTCAAGTTTCCACTTCTCATGGAACCCATCTCCTTTCAATGGCAAGGTGTTTAGATCGCCATGTGTACCCTTCCTAACTTTGCTGCTTTCCCAGAGATTTGTGCGTGCTGCTTCTCCTCCATTTGCAGAGTCTTCACCACTCCCTCCTGCCATTCAGTTGTGTATTGCTCTTTGTCCGTAAGTATTTTGCCAGGTATGGTGTTTCCTTTGTGATTTAACTGGACTGCTGCTATTCACAGCTCCAGCAAGAAGAGAACATGTTAAAGCCATTGTAAAATAATCAGCAGCACATGAAATTGAGAAGGTGGAATCCAATAATCTGAAACCCAGATGGTCTCTGGCAGTTAGAAGCAGGAGAGCTGTCATGCTGAAAAAGACCCAGAAGTCAGCAAAGGAGCTGAGTTAATGATGTGACACAAGAAAATGAAAGGCAGAGTGATTCTGAGCAACATGTGTAGGAGAGTCCCACTCAAGAGACTGAACTCTCTGTAGTCTTATCTACGCTAGTGTTCTCCACACAGGTAGTACAGCTATTAGGGTGGGAGCAATGATGGATACTAACTGTAAATTAACAAGGTGATAGATCTACCTGCATGTTGAACAGTCTCTCTGAGGAGGGATTAGAAATTGGGATTAGGAAATATAATTGGACAACACTTTGCTGAGACTAGTATGCATGTCAGATGGNTCACTGCATGTGAAATAACAATCATGTAAAATGTGAAATAATACATGGGCATATCATTGTTTGCTTCTGTTACTCTCCATAGGAATATGTTTGTAGAATCTGGGTTCTGGTCCTGAGTGCCTTGATTTCGAGTAGGAGCCCATGCAATCTTTGCACTCTGACAGGCTGACTAGCTGCTGCTGTTGAACAACACTGCCTGCTTGACCAGCTAATGTTTAGAATATATATTGCAATGGTGGAGGTAGGCTTTTACTATTAAATATCTGAGCTGATACCATGTGGCACTGAGTCACTGTCCTCTGAATATTCCCTGTGCTGCTACTGCAAATAAATTCACCAGCTTCCGTCTTAATAGCTTGCTTTAGAGCCAGTGTCACACTTCACACCCTATTCTGGACACTCTCCAACAAGTTAATGTCTTTCACTGAGGAAGGTGAGTAAAACTGATGAGAGTATCCTTAACTAAAGAACCATAAAATTCTAATAGAGCAGTAATGTTCCCAGCAAGCCTGAAGGGAATCTGATCAATAGTTATGAGGTTGAGGCTCAATTTATGGCCTTAATTCATCAAGCATAGTCATTCTCCATTTTTGTACAGGATGCTTTTGTGGTTCCTGCTGAGCAGAGGAGTATAAAGTCTGCACAAGCCCTTTCTTGACAATTCCCCAGGCTTTGTCATTTAAGAATAGGTGACTCTATAGAGGTGGTGATCAGGGTCCTATGATCTATTTGAAGTCAATTTTTCATTGTATAGGACAGACTGTACCAACTGTGTTTGTTCTGAGAGTCTCAGGATTGGAGTGGTTTCACAGTGAGTAAAAAAGAAAGTTATTTTGTATCTCTTTAAAATTTGACATTGCAGTTATTCATATGCCTGCAAACCACTCCACAATCAGGAATGGTTCAGTAGCACGTTCTCCAAAAATCCTTTTACTGCCCATTGTAAACCCCTTGCAATAGAATTTGCAAGGGTCAGATGGGGGCTGGGCTACTCCTATGTTTCTAAGCTGCCTCTGTGGTAGAAAGAAGTTTTCCCAGCTGCTCCTGACACAGGTTTGATCTCTTTACGTTTCCAAAATGGTATATAAGCACAGAGGCAGACAATGAAATTTCATCCAAAGGTTTTATTAAAACCTTTATGTAAAAAGTCAGACCTTTCCAAAGACTAAAGTAAATGCAAGTTTTATGTAGCCACCTCCCACCAATGGCATAAGCATGAAGTAGACAGAAGCATTTCAAACAAAATGGAAAAGCCGTGGTTAAAGCCATCTTGGTAATCTCTGTATCTACTTGTCGTTCCTGCATACATAGGTTAGCAGAAGTAAGCTTTAAGTATCTGAAGTGATAGGAGTGTCTTGTAGGTATACAATAAGGTGCTAACTGGAGAGGGGTCTCAATTAACACTTGACCAAAAATGTTTTGTGACATTCATTCAAATATAATTGAAGTATGCTTTTAAAATTCCCATCTCGTACATTATGTACAGATCCACAGGCTAACAGCCTAGACCTGCACATGATCTTCATTGTACAGATTCATTCCTGCTTTGACTATCTGTCAGTGGTTTTTATGTGAAATACTCCCTGGTATAACGTCTGACTTTAAAGGATGCCTATAAATATTTGCACTGGTTGGGAGGAAAAAAAAAAAAGGGAAAAAGTTTGGACATTTTCAGAGACCTGTAAGAAATGCAGGGAGTTGACATGCAGGTGGTGGCTTTTCTGACAGCCCCCGGGGCTCTGGGAAGCCAGGGCTTCTGGTTCTTTTTCAGACTTCCCTCTGCAGCAGCATTTTTTCCCTAATGCCAGCAGCTGCAGCCGAGGGGAGGCAGGAGGAGTTCGGGAAGCCCTAGCTGTTATCTGAGCCAACAGCGACACCCAGGGCTTCATCAGCATAGTCAATCCCTTTTCTAATCCGCTCCCCCCTGCCCCATGCTGCCTGGAAAATTTTCCAAGGTTTAGCCCTTTTCTGTTCCTGAATGACTACGCTGATTGAGAAGGAAGCAATATTTTACTGTAGTAATTTCATAAATAGAAATCCTGTGTCCTGGTGCACTGAGATGAAATTAGATCAGCCACATGCACATCTATATTCAAACAACTGCATTCACATGAAGTGGATTGTACTTTTTCATCTCCATTAATGTAGTTAAGATGGTATTATTTGGTTGCAGCTACGGCCAAGACAGACAGCTTAGAACACCTGCCATTCCTGCTTCCTCACTACAGCAAAAAACTCACTGAGGCCATACTGAAATTATATTGGTAGGCTTTTGTTGAATAAATGTATAATCCAAAATGAACAGTACACTGAAGGAGTATGTCACCATGGAAATAATAGCTGTGGGTTCTGTAACTGTGAACACTGAGTCAGACTTTTATTAAAATGACCCTGAACAACCCCCAGTAGACACATACCTGAACAAACAGCGGTAAAACGATTAGAGAGGTGAGAGAGTACCAGGCATTAATGACGCTAAAAAAATATTTCAATGGAAGCAGAAAACCACCTTAGAATTGATCAGGACACAGGATGTACAGAGAACAACTCAAATCACACACCAGTTGTCTGTACTTTCCACTCTCAGAATGTCTGTCAGTCACTGGGCTACTGGACATGTCACCGGTGTACAGCCTGCACAGCTGCTGAGGTAGTTTCTTGTTTGCTTTTCAAGCCCAGGCTCGCTTCTGATCTGAAGGGGATACCTGTTCCTCTCTGCAGGGCGGGATGCAGCTTGACTGAAAAATCACCAGGCGGCAAACGAAGTAGACCAATGACTGCAGTTTTATCACCAAGCAGAGAAGTTGTGGAAGGGAAGGGGATGAATGACATTCAAAGTTTGTACGTTCCAGTTAAGAAGCTGAGGCTAATTGCGTGGAAAATAAATTAAATCTGCGTTGCACCAATTTAAAGCACAAAGGTGCAAAGCACTGATGCTACTTCGAAACAGAGCATGAAAAGTTACAGAGTTCCGAAAGCACAGGAGTAAGTAATCCATGAACCGATGGTCAGGCTAGGCCGCACATGAAAGCATACTTTATCACTCCTGTATAGTACCATGGGCTCTTTTTAAAAAAAAACCAACCCACCATGGGCATCCTTCTCTAACTGAAACAGACCTGTAAGTAAGTAGTACTCTGATAATCAGGACTAAAGTGTCTGAAGCTGAGCATCCAAAACGTGAAGCACCTGTACTTCATTTAATCCTTCTGAAGAAGCATGTCATAGTCCATAAAATAATTGCCCTTTATATATTTTCTGGTTGCTTTCAAGCTGTTTCCATGTTTAGTATTTACTGAAATAGTTATCTTTCTACCAGCTTTTTCAAGGAAAGATGAAGCAAACTTCCATTTATTCCTGCCCTGGCATGGCTGGAAATGGGACATTTAGAAAGCCAGCAACCCATACACTATCAATGTGAGAGAGTTGCTACAGTCTGCAGCTCTATCCCACTGGCTTTCTTTTGCACTTTTTTTTCCTTCAGAATTTGGCAAGAAAGGTTATTTAAAAACCAGTCTACATCTTGATAATCTTCAGGCCACCGCAAATATCGACTTCTTCGTAAAAAGTTTCGAATTGGTTTGTGTTTCATCAGTTGATATTGAGAAAGTGACCCAACCACTACCATAATGAGGACATCTTTCAGATCACAAAAGTACCTGCTCTGGGCAAAATTAAAGGCTTCCACACACCACCCATCTTTAAGAAACTGCCTGGTCACTATGCAAATTGTTTTCCTGCTGCTCCAAATGGCATCACGAATATTGTTAATGTGTTCTTCCCCAGGCAAGAAATCTCTTTCCTCAAAGCACAAGGTAAATCTGTTTTTATCAAAATACTGTGAATCCAGGCGCTTTAGCAAAGAATTCTGGACCCATTCAAAGTCATTTTTGCTGTAGCACAAATATGCGTCATATCTGTATTCACTTTTATCTGCTACTTGTGGATGGCTGTCTATAATTTTTTTGGTGATAGTTTTATACCAGACAAAACAAATCCCCCGACATCGAGTAAAAATGATGACTGCCATCAGAAACATCAGGAGAGTGACAGAGGTGAAGATGAATACTGAGAACCTGAGTGTCTGCTGGAGTTCATCTTCATTGCAACCATCGTATGTCAGAGACGACAGTGGTACCCCTGCGAATGCAGGTGGGTATACACAGTACCTGTCATATTGTGAGCCAGCTAGGGTTACATTGGTTTCATTTAGCCACACTAGTAGGCTCTTTAAACTACAGTCACAGACATACTTATTATGTGTTATATCCAAAATGCTCAAAGTCATAAAGACTTCAGGCTCGGGGGAAAAAAGCTGGTTTCCAGATAAGTTTAGGTTCGTTAGGCTTTGTGGAAAAAGCCCAGGAGAAAGATGAGACAATAGGTTGGAAGCTAGATTAAGTCTTTTTAGGGATGTTAGACCTCTAAAAATCTCCTGCGGAAGAGAACTAAGGTAGTTGTTATTCAGATGTAGAACCTGAAGTTTGGACAGTGCCCTGAACACATCCAAACATAAATCTCTCTCCCACACAAGCTGTAACATATTTTCACCTAGATCCATATAGATTAACTGATTGTTTCCTATAACATTACCACTTTTCACGCAGTCAGAGAAGCGATTCTGTTTTAAGAAGATATACTGCATATCTGGAATTTGGAAAAGAATATACAGGTCACCCAGGTTTGCCAACGAATTTCTTTCTAATTCAAGGTATGTTGCTGCTATTTTTGTGCCAACTACAGACATTAGCTTATTGTCACCTAAAAAGGCAGAGGTCAGATGTGGAAAAGAAGGGAGTTTTTTAATGGCATTGTCTTGGAGATCAATTATTTTCAGGCTTACTAAGTTACTGAATGATTTTTCACTAATCATCCCAATATGATTTTGCTGTAAATCAATATACGTTACACTATGTAGACCCTCAAACGTATAATCGTACAACTCACCTAGAAGATTACTTGAGAGATTGAGAGTTTTTAGGTTTCCCAAGCCAAAAAATGCTTGCCTTTGGATTTGGTTTATCTTGTTTTTGAAAAGGTTCAGCAATTCCAGATTACGAAGGCTTTGAAAGATTAAAGAATTGAGAGAAAAAATGTAACCATTTGAAATATCAAGCAAATGAAGATCACTTCTTGCTAGTCCAGCAAACGTGTCATTATCTGGATTTTTTAAGTTATTAAAGCCAAATCCCGAACCCATTGTATGAGAGCTAAAAATTAAAGAACCGATTCGAGTCCCTTTAATGGCTGCACAGAAATATTGGACTTTCTCTGTGCTCCAGCCATTGTCACTAAGGTCTAGTGAGTTAAAGGTAATGTTTCTGAAAGGATTTGGGCATTTGGCCCAGGCCATTTCATCTGTCTTGTACAAATTATTAGAACGGAGGCTAAAAAATAAAAAGTGTTTTCCTTGGAAGCTTGTAAGATTGCTTTCACACAGGTTGGATATCTTGTTGAATTTCAGGTTCACAGTTTTCAAGACTGTTAGATTATAAAATAAGGGATGAGGCTGAAGTTTTGTGATTTGGTTCCCTGAAAGATCCAATTCTTCTAACAAGCTCAAATCTTGAAAGTAACGTTCCTCCAGGATGGAATTTCCAAGGTAGTTCTGAAACAGACGGAGTACAGTCAGGCTTCGCAAGCCCACAAAAGCATCAAGATCCAGTTGAAGAATCCTATTGAATCCCAAGTCTAAGACACGAAGGTTTGGCAGGTTCCTGAAAGCTCCTTTTCCTATGGTAACAGGATAGACGTGTTGCGTTCCGATTTCCAACAACAACAAGTGCTCCAGAAGTGGAAAGGAAGTTGCAGTCACTTGTCTGATATAGTTGAAAGTTAGCAAAAGCTTCACTGTATCCTTTGGCACAGGTGGAATATCTGTGAGATTGCAGTTATTATATAGGGAGACCTGGGCTTCTGAATAACAGCTTCTAAATGCACATATATCACTAGCTAGTGATATTCCAAAGACAAGTACTAGCTGCTGACGTAACATCATGAATCTATGTGAAAAAATTGAAAATAGTAAGCATTAATTTTGTAGTTGGATATCTTTGCAGTTAGTTGTAGAGCACATTTTTTAACAGTTATAAAATAAAAGACTAATATTATGCTAAAAATGACTAGTGATTCAGGATTTATCCTTTCTCTGAAGTCTAACAGGCATCAACTGATAGGCTGGCCGGTCAGAAGATAAGTCCCAAAGAGATGGGAGCACCTCCTACGACCTGAAAAGTAACCCTCCTTTATGTACCTTAAGGGCAGTACGAAAACCCCACTAGGTATGTGTGAAAATTTTGGCCTAGCTATTTAATTTGCATCGTGGAACTGATAATGCTGGTGTATTAGCGCCATTCCTTAATCAGTTATCCAAACAGGTTTAAACAGTTTGGATTACCAAAGTAAAGTGCAGTTATCCAGTCATCTCAACGGAGCAGGCCAATGCTGCGCGCTGCCTGAACGCTCTCCTTGTGATGGCAATCACGCTATTTGACACATTGCTGACACACAGAAGTGCCTAACAGCCATGAATTTTTAAAAGGGGGACCTCTTTTGGGGCTCCTTGAGCCTCAGATTAACCTTGCAGCGTGGAATTGTTCTTGAAAGGGTTGTAAAATAGTTTTGAAAGTATAGGCAGGAACAAGGCTAACAGTGAAGGAAAAGAAAAAATGTGGTAGCCTGAAACTGGGCTGCAAGATTTCATGTTTTATGAAAAACTACATTTCCTGAACTGTAAATTCCTGTTATACAAAAAGGTGCATAACATAATTTATGCAGCTCACTGATGAATCCATTTATTAATTTATTCCCACTCTGGATTTCCCTTGCATTATGCCATCTGTCTGCCTGTCTCTCTCTTTATCTGAGACAAAAACCTCTTCAAAGCAAGGAAGGTCTTTTTTTATTGAGTGTGGTAAAGAACAGAGCAAATTATTAGCCCTAAAGTGGTTGTTTGTGTACTGTAGTTTTAAAAAAAACCCTTCTAACTAAGATTGCAACCATCTGCCTCTGCTTTTAAAAAAGCATTTATTGAAATGCAGTTACAACCCCACAGAAGAAATTTTGTGACCTCCAGCACAATTTGCTTAAAAATTGGTATGTGTAAATCTTTGTGGAACCAAACCCCTGATGGCCATCTAACAGCTGCAAAGTAAATCTACTTCAGAGAGGAAAAAAGTCGGGCTTTCAGCCAGAAATTAAAAAGAGGTAAACCCGCTAATTATTAAATTTGAGCACACTGCTTTAAAGCACAAGTACAAAATTCTATGTGGAATATTGCACTTGAACTAAAATCATCTTATGCTTGTTGCCATCATACAAAGTGATTTCTGGGAAATTAAAAAGTATGTCAGTAGAAAGCACTATGATATTCCCATTGCAAATACCAAGTGAAAGAGCTAGCCATTTTTTAGAGACTATCTGCTAAATAGGAAGTACAAAGATACTCTAGTACCACTGAATCTCATAACTGACACAATCTCACTGTACCTAACATTTTGGGTGACGTTTTCAAAGTCATCTGATTATACTAAAACCTTAACTTATAACAACTGTGACTGCTAGAGTGAGTGTAAATTTCCACCCTAGAGGCTCAAACACCCAGTGGGAGACACACATACCTTGCAACTTAAAATACTAATCTTGTCATTTTTTAGGACAATTTCACGGTATTGGGACAAGACCTGATTCTTGAAAATAAGAGATTATGAATATAGGATAGAGTACTGAATTCTGAAGCCCTGGCATTCATATTTCATTCACATTTTGTCTCATTAAGGAATTTAGGGTCTGCTGCAAAGAAAAGCAAATTGCAGGCAGCGAGTATCAAAATTCTGTTAAGAGATTTTAACTGCATCTATGAGGAATAATTCCTAGTGCTAGAAAATCATTGTGTTTTCTACCCTTTTTTTTTGACCTAGCATGCACTGTTAAAAGGGGATATTATAAACGGTAAACTGTATAATGTTTGTCTTTGTGACTACAAAATGTTGTAGATTATTAAAAAAGACACAGCTAAACATACAGCAGGTCGTTCAAGATCTTGTTTACTTTTTACTTTTCTCTGCTTGAACCATGAAAACAAAACACCAAGCTTCCCTTTTATTATTTGTTATTATTACAATGGTTCTTGTTGACACCATAATATAAGATGTTTAGCATAAATAGTTTTAGATTACATTTCTCTTTCAGACGTTTACATTTCCATTCCTTGTATTTGCCCAAATGCTATGGCTGGCTTTTAAAGTTTGGATAAAATCACAGCATCACCAAAAGCAGTGACAAATAGAAAGTACTTTGGAAGTCAAATTAAACACAGGCATGTCAACTTACCACAAGAAAAAGCTCAAAATGTTTAGAGTGAAAGAATTAGAAAACTCTATCATTTTTAAATTTAGAAATGTAGTTTTATTTTTATTATTAGAAAAATAAGAAAAGGGTGAAATATTTTTAGCCACCTTTGCTTTTTCACTTACCTGCTTTTCCATATTCTTGTAAGTTGAAGAAGTCTCTAACAGTCTCTTAACAGTTGTTACACTCCACCTCTGCTCTGGTTTGGTGGCAAGGAAGATTTCATTTGTAAACTCTTTGCTCCCTCAATTTTTTCTGCATAAGTTACTACCTTTCCCCCTGAATCTCGGCCCTCCATGAGCAGGAGGAGGATGCTGGCAGTAAGTAATGCCTCTTACTGCTCTCATGAGGACAGCAAAGATTTTTAATTTAATGGAATTCCTCCATGTAGCATTTTATACAAGCTTTCACCATTGTATATGAGCACCTAAAACCTTTTGGGAAAAATATTCTTCCCACAAAGTGATGATCATCCCATTCAGTTACGTGCCTGTGCATGGTCATGGAGATGAAGGGATGTGTAAATGCTTCATTCGTTATTGAAAACTGGAGCAATGAAGTTTAGAGAACCAGAGCTCAGCACGTGAGATTTTTTTTCCTTCTACTGCATTGATGTCAGAAGGGGTAAGTGGTAAAGGGAAGGAGAAAAGTAGGAGGGGGAGGAAAAATGCAGCAAATGCTTTTGGGATGGAAAGTCCTAAGCAGGGTATGTTTCTGAGCAATGGAAAACACTTTTACAACGCAGGGTGGATATGCTACCTAGATCTAAATGCAGCAAGAGAGCGCATCCAGAATGCAAATACCCTAGCTCTGGTCTCAGCCTCCTCAGGAAGTGTGCGTCTGGATCGGGGAAAGTGGACGCAGATGCTTTGAATCATCTGGAACTGACCTACACTATTGAACTAACTTTTTTTAAAAATCAGTTTTGTTAACTTGGTTTTAAATCACCGAGAAACCTTCACTAGCACAGCAAAAAAGTAAGGGAACTGATGGTACCTGAGAGTGGATGTTGTAGTAGTGCCTGTCCACCTCGGCACAGCTGTGTACACTTCAGGACATCCACAGAGGCCGTCCGTAAGCAGGGCCTGAAGCGTAGCTGAAGAGGAGGACTAAGACGGTCTCCTTTTTAATACACAGAAGCCAGGACAGCAATTAGAGTAACAACTCTCCCACGGAGAGTTAGAAAGCACTGGCCATTCCCCTTTCCATACCCCCAACAAAAATGCACTGGAGTCCACACAAATAAAGAACGGGTTACATACCCTGTTTTTGTCCTTGCTGATGGCCGAGAGTATTTGCTTCCTTTTAAAAAAGTGATCTGAAAGGAAAATTTCAGTCTCAGAAGTGGTTTTGTGCTGCATTCAGTAGCATGCTTAGTCTCTTCAGCAGCCTCCCCTCTTCCCATCACATAACCCAAGGTCAAATATTAACCGGCACATGCCAATGAAAGTGAACAGACATGTACCGTATGTGCTTATGAAAAGGAGCAGCATGCCTAAGTGGTTCTCAGTTGTCAGCCATAGATTTTGGGGAACCAAGCAGCAGAGGCGCTGGCTATCTGGGTGGACTCTAGAGCACACCAGTCTGATATAATCATCAATAAGATTTAAAGAATTTAGGCATCTTTTCAAGAACCTGCTGTAGTGACCATGATACCCTCCTAAGGAGATTTTTGCTAGATGACGACTCAGCCAGAGGAATTGTGTGCCCACCACAAGCACGGATTGCTTGAAATAATTCCACAAAGATGAAGTCCTGTAACCAAGAGTACCGGTGATGTAGGTGTTTGGGATGTGGTCAGTGGATAGAAAAGTAAAGACAGAAGTAAAGCTGGTAATTTTGTCATTATCTGCACCAAAAGAAAAGATACAAATTTTTTGCTCATGCTAATTTTCACAAAAACATCCAGGCCATTTTCTGTAGGTCACTGAATCACAGATGAGTAGGGTATATATATAATAAAGGCAGCAGTATCTTTTGATGAGTGTGTGAGAATCTCATCTCTAATTGCCACAAGACTGCTTTAGGATTAAGGGATAAACGTTAATCCTACTGCCAAGTTGGAAGGCTTTTTTTCCCTTTAGCTCCATAGCTAAGGGTCTTGCTGTTTGGAGAGCAAGATGTGAGAGCTCACTTGGAGCCTGCACGAATGCTGCTGTTACCCCGATGTCTTTCTGTGAAACACCACTAGTTGTCACAGGTAGCACAAAAACTCGCCAGAGAAAGGGAAGAAAGAAAAAGGATTAAACAACTTCAGGGTGTATTTCTTGCCTGTAAAACCAATGTATAGAAGATAGTCCTTTTTTCTCCCCTCTATACCCAAAAACATTAGGTACTGAAGAGACAAAGACCATCTTATTTGTCCCTTATTATTTTTTCTATAGTGAGATGGGTTTGTGTATAAAGTTGCACTGATTTAACTCAAAATTTGATATCCACACTGCTTTCATCATCAGTGTACATCTTTTCTTGTGAACATTTTGAAAATATATTTAAGCCAACTGATATATGTATATGTCCCCAGTCCAGCTAACTGAACAGAGTCTGTTTTATATTCATCTAACCTAAACTACACTGAGTTTGCAGCACTGTTTATGAATAAGTTTCTAGACAGACTGGTGCCACGCTTCTGCATTCTGGCAAATCCTAAGATTTTAAATAGTTCTCCGGTTTCAAATCTAATCAGCAATAGATGTTTCTGTGTAGAAAATCGTATAATTTCAAATGTTTTTCTTCTGATTGTTAGCTACTAATATAAGTACATTCTTGCCAACTTCTGTCCCTCTCTTACCTTCACCAGAGTAGCTGTCCTGCCTGATAGGGATGGACACATTCACAGTCATGATATAATGAACTGGGGGTCCTGCCCATATACAGCTTCTGAATTCTCCTTGTAGTTATGCTCTCAGTGTGATAGTGTTCCGGTGTACTCTGCCTCTATGTGGCATCCAACGTTACTGGAAAACGTTGCAGGATATCTTTCCCAGACCAGAAGCAACAGTCAGTTGTTAAATCCTTTTGGGACAAGGGATTAACCAATTTCTAGAAGAGTTTGTTAACCCCAGATCTTTCTGCCAGAAGCTGGCAATGTGCAGCACTCACAAACGGTATCAATAAAGAAATCAGCTACAGGTCCAAAGCACACGGGCATGAAAGAGCCACTGGGAAAGGGAAACAATGAACAGGAACAGTTTGGAACCTTTGGGTAAATGAGGACATTATTGCTTATTTTCAGGTTAAGCCTGACTCTGTATAGATAATCTCAGCTAGGAGGACTCTAAGATTTCAAAGCGCTCTTGATTCAGTCCACGAGTTCTGGAAGAAGAATCCCAACAAAGTCAAAGAAATTCTTTCTTTCTTCTCTTCTTCTTCCTCTTTCAAACCCAGTTTACTTTTTGAGAATAAATGTTACGAAAACGTTCATGTCCTGATAGTATGAAAGTTTAAACACCTGATCTTTATACATCTGTAACTGATCTTTGGCCATGTTGCACGTAAGGTGCTTGTGACGGCTCCAGGAGAGGGGTTATGGCAGATACAGGAGTCTATTACCACTCAGCCATACTGACAGCACAAAGCTGAGCTGTAAGCTACAGCAAAACACACATAGAGCTGGTGGGCAGTTAGGGCTGAAATGGTCTCTCACAGTTTAGCAGTGTGGGACAGCTGAGCCAACGCCGAAGTGCTGCAGGAGCCTATGTGAGACTCTACTCCTGACCTGAGACTTGAGATGGCCATGAATGATCTCAGTTCCCGTCTCCACCTTCTTTTCTTCATTCCCTTTCTCTTTTCACTATACATTGGGTTAGGCATGGACCAAGTGCACCAGCATATAAAAGGGGTTTACCTCCTCCATTAGTATGACCTACTGCATCTGTCCTCTTTCCACATTGCTATTTAGTCTGGAAGGTAAGGTAAGACTTAAGCTATCTGCCTGTGAAATTTTGGATGTTAGCTACCCAGTCCAAAAAGCAACTCCAGATTAAAGTCCTGAAATGAAGACTAGAAAGCATGCACAACCTAACGCAGCCCCCACACAATGATGCACCCCATTCCTTGTACATGGCTTACGCAGCTCCTACCTTATCTGGATTGTATTGACACTTCTGTGGAAGCACTCAAACAGAATGAAGCAGACTTGCAAAAAAACCCCAAGCCAAACAAACCACCCCCCAAAAAGGAGGAGAATAACAAGCAAACCCAACTGCAAATGACGGAAATGTCTCTGTTGTTCATATTTCACAGGGCTGAGACTTCCTCTAAAGTATCTGGAACAGTTGAGGTGGCTACCTATGACTTTCAAGTTTTCTGAGAATGGGTCAAACCTATTGAGGCTAGAGGCTGTAACTTCCGAAACCGGCACCTCAAAGTGGAAGGACATGCTAAGAGAAGAACTGAGGTGTTCTTTATAGTTCTCCAATTCTGCAAAACAAGGGGAATACTGATTGGATGCAACATTATACTGGGGCATGTACTGACAAAGGGAAGTAGAGGCCAGTAACATTAGCTGCTAATTCTGTACTCAACGCTGGGCTTTAAAGATGAACTCTGGTTATGGATTTTAGGTAAACTAGTGTTTTGGATTACACAACCAAAATCAAGCAAGCAGTGTTCTATTCCAAAATAATTCAAAGAGTTTATCTTCTAGCCCCTGCTCAGTAAAAAATCCTCTTGCATTCTTACTTGCACAGACAAGCTTCTGCAGGAGAGATACAAGGTACTGTTACCTAACAAACTTAAGTGCTTATAGCCTTGTGGTTAAAGCAGTTTCCTTGAGTGAGAACCAGACTGGACCTTCTCAGACTGAAGAAGGCTAAGTATTCAGGTCTTCCACCTCCTTTAATAGTCTAACTGGGTCATAGTATCAAAGACTTCTCCTTTCCTTGGCTAAAGTTTGAAAGAAAATGTCCATGGCTAGTATGCCCTGTGCTAGATCCAAAGCTGCAGCTCTGCTGGAAGTAGTCCATGCAGACCTTCCTGAGGAGGTCTGCTCGGGGCCATGTTCTTCATATTGATCTCCACAACACCTACAATCACTGTGCAAGGCTCCTCACCCTGGGGTGCTCCTGTGCAACGGTTTACACGTACTGGGAGCAGCAGCAGAAATGGTGGTGCCATGTGGGTTTATGACTGAAGGAAGGGCCTTTTGGATTAGATTTTGAGGACTTGGCTACCTAAAATCTCCTGAAATTCACCTGAATAGACAAACATGTCTCAATCTCATTCTTCAATTCTTGGGTCCCTTCCTGCCATCCAAATGAAAGAGTCTCCCTGTTCAGTTTTCCCTATATCTTCGTATGTCACAATTCTATAGGGAATTGAGAGTCATTCCTACTTCTTGGAGGAAGTGCAGAACAAGTAAAATATCCTTGTCTAATACCCAAGTATCATTAGTCTTTTCTTCACTCATGGCAACAATTATGGGCATCTTTCCCAGAGGCTAGTGATACACACTGACTCTGAAGGACTATTTGTATTTGGCGCTTGGTAAAATTTCTCAGAAAAAAACCCAGAGACCTTCAAAGAGCACCCTTTTTCTTTTAATCTAACAGAAAGCCTACTGACAAGGAGTTTGTTGGTAATATTTATCTAGGCCATAAAAAAGATCTTGAAAGATATATCACAAACAGTAAGCCTTTGTTCTTAGACTGGCCAGATAAAGGCAAACTCCAATTGTGAAAATTTGTATTGCTGCTGTTATCTGATTAGATCAAATCTACTTACTGAAACAAAAATAAAGCTCCAAGCTTTTGCCCACGCTCTAAGCCATCATAATATATGCATTTGTGCTCACAAAAAGCTGTGCAGTGCAAACACACTGTTCTTCATGGGGCCCCTCTAGCCAATTACAATCTAAAAAAGAAACAATTTCATTCATCAGATGATTAATGAACATGCCCCTTCCCACCCCCTCAGCCTCACCCTTAAGTTGCTAGGATGCTTAACTCAAATACAGAATTTTCCAATGTAAAATCAGGAAGCGTGTTATAAGGCAAGCGAGTACTGTGACAGTTCCTATCATTGATGGGGAAAACCTAAGACAATAAGGCATTTAATGACCTGACAGAGCAGAAGGACCATCAAAACCAGCCACTGGTTTGGGTAATCAGAAGCTACGTATGGGATGTTATGATCTAGATTCTATTCATCATCTGGATTTATTTGTTTGTATTTATTTGTTTGGTTTTATATCCCCTCAGATTATATGATGAGATGCAGCCACATAAAGACAGTGTGATTCCTCTATTCTTATTATATTATAACAGTTCTTTAAAAGAAAGCAGTCTCCAGAAGGATAGGAAAATAAACTTGAAAGTACAGACTAAAACATGCTCTGGGCTATTTCTCAGGGGGACGAGAGTAAACTGGATAGGCACAGGGAGGGTGCTGTAGCCCCAGACTCCAGCCCCTGGCCCCAGCTTGGTTGTTTTTAGCCGCTAACACTGTTTCGAGTGCCTCCCTCCTGAGCAAAGCCAGCCTGCCCTCTTCCCTGCCTGAGCAGCCAGCTGGGCTGGTTGTTCCAGTGCAGCGCCCCAGCGCTGGGCACTGGTCCATCTGCCAGCCCCAGGCAGCCCAGGCTCCTCTGCCCCTGCATCTGACAGGGGATGATGAAGGCAGAGGGAGCCTCAGCTAGGCTTGAGAAGAGGACCAACAAGGTTTCTTGTGCTTTTCCAGTTCCTAAGGAAATGAACTTCTCGAGGCGTCAGTGAGGACAGTGAAGATCCCTGGTTTTTGGTTGGTTTTTTTTTCAACTTGGTGCTACAGTTGTTTCTCAGCAGAGAGGCTTGTTCAAAGCTACACAAAAGACCTGTGTGCAGTCACAGTCACCACTCAGGTATTCTTGCCTCACACCCTGAATCCATGTTGACATTCTTTTTCTTTGAAAACTGTCATGTGACAACTGCCTGGTCTAGACTAGAAGCCGCTCCAGGGAAGTAGTGTTTCCCTCCTGTTAGTTTCCCCTCCCTCTTAGCTATCATTTTGGACTGCGTTTTTCACAAAGTGGATTTAGCCCAGGGACAAAAGGTCCTTTTTTGTGCTTACAGGATAATTAGAAGCAGCCAGGATTAAAAATCTCACCTGGAAAAGATCAAAATGATAATAGGAAAAGGATTCTGAAGAATGACAGCTGAGTTTTTAACTTACAGGAGGCCAGCTTTCACAGATGTGATAGAAATTCCTGAAGCAGCAGCAGTTAAGCGGAGAAGCAGCATTCAGACTGGAACTCCTCAGGTCACAAGCAGAGCTCTGTACAGTCTTACCTGCAAAGCTAACCTTTTTATAAAGCTCATCAGCACCGTCATGCCTGTGAAATAGTGGTCAAGCATAAAACGGTGCTAATGGTTCAGTAGCTGAAGTCAGCAAAGATGACTAAATGGCTAGCTGGAACAGAAATGGCATGGTTGCCACACCTGCACTCTTGGGACCAAATCTGAGCACATTATTTATTAAGGAACTATTAAAAGAGTATGGAGACAGGTGCCTAAATATGTAGAGCCAAACAGAACAACTGTTAACAAAGAGATGTTTGCTTTTGTAAGTATGTTTTTTGCATATATGTTTTAAGAAAAGCAATCAAAAGATAACAAGCTGCAAATGCCCAGTGACAGAAGGACCATAAATGCAGTACAAAAGCAAGACAGCCAGCCAATTTGCCCAGCATTTAAGTGAAGTTAGAAACCTGTTGCACTCTTTCCTGGAATGGAGGCATTGAAAGGATACCTTCTGAATTTCTTTGAAATAGGCTTTAGATCAGAATACATTTGAGTTAGCTCTTAACTTGTCGGTGGAGGAGAAAAATGTGAAAATCACACTCCAAAGTATAGCTGACATAACTCTATACTGTAGAACCTGTTGTGCAAAGGAGACCTAACAACTGAAGAAGGTAGAAAAGTAGCTAGTAGCCTTTCTGAAACAGTTCCTGTGTGAGGCTGTTGGCAAGTTCGTTATTTCATTGACTCACAGTAGTAGTAGAGTCCCAGGGCTCACCTGCATATATATCCCAGGTCAAGTGCTTATCTACTGATTATCCTTATACAAGGTGGTCCCAACCAAAAAGACGAGCTGTCACACAGGCTAACCTGCATGAAAGGCATTTACAGTGGAAGCAGGAGACCAAATTATACACTCCATGCAGTGCACGTAGAAATATGTGCACTTGATTTCTGAATCCATAGATAAGACCTGCAGTCTGACACCTAGGGACTGCCAAAACTGAAATCCCCATACATGGTATATTTTAAATTTTGTCCCTACCCAGCTTGTTCTACAGAGAAAGCTAGCAATGACTTCACTGAGCACATTAATCTATTGTGTAAAACAGCTACACTCGATCCTGTTTTCTGCACGTTGCAATACTAAACCCTTTCATCTCACAAACACCCATTAACTGAGGAAGCATTGGTTATTTTGGACTGCAGGTACTCTCTTCTATTACAGCTATTCCAACTGTGTGAATAACGTTCAAGATTCACTAAATCAAAGACGCATTTCAGCCTAATGAGGGGTTGTAGGATGCTTTGCAAGGAGGACAAGGGAGAGGAGGGAGGAGGTCTCCTCTGGGCAGTTTCCACACTCTGACTACGCACATGTTCCACCCAGAAACTATCCTTAGACAAAGTTTCAAGGCCCTTCTTGTCCTCCCCTCTAGTTCCTGCTTCTTACCATCTCAGTCAACCTCTAGCAGTTCTTGCACAATGACGCAGCTTCAAAAGGAAGCGGAAAAGCGCCAAAACCAGCCTGTCCCTGTTGCCAGTTTGGAGGAAGACGGATGTGTCATTTGCCTTCAGGCAGAGGACAGCATTGAATGAACTCTCCCATGACCTGGGTGACTGCTCCTAGCCATGAGCCACTGACTTAAAGGTGTACAGTAACAATTCACCGCTCCATTTTAAAAAAAAAACAGCCACTGCTGTGTTTTGGGCTGGGTCTGAGCTAGAAGCATGCCTGCATCAAAACACCTGTGCGATGCAGCCAGATGAGGTGCTGACTAGTCAGCCCTGTCAGACTGAGGCATCGCTGGGTATCTGCAGAAACAACGCGTTTCATGCTCGAACGCTGAAGTGAGGAGTGGGGAACCCCACCGACATCCACCAAGCTGGACTCTTCCCAGATCAGGTGCAGGTCAGGTGGTGCCCCGTGAAGTCCTACCTCGGGTGCCTTCCTGCTTTTTAGGAACTTCATACCCTACGTATCTATTTTTTTTTTTTCTCCTTAAAATGAGCATAACAATCCCTGTCTGCCCTGGAAGACGGAGGAATGCCAAGTAACATACAGTCTTGAAAAATGCGAAGTGCGACCCGAGTGCCCCAAAAACTTCTCCCAAGGGTGGATAACACAATCGTATTTCCTAGCGGCTCCAGGAGGGAAGGGGGAGGGTGGAAAGAGAAGGAGCAGCCTGACACTTGGACAACGCTAGGCTGCCAAGGACCCGCACAAGGCTGCCGCTCCGTTCCCGCCGGCCCCGCTGCCCCCCGACCCCGCCCGCAGCCCGGCCCGGCCCGGCCCGCTGTCCCGGCGACGCCCCCTCGGCACCGGCCGCAGCGGGGCACCCCCCCCCCGGCCCGGAGGTCGGCAGCCGCCTCACGCCGCCCCCGCTACCCGCGCTCACCTCCGCCGGCCCGGCCCGCGCCGCCACCGCCACCGCCGCGGCCCGCCGGGCTGGGCCCACCCCTCTCCACGGGGGCGGAGCGGCCGTTAACGGCAACGCGGCGGGCGGCGGGCCCGGCCCAACGGCCGCGGGGGAGCGGGTCGCCCGTGGCGGCGGCCGCGCAGCGCGACGTTCCCCATCAGGGTGGAAATCCTCCCCTCAGAGCAGCCGCTGGGTGCCGAGAAGGGGGTGAGGCAAGGGGAAACCAGGCTGAGGGGTGCAGCCGGGGCGCGGGAGGCCGCTTTTACGGGCTTGGCTCGATGTGAGCGTTTTAATCTGTGTAAGGTGATCACACCGACTCGTCTCAGTCTAAGCAATGTAAAAAAAAATGTGTGTTTGCGTGGGGCTTGAGCTCTTTCTTCTGGTCTTTTGCAGGTAGGAATAGCCGGCTTATCTCTCTCGGCTCCGCTATGGCCGACCCTCTGGTGCACCCTTCGTGTGGCCCGAGAGAACCGCGGGCGGCTGATCCTCTACTCGCATTCTTACCCTGTTTCTAATCGTCATTATATTCCGTTTTCTACATTACCTTATACTAAGTAGAATACTTAGGCTTACTAAAGAAGTTAAAACTGAATGAAAAGGGGGGGGGGGTAGAAGAGAGGAGAGGGCAATTTTTATTTTTAAAAATTATAGTAATCTAACTTTTCATTTTGCATTTAAATACAATTTCTGGAAATTGATGCTGTTTGAAAAAGCGGCCACTCCTGAGCTAACTCCTGAGCGCACCGCTGCCTGGCCATAGCCGCAGCAGTCAGCTGGGGGTTTAGTAACCTTGCATGGGAGACATAGGTGCCCAAAGCATTGCATCTACAATATACACTGTGATAACCAAAGCATGACCTGATCTGGACAGTTGGAAACGCAGAACTGAAGGTCATGTCTTGAGATTCACCTATTAAATAAAATGCGGCTCCACTCTGCTGGGGTTGCACAACTCAACCTCTTTTGGAATCAAATGCCTAAGGCAGCTGTTGCTCACAACTACCAGCAAGTTGTAGACCCTTCTATCCCTCCACTTAATGGTCAGATTGCTCTTTCACAGAATCTTTCTCTTCCTAATAGGATCTGAACTCTGCTTATGTCCCTGATGTCCCCTGACATCCCACCACACCACGAGGATATCTTGATAGGAAATTCTCACTCTTCCTTGCTTAAGCTTCTGCTTTGTATGGAATCAGTTGGGCCAGAGATGACACCAAAGTGCCTGGGTTATGTACCTTTAAATACTGATACTTACGTCACTCCTGTATTAAGTGCTTATAAGTGATTGCATATATACATATTTTAATGGTATTAATGCACCTCTCTGGTTGGCTGTGATATATTTTACTTAGTGTTAAATTGGATGAGAGACTACAACATGCTCAGGCACTGAAACAATAGTTCTTAGGCCACTGAAAACAGGACCTGGGTATCTGGAGAGAAGTGATTTTGCTGTATTTGGAATACTGCGTTTAAACGAAGCACAGGGAATTGGACAAAACCAAATAAACCAGTTTAGGAAAAGTCTTACCAAATTCTGCCAAGTCACCTGGGATATTACAGAAGTATCTGGAAGCACACGTTGTTTTGTGCAAATTTACAGTGTGAGGAAATGGTTGTGATACTTATGCTCAGATATATAATACTTATCTTCTGTTCTGTCCTGCTTCTCTGTCTTTCTTATAATTGAATAGATGGAACTGGATACTTGAAGTCCTGAATATTTTCAGGATTACTCTCAGCTGTAATTAATAGGAAAAGACAGTAAGTATTTCTGCTGAGCCTACCACCACAGCACCTCTTTCCAGGTGGTGACAGTAAGAACGAGCATCAGGATTTAGACGTGTTTGCCCCCAGTTCACACGTGTCTCAGCGTGTGTCTAATGTGGATACTTCACTTATAATCCTGTTTGTTGCAGCTTGTTGATGCAAGTGGGAAACACCTAGGTTTTTGTGTATCCTCTCAGCTTGGGCCTCTAACTCTTTGCCCATATACATAAAAGGCTGAGATATTTTATACTGAAGTTACTGAAGCAAGGCCTAGAACCCAGTGACAGGTTAGGTGCCAGCTGAACCAGTTTCAGATTGTGAATAAAAACTTTAGAAATGGCTGAAGCAGCAGGTAAGCAGGACTGCTATCCTTTCATGGCTATAGTCTTTGAGCATCTTTTTGGTTAATATATCATGTACATTTCAGCACGGAAGCAAGGTGTTCGCTGCTGCTTGTTGTACAGCCAACTGCTGCTAACAAGTGGTCACAAATTTGCAGAAGTGTTTTTTGCAAAAGGTCATGCCAAGTTACGGTTGAAAATCCAGCCTGGAACTTTTTTAGTTCAGTGCATTGACTTTGATTTATCACTGAACAATGCTCACACGCTATTATAACTGCAGACATGCTTCTGGATTAAATCTTTTTGATTCCATTATTAAAAAACTCCAAGTTTAAAATGTGTAAATCACAGGTCTCTAAAAGATGCCAATATATTCAGCTTGTGTAATGCAGAGAGAAAAGAAACAGCTGAGTTGTCTGTTAATGCAGACGTATTTTCTGTAGCACTGTGCTGACATCTTTCAATGCCTTCTTGCACAGAGGAAGTAATGTAATTCCAAATGGTGCAGATGAGCATGTTGTATTTTGATGACAAAAGGCACACCTACACAACCGTCTCATGTTGTTCTGTCACTTGCAAGAAATGATGGAAACTAAAACAAAAGTTGTCTTTTTGCCAAGGTGTCTGTGTTAAGCAGAGACATGTTTCTTGCTCCTCTGTTGTCTTATGTAAATCACATACACATAATGAGTTAGACACCCAGCAGGCACCGTAAGGGATTAGGAAAGAGGGAAAAAGGAAAGATGTTCTCTCCACTATACATGTGGAAACACTAAAAATTAGGAACAATTACTTACAGAATTTTACTGTGTTCTAGATTTAGGCAGATTCTTGAAATTAAGCACTGAGATACCTAATTTTAACCCTATTACTAATTTCAAGAAAATACCGTATATGAAGGTTGATTTATAAAAAGGTCAGTAAATGCTTTAGCAGATTTTGTAACAAATAGTCATTTGTCTCATATTTTGATAAAGACTACAACAGGTTAATAGGCTGTTTATTGCCATGGTTTATCACCAGCTATGATGTCTTTTACTGATGTGCTTGTAATATTTCCAGTGTATCCCACTCCATTTTAAACATACTAATAAAACACATTAATAATGTGAAATCTTTACAAGCCCCCTTAAAATGCAACTAGGATATAATCTTTATTGAAAAAAGACCCAAACAGGTGCTCTCTCTTGTATTTAATGGAGTGGATTTAATACTGAAAAAATGTGCTTCCAGCCAAAGAACAGGCCCTTGTGTGTGTTGGTTGTGCAAACGACATTTGCCAGTTGTAATGAACTCAGACTATGAAATTCTAATAGCCACTGAAGGTTATCTATGGCAAATGACTAATACCTTCTAAATTAAGGTCTATAATTGCACTCTAGTGATTAATGCATTAAATTACTGATTTCTTACATGTAAGACACTTAGCAAATGTGTATCTTATTGTACCTCTGGGCTCACCTATAATGTACAATAGGCAGGTGAAATACTGATCATTTCCCACAGGCTTCTTCTGAAGCAGGCTTCCACCCACACAAGAGCAATGCTGTAATAAGGTCATTTTTTCTGGAGATGTGCATTTTCATATCTTGCATATGTAATGACATTCAGTTCCTTTACCTTATGAGTCTCAGTTAGAATTATCATATTAAATACCAAGAATTATTTGATTTTTTTCCCACCTGGATTTCACAACAAACACAGGAAAATCTGTGATCTTCTTAATAAACCTCCAGTTGTTTTTTTTTTTAAAAAAAGCCAGTGTGGGTTGTGTCGAGTGTTTGGAGAATTATTAAAGTGTTTTAGAAAGCTTTTATCAAAGCAGTGAACTCAACAGTTTGTCCACAGAATGGATAGAATAATAAAAGATAAATTTCTACATGTACAAAGATAATTATTCTCCCTTTATGCACATAGAAGGATACAAAATGAGCCTCTGCAAGTGAATTTTTTCCTGATTTAGGTACCATCGGTTTTGATCTGAATGTGCTTCTGTAAGCTTTGTTTTTAGTGAGACTGAAGACTTTGCAGAGGCAGGTTTTTGCATTTATATGCCTTTATAGCCTTGGCTATAAAGTTATATAGTTCATTTGAGCAAAGAAGAGAAAAGCAAGATCAGTAAAGTCCAACTGAGCGAAGTTTGATCAATTGATGAAAGTGCTCTATCAGTCTCGACATAAGAATAATTCAACATATTACATTTTAGCTTGAAAATGCCAATATTTTCCTTTTAACACATGTTGAAATCAAAGTTTCCTCTGCTGAAATTAGCGTGGTAAGATCTTGGCAAAGCAGCTGAGAGCTGTGCTTACTCTGCTTTGGATTCTTAAAAATAAGGTAAAAGTAGGCAAAAGGGTAGTGCCTGAGGAACTGATTCAGCGTGCTCTGCTTCTCTCCAAGGTCTGAGTAGGTTGCAGGAGAAAAATGTACTCCCACATTTAAAATATATGTATCTAAAATACAGCCCCGGATCGTCTAACCTCCACAGTTGTACAGGGCAAATCCCTATTTCGGGCCCTGGTGCCAGGCCAGCCTGAGGCAGCAGCACCTTCCCTCCAAAGTCGCTGAGACCAGGAGGAGACCTTTGTTGAGGCAGCGCCCACCGGCCAGGCAGCTCTTCCCCAGATTCTGCAAAGAAAGGCTGACCGGAGCTGAAACCTGGTTTTATACTGACCTAAATACCTTTCAAACGTTGGGACTGTAGTAAACGGGCATGTGACAGCTTTCATGGTATTGAATTGTCTGGCATATTTGTATGTGAGCATATGTACACACGTGCTCGTGCAAGCTCCGGTCTCTGCCCACAGAAACCCCCCTGGAATCACACAGCACACGCAGAGTCAGGTAAGACAGGGGAGAGAGCCCCAAGAAGTAATTCCTGCACTGTTAACAAAAAGGGAAGATGAAGGTAAAACAAAATCCACTGGTCGCACCAAAAGAAATGTCCCGTGAAATTGAAAATTGTGCATGCTGACACTGTGCCAAAGTTCTGCGTGTGACTGGGATTTAAAAGTCAGCACCTCCACGGCGGCCTCGTAACGACTCTTGCACGCGATGACATCTGTCAGTTAACAACAGCGTATTCAGCTGGAATGGCTGCATCGCTCCACTCTGACCACTTCTCCAAATGTGAAAATGACAGATGAATTGCCACATGTCATGTTGTGCCACTCAAAAACACGAAGGCTGAGGAGAGCGTAAAAACAGCACATCGCTTCTTGCACTCCCAGGAACGTTATTCTTTCAAGAATCTCCAAAGTGGTTTATTAGCAAAGAACATAATATCCTAGAGAAAAAGTCCTTTACATTTGTTTTGCATGGAAAGATGCCTGCAGGCATCAGATTAATAATCTGAAGTCTTGATATTAGATCATATTTTTACCAAGAATCAGGAGGAAGTAATCTTCTACCGAGACTCCAAAGGGAGGACTGCTGGGCGGCCACGCGAGTTCCCAGGCTGGCTGGCAGCCCCTCTGCTGCTGCTGCTGCCTCTGGCGCCTACACCCAGGGTGGAAGAGACACCGGAGCGGTGCAGATAGAGGGACCTGCCCGCCACGGAGCTGTGCCAGAGGCTGTGCTTCCTGGTGGCACCCTGCCACCGCAGCCCTCTCCGGAGAGGTGACCTGCCACTCGGCGTAATCACAGCGACTGGGGTCTCACCTGCCAGGATAGAAAAATACAGCAGTTGTGCTGCACCTCACTTGGTGCCCAGTTTAGCCATGCTCCAACCAGTGCTGCTTGCACTCCTGCTTTTACACTGCCAGCAGGGTGCTGGCCAGGAGTAACTGGAGAAAGAGGGAGGTCGCTCAGCAGATGTCACATCACTTCTGGCTTCGTCCACACCTGAGTGTCCAACCTTTCCAACACAAAATGTTTTGTATGGCCTCTTCCTGTATTTTTCCTACCTGTTTTGACTTGACAGCAGTATCTGCTCATTTTGTGCTATCAGCACAAACCCTAAAACACTGCTCTTATCTACACCTGTTCCTGCCATGGAAAGTGCTGCCTAAGGAAAAGAGGCTAAGCTTCTGTGACTCACTGCCTGTGAAGCAACCATCACCTCACAAATCATGTTTGCCTGAAAATAGCATGCTTGCCATTTTCCGTAACCCCACAGATCGCTGATATTTTTCATTTACTTTGTACATTTGAGAGAATTTTGTGTCTAGTCACCTTTGCTACTGGTTTTCATGGAATCATAGAATTGTCTAGGTTGGAAGGGACCTTTAAG
>RSEF01000003.1:22154563-22165628 GCA_003993805.1 Himantopus leucocephalus
CACAGTCGTTCTTCACTTCTTTCTCTGTGGCCCCACTAATTAAAGCCTTAGCTCGTTTTCCTTTTAAGGTCCAAACTTTCTTCACTCTGTAAAAGAGAAAAATATTAATCAAATGTCAAAGGTCTTCAAACTACTGTATTTGTGTTGCAGCCTGTGATGATTGCACATCTCTGCCCAGCAGCCTGGGGTGTATGCCTTGCTCACTCAGTAAACAAATCTTTTCCACAGAGCTTAAATATGTAATTGCACGGCAGAGGCTGTTTGTTTCCGCAAAAGCACTTATGCACACATCTTGCATTCAGCTTTGAGATTTCAACGCAATCACGGGCTAATATTTTTCTGGTTTACATACTGGTTTTTCATTCCAGGGTCCTAATTCTGAACATAAGATTTGGCTGCCCTGTTGTGAACTTCCTATTCTCCAAGCGCATGACTAATCTGAACAGAAAAATGAACGCACAGGGACAACACAGCAACGAGGCTACTCCTAAGCTTGATTGTTTTGTTTAAGGTTTTTAATTTGTTCAGTTTCCAATAGCACTCCCTTTGGAGCTGGTGTGAGTTGAAAATAACTATCTCACACAGCTGGGTCTGAAGAACATGCCGGTACAATGATCTGACAGTGTTGTATGCTGGCGACGCAAAAAACTAAGGGGACAAACCAAGGAAAAGAAATGGCAAAGCACTGCTGCAGGGGGAGGCCCATTCTGCCACGGACGGTCAATACACCGGGTTCAGTGGGGGCTGCAGTGCCACGCGTATCTGAGCCAGCAGGAGCAGCAACGCAGGCAGCAGAAGATGGCACAGGGGACAGAGCGCTGCTCTTTCCCCACTGCACGCAANTCCCACTGCAAACAAAGGCATCAGCCTCCCCGTTCTCATGTCCTCCAGAGACGTGGCTACAGACTGCGCGGATGTTGTGTACTGCAAACACGGGTGCTCTCAGAGACCCAAAGCCCGCTGTCATTTCTTGCTGGTTGTTTGGGAAGAAAGTCCCCATTCTACTTACTGTGTGGAGTCTTGGACCACAGAAGTAAAGTGCATGGGGTTCAGTCTTCTTTTGGGCTAGTCAAATTATCATTTAATTTTCAAATTATCATTTAATTTCTTGAGAAAGGATACCCACTACCTTTCCTTCTGAAGAAACCCAACATCTAAATTTATCTTGGGTGTGTTTTTTTTTTTAATAAATTATTTACAGTTTTTAAATTATGTAGTGAAAAAAAGGCATTTAGAAGATGAGGCAGAGTGGCAGGTTGTTGTTCTTGCCAGCGCTGCAAACAAACCAAGGCAGTGCCATTTGTGCTGGAAACCGACAGGCAGACCTGTGAGGATGAAATCGCATTTTAAAACTGAATTTGGAAGGCAGAAAAACCTCTCAAGAAAATCTGTCTGCGTTAACGGATGGAAGTAATTTCCTCCCTTGTTAGAGATTCTAGAGCAGGCAGATATTTGATTTACATCCACTGTCTCCTAGTGACATAAAATATGGTTTGGTGACACAGTCTCAGTGAAGAAACTGAAGGTCAGGGAGCAATTAATCACTTTCTCGCTCATAATTTAATACGAAGATATTTAGACACATTTAGGATACTTAGGCATCCAAAGATGAAGACAGCATCGTGCTGGATTTAAAAAGTGTCTAAGAGGGGAACTGTCTTGCCTTCACTTGCCTCTCAGTGCCTGGAGCAGCCAAAGGCTACGGATGACCTGTTGCACAGCCCTATGTTGTGAAGGCTTAAACGAACGCAGAGTACCACAATGCACCCAGTCAGTCCCAGTTCACTCCAAATACCGTAATGCAAGTAAAATCAGAGAGCTGGGTGGAGTTTCCAGTGTCCAGTTTTGCTCTAAAGGAGTGTAATGCTAAACCCCACCTTCCCTTGGATGGGAGCACATGGCCTTTCTTCTGCTTCTGGGAATCAAGAGATGGGGACTCCCGACTGCACCGTCAGAAAGAGCTCGTTGCTCAAAGGGGCTCAGCGGTCCTAGTTCCCGTCCTTTTCACTGGAAGCCAAGAGCAGGGCATATATCCAGAGCCTCCTGTCTGCAGCGGCTCCTAGATTCAAAATTTCAGGAAACAGGAGGCTGCCAGACCAGAGAAAACTGACTTTAAACTGCCTTCCATGATGCCTCTTCTTGGCAATTCCTCCCCCACTTTTTCCGCAAAACAGAGAGAACATCATCATCTAAGTCTTGTTGGAGATATGTCTGTCTCCAGTAAGGTGTATTTGTGACAGATCAGCCCAGCACCCTAAGCCTAACTGTAATGCTGGACTCTTTGCAGCTGCCATGATGTCCTCTTTAATGCCAGGCTTCAGCACTTCAGTAGCTATACCTACGCTGCACATGGCTGCAATGTGAATGGATACGTAAGGGAACCCGGTAAGTCAGTGTGGCACTTCTCCTCCCAGGTGGTTGCCCAAAACCCAAGGAAAACCCAGGCAGTGGGTGCAGAAGCAGGCAGCTGACTTTGCCCGTTGGACTAACCCTCATTTTTGCTGCAGCACTGCAGTAAAAGCCAATTATACCAAACTTCAGGAACGTCTGTATCAGTGATAGACTGCAGACATTTATAGTCTTCATCAATGAACAGCCCAAGCGAAGCTAAATTGTTCCGCTAAACGTTTTAGTAAGTAATTAACCCTGAATTATCAGCAACAGGCAGCTACGGTAATGGTTATGAAAGAAACAACAACCAGTTGCACAGTTATTAACACGAGAGCACTGAACAAGGCAGACGAACAGCATGTGCTGCCATGGCATTAATAGAAGGGACAATGGTGGCAAATGCGATGCCCTGCAGGGCGGTACAGTTCCAGGGGGCTGAGATAGGCTTTCAGGCTGCTGAAAGACACTTGCTTTGGCAAGAGCAGCATGTACTCAGTGGTAGATGGATGGAAGTCAGAAGCGGATGGTAATAAGGAGCGTTAAAAATAAATCTAGCCTAATTAGGTTAAAAAAAAAAAAAAAAGGATGTGAACCTGACAGCTCAGCAACTGGCAACTGTTTAGTTCGAGCAGTTATCCTGGGGGCAGGAAATTCATACTGGAGCACCAGGATGCGGACAGATGAAGTGACCTGCTGTGCACCCTGCGCTCCCTAACTGGACCGTATCAGTGCCCATTTTCTGAAGCTGTGAGCTCACCAGTTTCAGAAAGGAGGGTCTCCTTAAAATGTCTCACCTTGAAACACCCTAAAATATTAGCTAATTCTTGCAAAACTTGGCTACTGTGCTTGTATAGGAGCATTCACATGCACCTGTGAATTCCGGGCCAATGAAAGACCGTGAGCCGACAGGCTTGGGACCGAGGCGGCTAGATACATCATGGATGTAGTAACGTGGGCTCCCCTCAGTGTCTCTCTCTAACCATTTTCATGGACCATTTGTCAGCAGAGTGAGGAGCTCCATGTCCCTTCTTGTCCTCGCTGCTGAGAACGTAAATGAGGAAGGCAAATAAGAGCAACCTCTTAGGAGGGAGGGGACATGTCCTGCTGGGTACTGCACTGCAATTAAGCAACTTGTTTTGCTTCCCAGCATGACTGAGGCAGCAGGATGAAACTGGAACAACAGTATTAGTTATCAAAAAAAAAAAAAGGAGAAAGACAGTAGAAGGATAAGCAGCAGGGAAACAGAAGACAAACACAGTGAAACAGAAAAGGTGGATCCAAACTAAAACCAAGGCCCTTATTGCAAGCAGAACCAGTCTGACCGCTGAAATGCAGAGGTGATGGAAAAGAGCTGCTGGACCCCCAAACCAGGAAGCTTGTCTTCCTTCCCTGCCGCTGGACTTCCTTTTGAAACAGTTGTATTAAGAAAACAGCTCCTTCTGTTCTTACTGGAGAACATGGGGAACTTATCCACGCACCTCCCGGATTTTTTCAAAATTTAAGTGGCTTTTCTTCCTTCTCCAATTTTCTGTGTAATATATTTTATCAGATTAATCCAGTTTCCCTGGGTTACAAAACGTCCCCACGTAGCAGCTCCCCCTGCCCTGCAGGACAGTCCCTTTGCCTTGCTGAGGAAAGCTGCCGCAAGAATCCCAACCAGCCGTAGCTGACCAATCGCTGTGTGGGGCCTATGGGAATTATTAAAAGTCTGCTCTGACACCTGGACAGCAAATAATTTAATCTCAAGATAACGCCCTTTCTGTTGTTGTTAAATAACATAATTTACCTGGAAAAAATAACATAATTTACCTGGAAAAGGTAGGGCTGGAAGAATGGGCTGTACACTGCTATATAATGGTAATAGCAAGAGAAATCTATAATGCATGAAGGAAGTTATGTACATTATTCTGGGGGAGAAGCATTGGTCTATTCCGGCTGCACACCCTGGCCTGGGAGAGTGATAGGCAAAGCAGGGCCTGTCTCCCCTCCACCGTAGTGCAATTCCTTTGGGAACCGTGTCGAAGGGACAACAGGAGATGCTCCTGACTTTTGGGGCAGATGTTTACTTGCTTTCTAGTTCTTCTTGCCCCAGAGTCCTCCCTGAGAATCCACGGGAGACCAAGAGCAGGAGCTTGAGATGTGCTGCTCTCATCTGTGCTACTCCTCCCCTGACAGCTGATGCGGTTAGCGGTGTTACCATCTGCAGCACAGCGCAGAGAGGAATAAACAGCTTTTGTGGCATAGGAAGCAAATTTTGCATAAACATGACAATGGTCTCTGCGCTCCAATGCCTGAGCCGCTGTTTTCCCTTGAACTCAATAGGTGTCTTCAGATAATTGCCGAGAGAGGGTTTACTTCACCTAATGTGCAGGGGGTATTAGAAGGTGTCTGCATTCATTTAACTGCCTAAGATAGACACGAAGACCAGAAAATCCCGAATTTGGATTTGTCACAGAACAAAATTCTGAAATCAATGTCACTTTAATGCAACAGGGTTTAATTCACAGGATTTTACGGGAGTTCAGCCCACGCTACACAAAAAACTTCTGTTGGTGGAATAGTGAGTATTTTTGGCTGCATTTTTGACGACTGCTGACCAATTTGCCCAGTACCATCAGTTTGGAATTAGTCTGTGTGGGGAAAAGCGTGCATCAATCAAGTTTAGTTCTCACAAGCTGGGTATCACACAGAAACAGAATGAGAAGGGGCCCCAAGGCTCACATAGTGCATCCCGCCCCAGGGTTTTCCTGCCCCCTGTTTATATAGAAGTCTTTAAAAATCTCTCCTAACAGAGGTTTTTGACAGCTTCCTCAGACCATCTCTCCTTGCTTGTATCCAGCCCTGTGGCTAAAAGGTTTTTCCTAGTATCTAACCTAATTCTCTCAAGCTGCAATTAAGCCTATTATTCTTGTCCTACTTATATGGATAATTCCCTTCTTCTTAGCAAAATATTCTTCTTACAGAAAACAAAATTTCTGTGTCCCCTTTGATCTTCTGTTTTTCACACTGAACACTACATGATCTCTAACATGACCTGTGAGGACAGACTCTTCCAAACTTCTAATAATTCTTATTTCTCTCTGCTTGGCTTCCCTCCAGCTACTTCACATTTCCCTCCAAGAGGAAAAAATTCGCTCAACATTTGACACACTGCTCTAGCTGAGGCCTTTCTAGCGCTGAGTGGAGCTGAAGGATCGCTTCACGCGTTTTATAAGTTACAGTTCTGTGTAAACATCCTCGTATTGACATTCAACATTTTCACAACAGCCAGGTCCCGTTGACTCATGCTCAGGTTGTGACTCACTCCTGCAGAGCTGCTGCGAGACCTTGGATCCCCACCCTGCCCCCAGCACTCTGCAGGTCAAGCCCTCCTTCATAAATCAGTGTTGAAGGCTGACACATTGCTCATTTCTCCTCCTCCTTTTTAATTTTTAGAAATACTGGCAGGGTGAAGCCAGTTCTTGCTTCTTTTTCCTGGAGTTCTCCGTACGTACCCTTTCCTCCCTCTGCCGAAGGCACACGGGTTGTCTGTCTTCTGCTTCTTCCCTCACCAACAAGGGTTTTCCTGGGTTGGTTTTAATTCACATCCAGTTAGCTCAAGCAAAACCAGCTTATGATCTGCATAAGACATGCTCATCCTCCCATCTGGTTTCACGGCAAACATGCTGTCATGATCTTACCAGCTCTCTAGTCTCTCAGGGCCCTAAGAGCATCCTCCCAAGGCTCAGGGAGTGCTCGAGGTTGACCCGAGGTCTTAGGTCAGGGAGCTGCGGGGTTTTCCAGGCTGGAAGGGCATCTGGGGAGCCGGGCAGGCTGGGGGACACGGGGGGCCAGCCCTCAGCCCAGGGCATCAGCTTGTGGGTTGGGGCACGGGTGTGGATCCCAGAGCAGCCAAACCTCTCATGAGAATTCAAGCCCCATGTGGGGGAAAAAAAAAAAAAAAANCTCTTTCCCCCAAAATATTCAAGCATAGCATGCAAAACCCCCAATCTCAACCACACAAGTGATCACCCCAAAACACCCTTTCAGGAAGTCTTATACATCATAAGAAAAAAATGGTTAAAACCTCTCTTTTACCTTTGCAAGTTATATTTAGTACGGTGCTACCACAGGACTATCAAGCAATATTAATACATCAAAGTTTTCTAGTGTATTTGCAGTTCTGCACTTTTAAAAATAAAAATGGTCTAATAAGCCATAAATTTACATTTCTTAAGTTACCCTGTCTGGCTCCCTTAACAAAATCACTGCAATAAAATACATACAGCAGTGTAAATCTTTAAAACCGTAGCACTCCAAATATTAATCAGAAGCCTTCATAACAGAAATTAATAAATGGAAGTCCAGAAATTTAATAAGGAATGAAATTTCACAAGCTGTTAAAAGACCACAAAAGACAGATTTAATAATATTTTATAGGGCATCTAAAGTAAATTCAATACTTTTCAATGACATTATGAAACAAAAATCACTTAACTGACTGTAGGCTTGAGACGTGCTTCAATTCAAGGTTGGTATTACAGCACTCCTGTCTTGTTTGCTGGGGTGACGGTCCTGAACTTCAGTTGCTAGTGCAAACACCTCTGGAAAGCATGGGACCTAAAAAGGAAGGGGTAGCAAAGAAAGTACTAATACCCGATAGATACGGCTCTGGGACAAACCTGAAGATAGAGTTGCAATTGAGGCAATTTCCGCAGGAAAAGAATGCAAATCTTATGTAAACGAGAATGAAGGACAATGTGGAATATGCCTTATCTTTCAACACCAATTGCTGTGTTCTCCTCAATGATACCATATAATAACTGAGATTATTGTAATAATTGCCTCTCCATTGCACAGTTTCTGGTCTCCATTTGGTTCTTGCTGTCATATACAGTTGCTGACAGGATGCTAATAAACACTTTCTTGAATGGCTGCAGCACATCTATCATTCTACCAGCCTGACTTGTGAGTGGGGCCACTAGATGCTACCACAATACAAAAAAATAATTAAACAACCATGGAAAAAATAACAGAGCAACTTGTAGCGATCCTCTATTTAGGGCAATAGAGGCAGTATTGGTTTACTTTGTACAGAAAATCAGAACTCAGTCTCATTTTTTCCTTTGGTTTGGATTAGCCCACACGATGGCAATCTCTATCATTAACATACAGCAAGTTCTTCCTTCAAACACTGTCAGTTTAACATATGTTTCGTTTGTGCAATACCAAAAATAAGACAAGAAAATCACTTGGCTTTCCATAAGTATACGAAACAGCCAAGAATTTTCCTGACAAATGAGGAAAAGCCTGTAGCACCACAAAGGTGAACCGTTCATACGGGCTTTAGCGCAATGCTCTGGTGTAGCATGCAGAGGAGAGGAAAGCCTCTACAGAAGCTGTGTGGCATCTACAGAAGCTGTGCCACTCCTGCACCCATTTCACGTGCTCTGCTTAACCAAAGCCACTCTTCTGCATTTGTACCTGGATAATGACTATAAAGCTGAAAGTGCCACAAGAGCAGGTGTTCCGCTGCCGTCTCAGCCTTCAGGTGGGAGCTGGTGAAAGAAGTGAGGAAGAGAAAAAAAGGCCAACTACACACAGCCGGATAAGTCAAAAGAACTGAAGCTGAACTTTATTATTTTTTTAAAAAGTATTCTACAATAATGGCTCAGAATACTACCACAACGTACAGGGAGAAGGCAGTGCTCTGGGCTATGACTGTAGATTACTCTAGTATATATATATTTGTAAGAGCTTAAGAAAGGTTGAAGCAGAGCAGTTCAACATTTCTTAAGCACATATTTCATAATTTTAACATTTTATAGATCTCTCATATAATAGCAGGATTTATCAAATGCAATGTAGTCACAGAAGTCTTGCATAAATACAAATATCGATACTTTACCTTGAATATTGTATATGATATAAATTCTGCCTTACCTTTAAAAAAATCTCCAGATCCTTATGTGACCTGGGAGTCTTTCCTTTTCTTTCTCTTTAAGAGCTTTTAAATATATATATATATTTATATATATTTGCTATCATACATCAAAGTATATATGAATCCTATCATTTCTGTTATATTTTCTGCAGACATGGTCTGAAACAAAATCACCAACAACTATATCAAAAGCTTCCTGGTTATCATAGGAAAGCCAAAGAGGATCTTTCCTCTTTTTTTTGCGTTTCAGTACTAGTATTTTTTTAAACTCATCAGGATTCTTCATAAACTAGAGGTCCACAGATCATTTAAAGCAGTCTTTATAAGCAAATTTACATACTTTGACATGCTTTTGTGAGGCAGTTAGTATCAAAATCCAATAGCATTTCTTACAGAACCATATGACTTTCTGCGATGCAGATATACATTTCATTTCTAAAAAGCCACAGTTCTTTTTCTACATCTGCTCTCATCAAATCCCCAGGATTCATTCATAAAACTGCTGCTGTTCCAAATGCTGAGGCTGTTATCCCTGCTGTGGATTAAGATGTACACCCAATCTGATGACATCATCGTGTGGAAGATTGATAAGTAGGAAAATAGCCTCCCCAAATCCACAGATAGTCTTTTCTATCTCTAAATCCTCATGAGTCATGTCACCCAACAGTGCAATGTGATGAAGACACGTCTCTGTGCAGGCTACGGCTCTTCTTCGATCAAAGGAATCTCTAGGGAAAAAAAAGAAATAGCATTGATTGCTGATTGTAACTTCCCTTTATACTTTTGCAGAGATTATTATTAGCAACTCTACAAAAATAGAAATGGAGATCGCAAAAATCTGAACAAGACATATGGTATCGCCAATCCTAGACCCACTTACACTCTAACACCTGTATGAAAATTCAGCTACTAAAACTACCCAGATTTTCTAAAACAAGCTAGGCCCAGAAAAATCTAAATGCAAACATCCTTTCTACTACATTAATCACTGAATCAGCATTCAGAGTAGGGAGGGACTTTTACTGGTATTATCATAATTTCTCCCTCCTCCTTCTAGCTGTCCTCTTCCCCCCCTCAGGATACCATTAAAAGTTAGACCCAACCCCATGAAGCAGGAAGACTTCCTCCACCCAGAGCTTCATCCACACCAAATTTAGGATACTGGGCTTCAGCTCTGCTACCGATAAATGACACAGAGGTTGCTTTGCCTAGTGACTCTCAGTGAACGTGGAGAGCGGGATCAGAGCCACTCCTTTTTAAACGTCTCCAAGGAAAGCTATCCAGTTTCCTCGACACACTGAGCAGCACACCATACAGCTCGTTAGAACTCAATTAAATTATATCAATGCATGCTCATGTTCCGTTTAAATGCAGATGATAATATATGGCAATCTCCCTTCTCATACATGGTCCTGTGGGTACTTTTCCCCTTACGCTATGACTCCCATGTCCATGGCTTAACGAGTACGTGCTTTAGACTGAACAGTTTGCTTCATGTGCAGACACGATGAGCTTGTTAATAAAGGCTGCTAATTTTGGCTTAGTATGAAAACATGATTTGCTTTCCATTTCAAGGAGAAAATCCTGTTCTTTGCTGTGAAAGCCATGGCATGTGAGCGAGTTGTGAGTGTAGGAGTTGAGGAGCAGATGAACAAGCCAACACAGGCAAGATGACGGTTGGCTTCGCTGCTGTACATAGGCGCCTGCTGACATCCCTGTTGATGAGACTGCTGTTACGGCGTCTGGACAGGAACCTTCTGGCCTGGGATTCAAATCCCTTGCACCACAGCTAGCAAGGACGTATCACAGACACGCTCTATGACCATGGAGTAGTATGGTTTAAAAAATGTCCAAATTAAGAAGTGGACAAAAACACGGAGAAAGTAGGAGCAGGTCAGCTGGGTTTATTCCTGCTCTGACGGTACAAAAAAATGATGGCTCCTGTTTATGGACCCACCTATTGCACCTATGCAAGACTCACCATCTGCAATATCGATCCGCGGACTCGTGGACGCAGCCTCCCCGGCAGTGCTACGGGATACGTCAGTTCGATCTGAACCGGGAAGCGCTGCCACTTGGCACGCTGGGGATGGGTACAAACTTTGGAGCAGTTCGGAGGAGCCCGACCTACTGTCACAGGTCTCAAACTCGCTAGGCAGCGTGTCTGTAATCCTGGGGCCGGGGTAAGCGGGAGGATTCTGATCTTCTGTCTGTAAAATATGCCCCTGGTCTGTGGCAGCTGAGTATCCGGGTGCCAGAGCATTCAAGCCACTGCTTACAGCTTCGTCGTAGGAAGGCAGCATGACAGGAACGCCGTCCACCACCACAAAGTCGGGGTCACCCATGGAGCCCTCCTGGTTGCCTCTACGTCAAACACAGACGAGTTATCACAGAGAGCAGGAACATGTCAGAAGCACCTCGGAGCAACTGCTGAACTTAAGTTAAACACAGCACCTTCTAGTGATGCAAAATGAAGCTACAGGGTCATTAACATTCACAGAATTGTTTGCGGCACAGGTTTGCAAAACTCTGCTCAGGTTGACAGTCTGGAACCTGTTACAATCGGAAATACGAAACCAGTAATGTCAAGAACAGTTTTGAGTAGGGAAGGAAACCAGGTGCTTGGAAGAGATAAAGAGCACCATTTGCTGTGCCGTGCACAGTAGGTATCATGGATATAAGATCACAAATGTAGTTCACCAGTCAAAAGTGTGTGAACCCCTGGAAAGATGGGTGCTAGAGAACAAAAGT
>RSEF01000003.1:22165728-22179152 GCA_003993805.1 Himantopus leucocephalus
ACCAGCACATGAATCCCACCTGCACTGCACAGTACAGAGCCCTAATTCCAAGCTCCTCATCCTCTTATATACACATAACAACACATTACAAGACAGTCAGTATGAAGGGGAATGTAATGCCTATATCCTATATCCAGTTGATCGAACACCGGTATTGGCATCTTTCACAAAGAAAAATGTTTCTTAATAGTTATGAGTCTGTAAAAAACAACAAACAAAAAGAAAATAAATCAGTGGTGTTCAAAAAAAAGTAGCTGTTAGTTGTGGATTTTTAAACTGTAAAGACACTATACTGTTTAGAGAATGTATTGATTTATTTGTTAGCCAAAAGATCTCAAGACAAAAACTGGTAGACAAAAATTGGTATTTCTAGTGTAATATCTAATAGGGAAATGCCTGGGGGAAGGGGGAGTGGATGGCCAACAGGAAGAGGAGGAGGAGGCAAAGAAAATTACTTCTGCACTTTCAATATTAAAAAAAGGATTTTTCTACTCTATAGTTAGATTTCAATTTATAGTAATGTAAAAAAGCAGAAGCATTTTAATTCTAAACTTGTAAAACAAAAATTGCCATTAAATTGGCGAGTATTGTATAGTAAGATGGAAGAAAAACTGTTGGACTCAACGACTTACATCCAGTTGAGAGCTTAGAGAAGAAATCAAGAGGTTTGTAAAAGCAAGTAGCAAGCCCAGTTGCTTTAAAAAAGTCCTCTCAAAACATCTCAGTCTTGTGCAGCTGCTTAATGAGAATTTATTTCTAATGACACTCTTTGGAAATGTAAGCAGAATAGGAAGCATTACTAGAGTAAGTTTTCATTTATCATGAACATCGGCTTAACAATATCCTAATGATACATTCCCATAACAAATGCTACCGGCATTGTGAAGGGAGACAGTGCATATTGTAGCTGTACTGGAAGAAGTGAGAAAAACTTCAAGGCCATTGAATTTGTGTTTTGAAAGTGAAGACATGCTTTGTGGAACTTTTCTGATTACTCATTCCCACAGCAAAACAACAGCACCAATAGTAATACCAGAATAGAAAGTTCAGTGGAAACAACTAAGAGAGCACTAACATACAAAGTAACTCCTATTAAGCCTGACAGTAGACATGACTTAAAGTAATGAAGGTAGAAGATGTTTATTTTGAACTCTGAAGTTGCCAGCAAATTTATTTCTTGAAAGCCTACAGCAAGAATTACTAAAAATATTGTATTCTTAGCCAATAATTTCCAATTTTTTTTCAATCTTAACCTTTCTCAATTACTTAACCTTCCCAATGCCACTGACATGTTTTCTTCTGAAAAGACAACTAACAGTTAAGCAACTTCTTGACCATTCAGCACGACAATGCTCAAGCAGCTCAGAACGCACCCCAGGTCTCATGGCTCCAAGCTGCTTGCTCTACTCCTCGACAATCACCCCTGGGAAATTCTGTACCAGCTACTATAGCGAGGTAAGCCTTTCAATGTGCACACACTGAGAAGCACTTTTCACCTTCTACAAAGTGTGAAATGAATTGAATAATTAAGTTTTTAATGAAAAGCTGCTCCTCTGGTCTAGCTTTGACAAACACCATCTTGCTGAAAATCGCTACCACTGACACCAGCTGTATGAGCCTAAATGGAACAGTATAAAACTAGTTTCAAGCCTATTTTAATAATAGTTTAACATTAGCTGATTCCTAAATGGAAACAGAAGGTGATTTACAATCACTTCTCATACACAGAGCTTCCTTGTTACTGGAGTTACAAATTACGGAGCCCGTTTTGCAGTTCCAGTCAGCTGAGCTCCTACAGGAGCATCATGCCGAATTCACACTCATCCTCAACAGTCCTGCCGTTCCCAGCACAGCAACCTGTGAAACATTGATCTTAATGCCAAAGTCTTTAGTTTCAACTGCATTTCACAATGGATAATGGGAGCTCATTGTGAGCTGGACATATCGATGTTTTTATGTTATTTTAATCCCTCTTTCTTTAATAGCTTTTTCCTCTGTTTATAAGGAAGAATCCCTTGAGCCTGCGTGGTGTCACCTACACCAGTCACCAGGGATTGACGGAGAGAAGGAATGCTGGAATAGACCAGCTGTGTTCCAGGGCTTAGCTGAAAGCTGAGGAAATCAAGCTATACCACCTGGGAGAAGGAAAAGCACAAGGTCCCGTTCCCAGTGGAGTGCTACTAGGAAAAAAAAAAGGGGGGGAGGAAAACCAGCGGGTGATCTTAGCACTGTAATACCACAAACCAGCTTACAAGACTAGGAAGGAGTGGAAGATTATCGGTTTCTGTTATTTATGTTTAGTTATCAAGTGCCTGCCTACGCTGATTGGTGAAACTACCACCCTTTAAATATTGTTTTTTAGCTCAGGAAGTGAACAAGCCCACGCAGCGAGTAGACTTCCTAATGCATAGAGTCTGTAGCTACAGTTCACTCCATTTGTGGAAGATGTTCTTTGATTGCACTGTGTAGCCAAATTTAATGAATGTGTCCATAAAGCACAGAGATATTTGATTTTAAGGTAGACAATGCAGTGTGCTTTTCCTTTCCGAGGCGCCCTGCCAGATACAGTTAAAGACTAACATTATAAAACAGCCCTCAGGGAGAAATTTTGTCTGGTTTCCCCCACCTAATACTCAGCATATTTAAAGCACCGTGGATAAAACACTACATGCATCTGGCAGCTATCGTGGAACTTCAGGGCACAAATTATGGCTCCATAAAAAAGTTGGGATGTCTGGCTGATTCTGGAAATGCTGAGGAGTTTCTGAAAGGTACACAGGTGATAGAGTGGGTGTAAAACAATGATTTACTGTGACAGTCCTGTGCATCAAACAGAAACAGAGGACATAAAAGAAACAGATTACAAGTTGTTCTATTGCTTTCTTGAAAAACTATGAACAGTGGAGAAGGCATCTACTGCAATCACAGCCAAGATCAAAGAAGGTTTCTGCAATGCAAAAAAGGAGCAGTCACTTAGAAATATAATGGTATTTATCTTCTTCAAACAATGTCTTCAACTTGGAGACTGTTGTCTAACCCCCCCGTCCCTCATGAGAGCTGTAAAAAGACCACTTTTGTGTATCATTCTGTCTTGAAATATGGTCTGATCTTCTTTCTGTTTCACTTTGCAATACACCTGCTGGAGTTAAGAGACTGGGTGATTATTAAGCAGTATGTCCACAGACGAACATGATTTGTCTGCCTAGTATGTCATGTCACTGTGCTCTTTCTGAATTCAATCCTTTTCCATGCTTCTTCAGCTGTGGGTAAAGGTGTACAGATGAATTCCATCATTCTCCAACAGCACAAAACCCCAGTTATTCCAAGTCACTATGAGCAGCTCCTTGAAGTGTTCAACTCCCACATTCATACAGGGCAGCCGGATGCATATAATTTCTGCACTCCTGGGTGATGAACAAATCAACTGTCTACAGGGCAGAAACGCGTAGAATTATCGAATGACTTTTTTAAAAGAAAACTATCCTTTTAAATTTCATCATCACACTTGCTTTCTACACCTCAATCACCCCCAGGGTGAAAGACAATCAGCCTATTTCATCCTTTGACCATCAGGCTAAAGGTGTCACCAATGTAAAGGTGTTGCCCAAGTAAAGGTGCGTACAAATATCGTTGGCTGCTGCTATTTGAGCATTTACTGCTGGTTGTCGTTCCCGAGTTGCAAGAAGTATTGCTGTAGGCAGTGAATATATTCTGAAACGCCACTCTAGTCAGAGCTATTAAAAACAAGGCTATCAATGCATCTTATGTTAACATTAACTCAGTTAACTTGGATGACCTCTTTGGCAGTTGAGCAATATTTCACTTTTTCTCCCTCCTGCCTGCAAGCTGAGTCGGTGTAAACATAGAACAGAATCCTGGTATCCACCGCTCTTAATTTATTAATACCACAGTGTTTCACAACTTGCTTGTATTGCTGCCCTCTGCTCCCTCTACAGGATTTTTATCTGTCGGAGATCTGCTGCATCGACATTATCTTCCCTGAGGATACGCATCAGTCTGTCATGTTGGAATTTATCTAAAGCCTTCTCAATGTCAACAAAGAAACACAGAGAGAAATCCATTCATACTAATGTACAATATCTCAGGCTTCAGATTGCTCCTGAACATAAACTGACTGCAGGCTGACTTGTATCTTTTTTCTCAGGGTATCGCTGTATGTTCCATGAAGAATTTAAAATATTTTAAGGGCATAGTTTATCAAACGTACAGCTTGGTGCCGATCACTCTTTATGGCATTAGCGATTGTTATATAAGAATGAAGATTTTTGAAGCTTTCCTTCGAAGCATCCTGTGTGTAATTGGTTAGAAAGTTTAAGCTGCTTTGTTTCGAAGTATTAAGCGGCTACGGCATTTCACCTGTAATATCACCCTCCTCCAGAGCTCTTTCATGCTCCTTACTTTCCAGATTCCACATCAGAATTATCAGACACTCTCTAGGAGTGTCTGTCCTCAGGTTTATGAACAGAATCATTTTAAAGCTCTGTCCTGTATTCTCGCCTGTCTTTCTAGAATATTTATTTTATTTGTAGCATACTTTGCTGGTTTTAATCCTCATTATGACTAAACCCCTTTTATTCTTCAGAAATTTCCTGGTGCTCTAGGTAGGGCACTTTTGGGGACCCTCGCACTTCTTGTTTGTTGTGCAATTTTCTTAATTCCTTCCTCCTCCTATCTTTCTCTCATACTTTCTATAACTCTTAGGATCCCTTCTGTAATCAGTTGTTACCTTAGTGTTGTATTTTTTTACCTCCCCTCACAATGAGGTGGTTTTATATACTAGAGTTCTGAAATGCCTTCAGTTTTCCTCTGTTTTTCCTCTCTTCTACTCATTGACTCTCCCCTTTGAAGTCTGTTCCTCGTGTTTGTTTCATTTTAATTTTGAATCTACCTACAAAAATTTGAAGTATTTTCTATTTAACATTCTTTCAAGCTTAACCTCAGCTACAGAATACGTTGACCTGAGCATGTAGAATGAAGTGTTGATATTGCGATAGATCTGTTTTCCTGCAGGACTGGCTTTTGTGCTTAGCTGGGATGCTGCTGAAACCACAGACACTCCAGATAACCGGATCATGTCCGTTGTTGCAAATTCAATCAACCTGTTTTTCCTTTTACTCTCAACTACAAAGCCAGGAATTCCCAATTACACTATCCATACAACTGCTTTATATTCTAGCATTATCACTAAGATTAAATTCTCCCAGCCTCTCCTCTCTTTGCGTGCTCTCCCCGCTGTTCTTTATAAGCACCATGCCTTACATCTTCTTGGAAGTCTTCCAAGGGCCATAAAAGATTAAAATACAGAGTCCAGATGGCAAGGTGTGTAATCATATGCCGATCACATTCCCGAAGTACTAATGGCCAGACTTTTCGGTTTTGGGCTTGTTTTTTTTTTTAAATTTCTCCAAATCCTGTGTAATGTCTTTATTCACCTTAAAGTATCGTATCATAAACATTTCCCAGTTCTATATGTTTCATTTCACAGAGTTCCAAACCGGTATGTTTTCAAGTGTTTCTTCTCCTCCAATGTTTTTGGAAGCCATCTGATTTTACAATTAATGTTTATACCCCATGTGGGAATCTTCAGTTTAAGACTTTTTCCACCCATCTTTTGCATATCTGGTTTTACAGAAGGCAATCACTAACTTAAATTAGTTTCTACAGATGGACGATTAACCCCAAATTGGTAATTTAAAAAAAATATAAATAAAAAAAATAACATTTTCTTAGATTTTCATATATCCTTGGAAGTGTCTAGTGAGTTTCAGTACAAAAGAAAGTTTAAGAAACTTCTGCATAATTGTGGAATTTCACTAGAAAAAAAGAATACTAAGAAGGTTAAAGATGTAAATCGAGGACTTAAAGGAAAAGAAAATTCAGTGTTAAGATGCTTCATCTTATCCTCTAAATGACTGTAAAATTTTGTAGCACTGGTAAAACACCACCATTCCCTCTACCATCATTCTCAGACATAGCTGAACCATTTCAACCGAAGCTTCCCAAATGATTCAGCTTGAGGCAGACACTCAAAAATCAGTCTGAATGTTTTGAATTTGGCAAAGGTACAAGCATTTAAGAAGAGGATCTCATCCCAGTAAATACTTGGCAATCTGAGCTAGAAGCATCCCTATTTGCCTGAGCTATAACAACTTCCCCGATCGGATGCGAACAGCTGTTTCTGAGAAGCTGCTGCATAACTCTGCAGTGTTGGCTGCACTTCAGTCCCAGGTAACTCAGTTTTTAGGCACTGCTGTGACTAAAGCAACAGTGATTTTAATTATCAGAAAAATCTTCTTCCCTATCAGCAAAAATTAGTCTCTCACCAGAGCCTGTGGAAGCTCTGCGCTTGGCAATATTGAGGACAAGACTGGACTTGAGCGTTAGAAATCACGCCGTAGGATGGGAGCTGAGTGGTCCCTGGTGTAACTATTAATTTAAATGGAGCTACGGACTCTTCATGCAGAATTGATTTGGCCTAACAAAGAGGCAAAAATTTACGAGATGATTGACATATAGCACTTGTGTGATTACACACACATTTAAGAAATTCCTTCTGTGAAGGCTTCAAGAAGAACATACATCAAAATAAGAAAGCTGTAAGCAGCAAGGGTAAAAGCTCTAAAATGGTTTACTATAGCTTCCTAACAACCATTTGCTTTTAATCATTACCGTATTAAAATACTGAGCAGGAAATACTATTAGAATAAATTTTTAATTCATCGTGGAAATAAATAAATGGAATTAATCTGTTATTTGCAGATTTCCTCTGTGAAAAATACTGCTTGGCGACATTATACCTCACACGCGAAATGAATGCTGAAAAATGAGCTTGACATCGGTATGCAGGGTGCAGAATAAAAAATATGCAGGGAGGGAGTTTTGTCCGCTAATTGAGAGTAGTGGATTGCAACAAGATTCCTGGAGGCTGGCATGCCTTGCATAAATCACTTGAATAAACACTTTCAAATGAGGGCATCTCAAGTTGATTTACCCTATCTGGATTTAATTTTGAAGTTCACTGCGTACCAAGTGAAGCATCCCTACAACAGAGTTCACGAGGGCAGTTGTCAGGGGTGACCTTTTAGTGATGCCGCTCTCTCTTCTGCCCCACCAGAAGCAGGGACAACCCCAAAACTGAGGGGAACCTGCTCTTGCAAGCGTTACGCTCTACACTTCGCTCTCCCGTGGTTCACTCAACACATGCACAGATGGGACGCCAACATGAAATCACCATGGAAAGTTTTAACATTTAAAGAGAGTAATAAGAAAGCGATTAAAAGGGAGGCTGGCTCTAAATCAAAACTCAGGAGGCTCCCAGATGGCTTTGACCCAGCGTCTGGCACACACCGATTCCTCCATCACAGATCATCATAGTTGACTGGGGATGATAACTTTTGACATGTTATTTAAAATGTAGAACTGTCAGGGCAGCGGTTCTTATCTCATGTTTTAAATTATCAGGAAAAAAGAGCCTCTCCATGACTTTATAATACAAGCAATAAACAATGAGCACATGAGTTTTCTCGGGTATTTTGACAGCAGCTGGAATGCTCACCTGTGTTAAGTGAGGGCAAGACACAACTTTCTCTGCTTCATGCACCTGAGTTTCTGTATTTTAATGCTCTTATCTTCCTAACTGGAGAATTGTCATTTTTTTATCAAAACAGTTATACAGTTGGATTAAGCCTAACAGGGCCCTTCTGCTTTTTTAATGTATTTTCCATGCTATAAACAACAACAAACAAACAAAATGGCTTACACAGAGCTGATTTGGGATTAATCTTTTATGGTGTGCTAAATAATAATAATAAAAAAAAATAAATCATCCTGTTGTATCACTCCAAAACTGCAAAGGTAATTTTTGAATTTTGAAACTTGAATTGTCAGTTAAAAATAAGGATCTTTTTATTACTTTTGTGCAGTGTCTCACTTTGTTGATGCTGTTGGCAAATTTTGACACTTCCAGAATGCTTAGCATTTAGCTCAGTGACATAAGCATCACATATGAATTCCTGTAATTGCTTTTAGCTAAATTCTACATACAGATATCTTCCTCACAGGCTTGAAAGAGAGCGAAAATGTAGCCCTTTTAGGGGAATGAAATGCAGATGGTATACTTGGATTCTGATGACTTCCTAGAATGTTTCAGCCAAGATGCAGTATGAAGATGGAGGAAGGTAGTTCGCAAGGTTCTGACACTGTATGGAGCAATCCATTCGGTATCTTTGCTTTAAATGTATGGGGATGCAAATATAAATGCACTACAATGTCCTCCATTCCAGCACTGCAGCTATAGTCACAGATTACTCCTTTTGGCTTGGTAAGATTTACCTCTGTCTCACACCGAGTGACCACAGTTTTTATGCTCCTAACCAATAAATTAGCTCAGTCACTTTGGTTGCAAATCCTTCTTTAAGGTTAACTCCTATGAGAGACAACAAACATTCGAGCGTGCAGCATCACGTAGCACTGAATAACGTTTGCAGCTGGCACAGCCCAAGCTAAGAGTTTCTATGGAGTATTTTTTAGTTCATCATGGAAATTGATCCGTATCTATAGAAACTCTGACCATCTGCACATGAATGCAAATTCCATAACTTCCTCAGTATTTTTATTAGAAAAGCTGCAAAGAATTTTCATTTTAAGGGCAAAGCAATCATTGTTAAGAGCTTCCTCTCTTGCACTTCGGACACCGAGAGAGCAAACATTAGTTAACGGTGCACTGACCCAATAGGTGGCACGTAACAAAACCCAGATACACTCTGTGCGGCCTGCAGAAACATTACATATAGCACAACCGTGGTTATAGCCCTGAGTTAAAAATCATATAGAACATGCTGATTTTGCAAAATTGAAAGAAAAACAAACAATAAGACATTTACCTTCCACATCAAGGCACCTAGGTGGGCTATCTGACCAAATAAGGTTATACATGCACTCAAGGAACTCTGCCCCTTCTAGTTTATATCCAGGAAAGCATTGATAATACACCACTGTTCCTACGGGGAAGGAGGACTCGAACTCAGATATGTTAATGTAACTATGAGGAAGAACCAATGGCCTCAGGCAACCTGCAAATTAAGAAGAGGAAGGTATCTTTTATTATAAGGTGCTTATCTCAGTCATCTTAACACATCTTGGTTATAATTCCCAAATTGAAGAGTTTGATATTTCTCATCCTCTTTGCTATGAATGGCATGCCCGTGTAATCTCCCTCAGATACATATGTCTCATTATCCTGTTTCAAACCCTCTCATTGTTTAGCCCACACGCTTTGCTAGCGTGGGATTCACTCTCAGCAAATCCCGGAAAGGTTTACTGAAAATGACAGTATTTTGTTTCACAAACATTCACTGGTTTAGCAGATGGCAATTTCTTTTTGAGGTAGAATCTTTAATAAATAAAGATTGTCATTTATATAAACCATGAGTTTTATTCCTCCTCTTAAAACTGACAGGCGTGTAACCCATCTTTAATATTAAAACTGCTCCTGTGACAAAGTGCACACAACTGTAAAAGATTTGCAGACAGAATTAATGATTTTGAAACTCCAGTCTGAGAAAGTCTAAAGGGACGTGACTTCCTATGAGCAGTCCCATGATAAACACTGAGTGAGGGCTCAGGTTATGTTATCAAAAAGTTAAGGTACCTGTTATCACTAGAAATTGTAAATGTAGTCAGAAACTATGTTCTACTTCTGGAATTACTTCTGAGGGATTTGTATCATGGATAGTACTGAGCTGTGACAGTTAAATGGTCACCAACCATATTTGGTGCAAGAAAGAGGAGTGAATTTAATAGATGACATGACTTTCTAACATGTCATTCACAGACGTTCAGAGCCTGTTTTGAGCTGGTATTTAGATAAGAGCTGCTACTAGAGAAAAAAAGTAATTCCTCATGGCCTTACAAATGACCCTCTGGGTAATACTTAATACTGTTGATTTTTTAATTTGCAATAATGTGGAAGAAAGATGATTAGTAATCAGGGAATGAAAAATAGTATTATGAAGTCATGAGACTCACAGGAGCTGCATTATGGCAATCCATAAATAGGTCTCTGGGCCCTACCAGGAATTTGTGAAGGATGTTCATAGGACTCTCATAATTTTAAGCCTGAGGGGGAAACTAAAAGCAGTCTGAGAACTTCTTGTAAGATGCTGGCATCTAAAAGACCAGTCTTGGCAGCATTTCAAGTGGTTATTTCCTTGCAGTGGTCATTTGAGGGAGAGGCTTGAAAACAGAAGCAAACAACAGAAAAAGCCTGAAAGCTTTTTACAGCACGCTGTACCACCAGAGCAATGGTTTTGATAGCTGTTTTACTAGCTGGTTATCTCCCTGCTCAAATAAACCTTCAGGCATCCTATCTATAGGCTACTGCTCGTACCCCTGATCAAGCATTCCCCGCACATAACATACTGGTTCCTGCAAACTGAGCAGCCCACTGAGCAGGACGATATAAGCAGCTTCCAGTGCGACAGAAAGAAAGAGTGCAGACCGCCCGAGCAAGACCAAGCTTACTCGTCTCTGAACTGTATCAGGGAAAATTTTGTCCTGCTGGCTTAGAATTTTAATGCTCATTGGGTTCCTTGTAATGCAGGACAGAGATTTACTTGAATCTGTATGAGCCAAGTGTTTGGGAAAATCCCTAGATAGCCAAACACCTCAAGCTGCTTGAAAACTTAATTTTGACATTTTTTTGCTAAGTAATTCACATCATTTCCAGATCAGTAATTATCATTATTATCTCGTGACAAAAATAATTTGAAGTTGGATTCTTACACGCTCTACAATCCTTTCCCACTGCTCTGCCAGAAAAAAAGGCATCTTAGTGTCATGAGACTCCCCTGCCTGTTGTAATCAAAGGGCCATAGAAATGTAATTGACAGCCTACCCACTGCAAGTAGACAAGCGCCTTTGATATTATTAGTGCCTGACATAGCAAAAAGAAAATTTGGGAGACAATTTTGGAACAGGTTTATAGAATTTGGCAAAATATGGCAGATACTTGGATCTGAATTGCTTATTCTCTACCTGTCTGGTAGCTACAGCACTTGGCTCCTGTGCAATTGATTTCTTAACTTTTATTAGTACTGCTTTTATTTTGAAAAGCAGTTAATATCGAATATTGAGTAGCAGCAGTTGATTGTGTTTCATAGCATAAATACAGCAACAGAAGAAAGCAACAAGCCAATGGGTACTTGGGGTACTTTTGCTTCCCCAGTTAATCTTGGCTCTCACAAAATTTCCACCCAGATCTTTGGCAAATACAGTACCTGCAAATGAATCTCTCAAGTATTCATCTCACCTAACTGCAAGAGTTTTAATCTACCTTATTTAGATGTGAACTGCACCCACTCTCAAAAGCGGGCTGTATACTTCATACTGCCACACACGATGCCATTGCTGCTGAGATAGATACCCCAAAACTAGTGCCCATTTTTCTATGCGTTTGTGAAAACTCCCCTTTTCTGTTACCCCTATTCAGATACAATGTGTGCATCTAAACCACAAAGCTAGCCCTGTAACATGCCTAAATTTCTACATGTCTGTGCCATAGTCTAAGACAAGACCTTGGGGGACAGTTTGATGTGCCCCAAACTGAGGGTCCTCGCTGCAGAGACCCATACAAACTAAGCTCCTGTAATTTTGGACTCTGGCACCCACCCATCTCATCACTTTACAGCAGAAATGCCAAGCCCTGACTTTCATGTCTCACCCTGCCATTGTCACTCCCAAGAAGCGTCCCAGCTCCCCCACCCGCCTGCCCCGACTCTGCAAATTGATGTGATGGTGTCATAAGTGCCCACAGAGAATTGTCAGCTTTAGGAGACGACAGACGGGTTTGACGAAACTTAATACTAACCCAGTCTTCCCCTTAGCACAGACAGTTACAATCTTTCCATGCTGTTCAGCTGGTCATTTCCTANCTTTCCATGCTGTTCAGCTGGTCATTTCCTACCAAAACGTGAACTAGTTAAAACCAAGTCAATGGTACTAACACATGGGTGTCAGAAATGCAAGGGTAACAGCAGCCCAGCGGTATTTAACTCCCATTCACTGAAGCTGGCTTACCCCCAGCCGTTTCTCGCAGTCGAAGCGAAGCTGGGATCTCATGCTACTAATACTGCTGCTGCTAATGGCTTTTCTGGCCAAAAAGCATTCCTGGGCACACCCTGAATTTTCAGGCAACACCTTCGGGTTTAATGAACTATGAACACGATCAACCGCTCCACTGAAAACTCTGATAGAAGAACAGGTTCCAACTGCTTCTCTCCTCTGTCCCTGCCAGCTGCACAAGGCAAAGAAAGGTAAATCGCAGTTAAAAGCTTAAGTCTTTCCTGAAATTTATGGGTGCAAAAATGTCAGTTGCCCATCAGATCTTTTGCTGAACTTCTGGCTGATTTAACCCTGATTATTTTTTTTTTAAATGCAATGTATCTGTGTCAGATTTTAGACTAGCAAACAAAAAGCAGTATTTAAAGCAGTATTTAAGCATGGGTATGTTCAGAAAGTGGCATGTTCTTTCCTGCAGTGAGCAACGGGGAGCAGAAATCAAAAAAACCTTAGCAGCAGCACTATTCAAATACTGTACAGTGGAGCTTATCAAATGTCTGACATCCTTACAACCGTAGAAAAAAATATTGGCAAACTATCACAAGGTGCATGATCTATAAAACAGGATGTGCTGGTGTACTAAACCTTGACAAATGGGCAGATTATCCCATGTTCCATCGTCTTGACATACTGAAACCATGTTGTCTAAGTCAGGATAACGGATCTGGAATCCTTCATGACAGCTGATTATTAACTTATCGCCAGTCCTGTATGTCTTGTTATGAATCTCTGCATCTTCAACATGTGGAACAAGGCAATCTGTGACTTCATGAAAAAAAAAATAGTAACTTAATTAAAAAAACATGGCTAGCTATTCAATAATCAAGCTCTTAAGCAAAAGTCATCAGTTAATGTAAGTGCTCTGCTTAAACCATTTGGAAAATACATGCATTTCAGTAAATATGTCCTTTCCCTAGTTAACCATCGGTTACAAAGTTCTGTAGTAGAAGCTGACATGCTACAATAATGGATCATTCCCCCAGACTTTTTTAAATGAACAAAATTAAGAGCATTTAGGAAGAATGTTTTTAATTTTGCCCTTCCATTCATCATGTGTGCAAATTGCACCGCACAGTCTGACTATCCCGAAGTCCCATGCGAAGGCAGACTTTTTGACAGCACTAAGGACAGGACGAAAGAAAAGATAAAATACAGATATGGAATGAGGAACACAGAAAAACTGCAGTTTTAGCAGAGAGACAGATACAAATCAGGTACATTTACAAGAGTTTATCCAGCCCCATTCCACAGAGTTCATTATGAGAATGTCTTCACTTTAATCTCAT
>RSEF01000003.1:22179252-22199382 GCA_003993805.1 Himantopus leucocephalus
CCTGTAGTGAGGGGCCCAGAACTGAACACAGTACTCGAGTACACATTGCTTCTGTTTTAAATCAGAAAATTTTATGTGCCTGAATTCACATGCCTTTAGAAGGCATGATTTTTAAGGCTCTGAGCAGCATCTCAAGTGCTTGTAGAAGACTGAACAAGGCAAATGACTGCAAACTTCTACTGATGTACAGGCACGGGCTCTATTACCTACCTGTGATACACGTATCAGACAGTCTTATATCTCACTGTACACACCAGTGCCAAAGACACCCAAATATAAAATAAACCCCAGAAGACTAAAAAATGAAAGATGTTGTGGGAAGTGGAAGGAAAGGGTGAGGCAGGTTGAAAAAACTCGCTGCTGATACTGAATAATTAAGAGACAAGCCAAGAGAATAGGAAGGAATAGTCCAGGTGACTCAAAGTTCATCCTCATAAATGCAAAGTGAGATTAAACAGGAGACAGAAAAAGACTAAATATTGGAAAAATATAATCAAAATTATCTGTTTGTCTGCCAGCAGGTAATCCATGTCAGAGATGATGATAAAAATTTCCAGGCATCAAAACCCACAAAGTATTTCAAATAAAAGCAAGACAGTAAAAATATTATAAGCCTGTTTTATGCTGGTTTTTGTCCAACACTTCTACCACAAGAGACAATTATCTTCATTTAGGAATGCAATATTTATTAAAAAAAAAGAAGTTTCAGAAGTCCCTTGAGACTTGCACAAAAGAGAAAGTTTCTGCTATTTTCATGGGTAACTCTTCCTGAAGAGGAAGAGGTAACTCTAAATTTGTAGTTATCAATTAATTGCAAGTATGCACAAAGTGAAGTGATACCAACAGCTTGCTTGTTTGCTTAGAAGTGCAACTAGAAGCAAGAGAAACTCTAATTTAGTATATGCAAACTAAGAGCAAATGTGTTTCATAATACATGTATTTACTTAGGCAATCTAGGGCACCTATTACTCTGAGTTTCTATCACTAAATTTTACTAATAGGAAGNCCAACAGCTTGCTTGTTTGCTTAGAAGTGCAACTAGAAGCAAGATAAACTCTAATTTAGTATATACAAACTAAGAGCAAATGTGTTTCATAATACATGTATTTACTTAGGCAATCTAGGGCATCTATTACTCTGAGTTTCTATCACTAAATTTTACTAATAGGAAGTTGAAGAGTGTTGCTTCCCCAGTTAGAACATACTCTCCTTTGTACTTCCCCATTACAGGGATGTTTTCTAAAATACAAAGTACTGGGCTAACTTCTAGCATGGGGCATGGACACATTATTAGCCAAAAATTTCCCCCTTTGTCTTGTTAGTTCTAGCTCCTTGGCCAGTGCCGCAGGTAGCTCCTGCTGCCTCTAACAGGCAGGGCAATGGAACGTTATAAAACGCACCGTGATGAGGGTGCAGACAGCACCTTCAAGGACTGGGCCATTTTCTCTCCCTCTCTCTCTCTGGCAAGTCGATCAGCAGAGGAGGCAGCAGAGGATGCCCCACAGGAAATGCCTGACGCGAAGCCTTGAATGATGTCACCAAGAGGCTGCCCTGGGAACCCCCGAGGATGGACGGGGTGAGATAGATGGGGATCCTGCTCCGCGGCCACGCAGGAGGAGGTTGGAAATGGATGCCAGAAGATAATGTCAATGAACAACTCACTCTCTTGGCGTAACAGCTTTCTGTTGCTATACAAATAAAAGAGGTGTACATACATACGCTGCAGCAAAATGCGAGATTTCACTTTCAAAGCGGGGGAAATTGATTCTGTAACAATGATCTATTACAGTGCCTTCATCCCCATTATCCCAAGTAACAGCTATAGATTGAATCATTTTAATCGGCTAGATGCTGGCAGGGAACAGTGATAAGTTGCTCACTGTACCATCTTTCGCCTGCGACATCCCGCCTGACTTTGATAACAGGCCTATTACAAGCCCCGGCTAAACACGAGACCAATGGACCACAGTACTACAGCTCTTTTTCCTGATGCCTTCTGAGCAAATGCTTTCCCACTGGCTGAATTTGTATTGTTTAGCACTTAGCCAGGCATAAATCGCAGTAGCCACGTCTCTGCAAACAACTGGATTAGCTGGCACAAATTCTGCTTGGAAAAGCTGAGGATAAGTGACTGGATTTTAAAACGTCCTGTCCTAGAAAATAAACTGCTTTATTCTAAGTACTTTTCAGCAAATCTGTGCAAGCTGCTAAACCATTTAAGGGAATACATGCTCTTTAACCATCGAACCATCTTTAAGCACCGAAGAGCAATGGCTATGACTTACACTCCTTTCTGGCAGTGTTACATGATCTGCTTATATCTACAGCGTGAATATTAAAACGGGTCAGCCAAAAGAATGCCCTCGTTAGGAACACATTTCTTATCTTGCGGAGGCACAGAGGTGGGGTGCAGCCACCAGGCCTGACAGCCTGCGAGGTGCAAGGGCTCATCTTGACCTCATCACCTCCTGAAGATGCTGCTTTGTACCTTAGGAGTTCTTGGCTTTAGCAAACCAAGTGTGTCCCCCATCACAGGAAGACTGGTCTGAAGAAGAAAATTTATTAAACACTATAGTCATCGTGCTTTAGTTTGTGTGCAAACCATGCATTGCCTCTCAGAACTGTTTCTTCCAGCCCATGGGGAAGGAGGACAACTCCCCCTCCTCCCAAGAGAACCTGGACCCATAAAGGCAACCCAGAGGGAGGGCATGACCTGGACGCTATGGAGATAGCCCCACCATCCACGGGTACCCGCTGGCCTGGCATCGCTTGTGTCTGTGCAGGTGAACTCTCACCCTCCAAAAATTGTCCCTGGTCCATGCTAGTCCAGAAGGTGCTCACAGGAATTGCTTGGGAAGTACTACTTGACCTTGGCCAAAACCATGTCAGGGACCTTTCTAACACTGTAACAGTATATGCAATTGAAGAACAGTGCCCTGACCCATGCTCTGGCACTGTTTTGTTTACTAGTCTGTATGTAAACTCAAATGCAGAGGTCCAGTGCTCCTACTCCTACTCCGGTCTCTTGAATTAGCCTTGACTACATCTCACCACAACACTGACAGGCTGGAACGGAGAGGAACAGGGAGGAACAATGAAAGGAACTTCATGAAGAATGGACTGAATACAGGGACAGTTCATCTGCATCCTGTCCTCTTAAAAGCTAACATCTAAGATCGATACCGTCTCTTGTCTTTTACTAGTGTTAAATCCATACTACTGTGTTAGTAGGCAAACACAGTATTTCAGTGTATATTAAATAACACTTTACTGTCTTTGCTTGTATTACAACAGCGCACAGAGACTTCACCTAAGATCTGTGGCCACTGTGCTAAGCACAGGTTACAAACATCATATAGCGCTTGTAGCCAGGCTTAAGAATCAGCAAACACTGGACAAGACAGATAAGGGATGGAGAAATAAAAATATTTCAGTTATCTCACAGATCCAGGGACAACGGCAAAGAGAAATGAGTGCTAAATGTCATACAGGAAAACTGTAGCCAAACTATGCACTAGTCCACTACTTTCTCTGCAGGTTTATCATCCCTGTCAGTGGGAGAATGAGGCACTGAGGACATCTCGAAGGCATCTGCCTGCAGAAGCACTGAGAGAGAAGGGCACAGCTCTTTGCTTGGTTGCCATCTCCATGTAGACTGTAAATTTATATTCAATCTCATGGGAAAGAGGTAGCATTTGTTCCAAGTAGGGCAACAGTCTCAGCAGCCACATTATCGCAGTGGGAGAAGATCAGATTAAAGTGCGAACAACATGACATATTGCTCTTAAACAGTAAATATAAAATTCCTACCTTAGAGCTTTGGTATTTATGTGGATAACCGCATTAGAATTGATGGAAGTTACAGTCACAACATGCTGTAGATCAACATGAGAACATAACTCTAAGCACACAGATTCTTGACAGGGCATTTATTGGGCACCTAGTCATGCAACTTCATTCTCATACTGACACTTAACATCTCCTCCCTCTTAACGAGAAATGACAGACCTATAAAATTAAATTGATTGGATGAAGAGCTCCAGGCAAATGTATTAGTTGTAAAATCAATTACATTCTGAACAGGTTGCTTTACTTCCTTTGGTAAATAGCATTCGTTTGTGATCAGAGATTGTTCTAGTAAACACGTAACGACAATTAAACATACATAACATATAGACATAAAATTATATGCAGCCACCCTTAGTTGAATCCAAACTCACGAAATTAACTTAAAATTAACTCCAAAGTATCGCGTGTTTTTTACTGTTCAAGCTCAGCTGGCAATATCTGACATTTACATATACTGGGATGAGAGGCGTGTATAGCATACCTTAGCACACATGGCAGTCAGCCCCTGCCCTAAACAGGTAAATGCAATATAAAGTTTACGTCACCTTGTGATAGCTAATGATGAATGGTAAAACATTAACTTCTTACTTCTCCAGCAGTTGCTACAAATTTCAAATTTCTTTTTATATATCATTACAGAATTTCTGCAATGAGGACTTTTATGTATGTCATTACAGAGCTGAGAATTACAAACCCTGTTATAATTCCTCCTTAACTGCTCTCCAGATGTGCCATGTTCCTACATTGCCCACCTCCCTATCGTGCCCCTCTCTCATGATTCTGCTCCCAGTACACAAAACGATCGCTCTAAGAAGCCCTGAAGCAAGCGCTTAGGTCTCATGGATTGCCGCTGAAGCTTTACTCAGTATTTCTTCTGAATCAGTGGCTGTAATGTGTGTTGGAAAGAATTAATTCTGTCATCTATTTTTTTTTTTTTCCTATTGCTAAACCCTAGGATAGTTTTAATAATACCTGAGGTATTATTATACCGTAAATCAGGAAAGTACTTAAGCACTTGCTTCACTAAATCCTAAATCAGGGTCCTACTCTTCAGTCTAAATAACAAAAAGCGTTTTTGCGTATGCCTAATTTTGAGCACAGAACTTTAACAAGACTAATCACATAATTACAGTTATGCTCAAGCTTAAGTGCTTTGCTTGATCAGAGCATTGGCTACCAATCCTTTTTAAGTGTTCTGTGCTGCAAAGTAATGATTATCTCTTAAGCGACTGTTGTCACATCATCCATCACATTCTCATCTTCCAATTTCTTTCTTTTTCGAAAACACCTGGCTCGAGTGTTGATCACACTGACATCAGTGGCAGTTTTGCTGTTGATGGCATTGTGATCAGAAACTTCCTCCACAGATTTCCACTGGACTGGGGGGGCTGGGAATTGGTTTGAATATTCAGTAAAGCATGTTAATGCTTATTTTAACAACTGCAGTGGATGATACAGGTACTACTTCAAAGATGCACATCAAAATTCCTACAAGCTACCTGTAGAGGTTAAGAAAACAGATTTTCCAAGCATTACAGCTTTTTCTGGTAGTTCAAATACCCAGTTCAGACATATGCTGCTGTCACTCTACACATATTTTTTCTTGAATAACCATGAGATGAGAGACAAGGTGTTGTGGTTTGGGCACAAGGGCATTTATGAAAGGTGGCTGTAACAGGAGAGGGCGTGATTTTCATACATACATTACTTTTAAGGGCATCAGGTTGTTTCTTTGAAGCTGACCCGTGCCACCATTATGACCAGGTGTTATTGGCCCCCATTGCCTTTACGTTCTACACATCAGCTGTCCTCTCAGTATGTACCCTGAGACAGCTCACGACTGTGCCCCTCACAGCTCTGGCGCCTGTGGCCTCACACATGTCCAGGACTCCGTATTTTACCAAGTCCTCTCCTGCCATCGGAGCAGCTACCTGAAAGACCATGGATTACTTACCAGCTGCCTCTGGCTACTCTCTCCACCTCCACTCTCATGTACCAGTTTCACACAGGTCACTGTTTAGGGTTGTTCCTTTCACATGTATCTCCCGAGTGTGGTGCTCCCAGGCCCTGCTTGCTCCTTTTGTGGCACGTCCCTTCATGTACCCCTGTCCTGGTACAGGATTCTCATACCCACCCACCCACCCACTCATCTGCATAAACAAGTACTTGCAGTTTTTATACACGCTGAGTGATGCATGATGCTATGTAGTAAGTGTGTTTATGAGCCACGTAAATCTTCCGCTACTTTTGAATGAAGTCCATATATTTATCTGATTTTAAATGATGGAAGGCATCCTGAAATAGACTTTATCTTGTTGCACCTTGAAGACAACGAGGCAACGGCTAATGACTTCAGTGGAGAAGTCACAACACTAAAATGTACACACTTGATTTAACTAACACTTTTCATCTCTGTTGATTTTAATAGCTCTGTTGACCAAAAATAAATTGACAGAACAAGTTATGTAATAGACTTGGTGAAATAAATTGTTTTTGCTGCTTGGATGTATTTTGGCCAAAATTTACACTTACGATATTCAAATTAATCCTGCCTCTATCTAACTCCTAGAAGAAGAAAGTGATTTAACGTCCTAATTATTTAAAACAAAATACAATCAATTGGTTTATGCCATAATAGTCTGAATTCTCTCAAAGTCAACTTCTACTTGGACTTTAAACTTCTGCAGTCCGTGTGTATTTGATTTTCCTACTTGAATCATGCACACGTCATAAAATACAATTGTTTAAAACTCCTGAATAGCAGGAACAGTAGAAAGTTCATTGTATTTTCCTAGTAAAATATTGCAGAAAGGAGTATTAAGTGGGCAGTTTTAATAAAAAGTTACAGTTTACTTATACTGGAGGTTGTTTTTTCTCTCTGCATCAATTTGTAACTAGTTAAGAGGAGAAATGTATTATCTCTTTTTCTTCAGATTTCTTTATGTCCCTTTCAACACATGCGTGTGTGCACACACACGACCTCTCACAGTATAAATTTAACTGACAAATGGGGATTATGGATGGGATGGATGGGAAACTAAAGTATGTATCAAATAAGACACAGTGAAACAGACTCCAGTCTTTTGTGTTTTGCGCTGAGACACACAGACATGCTACACGGAGAAGTGCGAAGAACTGACACTGGTGAACTGCTTTAAGAAAACTGACTTACCTTCTTGTAGGCACACAGGTTTATCACTTGGTTTCCAGCTCAGGGAGCCATTAAAGTGTCTCACACAAAGTTTTTTTGAAGTACCATTAAGCCTGTATCCTTCTTGGCAATGAAACCGGACTACCACACTTTCAAAGAAAACACCTGCACTGGGTGTCTTGTATCCATGTTCAGGAGCTCCAGGATCAGCACAAGCATGTAGGTCATCAAACCCTAAGTCAGACAAAGATACAATCAAACTGTGTTCGTTCACTTCTCAGGCAGCCATAGTCACGCTTTTTTTAGGTTTTTCCATCTGACGTCTTATCTTCATGGGGGCCTCATATCTTCCATTAATGACCACTAGCAACCCTATGGGGTACTCCAGAATTGGGGGAGGACCAACCTCCAGCTACAGTTGAAATACTCAGGTGACAGAAATACTCCCGTCTTGTCATGCAGCTACTGAGGAAGCAAAGTCAAACACACTCCTCAGTTGCTGACCTGGATAAAAATAAAGCACTTGACCCAACCTACCAGTGGGGATCGCGCAGTAATGGATCTGTAATTACTCTTGGGGACTACGGGATTTTGGAGGTCTGGTACAGTCACTGGAAAGAATAATAATGTGTCAGAAGCAGAGAGGAAGAGGAAATAAAGAAAAAGGCATGAAACCTAACTGCCATCCAAAGACATAGCAACTAAAACAGAAGAGGAGCTGCTAGGAACAGGGAGCTTTTGAGCTGGGAGGGAGCTCCGCCACAGGGAGAAGGGACACTGTGATGCTAGATGTATGTGATCCCCCTGTCACATTGGCTTGGTGGCCCTACCAAATTCTTGGAACGCTGTTATGGGAGCGCTGTATTACTGCATTGATTCCAGAAGGGAGTTTGTAATGCCCTGTCCTTCCACAAAATTAACTGTAAAAAACCAAACAAAAACCCAACAGTTGCAATCATAAAATGTGACTGTTTATCACTTTATCAAACTCATTTCAATGTCATTTGCATAAACTGAAGCTTTTTTTATTGCAAAAAACCAAAGGTTTAGTGCAGCACTGAACAAGTACTGCATACTGAAAGAGCAAATAGCTTTGCAACAGGAATAGCAGGGGGGCTATTAATGCCGGTGGGAGGAATGCCTGGAAAATTTGAAAATCATCGCATTGTAGCTTTAATGTTTTGATTTTAAAAGAATAGTATCAGAGAGCCTCAGCCACTTCCTGCATGATAAGGATGAAGTGCCTCTGTGGTACAGTCAGAAAGAAGGAAGATATTACAGTAGAAAACTTTCCAAAATAAATGTGTTTCCTGAGGCCAAATCATTCCCTCCACCGAAGAAGAGCTCGGTGTGACACTGTGGCAGCCAAATGGAGAGCACTGAAGGTGATAAAGGGCTTTTGCATTTGAATACTGAATTTCTCCCTTCAGTCCCCTGGCTCAAGGCTGCCGGTGGAGAATACAAGAAGCACACGCCAAGCCACTGTGTTGTATGTCCAATTACCTGCTCCTGCTAGCAGAGGCAGGGCACACCGCCGGGTCACTAGAGAGGATTGCATCTTCCTGACTCCATACACGGCTGATTTTATGTCAGTCTGGGTCACTGCGCTGAACTCCCCAACCAGGCTACAATTCCCAGGAGGTGACCTGATGGCCAGAACCCAGCCCAAATATCTATGTGCCACACGTGCTGGAGAGACGCTTCACCTACACCCAGCCTCTGCCCCTTTGCAGTGCTCCGATACCCGGGGTTCTTCACCTAAAGAGATTTCACTAGTGTCCCCTCTCTTTGCTGAAGCAGCACAAGACCAGCAGAGCATCTGCTCTTATGTGATTTTATTCCTCCACCCATCGGAGTTTGTCATGAGAACTGAAGGGTCAGTGCAGTAGCCAAGTCAAATAAATCTCTGAACTTCACACCCGCTCATCTGCTGCGTGGCTTGAGACCTCCAGTGCAAATTGCCCAAGACTCTCTATTATTTGCTAACATGACGAACAAGGAGAAATACAGCCATTATGTTCATGGGATTACATACTGTAGGCAATACTTAATAATAGAGAAGGGCTGTCCATTTTTACAGGATATTAAAAAGAAGCTTCTTATGCTTCAGGCACCAAACTCGCATCCTTCAATAAAGTCAGTGATGATCTTAATTATTTTCCATTAAACCAAGGGATAACATGACATTTAGCTCTATTTTGTTACTTCAGTAGTCTCAGAATTTGCAGTCAGGCAAGGAATATTATAACCTGCCTTGAAATATGTGTCCTTTCTTACTAGCTGCTTCAGGGAAAAATACACAACAGCCTACTACTATGCCTCTGCAACAACAAAAAAAAGAAAGGTGCTGAGGTCATATACAATTTGCCAGGTAAAAAAGATAAGTCAAGCTCATTTCTCAGTTTTCATTAAGTCAAATATGCAAATTTAGAGGTTTTGGGACTGTCAGCACAAAACCCAACATAGAAGGCACGAACATATTTTTTTCCCTTGTGCAGCCTAATTCTGTGACCCTACTGCCACTTTTCTGGTGACCTTTCACAAGCAAGGATTTTTATTCCTCCTAGGGATTGTTTTGCAGTAGGTTGATCTCTTAGGTTCTTTTTCTTGAGTGCAGTTTCTAAGCACACAAATCTATCCCCAAGGGGGATTCCCAGGAAGGATCTGGAACACGAATGGAAAAATTGAATTATGTATCCTCAAGTTTCTACAAAGCCAGGAGCCAGCTGTTGTTCGGCTACTGAGTAAGAGATGACACACGGAATCAGCACAGGATCCCTGCTTCCATGCAGCATTTCCATTGCTTGTTCCTGAAGCCTGGAAGAAGGAAAAAGCCTCAGGGAATAGCCAGTTTGGCGGATTACACATGCAATATGGTAACTTCTCATGGTAAGACCATAAAGGCAAAGCAAACAAAATCCCAGCCCCATCTTTTCTCCACAGATATGAACAACAGACTTGGCCCAAATCTTGGTCCTACTAAAATCAGTGGAAGTCACTTGTGTGGTAATCTTTTTGAAGATGTGTATGATCCAGGCACAAGGCAGTGCAGCCAGAGCTGTGCAACCTCTTCCTGCGCTTTGGCTGAGGACGAGGCAAAGTCGTGGGCGAGGGAAGTATGGCGAGGCTGGCTGCTGTGCCTGAGTATTTCAACAGCTTATTTAGCTGACAGCTAGGTCCGTCACTGAAAGTTTTCCATTTAAGTATGAAACTTCTGGTACAATATTCAAGAACAGCAATGCTGAAACATCCCTGAAAACGGCCATCTTCCAGTAGCCCTTAATGAGATCAGGCTTGTACCCTTTACATAATAATCCTTTTCATATAGTCTCAGTTAAACTCCACCCTATCCTGTCAAAAATGAGTAAATACATGTCTCAAATAAAACACAGCCTGGTACATTAAGTCTTTTCTTCTCATGATCTTTAGTTTCTTTCCTTTTTCAAAGCTATGCATTTAAGAGACGCTACTCAAAGTTGTGTTACAGTATTTTTATAATGGCAGGAGTAATCTCACATTATAGACAGGACACCTTTTGCGGTGGTCCTTTTAGAACCTGATGAAAGCAGCCAAAACAGTTTTCAGCCAGAGCCACAAGATAAGTCTTTGGAAAGAACCATAAAAGTTACATAAATGGGAAAGCCAATCTTTTGGTTATAATAGAAAGGCGTTATCCTGCAGGAAAGAGTACATCAAATAAGATAAAAAATAACTTAGAACTACAGTGGATTCTGTTTCTTTATAAACCCTTCAACGAGTCTTTGGGAAAAAGAATGAAATTTTACTTTGACTACTGGACTTTTTCTCATGGTTACAAAGTGGGAAGGGGGGGAATAATCATCAGCACCTACTAGTAAAAACTATACAACACAATTGTCAAATAAAGGTGTGAATTGTCATGTTACCTATATAATAAAAATTTAGTAAGGTCAGCAGCCATCATCATAATCAACGCTGCATTGCTAGCAACAACTTTATGGGATGCTATTATATGGCTTTAAATCCCTAAAGTAAAGACTACACAGTTACTGCTGAATCTGACTTGAAGACTTTCTGTTTCATGGCACCTTTAAGTGATACTGTGTAAAATATAACGAGCAATAATACCTTCTGGTGAGGCTCATGAGCACATAAGGTCATCATCACCAATAAAACATTCAGCTGATACAGAATATATTTCGGTTGCGGTATTTACCATATTTCTACTGTTGGAGCAACAGGAGGTCATCAGAAAATGGCAGTGCTCTAAACCTGGATAAAACACAAGCAGTTTATGCGGTTTCCTATTTTACCTAAATTACTTGGTATTGTCAGCCAGATAAAAATGATGTCAAATTAATCAGAAGACTGAAAAATAAGCAATGCTACCCTTGGGGTGTAAAAAGAACCATTATAATTCATTTGAACAGACTGTATTTCTAGACTTCTCTGTTATATATTCTGAAACACATGATTCATCTCATTCCCAATGAAAAGCTTGAAATATCAGAAGCCGGGGAAAATTACATGTTTGTGATGACAAGAAATCATGATAGCCACAAATGAACTTCAGACATGCCTGAAAAAAGGCAGGAGGAAGACTCCCTCAGCTCTTCCCATCATTCTCTATTTCTCCATACCTTTTTCTCAGTTTCATCTTTTGTCTTCCTTGTTTCCCTCTTCCCTCACCTCCATATCTTAGAGCTCCTTGTAAATTCATGGTGCTGGTGAGGTGATTTCTAATCTAGATTTGATGGACTTCTTTGCCTCTAAAGCTGCTATACAGCGTTTCACCGACAAACTGCTGATGCACGTTAGCTCAGAAGCGGCTGCACTCGTTCCTGAACAGAGACATCACTCTCACTTCAGTTTGTTACATGCACACAGTGAAGGAAAAGTGACATATAATGTGTAATAATATTAAAGGTATAGAGTATTTGCAGTATTTGTCTTCAGTACGATGGAGAATGGGCTTCTCATACAGCAACCCCCGTATTTGGGTTCACTAAATCAGCAAGTCCTTTCTGTCTCAGTTGGGGGTCGAGAGGGGCAGAGGCTCTGCAGCTTGTGGCAGGACCAGAGTGCCTGCATGCACATTTTATAAGGAGTCTGTAAACACCGCAGGAGTAGGTTATCTTAGGCCAGCTCTCAGTAAAAAACCATATTAGGACTAAAGCAGAAGGGCCACAAGTGCAAACATGCTGAGGGCTTGCTTGTCTCATACAAAGGAAAAGTCATTTTCATCCCTTTAAGAGTTTCTGCCCTGTTTCTGTGAAAGCCACAAAGGCACGGCATTTGTGCCTTTGGCTGTTTATGCTTCCTTGTTGTTTATGATGTTAATTGAACTATCCACATACCCCCGTAACAAGAAAAGGAAGGATGTGCTTCGATTAGCATCTAGCCTTGGAAGTGAAATGAAATTATAAACCTGCGATTTCATTAGTGAAATGCCTGCTAAAATCTAAACTCTCTTTAATCCCTTAAGGGTCACTAACGCTTAATCTTCCCTGAGACTTCAGCAGCTTTGTAAAACCCTGCCCTGTTTAAGATGTGAATCACAACCCTCCTTGCTATCCTTGCAGAACTTACTCCCAATTCCCAGCACTGTTGGATATCCCTCCTCACTCAGCTGAGCCTTATCCAGGGTATCCTAACGAGCCACTGGAAGAAAGGGAGAAGTTCAAATTACTTTGTAGGAGAAACAGAACAGCAAATAAGACCTCCCGCGGGTGGGGATGTGGGGGGGTGTGGGTACTTGGCTTAAGCCATGAGCTGATCTATAAAATCAAGAACACCATTAAGCTTCATTCTCCTTCACGTAACCCAAGAGCATCATAGCAAAAAAAAAATAAGAAAATCAGTGTGCAGTGCAGTTCAGGAGCACCAAAACCACCCATCTCCAATAAAAAATGAACATGCAAGCCTTGCACAAAGGGCAACAGGCTCCAAGAGAGGCAACTGCTCATTCAAAAAGCTGCAAGGCTGCCTCATTTGCAACTCCCCATTTTTCTTATCTTTCCATTTCATGCCCTCTTCTCCCCCAACCTTGGCCTCCCACTTGTGTTCTCCATCCTCCTTCACCCCAAACCCCCCAGGACAACTCACCACCTGCCCTTGCACCCTCCAATTAAGACATCCGTGCTCCCAAATCTTGCCCACCACCATGCTCACCACCTCGCTTTCTCCTCTTGTCAGTTTGCGCTTGGAAAGGAGCAGTCACTCAGAGATGCTCCTAAGAGCGATGGTCAGCTCAACCTTAAAATCCCTACTCAGGCGTGACAAGTCCCTGGGCACTTCTGTGCTAAATCAAACTGACATCTCCCTGGAAAGCCTAAGGATTGCTGCTCCGCCCCCCCGAGAGGGCACAGGGGAAGGAACGTGAGGAGCCGTGAGCAGGACAAAGCGCCCATGGCGGGGCAAAAGGGGCCTTCCAGGAGCCACACTGGAGATGCTCCTGCCTGGGAACCTCACTAGGGAGAAAGGGGGAAAAGCCACAGTGCCAGCAGGGCAGGTTCAAGGGCGCTGCACAGATGATTGCAGATGTAATAACAGCATCTTTATTTCAGGGGTCCAACTAGTTACTCCAATTACCGTTCAGCTCTCGGGGATGACAGCACACCCCAGCTGGTGCCTGACCAGCATCATACAGCAGGGAACAAGCTGAATTTTCTACCCGTGGAGCTGATCGCCATTTTTAATTTTGAATGTGAACCTTGATACAGGATTCCTTTATTACCTCAACATTAGGCTAATGCTTGAGAAAAAACCACCTAAAATTGCTGGAAAGGGAAGATGGTTTAGAATACAATCAGCAGAGCACTTCAGTAAACCCACAGCAAACTAAAAACATGCATTTGTTTCTTCTAATTAACGTCTTCAACAGCACAGGCTTGTCCCTTTAATCATAACTTCTCGCAGTTAATACAGCTATGTCATCTTTGTAAATAAGCCATTTAATTTATAATGCAAGGAGCACTTGTTGCTTCCAGGCTTTTGTAATCCAACAAGTCTGACTGCATAATTTATGAACCCTTATGAAATGTCATATATTACCGCGTGATCCTCTGAACCTCCCATCACTTACAGGAAAAACAAAAGGCAGAAAGTAAATCTGCCGGTGCTTCCGCTGACAGACCTCAGTTCTTCTATGTTTTTATTATAGAAAGTTACCATGGCTATCCTGGGGTATGATTCAGGGTAAATAAAAGCCAGTTTATCACACAAGAAATCCCACAAGCTCCTCCCAGTTCCTAAACATTTAAACTGGATATTTAGTTTTCCACCAAAGCTATTGAAAACGATAACATGCACGCTGAAGCCTAAACTGAGGCCAGTTCAAATCACGCGTTAGGCAGAGATAACTGAAAACCTGAAGCCAGAGTTTGTTCAGCTTTCCGCAAATATAAGGTGAATATTTTCTTCATTTCCATTTATTCAGCTAGTTCAGTTTAATGACTAGTTCTATTCAAGCTGCAAACTCTACCAGGAATTAAAAAAATATAAAACTAGGTTTTTCTTTTCTATTCTGTGAGAAAGAAGCAGGTGAGAATGAATGACTTCTTCAATTTCCTTGTTACAGATAATATTCCACATTTCTAAGTGAATTTAAAATATAAAATTTGCTTAATAAAGTTATTTTTATGCATATTTAAGGTAATTTTAACTACTTTAAAATAGTTCTTCTTTAAAATGGTAGTTCCACGCTTCTTATCTGAACCCTGAGTATCTATGAATTCTAATTGCAGACAAACACACTTTGACACAGATGATGAGTTTTTGAAACAATCTAATTAAAAAAAAAAACAAACATCTTTTACCATAATAAAAACAAGGATGCAGCAAATGCACATTAAGCTCTATATATGCTTCAATAAACGAGCACACACCTAACACATCCTCCTATTCCTTATGCTGATAAGGCACTGTAATAAAGATATTTGCCAACATGTGCTTGTTGACTGGTGACCCACAAGAATCATCATAAGGAATTAAATATATACAAATCCAAAATATAAAATATTAATATATCACTTATGTCAAGATTTCCTTTTTACTGATTTAAATGAATAAATGAGCTCATTAATTTTATTTAAATCAACCAACCCCACTTATCTTTTCATCCTCATGTGTAACATTTTATATATTATATGTCTAAGGATTTCATTAGAGTTGCAATATTGTCGATGTGGGAATCCAGCCTTAGGTCACTAAACAGGATTAATAACAACACAGAAAGCTACTAATAAAAAAGTGCCAAATAAAATAAAACTATATTCCCATATTTTCAAGAATGTTATGGGCCTTTTGGGTTTTTTTACAAAGCAGTATCTAAGTATTGTTGTTTGTCTGTCCCATATTTTTAGCACTCTGGAAAAAATTAATTACCGTTACCAAGAGTTAGTTTAAACATTTTTAGTCTAGACATGCATCCCTTAGGAAATATGGCAAAAAAACATAAAAAATGAATCATGAGCAAGTTACTACAGTAATATTTCTTCTAGGCCAATAGCATATAATATTATTCATCATAGCAAATCCAAAGTAATGAAATGTCACACTGTTCAGCAGAGATCCTTGTTTCTATAAGATGCAGGAATCAAATACTCAGAGGTATGAGTTAGGGGGTTGATATTTATGCTCTAATCAACTACAGACTTCCCTAGATAATGCTATATTTTTATTGCACACAACAGTATGGTAATCCAACAATTTTTGCTTTTCAGCTGTGCTGCAGAAATTGATTTTATACTTTCCCAAGAACAGGCAGAAACTGGATATAGGATTAATGTGTGAATATTGTAGTATTAAACTTTTAAATAAAGCGCACACTAGAGAAGACTGAGAGACAAGGGATTAAAAAAGCTGGTACATACTTAAAGCAGGAGAGCAGACAGACACCGTTTCCAGCTTTTGCACTTGATTCCTCACCACAAATCCTCTGATGCTTCTGGATACTCTGACAGCTCTTATGCCCTACAGTGATTATTCTCTGTATGCACCTACCCGTGAAACCGTGACCTTTCCTCTTGGATGGAGACCTCATCGCAGCCATCCATTTTTTATTCGCCTTTTCCTCTGAGTATGTTTTGCTTGCTGGTACGGATTTGGTTAGCCTTGCAAAGCTGGGACATTATTCACCTACAGGTCTAGAAGATGTAAAGGAAGACAGGGTGGTTTTGCTGGTTCACCAGGTATTTTCCACATGAGGGCTACCACTGCGCCTTCCGCATTTGCTTCAGATCACACCGCAAAGCACTTCTACTCAAGCAATGCTTTTAGAAAGCAAGCAGACAATATCCACTGGAAAAAAAAAAGACCCTGATTCATTTTGGTCCTAGTCTGGACCAAAGGAGAACTTCTGATTTCCTTCTATATTGAAAAGTGACTTTATGTTCCCATGTTCTGCTAGTACTGTTAGCATTAAGCACAGGTTTTAGTTTGTTGTTTCCCTTCATGAGAACGCCTTCACTGAAAAAAAAATGAAACGAAGTTTCATATTTTCCAAGAAGGAGACAACCCCCCAAAATTGCATAGAAACGAAGCAGAAATCCATTTGGGCACTGATAACGTAGCATTGTCATCATACTGAAACACTTTTTCCTTAAATTACTCATTCAAAACACTCTGTCCAGTGAGTTATTCCATCCATACTGAAAAGACTGGAAAAATCAGTAGTAGGTTAAGATGATGCAGAAGGATATTTTTTTCTTTCTTATTCGTTCATAATTGTGTTCCACTTAATTCCTCAATACAGGGTAAAAACTCCCTTAAAATTTGTTCTGTTTCAACAGCTGGTCAGGAGTGGGACTGTAACAGCAGACAATGCAGTTGCAGGGCTGCCTCCGCTAAAAATCCTCGTGTGCTCATTTTCCTGGTGCAGCCCTACCCGAGGACCTCCCAATGGCTGGAAAGTGATGGCAGGCTGCTCGCAGCATCACAGCAAGCAACTCAAGGAGCAAAGTCAGAGAAGAGCCAGTGAGCGAGAGGGAAATATTTATAATTAAAACGTTCTCCCACTACAGAGCCCCCTAAAAAAAAAATTCCAGAAAAATGCCCATGACAAATTTCACTGGCGCACACTCAGTTTTTGTGGCATCATCAAAAAATCGTTAGTGTGTAAAGTCCCCTCTGGCCCAGTACTTCCCCTTTCAACGCAATCTGTTTCCTCTCATGCCAGTTTGCTATCAATTCAGCAATTCTTCTATTAATCCAAATCTTCACATATACTTTCCCTGGTGGCAGTTTATGAAAGTCAAGATAGACGATACCTGCTGCATTTCCCTTCCCGGGGAAACCAGCTGTCGTCTCAGGAGATTAACAGATTAGTCTGACACAATCTTTCTTTAATACATCTACGCTTTATTTTGTATCATACCTCCAAGACTTTTAATCTCTCTCTACCTTAAAAAAAACCTAAAATCTTGTGAATTATTGAAGTGAGAGAACTAAGTCCCTGATTGCCCAGATCATGGGTTTTTCTTTTCCTCTTCTTTTCTTTTTTTGTTTCTTTGTTTTTGTTTAATCCGTGGTATTACAGATAGTGTCTTAGGCCACTACTGTAAGTCTCTCCCCTTCAGTTATGGATATGGCAGCGAACTTATGCAGATGAGGAGGAAGTTGAGGACAGAAGAGAAACCGAGGAAACCAGAGCAGGAACAGCAGGAGCGACTTGGCAAAGGTACGGAGATGGGATGTAGTGACATACAAAAATATGTTAGCCTGGAAGCTGACTGACAGCTGTTTGGATGGTGATACCACTAGAAGATAAGAGAGAAAGAGATGGGAACGCAAGAAGAAGTCAACAGGGTTCCCAGTAGGCAAAAACATGGAGCTGGAGAGGGACAAGAGGGAAGAGAGGGGGAAACCCTCAGTCACAGGCAGCAGGGCTAAGAGGATGGGCAGTACCTGAAACAAGAATAGGGCATCAATGCCAGGAAGATGCCTGGCAGGACAGTTCTGGCAATACCCGATGAGAGCCTTCAAGGGTTAATGGCCTATCCTTTTGGACCAGAAGAACCCGAGGGTTTTTTTCCGCTGACACCTTTAAAAACTCCAGACTCCATAATGTACTCTGCATTGACAACACTGAAGTTGAGACTGTCAGACGAAATCTAATACACTTTGTATAATATATACACATCGCTATTAGTCAGCTGAAAGACTGAGAGTTATGGCATTCATGTGCACAGATAATAGGTAATGCTGAGCTACCTGATGCTCAAAATATTTTCATAAAAGCCAATCTGAAAATCACATACACTAGTTAAATTTAAAGACTATGGGCTTTTGTTCTTCAGAAGGTATTCACGTCCCTACCTATCATGAAAATAGATTCTCATCATTTAAAGGACTAGAGGAAGAATAAGCTGTTACTAAATTTTTTATGGTACTGTAAGTTGATTAGCTGCAAGCTAGGAAAGGTCTAGAACTAACAAAGTGATAGTTCTTTGTTCTTATTCAAGGGACAAGAGTTTTAACCGCATAAACAAGCAATTTATTTAAAACTTATTTTTCTTAATAGATATTAATTTGAGGATTTCTGTAGCTTGTCTTTCCCCAGAGTGTTAAATGGTTCTTTTCAGAGCAACAGCTGCACCAAACCTAGTTAAAGTAAAAAGCAGGCGGTACACTGATCCATACATATGCTTTGCGAGAAACAGGCAGCATATCCAGATTTATATGTGTGCCAGTCCCCTAGGATGTCATAATTGTGTTTGTTCTTTTAATAACTTTAGGCTCCAGTGATCAGAAGAAAAATTCTATGCTGAAGCTAATGCTTCATCCTTAGTTCACCTCGCTACCCTGAATTATATAGCAAGCAGACTTAAACAAATGCAGGAGCCTGGCTCCCTCCTTACACCGTAGACTCCAGCCACGCACATAATGGGTTGCCTGATTTAATTCAGGGTCTCTCTTTTCAAATCTCACTTTGTTTTTACAAAATATTTGGCTCAGCCATTTCTTTTTATAACTGCACAGATTTTCGAGCCTTCCTTCCAGTGTTCAGTGAATTGCAGTCTCCACTGACACAAGCAACACATCGAGCTTCCTGACTTGCAAGAGCAGTTGGGTTATTTAGACAATTATGTTCTTCCTAATTATTATATCTACACTTTACATCTACAGCCTCTTTGTATAAATGTAGCCCAAAATACTGAGTTAGTTAAGCAGCTTATTAAGTAGGCATGGCCTTTCAGTAGCTATTGTGACTACAGCATGCCAGTACTAATCTTATGATTATAAATGTTTTTTTACTCCTATTACCAGACTACAGATTACCCTATAATGAAGACAGGCATATGTATTACCAGTTTACACGAGGGGCACTGAGACAAATAGAAGTAGGTCATAAACAGCAAGGGCTAATGGCATAGTGGTGACTAGAAAGCCAAACCCCAGTCAGCCAGTACCTTGTCCAATATATGCTTTACTACATTAAGGTTAAAAGTGAGCTGAACGTGTCTAAATATACTGCCATTTGAAGTTTCTGACCACCTTAGAAAGATTTTTTTTCATAACCTGACACCACCTTGAACCTCATTTGAGACTTGAGATGAACTGCTTTAGGAAGGACAGACAATTCTTGCAGGCCTTGCTGGATTAGGCAAGACTAATAGCCTTGTTCTGTTATGCACAAAATTTGTGGGTACTTTTTGCCTCCAATAACTCAACAAGAGTTTCACAATAAAACTCTGAATTTGGCTGTTGATAACGCTGGTGGACGAAGAACATTGATATGGTTGGTCCCTGTACCAGTTTCCCGACCACTACACTACCTCGCTCCTTTGCTCTTCATCTTTACCAGTTTTACCAACCTCCCGAGAACGGTAACAACCCTTTCTTTCTGTATCTCCTCTATCCTCACCCAGCTTTCTTCTGTGTCTCTGTTGGGTGCCACTTTCCAAAAAATCTCTCTTAAAACCTTTTCCTTTCTTCCTTTCTGATGGGAGTCACCCACCATGACTTGGCATTGAGTGTTTGGTGCCAAAACTGCCTTTCTAGAACTGCCCTGAATCCCACGTCTCCTGNGATCTCTGCCAGGACTCTGAGGGCATTGATGGCACTGACTGGCCTCACCTGGAACCTCCACTCACACCCTCTGCCCACGGCCCAGGAGCTCCAGGTAGCTCAGCCCTGGCCTCCCAGACCTT
>RSEF01000003.1:22199482-22229347 GCA_003993805.1 Himantopus leucocephalus
CAGTCCCAGTTCCCTTCACTGCTTTCCTTTCCTTTCTTTGTGAAGTTCAAGCCCCTCCTCCTGTTCTTCCTCACCATACGTCCCTATTCTCTGTTCTTTCTGTGCCCTGCCTTTCTTCTACATTCTTCCCACAATATACTTTTGGCTGCTTTGTTTTTGCTCACGCTTGAATTTATCTTTTTATGATGCATCCCTATCCCCCCCCCCCCCCCNTTCATGTCCAGTTGTCTTTTAAAACCCTTCTCAAAACCCCACTTACTTCATTTATCCTTTGCCAGGCCCAGCTGCTTTCCACTTTGAGGGTTGTTCTTTATAAGTCTTTGAGTTTAAGCTGTAAGATCCAAAAACAAAAAAGCATCTTGCCACACTTGGTGGTCTCTTACATAGCCTGCCCTAACCGTGGCCTGAAAATTTTCATCTTTTAATTAATTTTTTGCATTCCTGGAAAAAGCCTACAGGCACCTTCTGGAATTTCTTCACCTGCAATTAAATTTCTGCGAATATGTCATCGTACCTAAAAACAGAGAGACTGCAATTGATCTGATCTGTCTTATTGTTAAGAAATACTTGTTCCCAGTATGAAAAGAAGTATCTCTGCTCCTGATTTCTGACTCAAGCCATTTTGTAGCCCACATGCTGCTCACCAAAAACGCATCAATCATCACACATCAGGCAGGAGTGACCTCCACAGGTAGTTACAAGTTCCCACACTGAGATATCGCTACGTGGTGTGAAGCGTATGGCTTGACCTAAAGACCTTTCCCACTCACAAAGCACGCCCGTCCTCGACGCATTTAGACCTACTGCTCTCATAAAATACAGCCTCTTGTGCCCTATCAGCATCATGTTGAAACTAGGCACGATTACAGGAATCATAACTTAATATTGTTTTGTTAACATTAAATGAAAGGCTAAAGGACATATATAGAATAGCGTAAAGGGATAAATGCCAACCTCCTGTTTAGTAGCTGTCGTAAGATGGGAGAGGCAACTTCCCCCTTAGCCCAGATACTACTCAGCCATTAAGAGAAGAACCGATGTCACTTATTATCCCTTGTCAAAGCAGTCTCTCCTGGAAGAGCAACCTGAATGTTTTGCCATGCTAGGATTAGGCTTGACTCAGCAAGCACAATTCTGCACGCCCCACGTGCCACTCACTCAGAAAAGAGCTGTGACGAAGGACAGAGCCTACATACCACACACACACATACACAAACATACCCTGGACTCTAGCTTCAATCGAAACAAAGGGTGGAAGGATTCTTCCAGGGACTTCACCCTTCTTCCTGCCCAGCTAATTCATTTACACTGCAAGTATAAACTGAACTTCTTAAACTCAGTTGAAAAGGGACTTTCTCAGAAAAAAATGCCAACTAGGCAATGTTATTGATTGCACCTGATTCTCCGAGGGCAATACAAAAGCTAAGTTCCTCTCGTGTGTCCAGCACTTCATAAAACAATCCACCCTATGGGTTACTTGATGTCTTTCTAGCCATAACGCTTTATCACTCAGCTATCTTAACAAAAGTACCTATATATACATATGTCCTTGTACATCTTAAAAATCAGCTGTTTTCTGTGTCATAGATACAATTATGCAACAGTACACCACATACATAAGCCTAACTGGAAACTGAGTGAAGATTGAGGTAAAATGACTCTATCCCGTGGAAAAATTGAGGAAACTGTTACTTCCCAAAGCCTCTGTACGCATTTCTGGCTTGAAACACCTCAACTTTCTCTTAGGTGGCAAGGGATGCCGTCTCAACTTTATCAGCTGCTCTACATGGTATGGAGGAAGTACAAGAACAGATACTCCAAACTGGGATGAATTCAGCTTTTTTTTTTAAAATGCATTTAATCAGTAGTCAGGTAAAATTAATCTGACGCCAAAAACCGCATCTTGTTACGCTTACTTTTGAAACACAGCATACCCAACCAAGGGAGGAAATTGTTTTAGAGTGATTTATAACACAGAGTTATATTCCTTTTGGTAATGACATTGTGTGATACATTTTCTCTTTTGGGACGAAGCTTCTGAAGTATTTTAATCTGTCTCATCTACCATTAAAGACTTCAGTGAAACTGTGAAATCCTCACGAGAATCGGGACTGTATATAAATCCAGTAATGACCCACAATCATGTCTCCACTTTGGTTGTATTTACATTGTAGATACTACGCTCCTTCCAACTTCCAACAACCGGTGGAAATTTGCCAAATATATAGCCCAGTGGGCCATTTAAAGGTATTTTGCTATAAATTATGACTGCTACGTTTGCGGGCAGGTTTCAGTACCAGAGAGTGGAAGTGGAGAAGCAGAATGTGAAGAGTGGGGAGCGCAGCTTTCAACCTGAAACCTTCCGAGTGTTTGTTAATGACCTACAGAAAATGAATGAACTGGCCAGCATAGGCTCTCTGCGTGCAAACGAACGGGAACGGCGCTACTTAAAACCAGTCCTTGCTTTGGCAGCTGGGGGAGATGTCAACCCCGTCTCTTGGGCTGGCAGAGGCTGGCTGGAGCCGTGTTAAAGCTGGTGTCTCCACAATCAAGCTATTGTGGCTGACCTAGGTAGAGTCTGGCACCTGAGCTGTGGCAACAGACCCTGCGCGCTCTTCGCCCATGAAATGAAATGCATTAGCTTTAACTTCTCGCATCCAGACTTTTTGCCAGATGGATTCCTATCAAACAGCAGAACTGAACTGCTGAATTATTTTACATATGCTCAGAAAGCCTGGGAAAAAATAAACACAAAAGAGGTAGCTAATGGGAACTGAGTGATGTGTTTTTGAGCGCAACAGACTCTGTCATTATTTCAAAAAACCTCTGTACATTACAATTCTATTTAAAAAAAAATAAGTCAAAAGTCAAAGTAGTTTCCCATGCTAAGTGAGATAACAGGTCTAATTTTTTAGATAATCAAAAAGCGAGGCTGTGTTTTCACTCAGTAGATCTCCTGTCCTGTTCCTATCTGAGCATACCGCTCAACAGCAATGGTGTACGAATGTGTTAAATTAAAGCTCACATTGAGCTGCAAATCCTTCAGCTCTCCCTGCAAGAAATTACCTTTTCCCTCTTCAATACAAATCTACATTGCTGCTCCTGTACAACAGCGGCGTTATTATTAGTATTGTTTCTTTTGGACTATCAATCTGACAGGGTACTCCTTTTTTCATCTTTCTTTTTTAAAAAAAAACAAAAGCCAAATTAAGTTAATGTAGCCACCAGAGGGAGCCTCTGATATCTTTCTAGAGAAGAAAAAGCTACTGAAAGTGACAGAGAAATTAATGAAAATAATTATAGTTGAGAAATTGAGTTCCAAGAAGCAGCAGCTTTGCCTTAAGACCAAATTCTATTTCAGTGTAAGGTTTTGTAAAAAGATGTAATTTATGGCATAACTGGCTCCTTTCAATATGGAAGCATGCAGAGGAAAGACAAGAATCAGACTGGGGTGAAACCAATTTTGATTAACAGTTGCCTCATTTAAAAGTGCAGCAACTCTTCAGTCTCGGTGAGTAGCCAGAAGCAATTCAGATTACTCAGGAAAGCTTGCCTTTTGCAACCAGATAGTAATATATAAATACACTAAGGTAGCAGAATAGTATCAAATTTTCACTATCTAGACATAAAGTTTTTAATGGATTTTGCAAAAGAAAACATAGCGCTTGTTTCCAATGTATGAAGCCTGTGTGTACACAGGTTTTTATATGCATCACGGCTGCCTTGCCGAGCGGATGGATGAAAGAGAAGCGGATGTCTTCAGAAAAGACAACAGAGCTTTCTCAGACCTCTCAACATCTTGCACAATCCGCATCATGTTCCCTAGACAGCTGACCTTCGAAATGTCATTAAAAATATGAAATATTAAATATACGCACCTACACAGTAGCATCTGTGTTTTATATCCTATTCCTTCCATGGCTCTTCAGAAGAAATCTGCCTTAAAGCATACATTGCTTAGAGGATGAAAAAGGATATAGCATGTTTGTATCTGGTATCTCCAACAGCACATTTATTGAAATATTCATCACTTGTTCTAGTCCCTGAACTACTTTTGACTTGCTTATGCCAGTTTTGAGAAGATGTTCACCATATAAAGACTTGGTATGTTGTTATTCTTAACTATCATCCTTCTAACCAAGAAATTTTGCCAGAGGGGCTTTACTTCACAATGACAAGAACTTATGTTTTAGTCTACTTAGGCTGGAACTGGGACCTTTCCCTTTCTCTTCCTACTAATGGAGGAAAATGTCGCCAAGCAAATACCAGACTGATTGCTAGATGATGTATGATACTTGCCATACACTCTCAAGATGCTTCTCTTGTATGCCAGGGGACTTCAGTTCTGGATTTTTCTTTTCCGTAACTGAAGTAAATATCCTACTGGAACAATACTGGTAACACTGATAATTTGAAGCTACCTTTCTTTCACGTATCCGAAATAACTCTACACAGGCAACCTGGGTTAAAATAAGTGATAATCTTGAGAAACATCACAAATGTGTATAACGGGCTCAGACATAAGAGGACTGGAAGAATGGCCATATAAACAAGCCTAACTTCAGCATTTTGTAACCTGAGGGTTTCTGCAGTCCAATGTCCTTTCAACCTCTTCTAGTATGTCTTCAACTGAGTATGATTTTAAGAAGGCAAACTGATGCTTTCCTTCACGTGGCTCCGTTCTCACCAACACTCAAGCCCACTTACTCCTTCCCTTAGGTTACAAAGAGGAGGCTACACCTCTCTCCTGCAACCTCAACCTCCAAATGCGTGGGGCAGGAGAACATGCTGAGATACTTTCGCAAGCACCTAAATGCCTTTTGAGCATTTGCAAACTCTGATAATTAATTAATGCAAAAAGAAACACACTGGGCACAATTAGGTATTTTAAAAATCTTGTTCTAACATTTCCTGAAACCCAAAGCTATGAAGGCAGCGATAAAACAAGCACGGAAAATTTCAGCTAAATGGTTATGAAGTTATAGGGCACTGAAAGCAAGGATCCTACTGAAGCAGCTTTAGCTACAGGCATCACTACCAACTCCACTGCCCCCAACGCAGCGCAGCGCCGCCCCCCCCCCCCCCCCCCCCCCCCCCCCCCCCCCCCCCCCCCCCNCCGACTACACAGCTGCTCATCACACCTAATATAATCACCGTTATATAACCAGCCCCAGCACAAGGCACTTGATACAAATGTTGATGTCATGGTGATTTTTAAAAACAACATTTCTATTAACATTCTGTCTCCAGCTTTCCCAGCTGGCTGACTGCAGACCATTTCCCAAGATGTTCCAGTTCCTCCCTGCAGAGCTTTCTCGTGTATCTTAATAATAATTCATAACATTTCTGCTGCACCTTTTACTTTGACTCCCACTGACATATTCAGCTGTGACTTTCAGAGCAGCAGTAATACTGCCGTAGCTGTGATTGCCTTCAGGATACACCAAGGCAACATTTGTAAGGAAAAGAAATGTATTTTACTAGACCAATTAAGATAATTATAAAACACGGACCATCTTGCAGTCACACAAGGCCTTCCTCACAGAGTCTGCTGTGTTGTCTCTACTACAATTATGAACTAGAAAATGTCCATTTAACGGCATGCTGGCCAGAAGACTTAATTGATTGGGAACATAATATAACAAGGTTTCAGGAGTTAAAAGTTTGCAAAGATTTTATATTTAGAACCAGGAGCAAAATCTAATCAAACTAGAAACATATTTTCAAAAGCACCTTTCCCCTCCCTCTCATCATTAGTCTCTTCACTGACCTTTTTCACCTTTTGATATATACATGGATCAGTGAGTAACTATTTCAGTTTTATGCAGAAAATGAAGAGACCAAGAAACAGATGCCAGAACAAAGAAAAGAATGTAGATCAATCTAATGCAAAAGCAATAGAGGAGAAAAAATAAAGGAGATAAAATCTCTTTGCAGATCTGTTCTTAGCATTTTTCCCCTCTGGTTTCAGGAACAAGTACAGCAAGCAATCACATGCCGACAGAAATTAGCCTACACCTAGTAGCTTACATACAAGGCCAAAATACAGTGAGCAAACATCAGTGAATATAGTCTAAAAAGCATGAAAAGGATTTTCCTTTCGGCACGGATATGAGGTTCTAGAAAGTAAAATAACAGTACGCTTAGACGAGGGGGATTGCAAATTTCTTCCATGGCCCCAGCAGCACCTCTCCAGCTCCAAGTAGTTAACTTCTACAACTAAGCACAGTTCAGCTTCCAAGATCTCATCCAACACTGGCATCAATCATAGAACCATGATTCTATGATTCTATGATCTCTGCTGAGACTGTGAAAGGTCACGAGGAGACCACGTGTGATGCAGATGCCTGAGCAACCAAAAAATCCATTTTACATTTGTGAGGTCATTTAGTATCTGTATAGATGGCAGCAATCTTTTGTCACTGCTGAACTAAGGTCACTGAATGAGGAGCTTAAAATATAACTGTGTCTTTATCCCTATGTCCAGACTCAAGGTTTCAAGGCCATCATGGCTTTTATGTAAGCAACTATGAGACGCTGCCAACAGTCATTTTATTGCTATATAATGAAAATGTTGTCTCTCCACATTCAGAATCAGATATGGGAAGAAATGTCTCAAAATGCATATATGTCTATGAAATCAGTCATTTTGCATCTTACTTCTTAGAACCATTCAATTCATTTCTGTGTCGTATATACTTCCCGGATTTGAGAGACCTTTGATCGCATGTGTGCAACAGAGAAGTACACCTAGGATTGATTGTTAAACAACACCTAACTGTAATAGCCAGCATATTCCAATAAAAGCCAGTTCATATGACCTTCTGCATCTTTGTTTTAACCAAGCCAGGAACACTCCTGCTAAGCCATCTGTTCCTATAATGAAAACAGCAACACAAGGACATTGAAGAATGTGAGCTGTGCCTTAGCAGTTTGGTCCTACTTGCGCCAAGGCAGCATATGGTCATGTTGTGTGTTCATATAGACACCAATGCAACAAACTCTTCCTAATTTCAGCTGAGGATAGTAGCCAGACTATGTTAAAAAACAACTATGTCAATCATAATAGCAATAACAGTGATGATAATAGTAATAATAGACCACAATAGCACTGCCATACCTAATGTCTCCATAGTTTTATTTTCTAACGGTCATTCCTTTTACTTACGTTGCACTATAGACCTTTAACTTTATATTAAAGGGATGCTAAATAGTTTCACCTTGATCAGGTACTACATTCATTCTGGACTAAAGTTAGAAGAGAGAGGAAAGAAAGGGGAGGAAAGGTAGATTACATGCTGTCAGAATTAAGTATTTCTGAGGCCGTATTTTCAGGCTGGAATCATTTAGGCTCTTGAACATGAGCAAAAATGTCCACATATGTGTACTACACACACAAGCCTTGTTGGATACACTTAAAAAATTCAAATAGCAGGTCTCAGATCTCCAGCCGCTTCTTTATGCTAGGAACACACCTTAGCCTTGCACCCAACTTGCCACAAGTCCACGTGCTTTGGACATGACCTGCACATCATTTTCAGTCATTCCACAACTATATAATGTCTGTATAATGGAGTGCACCTCACACACTTCCCGCGTCCTTGACAGGACTGATAGACAAGTCTGACAGGGAGGCTTCCTCTGATGTGTGTTGATATGTGGTATATCACTGAATAACAGTACCATTGAGGTTGGAAGGAACCTTCTGATCATCTAGTCCAATGCCCCAGCTCAAGCAGGGTGAGCTAGAGCTGGCTGCCCGGGACTGTATCCAGTCAGGTTTTGAATATATCCACAGATGGAGATTCCACCACCTCTCCGGGCAACCAATGCTCAGTCACCCTCACAGTGAAAAAGTGCTTCCTGATGTTCAGAGGGAACCTCCTGTGTTTCAGTTTGTGCCCACTGCCTCTTGTGCTGCCACCAGGCACCACTGAAAAGACCCTAGCTCTGTCTTCTTTGCCCTCTCCCTTCAGGTTACTTTTATACATCAATAAGATCTCCCCTGAGCCTTCTCTTCTCTGGGCTGAACAGTCTCAGCCCTCTCAGCCTCTCCTCACGTGAAACGTGCCCCAGTCTCTCTCTCTTCCTCATGCAGCCCAGGATGCTGTTGGCCGCCTTTGCTGCAAGGGCACATTGCTGGCTCATGGTCAGCTTGCTGTCCACCAGGACCCCAAGCTCCTTCTCTGCAGAGCTGCTTTCCATCCAGTCAGCTCCAAGCTGACAAACAGGATTTGTAAGTATCTGTAAATTAACCCTCCTTTAAAATATGTGCCTGCGTAACACCAGACTTGGCTGTAGATGCACAAATAGCCAAAAAAAAGGAACTTTAGATGAAGCCAGGCAGTAGAATTTGTTACAGCTGACTATGAAGCGTTGATGAGTCAAACATGAGAGTTAAAGCTGAGAGCTCAACTTGCACTACCTTGACTTAAAACATTCCTCTCAGACATTCATATAGGATCAGAACAGTCAGCTAGTCTTCTGCTTTGAAAACATCTCCCTGGTGTAGTTTGATAAGATTCAACTCTCTCCTGTACAACAAGAGAAGATAAATTTCCAGTGAACACCACAAGGTTTTATGTCTCCTATGAAACACAACCGATCCTCTACTTTGTACATCCATCATTTCAAACACACAGATGAAACTTTCACTGAGCTACCTTGATTCCCAGGTCTGGCCAAGGAAGAAGTGAATCCTTGAAAATGAAAACATTTTAAAGAATTTGCTACATTGTGAAGATTGCTTTCAATCAAAGGTAAGTGGTAAGCAGTCTGTTGCAGTCTGGAGTGTCTTCTGGATTCTTTACTTGATATCCACACGGCTTCTGTAATTATAAATACTTCTTCCGCTGTTAAATCACTTATGACTTGAAGTCACGGCCAAAGCACACTGCATCTTTCTCATCTTCTGACTCAACTACCGTATCACACTACACGTGGAGACAGACAAGGAAGCCACAAAGTTTATAACTAAGGGAAAGAAGAACACATTTGCACCGACCCACCATGCCATGTTTGTTTCAGGACCCAAAATTAAACTGATTTTCCAAATCTCCAAGTGAAAAGGTTCCACCCTCACCCGCAACTGCCCCTTTATGACCGCAGCAGCTGCAATCTCTCAGCGTTCCTGAGATGCCGAAGAGAAGACCTGCAACTACAACAGATGCGGTGGCAGAATTCCACCTCTTCAGCAGAGCTCTCATGTATGGAATATGACTGTGATCTCAAAACTTACTGTTACCAGAACGAACCAAAAGACTCCTGTCAATCTAGGTTTTTCTATAGCGATTTTCTCAATGAGAGCAAGTGGAAAATATGTAAAGAAAAATTTAGCTATATTGCATTCTTGCTTAAAGCACTGCAGAGGAAAGAGGGAATATATATGGTCAGTGATTGCCTTTTTGACTTTTTTGCACAGAAAGGTCTAGTATTGGACATGTTTACAGATCAGAAAGATGCACAAGGGCAGACTGAGGTTAAAAATAACAAAGCCAAAGTGCATGGTTCACATTACTTCTGCAGTTCTCTCTCAACGCAAACTTCTACTGAAAATCAGTCAGATTAATTCTTTTGTTGGAAAATGAATGCGGGCTTGATTACCAATGACCTCAATGCATCTCAAAGGACTGTACCGAGTACAAGGACAGTCTGGAAGCTACAAGTGATCAGATCTTCTTTCCAGGAGATTTGGAAGACAGTGATATAGAGGGGGTTAGTCTTCAAGAGGCACTCAAAACAAGTAATACAAAGTTATGAGGATGTTTCTAAAGAAAAATGTGCTTCATTTCAGATATTTCACAATTTAAATCTTTAACTTTAGTATGTCATCAACTCCAGACCCATTATACACAGAACGTTCTTTTCCAGAGTCAGAAACAGAACAGAAAGAAACCAGATGTGTGAATGATGGTTTATAAAACCAAAATGTTGTATAAAATATATACGGGACATTAAGGAAACTGAGACAGGACATCAGCTCTACTAATTTCTTCAGCCTACACAAACACACACCCAAAGGATGAAACTATCATCTTCTACATGTTTTATCTATTCTGTACCATTGTCATTTTGAAACAGTCAGATCTTTTGCCTAAGGAGTCTTTCCAGCCGGCAATGCTAACACATCACTGAAAAATCGTGTATCCATTTCAAAACTGAACAGAAATACAATTTGGTAACAATTACTTCAGCTATTTATGCTGCCAGATCTCAAATACGAAGCCACAGCTTTCCACACTTGAAATAAACTCACCCTGCAGGCGGGATATGAGTGGGGTTCTCACCACTGTGCCCCAGTGAACTGAGGTGCACAGAGACACCTCAGCTGCTGCTGTATGACAAGGCCAACGTGCAGTGGAATCGCAGTGGCTCAGCTCATTCGAGGTAGACTATGGACAAGCATTGCCTTTATTTCACACATCAGCTTTTCGATGTGGTCATATAAGCTGTAGAAGAAGACAAAGCCATCGCTATGGCTACTGATTCCAAGGGTACCTGTAGGCACTAGCAGTGCCCGAAGAAGCCACGTGGCGAGGCCACAGCAGGGACAGGATCTGTGAGCAAGAGTGGTGACCACTTCAGAATGAGAGAAATACTTTCCTGCACATGCAGAAGACACATTCACGTAGGCTTTGAATAAGGTAGAGGTGTTTGTCTGAATAATCAGTCTTAGGAACTGTCACCTGCTCTGGTGGAGTGGATAGAAGATCCATGCTTAAGTAAATATAACTTGTTTGATTTAAGAAATCACTGCCTCCAGCAAACACTTGAGTATATAGTTACATGAAGAACTGAGGAATGAATAGGTAGAATACAATATCCCAGTCCATTCCAGAAGTAATTGCATGAAAACCCCACAAACCCAAGCCTGGAGCAACATTAAGATTACTTCACTGACTACTAAAAACCTACAATTTTGCTGTAGTTTAACATTTGGAGCAAGATTCATTAATGGTCTAACAAGAGGTGAATCCACTCATATGGCACATTTGTTTTCGGTCGTAAGGGATACATGACCTCAGACAGAAGCTGTGGTAGAGGTTCTCAGTTCAGAGTCAGCACCCAGAGGACAAAGCCAAGAGTCAGGAGCTGGACTCAAAAGCAAGAGGACAGCATTAAGAGCCACTACTGTTAAAAGAGAGAGACGATACAGGCACTGCCCTTGTTTAGCAGGCACCCAAGTCTGTGAGCAGTTTTGCAGACAGAATAAGCAGAACTGAACAGTGTGGATGAAGAGGAGTCCTCTCTTGGGCTTGGCTAAGGGGATCAGAGCTCTGATGCGTAGTTCCAGTTATTAAAATTGATCCATTTAGAAATCTTTTTGTCTTAGTTCATTCAACTCATAGTGTATACAGCATTATCTATTGACACATAACCTTTCTAACATACAGGCATAGGAGAACATTTACTAACAAACTGTCAGATTTAATATTTTCCTGGTTGCAGCTGACTCATTATGCAACTTGAACTTTATATTTAAATACAGTGCGTGCGCACAGTATGTCTCTTGCTATTTGCTTTGTTTTTTTAAATATGTTAAGTGAAAAATGTTCTGCTGTACAAACCAAAGATGTTGAACACAGTAAGCTACTGTCAGTCTTAAAACACATACTAACTTTTCTAACTGCTACATTGCATAAATAGATATTTAGAGTCTGTTTAAAAGCAGATTATTTATATAACAGTTCATAATAAACCCTGTAGCAACAGTACCATTTTCATGCAAATTTGTACTGAATGTCTTTTTAAAATATACTCCTTTTGTCTAATATTCTTGTACAAAGGTAAAACAGTTCAGAAAAAAAAGCACTATTTAGCTATGTAGTTTTTCATCTACGTAAATTCTGATCAACATCAATTTTGTAAATATAATGGGCCAAATTCAGCTGTGTTATAAATCCAGAGCTATCAGAATATTCTGTAATTAATATTTCCTGCCTTTGCAGAACACTGGGCAGATGGTCACATTTTAAAGAGCTTTCAGTACAGCGGCCAGAAGTCATTCCCCACTAATGGTGCCATCCGATTAAGGTGTCAGATCAGGATCCAGTTTCGAAAGGTGGTAAAAAATCACAACTTCCATGGAGTTTTATGTGGGGTAGACCACATCTGAAAATGAAGTCCTTTGATTAAACTGGTGGTCTCCAGTGCTTCTTTTTATATTAGTAACATTTGATCTTGGGATGCCACCTCATGTGTCAGCGCTCAGCCCCAGGCAAAGATTTTACATTAAATGGGAAAATAAATGCTTAGAGGACAAACACTGGGACCTAAAAGAAACACAAGCCATCACTTGTCCAAATAAACTGCAGTCACAATATAGCCTTCAGAGAGACCAAGGGTCTTCCCAGCTCAGTTTTATAAGTTACAGGACCAAGTAGGGCAGAAAAATTTTGCTATGTAGGCGTTAGCCTACTACAGCTGAAGTCTATTGAACAGAAATATCAATTTCTAAATTAGCATTAATATTAAGATTAAGAAAGTTGAAAAGTGAGCTAAATTTTATATTTTAAAATGCTTTCAATGTCTATACAGTATCNTTATACAGTATCTGTACAAGCATGTTTCTACAAGGAAAATTTGGAAACTGAATTCCTCTACTTACTTGTGACATTTTACTTTGGATGCAATCCAAAGCATAACTCCTGTGGTCTTCACTGAACCAGGTAACATTCAGAAAATANCTATACAGTATCTCTACAAGTATGTTTCTACAAGGAAAATTTGGAAACTGAATTCCTCTACTTAATTGTGACATTTTACTTCGGATGCAATCCAAAGCGTAACTCCTGTGGTCTTCACTGAACCAGGTAACATTCAGAAAATACATATGAGAGGCCACAGCAGAAGCCCTACGTGACAACCAGCTGCTAAATGTAAAACTTTCAGGGACAGAACAATTCACTCTCTTTGCCTGTTCAGTACTGGCTCTTCCTTCAAAACTGACAGCAATTATTAGGAATTAGTGTCAAGTGACCCGGGGCTATGAGACAGACAGGTATCCCACAAGAGTACAGTAAGAGAAGGCCTTCAGGTGAAAGCAGCTTCAGATTTGGAGCTAACAAGTGATGACCTATCGAAGGAAGGATTGATGATCAAGTACAAGTCCCTGTTGTAATCAGCCCTCTCGAATATACAACCATTCAATATTCACTTTTGATTTTTTTACAAGTCAGCTTTTCAAACCCCTGCTCTTATTTCTGGCTGTGTAACTTCGCATTCTGTACTACACATGCATAAAAACCAGGATTATTGTGTGCAAGGATATTTTTTCCTCAAGCAATGCATAAAGGAGTGGGCGTTAACATATGTGTAAGGCGTATGTGTGAGCATCCATCCGTATTAACATTTTTGGTTTGTCAGTGGCTAGGTCTGTGTGCAAGTAATCAAAAGACAGGTTGAGACACAACAAGGAAATCTGTCCCATCTGCAAAATTGAATCAATCATGTCCTGTCAACAGAGATTTAGCTCACAAAGAACCGGAGTCTTACAGCATGTTATTGCCTTAAAGGCCATGCTGTTAAAGAAAATAATATAAATTAAGCCATTTCTCACCACAGTATTACGTCCTTTATTTAAACGTCTAACAGAGGAACAAACAAATGAAAAAAAGCAGCTGTCCAAAAATGTCAGCATCCAGGTCTGTAACTCAGTGACCACTGCTAAATCCGAGGTGGCTGGGAGCCTTTCTGCAAGCAGCCATACAGGTCAGGGATACTATCTGGGTTGGTTTTTTTTTTTTCCTGCCAGCTCAGGTTTTTTGCGTCCAAGCACTGTATTGCAGTTGACACAATTTCTTTTCTCTGAAGAGCAGAGAGAACAGAAGCCTTCTGAGTTTTGCTCCTCTGCCTGCTCAGGGGATCTGAGAAAGCAGGGAGAACAGATGGGCAAAGTAGCATGTGCAAAAGTATCTCTGAACCCAGCAAGTCACTCAGCAGAAGACCTAGAAGGGACACTTCAGCTGTCACATTCCCTAAGGTATCAGATAACATTTTTGGTGCTGTTTTTTTTGTTGTGGGTTTTGGTTTGCTTTTTTTTTTAATTACAGGCATTTTAATATATGAAGCCTAAAATCAGAGTATCTGTGAGACTTTTGGCATTGACAGCATTCTGTTCAATCCGAAAAAAACCCAAAAGGCTCTGTTCACTGTGTACACAATTTATGACCTTCCAGAAAAAGGTATGGACTGTGGTGTGACTCCAGAGCTGCCCAATTCCACCAACAGAAACCACTACAATTAGCACAGGGAGGGTACAACCGAGCTCTGTTCCCACCGTGGCACTTTATTTCCCGAGTCTGGGTAGCTGCTCACGAGAAAAAGGATTTACATCCTAGCAGCATTTAACACCCACAGACCCTGACAGATTTAGCAAGAGGTACAGTGATTCAGTACCCAGAGGATGGATTAAAAATAGTGACGTTATGGCTAAATTGCCTCCACTGTGTCTCTAAACACCGACAACCTCAAAGCAGCCAGTTAGGATACTTGAAACCCACCTGCACAATCGCAATTGCGTGTCCACAAGCAAAGGTCACGAAGCATCCGCTGGATATGAACGCAACAAGGCCAGGAAAAAGGCAACCCAGCAAAAAAGCCTGATTATGCAGGCAGTTAGTGAACAAAGCCGATATTTCCTGTTCCATGCATTACAGCTTTAAGAAGGAATGAGTCAAAAAAGCCAGGGGAGAGAGGCCTAGCATAAGCTCGGTGGCATCACTGTGCCCCAGGATATCGTGTAGTGGATACAGAAAGGCTCAAATATACAGAGAGACTGGTTCTACTTCCACTATCTGCAATCAGTATGTTTGTTCTGGGATAAACCAAACATCCATAATCAATACTGAAGGAATGCTGGACTGTGTCTCATATACTTGAGCAACTGATGAAGAAAAAATGCATCCCTGTGCAAAGCTCACCCTTGTAAGTCTGCCAAGGTCAGTGTCACTTTAGGTTATCAGCTGCTGGAAGTGCTGGCTAAGTTAAAACCGCCTAAAGCAAGCTTTAAACTTACATACCCGACTTCTTTGACAAAATGTCTGTCTTACTGTATCTGAGTTTGCAATCCCCTGATAATGCAAGGCACATTCTTCCCCCGCATTCCTTATTCTCTGCCCTTACTTCCCTTTTTGGCTCAGATAAATCTTCCATATGTAGCAGAACAAGGCTCGATTACAGAGAACATACCAGTATCACTCAGTTGATGTTCACCATCATATGTCCTTCTTAAGAAATAATTCACGTTAGATTTAAATACTGGTAAGTTTTTTTTCCAGGAAAAGGTTTCTGGATGTGCAGTTTCCCACTGCAATTAAAAAAAAAAAATCTTTTCTTCAACTTAACGTACAAGCAGTAATCTCCATATGAAATACGCTGCGTCACCACTATGAGCTACAGCCTAAAACCTAAACCCCATGTAATCTGAATGCAAGTTTTTGCTTTGGTCATACTCTCAGCAAATATCCCAAAGGCAGTAGCACCTCTCCGGTCTGTGCAGCACCTTCACAGCAGCTCAGGACCTTTGTTTCACTGAAGGGTTATGGACTTCAAGTTTACCTCGGTGCCTAAGCCAATTCTAAAGCAGTTCGTAACCTCCGGAGTCACTTAACTGCTTTTTTAACATGTAAGCATGGTTTTTTTCTTCCAAATCCGACAGTACCACCACTCACCTTTACTTAGAAACTCAGAGTTAGAAACTGGACCTGCTTGGGTGCCACGGGGGATTTTAATGGCCAGTTAATCTCCCAGGTCACCCTGGCAGGAACGCAGAGGCCATGCAGCCTGCTAGGCTTCGCAGCACTCTACAAGTGTCTACAAGACACAAAAGCTTCCAGAAATCAGTGTAATTTTCCAGACTGAATCTGGATCAGTTATCCCACAGGAAAATGTGATTCTTGCTTTACTATATCAATACTACCAAACATTTCACCTCTGAAAAATTATTCTTTAAACATAAAATAATTAGCATTCTGAAGGGAAATGGAGAAAATATTTATGCTTTGACTAGCGCAAACCCGATCCAGAGACTTCTGTGTTGCTGTTTCAGTTAAATCCGTCACCTTTTCTACTATGGCTGTTTCTGGCAACAGTTCAATGTGCAAAGTCTCTGTCCTTAGAAATATTAAGCAAGGACCTGTACCGTACAAGAAGAGCAGAAAGCCATTCTCTTAAGGAGCGAGCCTATTATGAAAAGAAGCTGAAGAGATGCCTAATGGCTTGCAGAAGTCTGATTAGAAACAGAAACATGAAGGTTAAACCTCTCAGCAATATCAGATTGTTCAACAAAAGACGCAGCTGGTACAGCAAGATGAACCTTTGCTCCACTGTCTCCCCTTCAGAGCTAAAAATGATAGTGGGTGATGTCAGTAGCTGTGTTGCTACTTAGCTTTACAAATTCAGGTCATTAGGCTTATACGTACAGAATCGTTTCCTTCCTACCACGGATCATGAAATGATAGTAAGGACATGAGCACTCAGGAATTGGGCACTGACCAGCCCTTGGTTTCAAAACTCAGTAGGACAGTTCGGGAATAAACAAAATTAATACAATCAGCCAAAAAGAGAGTAAAGACTGAAATTACCATTACAATTAGGAAGCAAAGGGAAGCTATATATAAACCTCTGAATAGTACAACCCTCGATCCCTTTTTTTCCCTATCTAGTACGTCCCTGTCTTTTTTTTCTGCTTTTTTTTGGTATTTCAGATCAAGGCAAATGGTTATAAAATGTTGGTGAAGAATTTTTTTAAAAGCTGGCTGACCTAGACAGATAGACCGGATGATCTGTAGAAGGCTGCACAGGAGCCAAATTACAAAAGAAACATTAAACATTTTTGAAGTGCCTTGGAGCTTCCCAGAGCATCGCGCAGAAAAGGTACCAGTCCACCTGTTTGTTTTATTTTCAGGTAAGTACTTTTGCAAATAGGTCAGAGGAGGAGTTAAGTATGGACTGACAAGGCTGTAGGGGAGCAAGAATGAGTGGTCTTCAGATGCTAGAAAGAGAGGCTGTATATCCAACCAGAAGGACCAGCATCATCTTACCTTCTAGAAATACAAAATTGTCTTCATCCCTGCATGTAAACTGAGGGGAGGCATTGTTTTAGAACTGTTTCATATGGCCAAATCTCTTCATCTCGTACAACCTCCACTCACGCCTACCTCCTTCATTCCCAAGGTCAAGGGTAGGAGATAAAACAGAGGGTCCAAATTCGCTCTCGTGGGAAATTTGGCAGTGCTGCAGGTGATCAGAGCCCCCATGGCCTCAACAACTGCTTCAGAGCGAGAAAGGAAATTCACAGGAGAAATGGAAAGCTGATGAATAGGAAAATCCCTACATCATCTTAGTTCCAAAGACGTTCAGATGAGGGAAAAAAACAGCAAATGGTATTTCCAAGTTAACAAATAGCAGTATCGTGTTAACATTCACAGTAAGCTGCCAGCCTCATTGGCTCCTGAAACGCTGCTGCAGGTCCCCGTACTGCTTTGGTTTTGTACTTCAGAGGAGATTTTATGGTAACAGAATCACTTGACTGCAAAGACAGAAAAAGTCAGCATATAGAAAATGTCTAGATACACTATCAAATGACTTTTTACTCTCCATCAAAAAAACTGAAGAATTAAACTGAGATTAAGCACGCCAGAAAGTGACCATGAACAGCAAATGCTAAGATGACTAGACAGTTGCAACTGGGAGCTGTTACACTGTTTCCTTGGAAAAAATAATTATGAGACTTCAGATCAGATTTATAATTATTTCCTCTGAAACTCTGCATTTTTATCTCACAGCTTTAAACAGGCCAGAACGGCAAATGTAATGAATCATTTACCTGCGATACTAATGCACTGCGGCAAAATCTCTTTAGCTGACACAATCCTGAGCTACTTTAAATGAGTGCCCCCTTACATTTTTTTTTTTTGTATTCAAATAATGCTGGCAATCAAAAAGAATGTTTTAAATACAATTTTTTTCAGTCTGTCTGCTTTATCAAGTTAGATCCCCCTAAACTTGGCCTGCCTGACATACTAACTTTCTGAACTGCATACATCTGCTTGCTCTAAGTATGAGGTTTCTCAGCCAGCCTGGTGGAAGAACCAAGAAAACTTTACCACATGCAGAACCCAGAGGTGAAAAATGCACCCATTAGTAGCACCCAGGAAACACACCTCCCATCACATCAAGGCTACGGCAAAAAGGCATCTTTCATCCTGGTTTTGACAAAATCCCTCTCCCCACAGTGAATGCAATTTATCTGATGGATTTCTCTTTGAAATGAGGAATGAAGTCCTTCTCTGTAATGTTACTGTATATGGAATAAAAATGAAATAGCATCTAAATATACCCAACACTATTCTGCTCGTCATCCCTCACACAAATCCAATATCATTCTTGTACCCAAACAGAAGTATTAGAGGCAACACTCATCCATTTTGTAGTGTAAAAAGCAACCTTGTGAATGTTAAGAACAAGCATAAGAACCTTGAAAGGACTGTCAATGAGAGTAGTATATTTTTCACAATTTCATTGCTGGTGGTTTTTTTGGTTCCTTACTCTTATCCAGCATATATGCACACTATCTATCTATCTATCTATCTATCTATCTATCTATTTCCACGTAAGATTAATAAGGGCACGCTTAAGTGCATTAGAGCATGGGTACATACGAAGACAAGTTATTTACCCCTCCTTTATAAGCAGATGCCCCCGCCAGCCCATGTGCCCTTTCCTGCCATTTCTTCCACTGCAGCTCTTAGAGCTGGTGTGCAGCGGTGTGTCCCATCACAACCCAATTTGAGAGATCACTGGTATAATGGAGTTGGGTTTCACTTTTTACAATAATTTGCATATTTTGTGTGGTGAATATTTTCACTGGGGTATTCCCTTTGGTGTAAAATATCCACATTTTACAATAGTTTGCGTATTTTGTTTGGTGAATATTTTCACTGGGATATTCCCTTTGGCGTAAAATATCCTAGCCTCTGCAAACCAGCCTAGTCTTGACAAAATCAGTCCTAGACTGTACCTTTCTTGCACTGGTCCCTGAGGCAGATGCACTGGGTAAGGGCAACAGTGACAGATGAGGCACAGGTTATCAGCAGCGAATGGCCCCGCTAAATTTGAAAGATGGATTCTTCCATCTGGGCAACCATTTCTGAGTGTCATTCTTCAAAAAGAAAAGGGACTAAAGCCTGAAACAACAAACTGACTCTTTGGGACATGAATCATACAGCAGAGGGAGAGGGGGAGGTTTAAAATGTGGTTACTGCGCTGGGAGAGGTATCTGAATGCTGTCAAAAGACCAGACTACAGCAGTATAATTTGCATAGGGGCACAAAAGACATAAAAGAGGAAAGTAATCACAACAATTTGTTTAAATAAAGGATTTTGTTACTTCTGATAAATCAACATCACTGACACTTCCAGATAGAAGCAGGGCTTATTCGCTTTGTTTCTTGCCTGCTGCTGTGACTGAAGGGCTTGCTGAGGAGCTCAAAGGCAGGTGGGACACCAGATGACTCCACCTCTGGGCTAGCTACAGCCAGGTGGGGCGAGAGGGCTGTGCTGCCACAACCATGTCATACACCCCAGCTCGCCCACGTAACTCCGAGTGGCACTAACCTGGAGTTACATTTAATGACAAGAGAGGCTGTATCCTCCATACTTCTTCCCTGGTGTCAGAGAAGAACCTCAGGTCTCAGAGAAGAGAGCAAAAAAGGAGCGCCAAAATAAGAGCGTGTCCTTGTACGAGTCAGCGATGGGAAGAACTGCCCAGGATGGCTATCACTGAAGCTAAGGAGGGATAGAGCAGGAGGTAGTGTCGCAGTTAAGCAGTGTGCCGCTCCCCCAGAACGGCTGTGACTGTACCTTTTGGGGGTCACAGTCCCCCTCCAGAGGAGAGAAGGACGTTCTGCATTTTACAAGACCAAGACAAATGTCTGTGTATTCTCATTTTTACTATTGCTCATCATAACGCCATTTTATCTTAATTCTTTCAAGATTACTGCAAAGCTGGTAATTGCAATCAAGCTATTTTATAAGTCCAATTTACAGGAGACCAAATTATTTATTATTTATTTTCAGTTCTAAGTGGATCATTTGTGTTTTCTCTGAGCAATATGATGTATACAAAATAGCCCTAAAAATGTCAGCTAAGTGGAGAAATACAGAAAAATGACTGCCTGTCTCATAAGTATCCATGGCTTTTGGAATACAAATCATTATTACACAAACACAGGAGTAACATGGTAGGCTTACACAGAGTATTAGAAATAGACGTAAGACATACTCTATGCCATGAAGTTCTTACTGCTAAAAGATTTATTCAAGCAAGTAGTCCTGTTGACTTCAATCCCCACACCATCACAGTCATCCTCTTGCTAATTCAGCTCTTAGCGTTGCTCTAAATCTCTCAAACTTCCATTTTAGCCTAAGAAAGCAACTCCCCCCCACACGCTCTCTAATATCCCCCACCTCTCCCTGTGCCACTCCAGATTCCTGAATGACACAATCTTTCTGGATACCCACCATCAGCACCCGTTTTACTAGAAATGGGAACTCAGGCACTGGAGCTGACAGCTGTAAGTAGCTGCTTCTAAAAATTCCAGTTAAAATCGTTTATTTGCAAACACACATGGAAGTCTCAAGCTATTGACTGGCTTTTGTGTGGATCTGATCTACTACCACGGAGCTACTCAGTGTATACAACTTCACTCAGTCTACAGAAGTAAAATACAAACTCACTTGGGTGCAATTTAGTGTGGGAATAACCATACTGTTTACATCACGATCAAGTACAAAGAGCTGGTCTAATATCCCCAAGGAGATCAGACTGTGTAAATAAGCATCTTTTATAGGAGGGCTCTGAGATTTATTCCTGATTCTTTCCAGTTGTGACTTTGGAAAATCCTTGCAAGCCCTTCCAGTTTAGCAAGGCAAACCTGACCTTTTTGATAGCTGCTGGTAAGAAATCTGATCTCATGTTAAATACAAACTTAGCTGTCACCTTAACTAAACTAGAAAAACCTAAGTTCCACCATGAATAATCACGTTGTCTCCTTCTGTGTTGGCAGCAACAGATCAACATAAGGCAGTTACAGATAAACCTTAGCTCACAGACAACTGTTAATATAGAATCATAGAATGGGTAGAGTTGGAAGGGAACTTAAAGATCATCTAGTTCCAACCCCCCTGCCGTGGGCAGGGACACCTTCCACTAGACCAGGTTGCTCAATATATATAGAGAGCAATATGTATGTATGTAAAAAAATATGTTTACATAAAAATAAAAACAAAACCAAAAATATCTCACTTTTCAGAGACGCTTTGCTGGGTTGGAGCAGTCAGGGTTCCACCCGCCCTGACCCAGAGAACTGGTAGCAGCAGTCAGGATGGCCAGAGACACAGCGCTGGTGGATTTGCACCAGCAGGCACCACTGAGGAGGAAGTAACACTTGGGAATCCCACACTAGAGATGTAAATCCTTAGAGAGAGAGTCCAAAGTTACAGCGAGGAAGATTGGAATTAGACATCAGAAAAACCCTTTTGATGGTTGATAGAGTGAAGCATTGAAAGAGATGCTCAGGGAAATTTTAGAGTTTCCAACATAAAGTGTTGAATGGTAACTTCCCTGAGGTATGCATGCGGGTCCTGTTCTGGGCAGGAGGATGAACTACGGGTGCTTCAGAGGTCTTTTCCAGTCCTATTTCTGTGACTCTGCTCTCAAGTCTATTGTCCCACCTCAAGAAAGATGGAAACGGATTTTGTGTTCCATAGTTTTCTTATTGTACACATTCACTGACGCTAATGACAGAAGGGAGAACAGGGCGCCACGTTTACAGGCTTCCACTTCTGAGCATCCTCTCCTCCCTCCCAGCATGTATGGGAGCTTTTCTCTTGAATCCGTATGGTGCTCTCCAGTCTCCTGACAGATCAACAGCCATGCTCGCTGCTGCCTTTCTGCAGTACCAAAAAAGAAGATCTGAAGGCTTTGCATTTTCAAAGACAACCTCTTCTTTTTAGCGTATTCTCCAGGTCTCTGGAATGGGAGTCCAGTGATACAATGATTCCCCTGATTCATGTGCGTGTTGTATCCTGCTTTTTCTTTAGCAGTGTACAAGAAAGTTTATTTTTAGGACTCTGTCTCACAATACCCTTGATAACCCAACTTCTACGTAATCTAACCCTTAGTAACCTAACCTATTTTCTTCTTCAATCTCTTGTAAGCCCTGTCTCCTCTTTTCAGTTTCCAAGCAAACTCCCTCCCCCTCTCCTCCCCCCTCCTCGCCCCCCCCCGATTTTGTAAATTTTTACTAAGTGCAGAATTTGGCTTTACACAGAAACTCTGCCGCACCCTTAGCGCTGGTATGCTTCCCAGCTCTGCATCTTGCACAGCTTCACCACCTGCAGTAAGCAAATGAAACAGCGAGGCACCAGGCACTAGACCTGTCTCATCCTTCTACGTCCTTTACATTACACCTTATGTTTTCATGAGCAAACAGTTGTAAGCTGAGCTCATTTTTTACAGGAGCACATTATACATCCACTGATTTCTAAACTGCGATGGGCGGTGTAAGGCAACGGCACTCATGCCACGGTCTGCATGGAGCTACCTGGTCATGCAATGCTCTTCTCCTCTCTAACTGCTCAAGTATGCCAGAATTATTTCAAAATCATACGGAATTCTTTTCCAGTGCTGCCCTTTCAGGTAAGCTATGATCACCAACCACATGACTGGGCAAGACAGAAATATCATTCCTCTTAATATGTGCTTTGCACTACGAGAAACTGCGTGACACCGTTTTTCAGGGCTCAACCCTAACTTATTTTCTTATTTTTTTTTATTAGTCAGAAGAAAATGTTTCCAGTGCCTGGAAAAATGCCATGTGCTATCTCAGACATAAAGGAGTCAGGCAAATAAACCACACTGGAAAAAATTCCTCTGTGATTTGCTTAAGTAGGAATTTATGCGAATAGGAAATCTGCTGCTTATTTCGGTTAGAAGGGAGTCTTATTTCAGTTAGAAGGATAAAGGCGGTATCATACAAATGTCTATCAGGAATTTCCCTAAATTCTATTTACAGAAGAAAGTGCTGGACAAAGATCCAGAGGATCTCTTCCCTGTCTATGGCAAGATCTGTTTCTTAAGTGAAACGTGTCTTAAGACATTTAAACTTTCTATAGTCATTTCCCCATCTACGAAGGGACATAATAAAACTTATTTTCCTTTATAAAGTGCTTTGAACTCTATGGATGAGAAGGGCTGTATTGAAAAAAAAGTCACACTTTTATCACTATTGTTACTATTAACCTAACACAAGCAAGAAAGTTTGACTTTTTTTTTTTTCTTTTAATGCTTAGCAAAAGTAAGTAGCGACACTGGCAGAAAAGGCCCATGTACTACTTTCTGAAGTTGGTCATACTGACAAAAACAAGCTTTGTTTAATACAGAAATGTTCCTGATAAATTCTGGAACTTCCCTACAGAGCAAAAGCTTTGTATAATCCCTTAAGAATAAGCAGAAAAGCAACCCGGGATGGACACTACCCAATTTAAAAGCCGATACGATTCAGGGGTCACCCACCACGAGCGTGAAAACACGTCCAACACATTTTCCCTGCAGGAGCTCAGTGAGCACAGATGGCACCAATAACCTCTTCCACTGTTTTCAGTACATGGAGAAAGAAACACCCCGATTCGGATAAATCCCATCAGCAGCCCAGCTGTTCAGGAAAAGCCATCGGGAACCCCTTCTGAAAAACAGGCGGTCAAACTCGGTGTCGACAGAAGCAATTGTGCAAGGTAGTCAGAAGGTAAGCGTGGATGTTAAAAACTGCTACTATAAACCATTCCGCCGTGAAATCTAGTAGATGTACAGCCTATAACTGGTTTCATAATGCTCTGCTTGTGCCGTGCCGAAGAAAGTAGCTGAGAAGAAGATGTAAAACCAAGTGAGGACATGTTGGTTTCACAGTTGAATTGCTGAATTTGTTAAGATACATGTACCTTCAGTCCCCTTAATAGGTTAGCAAAGCTAATTTTTACACTTACTGAATCAAATTGTACACACTACACCACTTTATCCCTTGAGCTCATTTTCTGACTAAGTTATGTTCACCACTAAATGCAGGTTTTTCATTCGCATTTGCTCTGGCATATAGCAAATATGAATCTGGGCCACACTTTGTTGTTCTTTTCATGCCTAAAACCTCACTGAAATGCACAGGACGAGTGCCAGGTTTTCTACTTTTAATAATGTATATTTTGTTGTAAAAAATATGAATTGCGATCAGAGGTAGACAGTATTTGGGAAAAAAATGGAGTACGTGATCAACTCTATAGAAAAAATCCATAAGAAGCTCTAGAAGTCAAAAAAGGTAACATCTTCCTAATTCTGGTAAGAATAATTATTAATCCACGCAACAACAATACTGAAAATCATGAATGTTAAAGAATCTTCTACTTTGGTAAACTTTAGTTTATACTTTGTCCAAATCCCTATTTCTCATTTCTGTAACATTTTCTTTGGGAGCTTCTCAAACTACCTCATAACATACCCGTGAAATACATCGCTTATCTACTTTACAGACAAGAAAATCAAGCAAAGCATAATTAATTCATTTTTCTAAAGTTGTAATCATCCCTAATACAGAGATGAAAGATAGTCGACTGTAATTCCGGGAGCAAGGGAGCAAAACAGAGAAGCGACGTTAACCTCAGTCTCTGATTCCCATGGTAAATCAGGGATAAACCTCCTCCTTGCAGGGTGCCAAGAAACCGATTTAAGATTCACCTATCAAATATGCCCACCTCTCGCAAGGCTGTCGGCAGAAGGATGTGCCACTAAGACAAATGATGAGCTGCCGTCCTACAACGTCACTAGCCTTGCCACTTGCAATCAGAACGGCTACAAAATGGTACTTAACTGCTAACTTAAGTCTGCAGAGAGGGCAACGGAGGTTGTATGAGGCGGATCTGGGATTCATAATAAGATCGTGTCACGGTGGGAAAAATCTATTCCTTCCAAAATACTGAGCTTCTCCAATAAGCTGGAGGTTAAAAACAATCCTGCAAAATAATTGATGATTTCATCAAACGCACAGAGAACTCGAGGCTGAACTGTCTATTTTGCTTGACAAGCGAAGCAGATGCACTGAGAGGGAATGAGTAAAATACATTAACTACAGACTCAGCGAGAGGGTATCAGAAAACATCCTGATTTTTCAGAAAACCTCCTTTATAATCTCAAAACCGTATGCAAGGCAGTTAGGGGGAATCTTTGGCTGGCTTCTCTTGCCAAAAACAACCGCAGCTTGACAAACAGTAGGCCCTCTGGTGGGCCTGCATCATCAGCACACACAAAAACTTGTATTACCCCAAGGAAACAAGTCCACCACCCTCAGAAACCTGAGGGATGTGGGTTTGGTAGCCACTACATCCAAAGGCAGTGGTTAGATACTATAACCAAGGCATAACCAAGACTTCAATCAAATGCAACAAAATCAAGGAGCAGTAAAAATGCAGCTTTGCTCTAGAACCCCACCACCACCACCACTATTCTGCATGGTATCACTAACATTCAATATCATGTTTGAAGGCTTCACAACGTGCCAGATTTCTTTACCATCACACGTGATGTATAGTACTTCCCAGCTTAAAAGCACCCACCGATGTGAAGGGATGTTGCCCGCGGGACATGCGACCAGGGAAAACGCAGCAAATTGATTGCCAACACCAGTAAAAGCTGTAACACGGGATGAGAACAACTGGCCAGGTAGCAGCCCTGCAGGAACAAGCCTGGGAGCTACAGGGAATCGGGAGCTGAATATAAACCAGCAGCATCATAGAATGACAGCAAAGGTACCCGGGGTGCCTGAACAGGAGCAGAGCCTCTAAGGCACGGGCAGTTATCCCTCAGCTCTGTTCAGCGCTGGCGAGGCTGCTGGGCAGCTCATTCCACAGGGACGTGGCTCCACGGGAGCAAGCTCATGGTCTGAATGACCAGCAATCTAGAAAGTATGATGTAGACTGAGGAAAAGTTTGGAGAAACTGGAGTCATCCAGCCTTTGGAGGAACCGGAGTCCGCATTTCTGCAGCAGAAGACCGAAGAGATGGAACAGAACACGAAAAATGGTCAGAAAGCTGAGGAGCAGCAGCTCTGCTGAACATCTGCCGTGAACAAGATGGGAAATAACAGGCTTAAATGGCAGCAAGGATGCTTCAGGTTAGACCTCAGGAAAAACTTTCTAGTGTAACGGCTGATGAAGCACTGGCAGAGTGTGCTTAAAGGAGAGGTGGAGACTTTTTAAGAAGAAGATTAAACAAACATCTTGCAAGAATACGAGTACACCTGATCCCGCTTGAGGCCAGGAGGCAAGACGAGGTGACAGCCCACAGCCCCATCCAAGCCTACGGAGGTGCGTGTTGCAGCCCTGAGCCTCTCCACGGCACCATGCAGCAGAACAGAGCTCATCCAACTAGGACAAGAAAGCAGATGACAAAATTCCAAGGCCGCATAACAAACCTCAAAACCAGAAGCTTACTGAACGTTTTTTCTCCCTCTCCTTTTAGATTCCCCCCCAATTTTAATATAATTCCAGGAATTTTAAATATGTATATTCTTATAGCTATTATCGCCATACTACAGGTTTAACAGTGAACTCTGTGCAATGCCTTCAAACTCGGAAATAACTTGTCATCAGCTCCATCCACTTGTGCATTTCACTTTTCCTCTTAATAGCCTTCCCACCCTGCTCCTACTTTCTTATTTTCTTTCTGGTTTTTTTTTTCCCCTACACTACGGAATTACAACGAAAAGCAAGGTAAACAAAGACGATTAGATGAAAGCCACAAGCTGAAGTATGAGAGATTTACTTTATCCGTGGTATCAGCAGAGTTAAATACATCAGGGAGGAATGAGGTATATTGATAGCTGAAAGGTTTGTTCATTTGAGTTCACTTCTACAGCAAATTTTCTGCTAGATCCACTTTTGAGAAAGTCAGAATGTAATAAACAGAGTTATTCTCTGTAGGGTTATTGACAAGAAAAAAAGAGAGTTATAAGTAGTATTGATTTGGGGTGAAATGGTAGAACGTGACAATCAATAGAGCTTAGTCAGATATAAAATAGAAGGAGTCACACAAGTCATGACAGGATTATTACAGGAGCCAAATCCTGGTATCAGCTAGGGAAGGGAGGAAGCTATAAATGGGATCCAAAATGTAAGCCGTGGATTGCTTTATAGCAAAAATAACCCTAAACTATTCATTTTCATTTCTTAATATGTGAGATAGTTTTTATTTCAGCATATTGTCACCGCTGTTTTTCTAAAGCTTTTGAAACAAATTCTTTCCACCTCCATAGTATTTTCATTAAATGTCATCAAAGCTCTTTTCAAATCTCTGAGAGAAGTATGATTATCCTTATTTAACAGATAATGAGAAGATAGAAAGAGATTGGGGCTACGTTTTCCAAAGCAGTCAGTAACGCCGGGTGCCTTCTGTCTGGATACGCAAATCCGTAAGAGGAGAGTCCTACAGCAAGGAAATTTTCAAAAGTCACGGGAAACTACAACTTTGGCCAATGTCAACAGCTGCTTACAAGTTCTCAAACTCCGGGTCACAGGCTGGGGAGCCAAACGCTGAGCCTTCACAGCAAGCTCTGTAAGCACAGTAAGCTCGCTCACAGATGTAACAGAGCCTAAAATGGGAGGGATCCTAATTTACAGTCCTCTGTTCTAATTACAAAACTCATTATTTTTACCACCGGAATGACTCAGGGTGAAAAAAAACCCAACCACCACACATTCTACCACATGAAAGATTTGTACATTTACCAGTATTTATAGAGCACCTCACTTCCGAGCACAGCCACACTGGGAAATAATAGCAGTAATAACTTAGAAACAGCAATGAATATTATTCACTGGTTATTTTACCCATGCGCAATCATTCAGCGTATTGTCTTTTCCTAAACTCTGGACCAAAAAAAATAAAATTCTTGAAAGATCCTAAAATGCCTTACAAATGGCATTTGATATAGAATTACTTACACTACCAAGGTGAAAGGCAGGGGTGTTAATAACGATCAACATCACACAAGAATTTATTGCAGGCTGTGATGAAAACTACTACATTCCAGGGAAATATAAACCATATTTTGAAGAACCTCTTGCACTAATCAGCTAAATAAATGCCGACAATCAAGCTGCGTTATATACACAGCCTCAGGGAGGAGGGGGCCTTGGAACAGTCTCATTTTTTATGAATGGAGCCATAAGGAGGAGGTTAGGGAAGGACAGGAGCTCACACAACTCCAGTTGGGAGGAAGGCGCAGGACAGGCAGAACGGCATCACCAGGCTGAAACGCGAGCTGGGCAGGAAACCAAGGGTAACGCAGTTGCAAAAAAAAAAAAAAAAAAAAAAACCAAAAAACACNAGACTGCAACAGTTTAAAAGCTTGTTTAGCTGGAATCACATTTGCAGTCACGGGATTTCTATTGGAAAATGGCTTTATAGCCTCGAGATAGAAAATGAGGACTGAGTCACATCAGGAGGAGGATGGACAAGACGACCTCTTGAGGTCCTCTTCAGCTGTATTTCTGCAAGTCTCCGTTCAGTGACAGAAAACACATCTGGATTGGAGTTGCCTGGGCTTAGGCATTCAAGTTGGAAAATTTTGGCATAAGTCTCTGGCATGAGAAGAAGCCCGGGCAGTTTTTATATGGGACTCTGTCTGCCATTAGTGATGCGATTCAATCATAAAATGGCTTATTCCCCCAACACAAATATATAATACCACGCCGGAGTAGAAACGTGAAGCTGCTCTCATTATCACAGCTAAGTTCATCTTACAGCAAAGCAGTTTACTTTAAGACTTTTCCAGCAATCCAAGTCTAATTATGGAATCAATTTAAAGCAATTTTGTAATTAAATGTACCTGCTGAAAATATCTCACAGGCTCAATAATTTAAAATGATAGTGTAAAAATGTAATTAAAATGAAAAAGGCCAAATAAGGCTGGGTCGCTCCACCACGAGGAGAGCGCTGAAGGACGCTGCGTTTTCAGCCCCAAATCGCCGGCGTCCTCCCAAAATTTCTACCTTCCCCAGCTGCACGGGGGTTTAGCACCAAGAGTCATCCGAGAGATGTCTGAGAGGACCGCGGGGGGGGGGGGGGTTTTTTTTTTTTTTTTTTNTTTTTTTTATATAAAAAAAATCAATACGCTGTTCCAAAATCCTGCTGTACTTACAGGGAGCCACTGCTCCCCAGCAGGGGCCGGGGTGAGGCTCCCTCCCCCCGGGGGTCCCCAGGCGGGGTTACCGGGGGCTGCGCGGGGGGGTGGGCAGGACGGAGCAGCGCTTCGCTCCCCTCGGAGGGCGCCGGGCGCGGGGGGAGGAAGTTTCCCCGCTCCCCCCTCCCCGGGGCCGGGGCTAGGGGGCGGCCGGGGAGGGGAGGACGGGGCGGGGGGTTGCTCGGCCCGGGTGCCGGGCGGAGGAGGGGGGCCGGGGCCGCTCACTCACCGCCCGCCGCCGGCCCCGGGCCGAGGCTCAGCGCCAGCTGCAGCCACAGCGCCGCGGCCAGCGCCCGCCGCCGCCGCCGCCGCGCCGCCGGGAGGGCACCGCCGCCGCTCGCCTGCTTCCCATGACACATCTTCTGCCCGCCAAAGGCATCCGGTTCGCCGCCGCCTGCAACGACAGACCCGCTCCGCCTCGCCGGTGCCCGGGGCTCATCAGCGCCGGCTCCGCGGGTCGCCCCCCGCCGCCTCCGCAACCCGCGGCGCGGCTGCACACACACACACACACACACACACACACACACACACCCCCCTCCTTCGCCCGCCCCGCATTCCCCTCCGCCCTCCCCGGGACA
>RSEF01000003.1:22229660-22257882 GCA_003993805.1 Himantopus leucocephalus
TCCCAGTAGCTCTATGCAATGTTCTTTTTAATGTCATGGTGCATCAGTGAGTGATAAAAAATGGTGGCTCCTAAATAGTCAGATTTGCTAAGCAGAAGAATAGAAATGAGACCAAGTCCTACTTTTGTTGAAACCTTTAGAAAATACTTCAAAGAAAATGTGTTCAGGGACTTATATGGCAGATCAGGACACCACCTGTGAAGGAGTAGTTTAGTAAGATTGGGTCAGGGAGGGTGATACTTAGAGGGTGGATCTGGAATTACTAAGGGTGATGCAAATTTCACTCTACATTTTTAGTCAACATATGTTTGGGAAAATGAAAGGCAAGTAAATGAGAAGCTGGGTACCTCAGAAGGAAAAAGACAAACCCATGAAGTCAAGCACAAGAAAGCAAAAAGCTGGGCTGAGACTCCACAGCCATCAGGTGGGAGTTAAGGAATGTGTGCTGCAGCACATCATACTCCCACAAGTGGTCTAACCGGGCTGCCACAGCTAAGCCTCCTGAGTTAGACAAGCACTTGCCTTCTCTGGGGGAACTACAGTGTCACTCACCAACAGAAACAGTATGTAGGATTTTCTCCCCCAGGATATGGTGTTCTCTAAGGGAGCATGTCCCGCATCCCATCAAGAAGAAAAGACAATCCCTAAATGCTCTGTGAGGTGCTGAACTATGCTATTACGCTATTACAAAAAAAAAAAATCACCAGTCTTAGGCTAGTGTTGAAACTATACCCATAAGTACAAATGGGGGCAAGCAGATGCCATCACAAACTGTGTATGAGACACTACATTACAGCAATCCTTCAGGTCATTCTCTGGGCCCATGCTAAGAAGGACTTTCTCCCTTCAGACCATTAATCACCCTTGCTGATGGGCTTTAAGAGAAACACAAGGTTAACTGATGTTGCCCCCTTTTTCAGATGTTTTTCTTCGAAGAGAGAGAGTGGCAAAGCTCAAGAGACACAGCAGTTCAGAAGGAGCTGCAGGAATCACACCCAAGTTCCTCAGCATTTGTATCCTCCCAGCAGTCACATTTTCACCCTAGGAAAATGAAACATTGCCCGATTAGCAATATTTTATAACTTGTAGTATAAGAGATCTCCTCTCTCAACAGCTGTTTACTTTATAGTTTCCCCAGTAAAATTTGCATCTATTTAACACAACTGAGCCTAATGATTTAATTGGCAACTGCTATTAGATGTTCTCAGAAAGTTTGATCTGAATTCAAGGTTGATAGTAGCAGGAGTGAATTATAGACTTGAGTCTCTAGTCGAAGGAAATAGGTTTGTCTCCCCAGAAGGAATTTGGTTATGATTAATGTGAACAGGGGAGTATAACAGTTGATGAGAGCAGACTGCTTACGGGAGGGGAAATGGTTATTTACCATCAGAATTAAACTGCTATCTTTATTGCCTAGACCAAGTATGAAAACTCTGTGTCTTTCACAGACATAATAGAAAGACACATGTTGTCCCATGACAAGGAAGTATTGGCGAAAGGAAGTGTTTGCTTTCGGGTTTCTTTTTAATAAGACCGACTTTCTCCAGGCAAGGTCACTTCACAGTTATTTCACCTCTGTGTATTGCCTTAGTTAAGAGACACATCCACAGAGGCATTGCACGGTTGGCTAAGCCTACACTGTAATAAAGACTACTTTTACTTCAAGGTTGGGGAAAGATTTTCAAGATAACATGTTTTTACCAAAGCCCCTGAAGTTATGCAAATCAACAAACTCTCAACGCTTGTATCACATTCATTTTTGAGTCTGAGTTCATGGGAGGCCTGAACAGTCCAAATTGGAAACCGAAAGGGTGCTAGGAGCTCCTCTAACTTGTGTTCTAGCTCATGTAATCCCCCAGGCTTTCTGCAACAGGAAAAGAACTGAAACAGAGAGATGCTGTGACCCTCAGCTCTGACTTCTTCTCTCTAGCTGCTAACATATATTTGGGACATTTCCCAAATGCCTCTTTTACAGAGCGCATTGAGGAACTACAAGGGTCCAGGCTGATGCTTTGTGTCCTGTGCAGTAGGACTGAACAAGAACTGTACATCTGCCAAGGGACTGATTTAAAATGTATGGGTTTTTTTCAGCCACTCCACACAAGCACAGTGGTCCTGTCTGTAACATTATGGAGTGTCTTTCTCGTTCTTCTCCTCCTCAGGCCACAAAGTTTTCATGTGCTTTTATCTTTTTTCATATGGGATTTTTGCTGTAGCATCCTCGGCTGAGAAAGCTCTACCCAAGCAAGCAGAGACAGTTTCACTCTTGCAGCTTGGATCTGGAGTCTGTATTCAAATCTCCGTGGTCTTACAAAGAGTCTGAGGGTAAGACATACACCACTGTTGGCTCTGGACTGTCACCAGTGGCACGATGGAGTGCCTCGCAGAAGGAGTCAAAGCACCTCACAGTTGATGTCTGTATCTTTGGTTCTTTTCAGCAAAAAATGGGGTTTCTTTCCCCACTGTGTACCAGACTATTAGGTGCAACAGCACTAGCTAGCCCCAGGTACTGCTTGGGAAGCCCTGTTATGCTGCAGAGAACTGTGGCATGTCACAAAGCCTTGTGTATGGGACTGACTTCAACCTACCCCCAAGTGAAACAACACGCGGGTGGAGGAGACTGCCTATTGTAATGGTTTTGTACAAAACACTGCGTGCAACCTGCCGGGGTTCATGAGTTTGTCTGAAAATAGTGACTGTATTTGGATCCTCTTGTAATAAAGAGAGGCAGTTGTGTCTAGATTAAGGAAGAGGTGTGCTCCTAAACCTCAGTGGAATTTACTTTGGGAGTATTGCTCAGAGGAGACATTCTGGCTGCTCAGAGGTGGGTAGCGTCATAAATAAATAGCAGTTAAATTGAGAAGGAGAAAGAGGAGATGAGAAAGTGTAAGGAATAATAATCAGAAGTTAAAAATCCCTAAGGAAAATATCAACTATAGTGTATCTGAAGTACGGCACAATGTTTAAGGTCAGAGTAATTGTATTTTCAAGCCGCATCATTGCCAGTATTAAGATTAAAAAGAAGAGATAATGTAAATAGTCTTGACACTGTATTTTCATTTCAGACTTGGTATAAATACGTGCAATATCACTGTTATTCAAGTCCCTCCTGTTCAGACCAGACATTGTTTCTGTGCTTTTGCCATTTCCACCACACCAGCCTACTCTGACCTTGAGCAAGTTTCCCCCTTTGCCTCTGTTCCCTTTCTGTGAAATGTGGGTGATGGTACAGCAAGCCTGCAAGGAAAAAATGCCCTGGATGAACATTATCATAGTGGGCACTGTGAACACAGCTTAAGGAAATTTGCTCTCAAACACAAGGTGAATTCAGGTTAAAAATGGCTACAATGACAGGTTGATCTAAAATTTCTGTTCCAGTCGCCCTTGGCTTTTTGGGGTGCTGCAAAATCAGATTCCAGTGAAGGACACTGCAGCAATATGCAGTGCAATGTGTCTGAGAGCTCGCACGTGCTGGTTCACATCAGTGCCCTTTAGTATGTAGGGCTGGCTGCCAGTCAAAGGCTCCCTTCATCCAAGCTCAAATTAACTTCATGTCGTTCAGCAATGCCCACTCTGCATGCATCTGCTGCTTCTCCTCTCTTGTTTAGACTAACGAGGACAGAGCCCACACAGCGTGGTAAAAGTCTGCTCTAGTGTTCACTGTCACATTCTTGGAAAGGCTTGAAGAAAACTCGGAAAGGTTGTTTCTCAAGTGCGTTAGGAATGTGCTTCATCAAACAAAATACCTACAAAAAGACAGAGGGGAGTAGCTGTCAACTTGAGAGGGCCTCTGCTCTGGTCCTACTTCAGCAGAGCTTTATCAAGTCTGTTTTGAGGCAGGGTGGACTGTGCGAAATGTGGATGACACGAATCAGCCAAAGGGATCTTCTCTGTAGAGTCAACGTGGCAATTTGGCAAGCAGTTTCTTACTACTCTAGGTTGTCTCTTGCCACCCATTAACTCTGACATTTCTGGTTTAGGCACCTTGAGCTTTGCCTCTAATCAGCCCTGAGAGCATGGCAGGCTCCCTGGTACGCCCGGAACAATTGACGAGCCTTTCAGAGGAAAGAAGGTAAAATGAGCTCGCTTCAGTTAAAATAAGAACTGACTCCAGTGGATTGTGGCTTTCCCTATCTAATACCACTGTGGGATCAAAAGGTTTGCAGGCTCTCCCCAGTACAATGAAAACCAAAGAAACCGAAAGAGAAAAGAGGCCTGAGGAGAGGAGAATGAAAGACAACCGGAAAAGAAAAGGATGAAGAGAGAAAATGTTTTGGGGAGTTGAAAATGGAAAACATGCAGGAAGGTCCAGCAGGTCAGGAAGCCCAGGTGTGTATGAGGCTCTGCTGCCCATCTTTCCCAAGTCTCAACACAACTCGCTGGCAAGGGACGGCGAGGGATGGTGCTGCGCAGCGTTTGGAAATAACTCTATGGCGGCTGCCCAGGGGCTCCCAATCAAGCCCTGCCAAGTGGCACAGGGGCACTGTGCATCTCTGCACACACACAGGGCTCTAAGGGCATTACCCATGGGATAAGGTGCCAGAGCCATCCCCTAGTCAATGCCAGCAATAGCTCTCTCTTCTGGGCTATGAACAACTCCTTTTTAACTGGGTTTCCCAAAGCAAGGGGAACAAAATCATGCCTTTTCCCACCTCTAGGCTTTTACCAGTGCTTTCTGACCCTGTCGTTGCAGGTGCTGACTCATTTTCACTGGCTGAACCCCTGTGGCTCCTGGGCCCCCGCAGTTGATGTCCACAATAAAATGATCTGGCAGACCATGTCTGCCATACAATATTCTGAGCTAGGTAGATGTTGTTTGGTGATGAATCCTAGGGTAGGAGTCTGGGAACATCCCTTGTCCCAGAATCCTTTCCAGTGGGCACCAGGGCTGATTTCAGGTGTTTTAGGAGTCAAACCGCACCACAGTCACACAGGAAGGGGGAGGCTGAATGGGTCCTCTCGAGCTGTGACTGTTCACTCAGCTCTTGTTTGGATTTTGGATAACACATGGCTCACACTAAGGCCTGACATATGCTGGGAGCAGTGTCGTTAGCTCAGGGCGAGGACAACATGTAGGCAAGGGCACGGTGGCCAGGAAGGGCTAAAGGTGCTCATGCAGCTATCATCACCTGCAGCTTGCTGTCCCCTTGGGCCATCATCCTTGCATACTGATTGTCGGGTAGTTTCTTCAGAATCCTCTCACTCATGGAAATCGTATAAACCAAACTTCCATGCTGGGCAGTATAAATACTCCCCTGAAATGAGGCACCCCCTATTCGTTGCACAGAGCTGCAGTGGGAAGATTTCATTCAGTTTGCATGGAATGACTCAACTAAATGCTCTGTTGTCTACAGAAATGTCATTTTTAAAAGGAGCTTAAAAAGCCCGAGCTCTTGGGAACTGCACTAAGTTCTCTCCCCTTGATGAGAAGGGTAGTGCTCCCCACTTGAAGTGAACCACTGTCAGGGTGTGCTTACTTGTTAATTGTCCCAGACACCAGCAATAAGAAATGAAGCACTGTAAATATCACTCCTTTCCTGCCTTTGAGAACTTACAGTCAAATTCAGACATGGCAAGGGGAAAAAATTATGTAACCGAAACAGAGCTATGAGGGCATTGAGATCTGAGGACCTCAAAACTCGAGGGTTGTGCTTTTGCACAGCCGCTCAAGCTAGTGCCGGGTGAACACGAAACACAGGTGCTCTGATTTTCTGTCATTTCATACCCATTGTGCATTTTGTATGAGGGGCTTTGAGAACAAGAAGCAAGCGAGAGAGTCTCTGGCATGAAGGTGGAGAATTGATATATGAATACGACTTACCCCTGTGAAAGAAAAAATGACTGTTGCCCATGGCAAGCAATCAGGAGGATCCATCTTGTACATTATTAGGAGGTGGGTACATGGGATAAAATGAGACTAGGTATATGTGAGACTTTGAATAAGATGGAGAAGCCAATGATGGGTGGAGCAGTTGCAGAGGGAGACCTTCATAGCAGCATTTTGCACAATGTTACGTGTGAAGACAAGGAGAAAGGGGGGACAGGGTTGTTTTTCTGTTAGAACCAAAGTTTTGGGGTTCTTTTTGGTCTTCACATCTAGGGGTCTGCTGAAACCTCTGTGTCTGAACATGGGGATATTTGTATTGAAATGCTGTATACCTTTGAAGGCAACCCAAAGCATAGCCTTATACTTACAGATCTGGCACAAAGCATAGAAATAACAGACTTGGAGAATGGCCATAGTAACCGGACAAGATACAAAGAGTTTCTAAATCCCAGTAGCCCAATGGATAATAATGCTGGAGGCAGGTTCATGCTGCAATTTGTATTCAAAGCCTGAACACTACAAAGAGACCATTTCTCGTACCTAGAATTCAGAACAGGCCCAGTATACAGATATGGCTGGGACTTAACAAATAGATATGATCTCTTATCACCTTAATATTTGAGATGAGTCAGTTCAAGGTTTCATTTTCTCCAAATAATATACAGCAATCTATGGGAGGAAGTGAAAATTGCAAAAATGAGTAAGGAAAGATTGTTTGTTCTTTCTTATAACACAGGAATTAGCGGGCAACACATGAAATTATTAATCACAATAAATGAAAGGAAGAACATCTGCACACAATACATAATTAAATCGTGCACCTCCTTGCCACAGGATGTTTTGGATATCACAAGTATGAATGGTCTGAAGAAGCAATTAGGGAGAATCAGGGAAGAAAGGTCTCTCATGGGCCATTAAGCTCTGGGAAGCAGGAACAGCCTCCAGAAATCCCTGAACTAGTGACTGTCAGTAGATAAAGGGTACAGCAGGGGAAAGAGCATGCTATGCTTATCTCGTTTCTTATGCTTTTTTCCTACATGTCTTTCACCGTTGAGACTCAGAGACAGGATGCTGAGCTAAATGAACCTTTGGTATGACCCCGTGTGGCTACTCTCATGAATTATACAAGACACAGTTCCATACATGCTATGGATGCAATTCACATTCATGCAGAGCATTGGCTTATGGCCTTGCAAATTTTGCTGAATATTTACAGTGAGAATTTAAGCAGTACCTAAGTGGCTGAGTTTATGCATTCACATGATCCCATTTCACCCTATCTGAAATTACATGCCGCCTCTTCTCCAACTGGTTTTTGGCTTGGGTGCAATTTGATATGCAATTAGTCAAACATCCTCTCCTGCGATATCTGTCCTGTTGTGAACAATTAGCGTTGCATAAGGGAATACATTCTGAGGCTTGAATCCCGGGGATTCCTGTCAATTTGCATTGACAGCATGCTTACAAGAAAGGAGCTGACAGGTCCAGCTGGAATTGAATGTTAGCAGCCACAGAGGCAGTCGCACACCAGCCCACAGATGGTCCACTTCTTGCTCACATTCTTAGCCTTGCCTGCCGTGAGCACACTTTTATTTTTGTATAAATGTTATGCAAGCTATTGAATGTGTTTGAATGTCCAGAAATGCGCTTCTTAATGTTTCAGCTATGGGCTAAGACCACAAGAAGAGTTCTTAGATATTTTCACGTGCAACCCATGGGAAGGAAACCATCAGGTTCTTGTTATATACAGCACAGTTTCTTCGTGTCAGAGAAGAGAGGACCAGCTGGTGGGAGGCTGACCTGATGCTGTTCCCGGGGTGGCCTGAGAGCAACCTCCACTTGAAGAAGGGACAACTTGACTTTGCAAGGAAGATCAGTTTGATTCTAACAGTGGTTCTCCAAAAAACATTTCTGCTTCATGGTGATGAGTTTTTTCCCATATTAAAACCCGCTCATGAGGAGATGGGTATCTTACAAGCCCTTGCAGAAATTATTTATTTAAAAAAAAATGCAAAACGCCTCCCAAATATGCCCTCACCAGAACTAAATTTTCTGGGGGAGGGCAAGAAGAGGTTATTTTTTTAGTGATCAGAGCTCATGTGTTGGAAAAGCTATCTGATGCTCTCTTTTCTTAGCTTTGTAAAGCCATTTAGCTGTGTTCTGGAAGTAATTGGCTTTTAGTACTCCAGCTAATCAGATCCCTTCTTGGTTTACTCTGAACTAATTAACTTTCATCTCTTCAAATTATTCCCAGTGCAGCTGATCACCTAAAGACCTCCTGTCCCTGTGCAGCAGCTGCTGTCCGTCACTGATAAGGTGATACATTCTCCATTATGAGATGTCTTCCTAAACAGAACTAGATCAAAATGCTAAGCAGTGCCAGAATATTGTACCAAATAACAGCCTTTTCTCTAGCTGCAAATTTTTCCTCTCTGGGGGACACTGCCTACAGTTCTGGATGTTGTTTTTCTATTATATGGGCTGCAACATATTACCAGGAAACAAGACTCCATGCACGTGGGACTGCTCAGCTCGATCAAGCGTCTTTGCCCTTCAGTGGCTGACAATCCACATGTGATGAAAGGCTACAGCCCTACGTGGGTTATAGGGTGCAGAATGCAGCGTCATTTTCCACGCATGAACAGCATCCCTGGGTTATATGTCATTGTGCTCCTCTGCACCTCTTAGGCAATGACCTGGATGAAAAGAATGGTTAAACTAGTTTAGGTTGTAAGAGGAAGACAAAGCCACACACCAATATTAAAGTACAGGATTTGTTGGTTCTCAGACTTTTACAAACGCCAGGCACAAGCAAACACCAGTTATTTAATGCTAGAAGATGTAATGAAGTGGGATGTTCTGGAGACCATTGAAGGAGTTTGGATTAAGCCTGCTTATGAATGTTATCCCAGGGGTTATGTATTTCCAGTGTCATATCTGTGAATGTATCACTAGCAATTCCCCCAAAACATTCAAGGGTCACAGAGAAGTTATAGAAGTTCATTGTCCAGGAAGCGTTTGCTAATCTTTCTCTTTCTGATGCTAAAAGAGAAGCCGTAACCTGTCTGTGTTATTACTTGTACCTGAATTCCAAGCCTGAGGCTCAACACCATGTGAGGGAAGATGGTAGCAAATATTGGCTGAAGCTGTTTGCTTGTCAAAGCAGCCTCAGGTGGTGTCCAACCAGGAGACTCAGTTTCTGTCTCCACCCAGATGGCCACAGAGAATCCCTTGTTATCCTTTCACATTACCCTTGGTTATTATTTACGTGCCCAGCATTAGTCGTCAACATTAGCATCTCCAGCACTGGAATCAGTCCCTGTTAAAGACTTGACGCTGAACCCAAACTTTCAGAAGGGGCCCTTTCTCTGCGAGCCATCCCAAAACGCAGATCTGAACAGCTGCTGCAATCAGAAGCGTTTGAAATTCATCTTTGGGTCTGAGCGTTGCAGCACAGCCTGCAAATCTGTCCGTTATTAACTTTCCAGATGGCAAGCTCAGAAGACATCCTTCAAAAGATGGGTGTACAGTGAAATTTTAATTAACGGTCACTGACCTTTAGGAGAGAGGCATAGCAATATATGTACTATGCCAGACATCATAGATATTTTAGGAAACTGCTGGAGTGTTGGAAAATACCATTTTCTGAGGTGGGACATTTTTCTAATTAGATTTCAGTGATCTACTTCAAATTTGAAATGTTGTTTACCTGCTTTTCTCTCAAGGATCTTAACTTCTTCTCAAACCTTCAGGAAACCACATCAGGATGCTTGGATGGTCCTCCAATGTAGATTTATCAAAGTCTTCAAATCTGTCCTCTAGCCTTACTTGTCCCAGGACACCCTTGAGAAGTTAATCAACTAATTAAGGTTAAATAGAGAGGAATCTGAGGGGATAGCTAAGCAGGAGGAAGTTTTTAATCTCATGTTTTTCTTTTCTTGCTCTCATCATTCCCTTTTGTGTCATCTAAAATTTCAGTCACAAAAATTACTCTCCACTGAGCTTCATGAAGCCATTAGGTTTGAACAATGATCTTGCTAATACTCTACTGTTTCCGTACACCTGTGTGTCTTGGATATGAGCATAACATCACTTTGCAGACAAAGTTAGTAAGCAACACCTTCAGCTCCTGTCCTGAAGATGTTTATATCATTTTGTCATGATCTCTTGTCATTGCATGTCCAAGTGAAGAGCAGTTCTTGGCTACTTCTTGAGTCAGACTCCTAGTGAAACCCCAGATGCCCAGGAAACTGCCATTAATTTCTGTGGTAAATAAGGCTCAAGGTCCTTGTTCAGAGGGAGTTAGCATTTTCCTCACGTTTGGTGTGGCCAGAGTATGACTACTTGTTCTTGTGTGGGTGGGTATGAGATAACTTGTCTGGTGTTCAGACCTGTCTGGAAGCCTGGGTTAATGAAATAGGTTGTATTATTAAATTCTGCTGAGAGATAACACGATGTCTCTATGCTAGCTTGGAGCATGATTGGGGGGGTTCACTCCTGCCTAAGTGAGGACCGCAAAGATGTACTGTACGGACCTCTCCCAGTACACCAGAGCATTCACCATAGTTGCTGGTGCTCCACCCTGCTCTTCCATGTGACAGGGGCAGCATCCAGGCTGCTGGGCTGAGTGATCTGACCCAAGACTCCCCTACCTTTAGAAAACAGCCATGTGTCTTCTTGAGTAGGCCAACATAATAAAGAGTAATTCAGAGGGTGCTTTACTTGATTCTGTTCCCAGACTCTATTCAAAGCTGCCTCTTACTCCACATCTTCCAGACATGTCAACCACAGGGTCTGAAGTTTCTCAAGGTCAGTGATTCTTTTTCTTAGGGTTTTGCTTGTAGAAGTGTCCGGACCACAAGGAAGCCATTGGGAATACATCAGTCTTGCTATAAGTGCTGGGTTGCGTGCCGGGTCTGGTGATCAAAGTCTAAGAGAGAGGAGAGAGGATTTCTGCAAGTGAGCCTGATCCCACCTGTTGAACACCCACAAGGAGGCACGAGCGCTTTGAAGGATTTGGTTTACAGTGAACTGCTCCACTGATGTAATTTGCCTTGCATGTTAGCTACATGGCCCTTGAAGATGCAGCCACACTAATTTGATAGTTTTAAGTACATGATTGCTCCTGGCTGCAAATTCCTTGGATAAAGCAGACGTAATTTGCCATGATGTAAAAAAGATACCTGTTCAGATTATATCTAGTTACTTTGAAATTGCAAGAGGCAATGTGAAAACTGGAGTTTGGGACCATTACTTGATCCCTAGAGCAGTAACTAGCTAGAAGTATCAGAATGGATACGATTTCCGCCATCATTTAGTCATACCCACCAACCTTTGCCAAGAGAGACTTGATCTATGGCAAGGGCTGGGGGATAATTAGGTTTCTGCCTGCTCAACTTTTGAATTGTTACGACTCAGCATGGCCAGTTCAGCTGAACTGAGTTCCCCTGCCGTTTAGGGATTCAACTAAAGAAAACTCAAGCTCATTATATAAAGGCAAAGTAAAATACATTATCAATTGGTACACTAGGCTTTTCCACAATGAAAAGGAATGAATAACATGCAAGCTCATCCAGTTATCTTTCTATTGAAATGGTTGTAACAAACAATGTTCCTGTTATAAAAACAAGTTCATTTAGCCATACCACTGTGGCATTCCCTGTTTACTCTATTTAAATAGAAAAGATTTTCTCTGGGCCCTATAATTCAGCCATACAGGTTTTGAAAGGAAATAAATGGTCTGAGCACTGAGCTATTCAGATTCCCTGCTACAACACAGAAAAACATTCGTGTACACAGCAAGAATCCTCATAGCAGTGGGAACAGTGATACACACCACAAGAAGCTGGAGACTTATCTCCCAGTCCAGCAAATCTGCAGGGCATTATCTAGGAGAAGACCAAGATGTCCGCACTAGGGAAGATGAGATCTTCATTGTTTACTGTAGGCAAAATATTAAAGATGAAGAGGGAAAAAGTTAACATTTTCCAAGATGCCCAATGTCCCTGTATGGATTTAAATTTTGGAAATTCTGTCTAAGATAGCTAGAAAATACCTTAATCTCTTCAAGCCCAACTAGGTGAGATTGTTGAGATATATATGAAGTAACCTTTTCACCCTTTGTGCTGGGATTCACATCAGAATGTGGGGCAGTGTTTTCAGAAGTTATTTGAATATGCAGTTAGTGAACTGTACATACATAATGGCATCCTTTTGTACCTGGGTGTGAGATAGATTTCTTTATGTGTCTTCTGCTTTAGGCTTTTTAGTGTGGCTGCATATGACAGCTTGTAAGGTTTCAAACAAATCCTTATTTAAGTTGAATATAGAACTACATCCGTGTTTTGGTTAGTTTTGGGGCTTGGGTTGGGTTTTTTTGCTATTATGTGTTTTAGACAGTGGGGAGAGGGTGAAGAGAGAGAATCAGCAGCTTGTCGGCTTCTCTCTCATAATGAATGCATGTCAGACTGCTTCGTAGAGGATGACGTATCCACTTTGCCGTGCTAGATCAGATTTTTAGTGGCTGCACTCCAAACATTAACCCAAATATTGCCCCAAAAGGATGCCTTTCCATAGCTTGTTGAATTTTCAGTATCAAACTTACCATTCCACAATTGAGTTTGTTCATTTTCCTAAGATATTAAAGCACTTTCAAATTTATTTCAAGACTTTGGTATTTGTTAGTGAGCTGATGTCAGAGCTGGTAACTTTCAAGCACTCTTCTGTGTTGTTTTCATCAGAAAGTAATGGATCATTTCTATGAAAATAAGCACATAATCATTCCTCCCACAGCTTTCCTTCTCATCAGAGTCAAACTTTATAGAGAGCAAGACATTTATGCAAGACATAAGCATAAACACTATAATGTGATCACGATAATGTGATTTTTTTTAAATGGATTTCCTCCTTCTGTGGTTTGAATGGGATTGCAGATTATTTCTCCTACAAACACTGTACAGTGGTCAAGTATTTCTTCTGTTATGTATAGAAACTTTTATTTTAATGGTGGCTATGCACAGTGTTTAACTTTGCAATCTGTAAATCTAGGCAATTGCGTGTAGTGTGAAGCCTTGATTTTTAGGTGCACTTTACATGGAAACTCCCACTCCTGGATTCTCTGAGCAGGCAGCAGACTTTCAGACTTCCTTGGTGCCTGCAATGGCAATGCCCACTGTGGTTCTGCTTTTCTCTTCGCAGCTGGAGTTCCCTCAGGTCCTTAAAGACGTTAATCCATCGTCACAGGAAAGTAATAGGAAATTAATTATTGCAGTCTCTGATAAACAAAGCTAGCAGCAAGCTTTTCAGTGGAGAGCAGGGCCAGTCTATGTAGCAAGAGAATTCAGCCAGAAGGAAAGACACAGTCTCAGGCCATTAACCAGTTGAGTTTCTCAGAGTGCAGGAACTCTTCTATTTTAGAATTATTGACAAAAATTGCATCTGAAAACCAAGAAATAAGAGCTTACGATGACTCCAGAATGATTATCACAGGTGGATATGCAACGTAACAGCCAGAGGTGATAGAGATACTGCAGAGGCTGAAAAAAAAAGCTGCTTAGATCAGAAGACCTACAATGCTGTCTTCCAGGCATATGCCTAGGACCATGCTCCCTACAAAGCACCCACACCGAGTAGGGTACACCGGCATTTTGCTTCCAAGTTTCTGTGTTCAGCTTCTCACACTGTAGTTCAAACAGATCTAAACCAACTGGTGAGAGCTTAGAAGGTGGCATAGATGATGATCAAAGATCTAGAAAACACTGACATGTAACAAAACACTGAAGGAACTGGAGATGTTACTCTGGAGAAGACTGAAGTAAGACATCGCAACAGTCTAGTTACTACGTAAAGAGCAGCTGCAAAGATCGTGGGAATAATCTGTTTTCCACATCCACAGTGAATGGCACGAGTTTCTGTGGGAAATCAAAGTCACGTATAAATGATCCAGAAATGTTGCAAGGGTTCTTTCCAGCCCTATTTTCTATGATTGCTAGAAGCAACACGCAGGTGTGTGAGATCATCCTCTTTCCCATCAGTAGCGTACAATTAACTGCTATTTCCCATCTTAGGAGTTGGCTTCATGGTAGTTTTCCACTGGAGTAACTCTAGTCACTCATGGGGAGTTTCCCGATTTGCTCTGCTATTAGGAAGATCAGAAGCAACTTTGTATTTCTCCGTCTTTAAAGCAATTCGAGACATTGTTTGATCAGAGCTGAAGTGAAATTAGTGCTAATGTGAGTGAGCAGCATGATGGATGCTGCTTAGGAAAATGCTATGGCTGTGAACATCTTTCAAAGAACCAAAGTAGAGGCCAAATTCAGCAGCAGCTAAAACTTCGCTGTTGTAGCCTTGAAATTACAGATCTGTGGGCAGTGTTAAATGGAGGTATCCATCCTCGACAGTTTTAAAGAGTGTAGCGCAACCATGACAATGATAAGAGGGAGATACAGGTGACAGTCTGGGAACTAAATCTGCTCTAATCTACTTGAGTGTAAATCCACTTACTTCAGCTGCATAGCTCCAGAGAGTGATTCCAGGGTGAGAAAACAGAATTTTGGCCCACTCTACTCCCTTTTTTTGTTGTAGTGTCTTTTTCTTTACAATTTGTTACCTCGTAGTCACAGCAGAGCACAGATAAGATGAAACTGTAAATTGTATATTCTCAGCCGGGACTGTTCTGTTTGTAATGCCGGTACGTGTACTTACCCGGGATCAGGCATAGGAGGTATAATCATCAACATGACCTGTGCAAGTACAAACAGGAGCAAGCAGAAAGCCTAAAGATTTCAGTAATCATCCTTTAACTACTGAGGTCAAAGACAAATCCTCATGAATTATGAAGGACCTAACAGGTGAAGGACCAGCAGGTGCCTAAAGCTGTCATGGCAAACCTGCCTTTGCTTGGATAGCAGGGAGAATAAACAGGCTTCTGAAGGCATCAGGAAAAGAAAGCCTCTGTCTACCAGGGCAGTTAACTAGTTGTTTCTTCTTTTGTGCATGCTGGTTTTAGGCATAGAACCCATTGCAGCTTTTGTGTGGCATCAGCAGCAATGGCTGGGATGTTTTCAGCTCTGCCTCAGCCCCAGCCAGGGGCTGCTGGAGGAGGCAGCGAGATGGGATTGCCTGGGATGGGAGGGAGCGTGAGGGACGCGGACGCAACACCAGTCCCCCTGCTCATAGAACAACTTGTCAGATAATTGTAATTATCATTCGGGATGTATTCTGAGTAACCCATAAATTCTCATGAATGAAATTGCCCTAGTCAGCACCGCAGCGTGTTAGCATTAAATCACCATGGTATATAATCCAGAAGGTAAAACCTCTAAATCTTTTGAAAGGTTTGTTCTTCTGACTAGTAATTTAACAATCTTGTAAGAAGCTGAGATATAAGAGCTTTCTGGCAGAGAAATAGAGAAGAGGCAATGGAAAAAGTGTCATGTACTCTTCTGAATCAATTGCAGCGTCTAACTTACATTTCTAATGAATTATGAAAGGTGAGATGACTTCTCTCTTTTTCCTTTAAGCTAACCTGGGACCAGACACTGTAATTAAATCTGTACAGAGCCCTACTCCCTCACATGTATCTTTTGTGGGTTATGCATTTATTTTTTTTTTTGCAGGATAAAATATACATAAAATCAGGATTTTCATGTAGTGCATGTGCTTTGTTGCATTTGTATTCCATGTCCCGTGCATTCTCATGGAGATGATTAAATGATTATCAGTATTTGATGAGCAACTTGTTTTCAATGCTCCCTTACATATCTCGCAGGCTTTGCTCAGTTTGGGTTTCTCACTGTTTTTGCAGATCATAACCTAAAAGCTTGACCCAAAGCCCAAAGAAATAAATAAGCATATTTCTTTGGCCTTGAATAACCGAAGGACTAGACAGCAGGCTAACTCAGTACAGCTCCCGGGTCAGGCAGCTTTTAGTTTTGCTTTTCCTATGCTGATATTTTTCCTCAGGGAATTCAGTAAATGTTGCCTAGAAACACCTGTGCCTCAGAAACATCTGAAGCACAGCAAAATAGCCATAGAATCAGGTACGTGAAAAAGCTCATCTGTTCCCACCAAACTGAATTTGGGGAGGCATTTCCCATAAATACATTTGTACTAATCAAAATGCTGTTTGGCCATTTTTCTCCTCAAAGCTTTTTAACTACGGCGCGCATCGCCCACAAATTTACTAGTCAACCTTAAAAATTTAATAAGTGCAGTGCATTAGTATAATATTCTGCTCGCTCCTGAATCGGTATAAGTAAAGGTTTTAATCACTAAAATTATGCAGTTATAAAAATAATTTAACGAAATTATTCTTCCCATTTGCATTCATGGGCTGCCTCTATTCAGGCATTATGAGAGGTGATAAATTGCACTGAACTGTGGTGGAATAATTCTCAGCGCTGTAACTCTGCCTGAAGACTGTGCACCTTAATGGTTTCAGTTCCCAGCAAAATCAAACTGCAGGGAAGCGCGCTCAGTGTGTTGTAAGGAGGATTAAACATAATGTATGGCTTTTGAAATCACTATCCTTTGTGTTCTGTTGATGGACCTACGACGTAGGCATAGGTAAAAATTATTTCACGGTCATAATCTAAGAGGACTTCCTTCTGCTTTCAGTGAAGTCCTTCACATAACGTCTTCTGCCATCGCTGGTGCAGAATGTGTGCCTTGCAGATGAAGTTTTCTGGATGATGCCTTAATTAAGGTGCATCCTCTCTAATCTAAAATGATGTCTGTTTATTTCAAAACTAATTAATTCATTATGCTTTCCTCTGCTAAAAAATCTTTGGTGCCTGAATGAGACTGCAAACTCTTTGGGGCAAAGACCACATATAATGAGATAATGTTATATTTGCTAAATAATATATTAGGAAGGAAGCTTGTGAATAAAATATAGGCTGAAGTTTTGTGATTCAATTTTGGGTATAGGTAAAATTTCACAATTTATCCCACTTTTGCAGTCATAAATAATCTTTTTCCGCAGGTTTATAAATAAATCATCAGCTGAAATACAACCTGCTACCCAAACAGTCTCAAATATTAGGAAAATAATTTCTGGCTTGACTATGATGGACTGAACAAGAACTGCTGGATTCAAATCAGTTGCAGCAAAATTTCACATACACAATTCCTCTTTTCTTCACAACCTTTGTGTATGGAAAGAATTGCAATATCCTCTGAGACTGTTTTGAAGGCATTTTTTCTAAAAGTTACTTCCTAACCTAGAACACCCACCCTACACCAAATCTATTCTGGACCCTTCTGTGACAGGTGAAGCTAAGTAGTCAACCAGGGAATGGTATTCACCGCTTGCTAATATTAAAAATGGGCAAAAAGAGAACAGCCTTTTACACATTTTTAGTGTTTCAGAAGGACTAATTTCCCAAAGATGAAGAAAAAACGGTGAGACTGATAGAAAAAAAATATCAGAAGGAGCAAATGTGATGGAGAACTGTGAGCTCTTTTAAGAAGAGCTCATTAAATAACCAAAAACCTGTGATTCCAGTGCCAAGAAAGATGACAGAGTTGCCTGAAAGGCCACCCAGACTCTGTGAAAAAATGAAAGCAGCAATTCAGAATGAGCAGTGATGTACAATCAATAAAAAGGGGTAACACAGAACAATCAATTATAGGTGAGAGTTTGTGAAGCGTGGGGAACGGAGAAGGGACGAAAAGACACGACAGTGATTTCTTTCAGTTCCTTTCTGGCTGGGCACAAGGCAGTTTGGGCTTTCCATTAGGAGCTTTGTAGGAAGCTACCGCTGTTCTGCACAGCGGTAGCTCCCTACAAAGCCAGCTTTGGGGTTGGTGACTGTCATCACCCAGCGTGGAGTAATCCCTCTGAAAAGGGTTGTGGGCTACTACGAGCTTCTCAACAGTGAAAGCAAGCCTGAAGCTTGTCTCTCCAAAGAACAGAAGGAACCACCTTCCAAGAAAGGACTGTCCATTTCTCCCTGCCCTTTCTCCCAGGTCTGAGCAAAGCCTGTTCCACCCTAGCACAGGCTTCTCCTTCCCTTGCACAGGAGGGCAGCAGAGCCGACCTGGTGGCAAAGGTGCGGACTCAAAAGCCCCCAGCTCCTTGCTGCTCGTGGGGCAGGAGCAAGCTCAGCTGATGCCATCTCTGCCCAGCAGTGCTTTTCCCTTACTGCCGCAGCAGTGTGGAGCACAGTGGTGGCTTGAGCAGGTCCAGATCACATGGATCACCGGCTCAGGCAGCTGGGACCAGGCAGCCTGGCATGACCCTGTCATCTGGGGGTCCTGCCCCTGCTCAGCCTCCCCATGTGCCAGGTGGCCCTGGAGCTGCTGAAACAAGCTCCTGTTTAACACTCTTGGAGTGAGAAATGCTCAAAAAAAATAAGAGCTCAGTCCACTGAGCTTACCTTAAAGAGCTCATGAAGTGGTATTGAAGTATTTTCATGGGAAAAAGTACAGTTATGAAGCGACTCTTAGGTCCAGATGAAAAAGGCTCTGAGAAATCATTGCTTGGGAGCTGAAGTTGACAAATTCAAGTTGGATAGTTGGGAATCTTACTGTCGCATGGAAAGTAACTAACTATTTGAACAAACTGCCATGTGACAACTGGATGCCCTTCTGGAAACTTAGGTTTAACCAAACACTAATACACTTCAGCATACAGAACATACCGGGGCAACTGAGAGAAATGTAGCAGTCAGGGACACACAGAAGGTCTGATTAGATGAAGATATAATTAGCATTAGATTTGGAAAGCCTGTCATCTCTAGCTCTTGCCATCATCACCACCATACATGGTCCCATCCATGTATATAATACCTGATGTTTATGCACCAAAAATGCGTTGACATTGCTATACCAGAGAAATTAGTTTATGTTTCAGTTTGTGTTCTACACTTCCAAGAAAGCAATCTTCTCATATAAATAATATAACCTTAACACCGAATTACAAAGAAAGGCAAAGCTTTTAAATGGCACTAAACTTAATAAAAAGGAATAATNAAAGAAAGAAATCTCCTCATATAAATAATATAACCTTAACACCTAATTACAAAGAAGGGCAAAGCTTTTAAATGGCACTAAACTTAATAAAAAGGAATAATTAGTATTATGACAATTAACCTGTTGATGAAGACTAGACCTGGATGGATTCGCTTTCCATTAGGAAGCATGAGGAATTAGACGACTCCCACGGGGATCCAAATATCTGAAAGTCATCTTACTCAGAAAAAAGACAGAACTCCTTCCTCTGTGTAGCTAAGTAGGGATTCAGCCCTTGCTCCGGGGAGCTGCTGTCCCTGGAGGGTGCAGTAGACCTTGTGTGGAGAAGGCAGGAACATGAAGAAAAGAAGAAGGCAGCATCCTTTCAGAGGCTTTTCCTATCCGTGCTGTTGCCACGTGCTAAGTGTCATTGGCAGACTGCTGCCCTCCCCTTCTCCAGGCCGTAAAGGACTTGCTCTCTCTCATTTCTTTTGTTCCCAAAGAGATTGTCACAGGGTAACTCACCCCAATTCCAACCATGCCCTTTTTTCTCACACCCTTCCCCTGCCTTCAGTTGCCCAGTGGCTCTCGACCCACAGCTTCCCCTCCATGGACTAGAGAGGGCAGGGACTGCCACCAAAGTCACACACCCTGACACATATCAGCAGGGCTGGCGTGGACTTATGCTAACCTTCGTGCACCCCGCCTTTTAAGAATTGCTGATGTCCTTTTTGTTTGTTTTTTTTTGTTTTGCTTTGTTTAGGGATATTTTGCTAACGGAGAATAGCTAATCCAACCTAATCTAATTTAGCCTTCTCTTCAGTTCAAGCTAATCCTGTTGTTGCTATGAATTTCAGAGTGGCAACAGTATGCAGTAATGGCGATCATGGGTTTTCGAGACAGCTTTAGATTTGTTACCATCTCACCTGATAAGGGCTGACAGATATTCAGCTACAAAAATGCAGCACCAAAAAGGACCACATGCAGGGAGAAACCTGACGAACCTGAGCTATTGCCTGTACCGAGAGCCAAATGAACAGCTGATGCAATTGGCACAACTCAGTGGTAATGTGGCTATAGCCGAATCGAGTTATTTTTGTGGCTACATGAAAAAAGTAGAAAATAAACATGGAAATTAGAGATGAGAACAGCTCAGATCCACATCTCTGCTTCTTCAAAGTCTGCTAATGCTGAGCGCTACCTAGTAGGTTTTTCTTTCTGGTCCGCTTCTTCTGGCTGCAGTAATTCACATTATATGGCTGTTGCTTTACATTGTGGATTTTTCTGAAAGCTTTGTGGTTTGATACTGTGGTTTTTAATATGTGCATCAGAACAGATGCCAAAGAAAGTTACAAAAATTCTAGTGAAACAATGACACAACTATCCTTTTGTATTTTTTGCATGGCTTTTCTAGGAAATTAAGTTAACACAAACTGCTGTATTTCTATCAAGAAACATAAAAATGCATAGATATGGAATATATAAGATGCATGTAAATCAGTTCTCACCAAATTCATATTTGACCCTGTGTTATGAAGTTAAGGTTTTGCATGGCATTTGGTTAGGACCCAATATAAAAAATCTCAACAACTTAGAAATCCATTACATAGTGCTATAAAATTGTGACATTTTACCCTTTTCTGTTATTCTGCTTTCAGGATTGTAAAGGTACGAGTATTTGCACTGGAAGGGTTCTCAAACAGCAACTCTATTAGTGCCGTAGCCTTTCAAAGAATATGTGTGAACACATCTGCTTCAGCTCTTTCTTTCTCCTCCCTCACGAGGATTCCACTCTGATTCCTCCTTCTTCTTTCCTTGTGTCCTGAAGGTATATATAAAGCTGCTCTTTATGCGTCGAAAGAGGTAGCACGTATTTTTTCACTCTTCCACATGGTTAATTAAATGCTTCTAGGCAAACACACTGTGTCTACACAAACCCTGCAGAGACAGGAGACACAAGGGCCTGAATCCTCCCGGGCCGTGGAAGCAGATTTCTTCTGCACCTGGGTGGAAAGCTCAGCTGCTCGGTTCGGACAAGGGAAGGCACATCCCTTCTGGTTTGAAAGAGACCCTTCTTATCGGAAGCATCTTGCTAGCTTACACGCTCCTGTCAATCCAGCACACGGAGGTACACCGCTTCCGAGGCAAGCACAAGATCCCTGCTGCCGAGGCTGAGCCCGTGCCCAGGAACACACCCCCAAACCCTTGGGAAATTTTTCTAAGAAATAGCGAAGTGCCTTTGAGTTAACTTACAGCTGAGCAGGGGTCTGGAGATTGCAATTTTGAATTTAAGTCCCCTTTGGGGGAGCTGGGTCCAAGGAACTTCCTTGTAGCTGTAAGTTCAGGCAGTGGTAGGAAGGGATTTATGTCCTGCTGTCCCTGTGCGCTTCCCTATGTAATGGGCTGTGCTGCCCACCCCAAAGGTGTGGTGGAAGTTGAACGTGTGTCTCCTCATTATGTTCTCGGCTGCCTCTGCCAAACTGGTGAAAAGGGCCAGAAAGTGTGATCTGGGAACTTTTCCAGTGGGAAAATGGATGGGGGTGGGCACCTCCGTTTACACAAACCAGCTTTCAGTGAGTAATGAATTTGTGAGCTGGAGGTGAAAGGCACTGGGTCCTCTTATGCAGAAGTTCAGGTATCATGAAGAAAATTAACTGTCAAGTGTGCTGTGGGCATAGAAAAATTAATCATGAGTTTACACTTAAGGGTGATGAATACTATTCATGCTCAGAATGGTGTTGCAAATCAAGCGCTGCATATTGCACTTTGTATTTGCTAGCCTCTTCTTGTCCAGGGGGATGAAAAGCACTCATAACTGATTTAAATTGTTTCAGGTCCTGGAATTGTTTCACTTCACATTCTTCTGCTGGAAATCACTGTCTAATGGAAAGCAAGGGCCAAATGTAGTCACAGGACTAGTGGCGAGTATAATTTGGCTATAACCAGAAAAGTACAAAAATCTCTACATGTTGAGCTGAAGAACAGTTCAGTAAGTTCTATGTAGTCTTGTTCTCCAATTAGCCAGGTATAATTTTTTTTTCCTGTAGTCTCCTCTAAACTGTGTTGATGGACGTAAAAATAAAATATAGTTTTATGTTAATTAAAACTTTTCATTAGTTATGTAGGTCAGTAAGAAACAAAAAAGTAGTTCAAACTCCACCCTCCCTATGCTGCCAGTTTTTCTAATGAAATGTAATTAGCACTAATTGGTAAAACTACACTGATGGCTGGTTATTAATGTTTGTGTATTGGTCCCAGATGTGGTTTTATGGCTGTCAGTGCTAATGGCTCAGTGAAGGAAAAAGAGTCCTCCTTTCATATTCCTGTCATTTTCTTCAGGGTGCCCCCCCCCTTTCGAACAAGAGTGATTATGTTTAGGGAAGGGAAAACCTCTTCTTAAATCCTGACTTTGTGAGAAACTGAATGCCTTCAACTCTCGTTTGAATTCAGTAGGAGTTGAAAGCAGCCAGCACTTAGCATCTGCAGAATCAGGACCCAACTATTTTAGGGCTGCTTTTCTTGAGCCATCATAATTGCTAGTGGTTCAGAATTTATCAAAATAATTATCCTCCTAATTGCATACCTGTTCTTAAAAGCACACTCATGAGGCAACCCTCTCTTCTGAGCAATCACCTTAAAGTATTCTGTTTAGAATAATTGCATTCCTGCAATCCCTGCAATTACTGAATGGATGGCAATCACCTTCTTCAGGCAGACACAGGTGAGAAAGCTGGCCTTTTTAGACAGGGGGGAACTGAAGCGATGAAATCAAGATTTCCAACACAAAACTATCCAGAGAGGGGTGGGGTGGGGGGTAGCCTCTTGCAGAGTCAACCAAACGCAATGTCAAGAGGAGGAGCAGGGTCTCCAGGGGTGCTCTGGCAGGGACCAAAGCACACTTGGAAATGGATTAGAAAATACACAGGAACTCATTCACCCCTGAATATTAACAGTAAAATGTCAACATTAACACCTAAGAAGACAAAAAAACTTATCTGAAAAGCATCTATGTATTCTTAAACGGTTTAATAGTGTACGACTCCCCAGGTCACCCATGCACACCTTATTTTTCTGAAATCTAGGCTCATTAATATTTCTAAGTTAAAACTGAAATATAGCATACTCTAGGTACGAAGAAATTGCCTGAATGGTTTATCTCTTTCATAGAGGGGTAAAATCAGAAGAGTCATATGTTTGCTTGAAAATGCGTGAAAACTCGAGCCTGTTAAGAATACAAGAAATATTACATATCTTATGCCACTATCTTCGGTGAGGACACAACAAGGTCACTATTAAATCTTAGCCCTTAATAGTTTCGGGTCTTACAAGGCATGCAGAACTCCCCTTAGCACACCCCTGCGTTTCATTGGATGACGCTTGAATTATTTTTCTTGTTTGTACATGCAGAATTGTCTTTAACAACGTGATATCTGTGGGCTGGGGGATTGGGACGCAATAGTTCTTCCTTGTGGCCAACGAAAAAGGAAGCTGGTCTGTGGCCAGGAGGTCTGGAGGATGTATTGCAACAATATGTACTTGCAGCCTGGAAGGATGTTCTGCCAGCCAGATCTCAGTGCTAGTCATTGCCGTTTTATATTTTAAAATAATTTATTGCAGACTTCTGTGTTAAGCTGTTCTTTTCCCCATGGAAAGACCACCCCTACACGCATTCAACTGCAGCTAACCTGCCCTGATGGCTTTTTTAGCATCTCACGCTGCCAAAAATAAATTCTCTCATTACCCTCAGCTACAATCACCACTACACCCTTTTCATCCGTGCTGGAATCTAACTTAAGGATGAAACTTACCTACCCAACAGCCACATCACTAGGACAGTTCCTTCTGACCTTGTTTTTGAGCAGGTAAAATATGGAGAAGTATCATCTTAATAGGTAAAATGAATTTTAAAAAATACTTAATCAGACAAAGACACAGTGCCCAACATTTTGGTTACATTTTTGCTAGCAAATTAAAGGTGCCGACGACCGCTCTCATGCAGTGAGGCCAACCAGCACAGGATGGTTGATGTCCATATCATTAAAGTTCTTTACTTTCTGAAACTGAGCAGCTGTACACAAACCACCTATGGGGAATAGCCTCTGGCCTCTTGCATCTCCCGAACCAGGCTTGGAAGAACGTTAGGTAGCCCAAGTTAATGGTGTGATAACATTTTAAGAATACAGAGAAATGAGATTTGGTGTCCTCGAACTGTTTAATGTACCTACATAGATGGAGCTTCAGTGTCTATAGTGTCTGTACACTGACAAAAGCAAAGAGATAGAGGTTTGAGCTCCTTCAGACCAAGGTTTCCCAGTTCCTGGACGAGAGCTCTAACTGTTATGCTGCCCAGCAATAAATGTGGGCAGAACAAATTGCTCTGACCTAGTTTGCACGCAGTTTGCTTTGTGGAAAGCCTGAGTTGGCTGGCATCGAGGAGTGCCCTGATGCTGCAGGTCACACACAGCCCCATGTGTGTCTCCTGGTCCCGGACAGGCTCAGGCTCTGGAGCTGCTGAGCATGGGACGCTGCTGGAATAACTGCAATAGTGGGTGTCCAAAGGCTTCAGGTAAAAAAGGAAGAACCTAATGAATTTTGGCATATCCCAGGCTAAGAAAGGGCTGTTTCAGTCGTGGGAGGAGAGCCGTGTTGCAAATTTGGACTTAAAAGCCTCCCTTCCATTTGACTCCTACTTTAGACACTGAGCAGCAATTTGGGTGTGTCTACCCTATTTTCACTCACCGGTCTTGGTCCCAGATTGTCCGCACTGCACACATGTTAATGCATCCCCTAGCTCTTTTTTGGAGTGCACGAATTTGCTCCCTTTGAAACAATACCTGTCCGCAGTTCTGGAAATAATTTAGCCCAGAGACCTTCCCGATAAGCAGTGTGAATGAGACTACACCAGATTTGGCTCCCCTTGTCCCCCTTTTGTCCTGGCTTTGCATCCTTGAGCATCCTGGAGCACTTTCCCGTGCCGCGGCACTAGCCGTGCGACACTGACCATCAGGTTCCCACTGCAGGAGCACCATGCGGACTGGTGATGGCACAAGCTCTCGCCTTGTCTTGGATGCTTTGAACAGCACTTCCTGCACCTTCACACACACACAGGGAAAATTATTATATTGTATTAAAGACACGGGGTCAAATGCTGAGGGTGGGCATGGTCTTCATGTTCTCTAGTCCTGAGCAGAGTCAATGTGACTGCTCTTGTCACTTGGCCTGGAGTGAGGGACCACTTTTTGGGTTGGATGCATTTAGCTGCAATTTTTAATCTAGCCTTTTATCCAGCGCGGATCTCAGAATAAGAGAATCAAATAAATGAGTGCGCATGGGAAGATAAAAATAAGAGAATTAAATTGATGAGTGTGTATAGCAAGATAAAAATAAAATCCTGTAACTTCAAATATACGCACAATGTTTTACTCATGAAGAAGATTACAAAGCTCTGGGAGAAGATAGGCTGTAAGCCCACAAACAGCCAAAATCTAGCTGGGATGCCCACCCTACACTTGCTGGAAGCAGCCAGGAGCCTGCCGTGCACACCAGCTGGAGGGGAGCTGAAGCCCTCTCCCTCTGAAGGGGGCGAAGCCAGCCAGAAACGCTTCTCACCACATGGCAGCACCCACGATCCACCTCGAGGAAGTGGAGATCTCCCCCGGCTACCGGCACCGCCACAGTGTTTACATGCCCGAACAACAGGAACCTGCTTTTGGTGGGTGCAGATAAGTGCTGGCACTTTTTGTCATCCTTCTGGGGGATGGCTGCTAACAAGAGGCAATTTTAGCCACAGCGGCGTTACGGGGAGATGGAGGCAGCTCTGTGAAGGGTGTGTGGAGCAAAAAAACTTCACATCATCTCTCTGACTTGTTTCCAGCCTGTCTGCGCCAGCACTGGTGCAGGGTTATCCCCACCGGAGACAATCCAGGGTTAGCCCCTACAGGTTTGAGGCATGGTTGTAAACTTGCTTAAAATAAATAGCGGAGGGGCGACCACGTGTGGGAAGGCACAAAATCACAAAATCTGTGACTGTGAAACACTGGGGGAGATTGTCAGGGGACAAATTCTCCCGTATTTTACAGTCTATGCTGTGTAACAGCAGCTCAGAGCTTCAGGTCCAGCCTGTTGATCACTGCTCTGGCCCCGCTTCAGCTCAGGAGGATGTACTAAAATTGATTACAGGTGTCAGCTCTGGTCACTGAGCTGTTGTAGCCCTTCAGGCAATATACCCCTTCCAGAAACAAAGTCCAAGCCGAAGTGGAGCAGCTCCTTCCCCTTTGCCTCTCTGCGGTCAGGCTTGCCTCAGGCTCCATTCTCCTCCACCTCCTGCTGCTCCTGACTCAGTCTGGGCTTTGCCGGGCTGCAGGAGCCCTTCCCTGCTCTTGGCTGACAGGAATGCCCGCCAAATTCCTTCACCCACTGGGGGCCAGCCCCCTCAGCCCTTCAGCCACCGTCACCATCTTGCGCCCTACATCCACGCGCTGCTCAGCAAGAGGTGACTTTTTATAGTTCATTAAGGTTTTGAAGAAGAGCCGCCGCACAAGCGGACGTTGATTCCCTGGTGCCGTTTGGAGTGGTGGTACTGCCACTCACCTGGGGCGGCTGATGGACATCCAGAGCGCTTGGTTGTCCTTCCTCAAGCTAAATGGCATTGGGAGCATACCCGTGGGGAAAGGAGCAAACTGCAGTACCAAGGGTTAAGTTGTACCTATCAACGCTGATAGACATTATTTCATTCCTCTCTTCCTCTTCGGAAGGCCAGTATGTATGTGGGTGTAATGCCCCCATCCATGTTGGAGGCAGATTTGTAACCAGGACTTTGCATTTTAATTGGTGCAAAACAGGAATACCGCTAGCTCGTTAGGGACAGTATCTTTTCTATTTTGATTTCAAAAATTAAAGCTACCAAACCAGTGACATAANTGTAACCAGCACTTTGCATTTTAATTGGTGCAAAACAGGAGTACTGCTAGCTCATTAGGGACAGTATCTTTTGCTATTTTGATTTCAAAAATTAAAGCTACCAAACCAGTGACATAAAAATAAAAGATCCCCCTATTACAGGTAACAGGAATCGCTGCATTATTGCTCTGTCCTGCCACTTGTAGTAACCAACAGCTTATTGCCTTAGAAGAATCATCTCTATCACATAATTGTGTCTGTGTTGTATTTGCTCAGCTTAAGAGACCTATTACTAACCTGAACTCCCTCTTTGGGCTTGCTGGGGAGGTGAAAACTCACATGGTCAGGAAATGATGCTTGGGTGAAAAGGCTCTATAGTTTCCAAATTTTCCTGTTTAAAAGGAGCGGCAAAGGTATCTCAGAGTTAAAACACTCTCTTAGCTGAAAATTGGCCACGTACTTTTCCTTTCTTAACAGAAGACCTGTATTTCATGATGAAATGACCATTTTCTCCAGGGGAGAGTAAAGAGATAAAGAACTACACTTCTTACACTGCTCCTTGAACTGAAACACGATGCTCTGATTTGAGCTAAAATCCCTCTTGAATAGCCTTACGTTTTAACTCAGAGGAGACGGCATCAGGTAGCTGAGACACTTGAAAGCAACTCCAGTTGTACGTATACCTTTACCAATATTGACTATTAACTTCGAAGCATCCAGATGTGCTGTTTCCACCTGCTGTTAGCAGGAGCCCATGTATCTTTGGGTATGGGTTTGCACTGTGCGCAGATGTGTTTTGTCACAAACGTGTCTTCTCTTATCCCCCATTTTCTTCCCCTCGCTGCGTCCCAGGATTGTGCTGGACACCTTAATCTGCTTCACAAACACCTTCTCCGCAACCTCCTCAGCTAGAGGAGACCCTCCGCTGCCTCCGAGCAAGGGAAGGCCTGCAACAGCCAGTGGAGGGTGAAGGGGCGATACCCCTAACTCAGTGCACTGTGAATGGCACCAGGAAACACGGGGCTATACCACAGCTGTTTAAGCCATGAGACAAGTGTCTGATTCAGTGATTTGTGGCAGTGAATTTCACAGATTGACTAAACCCAGCTGGGTGCTGCTTCCCAACAGGCAAATTGCTCCAGCCGGCAGGCCCGGGTGTACTGCCTCTCCCCAACGGCAGCTGACGGGGCGAGAGCGCTCCGAAATACACCTTCTCACTCCCACAAACTGTGAATGATGCGGCACTGCCATCACCACTGATAAAACCGCACCTCGCATCTAACGTTATGCCTACCTGACGAAGCACGGGGCGCCTTAGAGATATGCTCCCTCAGAGCTGCCCGTCGTGACACACACACACACACACCCACCCACCCACCCACCCCTCTTTTTGTAGTGATAACGACCAGAAACTACCAGCAGCGCCAGCCTTAACTTCGCGTTTCTCTGCCCTTGCAAGCGTTTGGGCGCCCCCGGAGCGGGGCAGTGAGAGGAGCCGCCCCCCCCCATCCCCATCCCCATCCCCATCCCCATCCCCATCCC
>RSEF01000003.1:22310004-22375821 GCA_003993805.1 Himantopus leucocephalus
ACATGGGCCCACTTCTCAAGCTTGTCCAGGTCCCTCTGGATGGAAACCCGTCTTTCAGGCGTATCAACTTGAACAACTCAGCTTGGTGTTTTCTGCAAACTTGCTAAGGGTGTGCTCAGTCCCACTGACCATGTCATTGATGAAGATAGTGAGCAGTACTGGTCCCAATATGGACCCTGAGTGACACTATTTGTCACTGGTCTCCATCTGAACATTGAGCCATTGACCACTACACTCTGGATGCAACCATCCAACCAATTCCTCATCCACTGAACAGTCCACCTGTCAAATCCATCTCTCTCCGATTCAGAGAGAAGGATGTTGTGGGAGACTTTTTCTGCCTATGTATTCAAGCCCTCACCATTCATTTAAAAGTAGGGAATAAGAAAGATAGTCTAAACTCACTTGAGGCTTGCATGCATACTAGTCTTTATGTGACGCCTGCTTTTCACCTTTGGCCAAATCATCTTTTCATGTTATGAGATTCACTTGATCTGAATTATTCATTAGTTAAAGGTTATTTCCTATAGTATGGAAATTCCTCCTCCCACAGGTTCTTATAAGTTGTCTTTTTTTTCAAATATATTTCTTAGCATCAGATAATGATTCAATAATTTTAGATATTTAGGTATGTATAGCTTGAAAAAATACCCTTCTTCATTGTGCAATGAGTCTATGCAGTTCATTTTCATTTCCATTTCTGAAATTGTCTGTTGTCTTTCTTAAACAGATGAAAGAAGGTAGTTATTTCAACATCACTCTGCAATTGTACTAAATTAAAAAATGAAAATTCATATCCTATTGATTGATAATGGCAAAATAGTACCTAATATTTATTCTCTGTAAATTACTAAAAAAATAATGTTGAATACACAATGTTTCTATTGCAATGTTATAGTTAAGGGAATATAAGACAACATTGTGAATCTTTGAAGCAATAAAGATGAGCAGTTTATGTTCTATACCTTTGAAACAGCATAAACAATACTTAAGATTAGTTTAATTTAGAAATGACAAAGAAAACATATTGTATGTTTCTCTGTAAGGTAACATCATTTGACAGTGTGGAAAGAAATTGCATTTGGGGGGGTACTGTTTTTCACTAAAAGGGGTCAACCTTAAAAACGTGGTTAGTCATCACTGTACCTATAGACAGCAATGGACTCCAGGTTAGATACTATCACTTTTAAGAGAGAATTTAAAGCCGCAGTTGCTTATCTCTCAAAATGTCAGCTCAGGTTTCCCCAGCAGTCCAAAAGACAACACAGTGTGAAAAATCATTAGGAAAGGAACTGAGAATAAATCAGAGAAAACTTTGTGATGTTAACAGTAGCTATTGACTCCACATCTTGAATATTATGCACAGCTCTGGCTACTCCATCTCAAAAAGAAAATCCTTTAATTAGAAATGTACAGAGAAAATATTAAGGATGATGAGGCATTCTGTGAAAGTGAATTATTTTAAACTCAGTAGACAGAATAAATATTCTAGAAATCGGATCTTCTAACTGAAGAGCGCAAGAGGCAAAGAAGTCTACATATCCCATGCATATGCAGAGAATGATCAGGAAATACTTATTCTCAGAACAGAACAGGGAAGACATCTTAAAACATAGCAAATCTTAAGACAGAAAAAAAGGAAAGCAATTTTTTTTTTTTTTTATACAGAGGATGACTGCATTGTGCAATGCATTGTTGAAATATAACAAAGACAACAAAACATATCAGATCTTAAAGGAGAATATCTATTGCTGGACATCATGTTTAAACATAATAGTCTAGATGCAGCCACTGAATTAAAAGGCTTTGAACTCTTGATTCCCAGAAGCTGAGTGATATATTAGGATTACTTTTTCCTTAACTAAAACATAAGAATCTCATACTGTTTACACTCAGAATCATCATGCCAGACGGGGTGGTCTTATTGTCAGACCAATCAAGATACTTTTAAATATTCATGACAAAATGTTTCAGTGTCTTAATTTGGCCTGAATTTCTATTTATTCCATTTGTCATAAACTTGGGTAGCTTAGACTAGTTGGAGTGTATGCGGTTCCTTTCCTTAGAAAAGAAACTCAGAATGAGATAACACTGAACTGATGAGAAAAGTGCTTTAAAGATCTCCTGTCCTTTTTTTTCTTAAGAAATTATAAAAATATTTAACTCAGAAAAGAAAAACAAAATAAGAAGCAAGAATTTCTTTCTGAAGTAGGTGTGTCTGTATCTTCTAACGGAATATCTGTGCTATACTCAGAAGTACGTAAATCTCTTTCCAATAAGTATCTCTAAGCCTTGATATATCCTGTTGGTAGTAAGGTATAAGTTAATTTTGATGCAGCAGAAAGCATTCAGTCATTGCAAAGAGCAGCTAACACACATGGAGAAATACAGCGTCTTTAGACTGCAGAAATGGTTAAGATAGCCAAAGGAGAGCAACATTTGCATTGCATTCATACTGAGATGTTAAAATATGAATGGAGGAGACAGATTGCATATTCCAAAGTATTGGAAAAAACCTGCCTGACAAGGCTCCTTAGAGTGCAGAAGGTGTATTGCTTTCTGTGAAAAAACATATAACTCATACAATTGATCACAAACAATTTTAATTGGATTTTTTCATTCACTTTCATATTGCAAGCAGGAAAATGAAACACTCACAAAAGGCTATTTTCTCTCAAACAAATGTGTGATCCTGGTGGATTTAGTTACTTAATTTGGTAGCAACTGTACAAGATAAAGCATGATACTACTAACAACGGCAAGGCTAGCATTAAGCTTGCATTATACTGCTACAGACTTCCATAGCACCAGAAACTTAATGAGAAGCAGCAAACTGAGAAAGTGACCTACATTCATTCACAAATTAGGTGATTGCTCATTTGAGAATATTTTGCTGAGGTAAATTTCAGATAGTCTTAGTAGATCCACCCTTAAGAGCTGAAGAGCATACGTGGCTAATCTCCAAGGTCTCTTCTAGAAATGATCTTGTGATCAAACGGTATATTTCATCATATCTCAATGAAGAATCCAAATAAATCTTTAAAAGTTGTGATTTTGCAAGGATTAAATAATCATCTGTTTGCAGAGGATATCTGTATCCAACCAGAATGTCTACAGCTAAGCTATAGAGGAAGGAAAGGATAAGACAAAGTACGAGATTTTATTCGGGGAAAAAAAAATACTGTAAAAGAATTTTTGTATCAATTGCTTTTAAATGTCCACCCATAGCATTCAAAAGTACTCATAAACCAGATTCATAATTCTAGTGCTACAACTCATGAGGACACCCTTCCATGGGTTGATCAGAGCAGTTGTGATGACTATAGTCCAGAGACCTGAAACTGTCATAATATATAACCGATAAGTCATCTTTCCTTTTTTTTTTTTTTCCACAAGGATAGGACAGCACTGCTGCATGGCTGGATCAGATTCATCCAGATGATTTATTCTTTAGATCAGCCTCAAAGGCTTGTCTTTTTAGTAGGGAAGGAAAATTTTATCTGAGGGCTCAATTTTGAGAAAAATTTACTATATTTCCCTGAGCTTTGTCACACTGAACAGTTAGAGTCACACTTGCAGGATACTATGGAAGAAGTCTGAGCAGAAGGACCAGAATCTGGCAGTTTCCTCAGGAAACTACCATTAGGGCTAAAAAATCACATAGGGCACTTGAAACTTGAAACAGATGTACTTGGGAGTTAATACTCATCTGAAAAATATGAAAGTTGCCCTTGAAGCCCATATCTATACATACATATTGGGAAAAGGAGAATGTCTATACTGCTTTTTGAGCAGAACACTTCCTCAGATGTTTTACTATAGCAACCGTGAATTTAATAGAAGAGCTGGAAAGTGTTACTTCTCTGTGTTGGAGGGGAAGCAGCTCTGAAACAGGATTAAATTACAGAAATCATCAAATCACTGCATCTAAATGAAATTAGACAACACATCTTGTTTGGGTATCACTCAAAAACCAGGAATATTTAATACAACTTATATTCATGGTGCCTATATATTTTCAAATGGTTAAAAACTCACACTGAGTTAGGGCACTCAGTGTGAAGCACTTCTACATGAAAGGAAATTGACTTGAAGGGGGGTACAGAAGGTGAGACATTTTAAAAAAATAATTGATATGCATGTGATATTTGCATTTCCTATTAACCTTCACTTGAACAAACAGAAAACCTTCAAAGTGGTGAAGGGCTCAGTTCAATTTGCCTGTTTATAAAATTTAATTTAACCAAAAAGCTGCAAGAGAGCAGAAGCTGAAACAAAGTCTACTGCTGATTGGTTTAATGTGAGGAACCTGAAATTGATGTTGACATTTTTCCAGCCTGGAGCAATCACTACACTGCATCTCTTAATTGGCTACCCAAGCGCCTCTCTTTCTCTCACACAGTGGTAAACTCACGCTTGCAGCTGCAGGAATCTCCTGTTGTAAATACTTACATGGAAAAACCAATCAAGCAAAGAAAAGACTCCTCATCCTGGATAATCCAGTTAGTCTTTTAGATAACTGTCAGCTTCGCAAAAATTTTTGGTAACCTTCTCCCTTGTGTGAGAGCATGAAGTATGACATTATTAGCTTAATGTGCCAGCTTGGAAAATGTTTAAGGCATTATGGTACAGTCACAATATTATCTACTAGACTGAGCCAGGTTTATTAACAGTGACAACCATAACAACAATAAAAGGCATGCAAAACCAAATTCAGTTATCAGACCCTTATAGGAGGTTTGCAATGACAATAGATTTTTTTTCTAAAAGATTTACTTTTCCATGAAAATGACCTGGTGTTTTTGTTGGTTTCACTCAGTCTTTCTATTAACACCAACAGAAGTTCAGTAAAANATTAACACCTACAGAAATTCAGTAAAATATTATTTTTTATGTAGAGTGCCTTTGTCTGATGACAGCGTCTACAGTCACTGTCAGACAACATTGGGAGCTGCATTAGAAATTTTGTTACAAATTTTTTTCCCTAAATCTTCCAAATAAATTCCTTCCTGTCTGCAAATTCNCAAATTTTTTTCACTAAATCTTCCAAATAAATTCCTTCCTGTCTGCAAATTCAAACAAAAGTCACAGTCCCTTGCTGCAGAGACTGTCAAAATGGATGTAAATTATGTCTCATGGGGAATGTGTAAAAATTGTTACGTTTGGGAACTGTCCCTAGGAAGAAGTTCAGCTTCAGAATTTTACCTCTTATTGTCAATATAGATCTGTGCTTCCCCTCCAATAACAACNCCTGTGCTTCCCCTGCAATAACAGCGAGAAAAAACCCAACCAAAAAAAAAAGCCCAGTAACTCCTTCCAATACAAGGCTTCTTTTCTGGAAAATGAAACTAAATAACTTTGTGATAGCTGCACTAGTAGAAGTACACAGATACTTCACTGAATGAATGTTTGTGTGAATGTCCACTTACATCAGGTATGAGTCATCTGGAGAAATATTTTCTGTCTAATCCTAAAGTGTGGGGTTTTTTCCAGAAGCACATGGATTGATTGTTGGAAAATACATTACTTAAAAAAATTTTAATTTGTGAAAGTGATTGAGTTTAAAAAGTTACACTAGGCAATGTGGTCTAAAGAGTTTTAAGTTGTCACACTAAACTTTTTTTTGTTTATAATAGGAACTTTTGTCACAAAACATTTGGGTTTTACCATTTTAAAATGAGGTTACTTAATAAATTAAGAAATGAATTTATTGCACTAAGACTACAAGAAGAAAAATAATTTTTCTTTGTTCCTGTCTGTAACTTTTCTTGGCAGCACTTTCTATTCAGGGCTCTTCAGAAATTTACATTTCTTTGCAACCTCTTAAAGTTAGGATTTGGGGATTTTCACAGATCTGCTTCACTATTCATGTATCACAAAACTTATACAAGGTATGGAAGAGACAACCCAAACTTTTTATTAAAACAATGTCCAGCGTGCAAATTAAAATATAATTTTAATAGCTTAAACTCTAGCTACATGATAGATCTAAAGAAATAACCATTAACAGAACTTCTACCTGTAGTCATATATAGTAAGCTGCTCTTGAATGTGTCCACTGAAAACCTTATCAACAATCTGAAAGAAAACAGGAATACTGGCAAAACATCTAAAGTTTGCAGACATTGCTGGAGTGGCAACTATAAAAGGCAGGTTATTTCCTTTGGCTAAGACACATTCATGTATATGTTTCAATACAGTTAAATGAAAAGACATACATCTGTGAACTAAAAATACAGGTCTCACCTGTACTAGGTGAAACTGTTTCAAGTATCAGCAGGAAAAACATGGTGGTTTTGATAAGTGAGATGAGGATGATGGAACCATAATAAAATAATCTAATTTAGTCTGTAATTAGATTTTGAAATTACTGAAATGCACGTGCCTTAGCAAAGTGATGCAGACCACTGAGACAATGAAGAAAAGACATTGCAAAGAGCTGTGTAGAAAGCTTTGCTCTGTGTGTAGGCAATTCACAATTTGCTAAACCTAGACCCAGCCATTGAAATAGGAAATTTCCCCTGGGAAGCTGTAGTATTCCTGAATAAGTGTGGCTCAGTAATAAACCATTATAACCATCTTCAGTGTTTCACACCTCTCTGTTGGGATACAAACTCTGAATCAAGGTAAGGTACGTTTCTAAAAATATGGGTTTGATTCGCCAGATGTCATCAGCTTGAAATCAGAATCACTTGGTAATAGGTTGCTAATAAACGAGAGTTCATGCTAAAGTAAAATAATATTCACCCTTATATTTTTTAATCTAATAATCCACGAAAGAATGGTATGAAGCTAGTGATAAAAATTGTGTTGTTTAGCTAGTAAAGTAGAATTCAAGACAAGCACTCTATAGGAAAGAGTTTATTTCTTCATTACAGATATTTGGATTGTTCTCTCACACTTGTTCTTCAGAAAACTCAACGCCTTCTGTAGTCTCCCAGGAAAATCTTAGAAAGATATCATCCTACAAGCGTGACTGAAAGGAAGCCTCTGGTGTTTTTAATCCTTTTGACATCTGTGACATCTGTTTCACACCCTTTCATTAAGTAAGCTGTGAAAACCATTGAGCTAAATGTGAGCTATATACACTTGCCTTGGACCATGTTAACAAAACAGAGTTCAGTGACTCTGTCAAGAATTTATTCTCTTCTTACCACAAGCAGTCACTTCAGCTAAAGCAATTCATTTAGAGCATATACAGATATACACAAAATAATTATTTTTGCATATATATGGGGGAAAAAGCAACACAACAACCCCCCCCAGTATTGTTTTCTTTTGCTGTAGTCTAGAATTTTGCCCAAGCCCGTGTCTCACAACTAGAGGATTAATAAAATCATGATATTTACAAATTGTTTTAAATCCCGTAGCTTTGAGTTCGATTTTTGCATTCTTAGATGCAAAGATTTCCTTCTGATTAATTAATATCACTTTTGATTTCCTAGATTATCCTCCATTTATGAATTAATGCAGTCTGTGTTTCTCATAAAAATAACTGTCACCATTTTATGTAGGTGGCATGGAAGGGGAGATAAAACAGAATCTTTCAGAGGTCAAAAGTGGAACAGGAAGAAGATAAGACGTTCAAAGGCAGTTGGTGGGGAGGAACAATCATTACTATGGTTTCTCATTCTGGAAGATGTACATATAATGTCAGATGGGAATGACTACTGTACGAACATTTTGAAGCTACATGCAGCTGGAAAGGGCTGCTGTTCATAAAACAGAAACCCCTTTAAAAATGAGAAGTTCGACACACCTAATGGCTTGTTCCTCCTTCACCCCAAGGTTTAAGTCATAGATCAATCATTTATGTAGTTCAACTAAGCAGAGCAGAGCTCAAGAGAGAGATTCAAAGATCTTGACATTTTATTACCTTACACTCTCAATTTCAAAACCAGCCCAACTGTCCTCAAACCAAAAGGTGTCTAGGATAAATTTTCCTGAGAATGCTTGAGATATTAAACAAATCCACAAATCCCTTGCGCTCTTTGGAAAACAATTCCAATAGTAACAATCAACAAAATCTTCACACATCAACAATCAACAATCCTCACACATACTGTTTATTATGAATAGTCTGTCTGAATTCAAATATCTTTCCTTTATGTGTGAGATTTTAGGTATTTTAGACTATATATTCCTTAGCAGGCTTCTCATAGCCCATATTCAAAAGCAAAACTGGTCAGATTTTAATCCTTACAAATACCCCTCCAGTGAGTATAACATGGCAGGCACTATGCCATGATTATTGTGATAAGTTTGTATGAAATCTTTCTATGGACTGAAACTTTTAATTGCAAACACAGGAGAAAATAAAATAATCTTTAGGTACAAGACATCAAGTGGATTTCATTGTGATTTTTCATGGTGAGGTAACATAATAGGATTATCAATGTTTCAATGTTTTAACACTGAAGAGCTCTCAGACATGCTGTCAGAAGCCGCATCTTTTCTAAAGTATAAATGCTTTTTTAAAAAAAAAAAACATATTAGTATTACTTAGCTTGGTCTGATGCACGAATAGCAAAATATTTCTTCCTGATGATTTTTTAGTCATAATAATAAAACCGGATCATAAATAACAGCAAAATAAGCTTTTACAGAGTAAAATAACATTCAATGAGCTCTTACCTTTCACTTTAAAGCTTTGTATTCACTAGTGCAATTGAGAAATCTATCAATATTTTAATGAGTTTGACATGGGAGAGAAGAGCAATACCAAAATCAAAGGCTGAGATTCAATGCTACTACAATTTTAGTTTCTCAGTGCAAGCCATCCAAATCTGATAAGTTTACAAATTTGGCCTGGAAATACTGTAAACAAGAGAGTCCCTTGTGACACAGGCAGTATTTTCAACCTTTTCTTAAACTCAGGAAAGCATCTCTGGTTCTTCTATGGTATCTTCTGTCAAAAGCCTCTGTACTTTTTAAATATACTATACTAACTTGCCTGAATATTGCAAAGAGTGTCTTTAATTTTAAATGTAATTGAAAGTTTGAATTATGTGCCTTTTAATTAAAATTTGTTTGGAAGTTGTTCTTGAAAGTAGTATGACAGAGGAAGTATGAGATAGAGAACACAGCATATCAAATTAACAGTTTTCTTTATGTGCTCTGCTCCTGCAATTCTTGTTTTTTTGCAAGAACAGGGGGTTTATGGTAAACTTTGTTGCAAATGTACAACTCCTGACTTACTTATTTAAGGCCATGGTAGACAAAAAAGCCCAAACTAATTGAATATAGATTGCCAGTTCACTCAGTAAAGTGAAAGAACATGTAGCAAATTGCATGACCTATGTGAAACTCATTTGAATTATGTGGCACAATAATTTCCCTGTGTCAGTCTACTGACTGGCACTTCTTTATGAAAATGTCAAGTTGGAGTTCGCAGTTGTATCTTCACTTAAAAGTAAGAAGCCATTTTCTCATCTTTATAGTTGCAAAAGACATTCTGAGCAAATATGAATCAAGAACAACCAGAGAATGATGTCTGTCAGTTTTAATCTGAGACACTAAAACCTAGTTATTAAAGTGTTATCTCTTCCCATACCTCAGTAATTCTTTGATATGCAATATTAATTTATCTTACCTTCTGCAGATTCAAATGTAAATGTTCTAAACCTCAAATTCTCCTCGTACAAACTCATATTCTGTCCCTGTACCTTCCTCTTCGCCTTTTAGCTAAGGATAAGGTTTTATGAAAAAGCTGGTCTTGTTGACCAACTGGATAGTAACATAAAAGGCCCCTGATGCTCATCTGACTATGCACTGAAGCCATGAAAAGGCATAAGACATCAAAAGCTAACATTATAATAAAGAGTCAATATTTTATTGAATGTTTGGTGCCCTAAATCACTTCAGAATCAAACAACTGTCAGTGCCAGCAAGTGGAAAGGGGTAGGAAAGATTATCCAAGAGTGCAGAGAAGAAGAGCCAGAGGGGTTAAATCATTCAGCAATTACTTGCTTTTGGATCAGCACAGCTCTGTGGCAAATCACAATAGCCTGAAAAGTCCTAGTTGGGAAACTAGTACCCCTCCAGTGAGGATTAAAGCGAGGCAGGCTTCTACAGGGTAATTCCGATCTCAGGCAATTTCAACCACCTCTGAATGAGCCTGTCTCCTTACAGAGCAAGACTACCACATGCAGCTCCTTAACTTAGTGACTAAAGTTGGGTGGTGAATTGAGACCTACCCTCTACTTCTGACCTTAAAAAATGTTTTGCTGTCTGTGTTCTCTTTTTCCTCCATTATTTGTTTAGCCTGCAGAAATTAGGGCTGCTTTGACATGAATTCACTGTTAAATGAAAGCAGTTCTTCATGTCTTCACCAGAGAGAAAAACGGGGAAAATTTAGTGCTTCTTCAAAACTGTCATTAAAGTCAAAATAATGTTAATGACTGCAGAAAATCTCACGCTCACTATAGTGCTATAACCTCTTTCCTTTAACAAACAGTACAATCTAAATGAAGGGCTTCAAGTTCAAGACTTAATTATTGCACCTTGTTCAGCAATTAAAAGGGAATTGCAAAAAAGATACTACGGTGTATGTCACAATTAAACATGCATTTTACAATAGTATTTTTGCTCCTAATTCTTTCTTATAATGATGCTGATCAAAGCAATAGTAGGAAGTGAAAATTGTCTTTAAATAGAGGTGACTAACCTTTAACACAGACAACTTGCAGCTTCTTAAATCAAATCAAATCTTTATGTGACTAGAAAATTAATTATAGCACTATGTTCTTATGTATATGAAACCTATCAGCGGTGCTGTGGTGCATAATAAGACAATCTTAAGACTCTAGCTTATACACAGGCATCTTTTCCATCACAGATGTTTTACGCCTGTGGAGATAAGTGCATTGACAACCATATTCTGCTCTAAAAGCTTTGAAATTAGAGCCAACAACAGACAGCTTTAATGGCTCTGGGATAGTTTCATGATCACCCCAGATAAGAAAAAGTGAACGCATAATAGCAGAATTGCACATCCTTTTCACGTTGGAAAGTAACTGTTTCATATGTGCACTACATTTATTTGTTGGAAGATGCTTCTTTTAAGCTCTATTTCAAGAAGAGAGTGGTTATATTTAATCACCACTGTGGTTCCAATTTGAGATTGTTACTCTACTATCACAATGCTTCCACTGAGACCTGCAGTACCTTCTCCTGGAAAGGTTCAGTAAGAGTCACTGTCAGAGTTTCAATCAAACCCAGAACCAAATTCAATTCAAATATCAGCTACCTACATCCTTAAAATCACCTACACGATTTCAGCAAATTCTATTTCCTTTCTTTAAATGTATTCAGGGTTCTTTACTAAAGTCTCTTAGCTTTAGTTGCTGCTATACAGTCTCAATAGCTTTTAAAGGTTTACCTCTCTGCATATCACATATCAATCATATAGCAAAATTGCATGCTTCTGTGTGCTACAACGTCCAAATTAACCTTTATGCTCTATTGTACTCTGAAACAATGAAAGGGGGTTCCTGTGCCTACAGGGTTTATACAATAAGGACTACCAAATGGATTATCTCAGGTGAAGTTGAAAAGTATGTCTTTTTTGTATGATGGTGATGAAGAAGAGGAAGAATGTGACACGTTTCTTTTATTGCATAACTCCAAAATATCATCAGAATCAGGACCTCAGGGAACTTTTCTTCAGGCAACAAAGAAAAGACAATTAATGTTTTGTTGCATATGAACTGTCCCCATGTGCCACTGTTTGCTTCTCACAATGCCAGCAATATATTAAACTATAAGGTGTATTTTTTGTTTGATGTAGCATATTACTAGAGCCACTGAACCAAAACTTCATGAGCTAAGCAGTCTGCAGTAGACTTTACTTGATATCAGATTCTTCAATTTCTTCCAGTTACTGAACAATCATTTTCTAAATTTCTTTCTCAAAAAAGTTAAAACAAATAAACTGTTACTTAGAGCAAGGTTTAAATGTCTGTCTGATTTTCCTGTTACGGTCTTTCATAGCCCTTGGATCAAAGTGCTGTGACAAAAATCACAAATTCTCTCTACCCCACCTTCATGTCACCACCATACCACCAATTAACTGCAAATACAATAGTCAATATATTTTATCTAGGAATAAATGAAAAGCCTGTAACTTTCAAGGTCTGGATTTTCTCTATAGAAATATTATGCAGTGGCAACAGCAGGAAGATTTCTAGTAGAGATCCAGGGGAAAAAAACCCAACAGTTTCCTTTCGTTTTTTATGTCTTGTAAGAAACAATTAATCAGATTTTTTGTTTGTTTGTTTGTTTCTTGTTACTTTCAGAACTGTTAAAGACAATCCACACTAGTCATACATTTAATATAAGAGTAAAGAGGCGATAGAAGATAATGGACTAAACCTCCAGCTCAAGACTCAAGACAAGATACGTTTATTTGTGATTTTGTCTACAACATCCTTAAATAATTTAACTGCTGTATCACGCTTTTGCATTAAAAACTGACATATTAATTATCATTTTACAGGATCATTAGGCTTTCATACCAACAATGAAGACCTAAATATTTATTACAGTTAAGTATAGCCCTCACATCAGTAGTATCTAATCTCACAATGATCCAGTCCCATACAGGGTACACCACACCTTAGCTCAGAGGCAGTAGTACCAGTAATACAAGCCAATGTGAAACTGCACCACCCATTTTGTGCATGTTTATTTTGACACATAGGCATAAATAGGCATAAATATACCCAGAGCACAGTACTGAAATGCAGCTGATGGTGGAAATGAATGTGAATGGCATCACCGAAGCAAGCTACATCTAACTTATGCAGATGCACACCACCACTAAATGCACAACGTTTGGAGGAGAAAGTGAAGAATACCCTACCTAACTTGAAACTGCCATTAATATTCATAAGAGAATATAACGATGCATAAAACTAAACTTTAATCAACACCACACACCTCCTTAGTGGTAAATGACCCTGCATGGAAAAAGTAAACCATCGCCTGAATTGAAAACAAAGCTTCCTTTTATCTTGTTCATTTTCAGACCCACTAATGATCACTAAATCCTAGGCAACTAATGGTGTGAAACAATTTAAGTGCTAATCAGACATCAGTAAAAGAAAAAGCTTACTGACAACCTGCAGTGGTGATGTCTAATCTGTGTTCATTTGTAATCAAATTCTACCGTGACATTCCAGTATTGTCACTGAAAAATTACAAAAATCTCTTGTGTGCAACATTAAAGGACTGTTTACATTGTTTTGAGGGCTTTGTGCTAGATCAAGCAAAAGGGAAGGAAAAAAAAAGGAAAGGAAAAACACCTCAGAAAGGTGTAAGAAATGTATAAGAGGAAGTTAGGAACTGGAATGCGTCCCTGTAAATTTTACAACTGGGCTATGAAAATCATTTAACTGGAAAGCAGATTTTCATCTGGATAATGTCAACCTGAGTTGTGGATGTCAGATTTTCAAACACTGATTAACCATAATAATATGTTTAGTGGAAACTTACCAGGTTGACAAACTTCTGAGCAAATCCTCCTTACATGGCATGTAGCAAGTACCTGTGACAGACCTACTAACTTGCACCATGAGCTCAACAGGAACCTTGCACTCCTAAAGCTGACAGAAGTAGAGTGGACACACCAAACACACGTACAATGATTCTGTTTCAGGGCAAACTCTAGTAAATAGAATACTCCTCAAGGTTTTTATAGTGTGTTGGAGATCTTTGTAACACAAAATAGAAAAAAAAATCCATTAGAAGTATTTCTGTTAAAGGAAAAAATCATGGGACATTTAAATATTCCTATTTTTCATTCCAGATCAGAAATATTTGTAAAAACTTTGGCTCAATATCAGAATTTTCTTTTTCTAGCTCTCCAGCAGCTTTGTAATTGAAAAGATAATAATCTCTGCAATCATGTGTATATTAATATATCTGTACCTTTTACCTGAATTTTCCACCAGAAAGCAAAAATAGAAAAATGTCACTCTAAAAAAAAAAATAAAATATTCTGTTTATCATATGCAAAGATCAAGGCTGTGCTACTGGAGAGGGAAAACTATTATGGCAGTTACATCTCAGAAAAGAGTCTGTGGTCACATTGGTAATTCTTTGAAATCACCAGCTTTAGATATATATTAGTAACCCAATACAAATCTCAGCTATTAACAGAAATGGGACTGGGAACAAGGTAGAGGTTTACGCAAAATTTTAGTTCACCAACATCTGTCCTGGTCTCTCATATGTAGAGCTCTGATCTTCATCTCTCAAGAAAGACAGAGTGCAACTAGACAAGGTGCAGAAAAGAGCAACTAAAATTAATGAGGAGATGAAGCATTTACCTTTCAAGAAGGGAACAAAAAAGCTGTGACTCTCTGTAGAGAGAGAAGGGTGAGAGAGGGTATGACTGAGGCTTACAAAAAAAAAAGTCAGTGGGTGAAGTTAATGCAGAACTCCTATTCATCAAATATCACAGCACTAGAAGTAGAGGACTTGCAGTGAACCTAGTAGATCTATCTAAAATAGGGTTTTTTTTGTTAAAAAAAAATATATTTTTAATACAGCGTGTGTTAAACTTTTAAAATCTACTGTTACAGCAGATTGTGGAGGCAGGAAGAGAAGGTTCAAAGGGATTAAATTTCTAAATAAGAGATCTGTAAACAGACAGTAAAGGGAGAATGTAGGAACGTATTGTCTATTCTATCTATGCTATTGATAGTAAGCCCTGGGTAGTTGAAAAAATGGCTCAAAAATTTTAGTGTTCCTAAGTAGATCCTTCTAAAAGACATTGTTGCAGATAGACTAGTGGCCAAGGTGGACTGCTGTTTAAACCTAGCAGGGAACTACAGTTCTTATCACAAAAGTTTCTATACAAATGAAACACAGGGAAATCTTTCCTTGAACTACAGAAATGGAAAAGCATGCATATGCAAAACCAGTTCTAGTAGCCTTAACTACATCCTTTTGAAAGGTTTTTTATAGAATCATAGAATATCCTGAGTTGGAAGGGATCCATGAGGATCACCGAGTCCAACTCATGGCTCCACACAGGGCAACCTAGAAATTAAACCATATATCTAAGAGCATTGCCCAAACTCTTCTTGAACACCGACAGGCTTGGAGCTATGACCACTTCCCTTGGGAGCTCTTTCCGGTGCTTGACCACCCTCTCAGTGAAGAACCTTTTCCTAATATCCAATCTGAACTGATGCAGCTTTAAGCTACTCCCTCGTGTCCTGTCATAGGATGTCAGGGAGAAGCTATCAGCACCTCCATCTCTTCTCCCTCTCATGAGGAAGTTATAGACAGCAGTGAGGTCTCCTCTTCTGTAAACTGAACAAACCTGGTATCCTCAGCCACTCCTCATAAGTCATGCCTCTAGTCCTTTCCCAATCTTTGTTGCCCTCCTTTGGACACATGCTAACATTTATATATCCTTCTTATATTGTGGAGCCCAAAATTGCAGATAGTACTCGAGATGAGTCTGCACCAATGGTGAGTATAGCAGGACAACCACTTCTTCTGACAAATTAACTATAATGTGCTTTATGCACCCCAGGCTATGGTTGGTCATTTTGGCCACCAGGGCACATTGTTGACTCGTACTGAGCATACCATCAACATAAACCCCCAGAGCCTTTTCTGCAGGGCTGGCCTCAAGCCTCTTGTCCTCCAATCTATACATATATCCAAGATTACACCCTCCTAGGTGAAGAATCCGGCATTTGTCCTTGTTATATTTCATATGGTTGGTGATGGCCGAGAACTCTCAGCCTTCAAGATCTCTCTGTAAGGTCTCTCTACCCTCAAGGGAATCAATGGCTCTTCCTAATACAGTATCATAGTCAAAATTACTTACTCTGCACTTAACTCTTGTGTTCAGGTCATTAATAAAAACATTGAAGAGAACTCTTCCCAAAATTGATCCCTGGGAACGCCACTAGTGACTGGCCACCAGCCAGATGTTACTGCATTTTCTACACCTCTTTGAACTCGACTCTTCAGCCAATTGTTCATCATTGTATTGTGTACATGTCTATCTGAATGCTGGACATTTTGTTCGCAAAGATACCATGACAGACAGTATCAAAAGCTTTGCTAAAATCCAAAAAACTCACATCTGCTGCCTTGCCTTCATACACAAGGCAGGCAATCTTGTAATAAAAGAATACTAAGTTAGCAAGCCATGACTTTCCCTTCATGAATCCATGTTGGCCAATGACTGCATTGTCTTTCAAGTGTTTTTCAATAACTCCTAGAATAATCTTCTCTGACATTTCACCAGACACCGAAATGAGACTGCTATTGTTGGTATCAATGAAACTGATTCAGAGCTTCACATAACACTAGGCACTCTAGTACTTATACTATACTTCCCAGATTCCAAGGGGAAAAAAAAGACACCCCCCAAAAAAATCCCAACACTCACCCCCCTAAAGTTACAGAAAAGAAAAATCAAACAAAAAGTAATAAAATAGAACTGAACTAAGGAATCTGCACCATGGAGATACTTTCTGCCTGCTGATTGTCTTTCAGCTTTCAAGAGGCTATAGTGTTCGAGCTAGGTTATCTAATAATATTCAGTCTAGCTGTGATGAAGCAGAAGATTTGAAGAAAAAGCAAACTAAAAATAAAATAAAACACAGGTTTCCGACAATTTAAAGGAGAAAATGGGAAAAGATTTAGAGGTTCACCTACAGATTTTTGTAGTCGGCTCTGTTTCAACACTTTCATAATATTTCCAGTTTTACTGTTCATTTTTTAGCATTTATTAGTAAGATTTCTTCTTCTGGTACTTACAGGAATAGTATTTAATACTCTTAAACAACAAACTGTGAGTGTTTCTTATATTTCTAATGGAAAGCTTACCAAATTTCAAAAAAGTTATGAGTTTCAGATAAATTATCTTAATTTAAAAAACAATATAGCATGGGACTTCCACTGGAGCTGACAGATTTTATTTTTCTTTTTTGTTAAAGAACTGATTTCCAAGAGGGATGTAAACAGCATTCAGTCTTCTGTTTTATTTGGCAATCTCTTGCACCAACAACAGAAATGTCATTACTGTTCCAGCTGAAAATGAACACTAAAACATTAAAATAAGATTATTAGTTTTCAGCTGAATCAGTGAACTGATTCAGCTCACCATAGAGCTGACTTCTAGAAATCAGAGGGTGGTAGCTCAGTATTAGATCCTGAAACCCCATCTGTTAACATACTATGATAGGGACAAGCAGATTGAAGGAGTACCAGACATGAAATGAAGGACATGGACAGGAGATAGAAAGGTAGGTAAGCAAAGGACAGTGTATTGACATACAAATCTTAGGTACAGTAGTTCAGTCATGCAACAAATAACAACTATACCTCTCTGTAAGGAAAATACTACGCTGCTTTTGATTGTCAAAATACACAGGTTAGACACAATCAGACTATTCATAATACTAAATTGCCTGAATCTGTTACTAAGACAAGTTTTCTAAACTTCATCACTGGGGATCTTTAGCCATGAGTTAGACAAATGTTTGTTGAGAATGATCAAAGTATAGTTAACCTTGCTTTGGGGATGGAGAGTCAATCCAGTGACTTTATGAAGCCCACTCTAGGCTTATGATTGCACTGCTTTGTGCTTTTCAAAATATTCTTTATTTGAAAACTTTTTTTTTTTTTTTGGTTACTGTCTGCAGACACTGTAAAAGGTAAAGAAAAGCTGGTGGTTTTGTACATGAGGAAGAGAGATTTTCAGCCATTCTTTGTTGGTCTTCCCATTGTAAAATTTTGTTTGTCTTATGGCTTCAGTGAGGATTGCATGTTGGTCAATACATTTTAGGACACCATTAATTTAAATAAGTATTGGATATTCATCTAAAAAAGAAGCACATATACAGTCTTGAGTGTAAAGGAGTTCATTGCAACTTCTTGTTTCTAAAAGGTATACATTTTACTTCTTACTCAGAACTAATTAAAGAAATAATATTATAATGTATATAATACAACCCAGAGCACTCAAAAAATGTCTCCTATAGACTGCCTAAAATGTTATTCTATCATAATGTTTCTGCACTTCTATGTGACTGTTACTGTTTGGATATTGGCAATGGCACTGTATTTCAGCACAGGAGGATGCATCTGGGAACACCTCAAAATTATGCAATTTATAAAAAAACCCCACGGTGTTTATTTATTCTAGAAAATGCTACTAGTGGCAATAGCAATTTTTCATTTTAATTACAATGACCTTCCTCAAATATTTATGTAATCTTTTGAAAATTGGAAACTTGATAAAGCATGATAGTTGTGTATTTGATACTTTTTGTACCTTCCTCAGTGAGTGAACAACACTTGCTTTTCCAGACTGATTTGTTTAATGTAGATTTTCTTGAAGCGGATTTCACTAGAAGTTGGGAATAGCAACTTTCCAACAAACACCTGTTTGTCGAATGACTTCTTTAAAATATTCATCTTTGACTGAACTTTTTTTGCAACCTGACCTCAGAAAGTGCTTGTAAAGCTGAATGAAGACAACCTGAAACTCCCATAAGTGACTTTCAGATGTAAGGAATACAAAGAACCTGATAACAAAAGGCTCTAGTTACTTTTTCTCAGTTTCAGTTCTTTCTTGGTATTTTCTGTGGAAATAAATCCCATTACCTATCTCTTTCTTCAGCTCTTAATTCAGAACACCGACTGCCAAGCAATGCAAACACATGCATATTTTCAACCATTTTTGTTGCTGCTTTTAATTCTACTTGAGGATAAAGGCTCTTTATTATTACTCTGGAATCACTATTGCAAAGGCTATTCAATCTGCCTGTACAGTCATACCATAAGCTCCACTTTTGTTCTGCTTCAAAGGTTCACAGAAGAAAGAGAACTGAAGAATTGTGCTTCCCCATAACACTGTAAGTAGTAGTCTTCAGATCACAGCGAAAAAGAAAAAAAGAAAACAAAAGAAAAGAACCCAAAGACCAAAATAATAACCAAAAATCAGATGGGCTTGGCACAATTTCTTATTAGTCACCTTCATATTCTCAAAGCAAACCAAATCCCAGAACCAAATATGCTTCAGAACAAAGGCTCTGACATCAATTGCTAAAGCACTGGTTGCACGTGGAAGTGAACAAAAGATGGTGAAGCTCCAAACATCATGGAATGTATGACTAACTGTAGCCCCAGCATGGGCAGGCACTAAGGCAGTCTAGTTTGAAGTGACGTAGTCCTGATAACCATGCAGTAGAAATGAAGAAAAGAAGTCTAATTCCTCCGCTACTGTTCAGAGTGGCAGATAATCAAAAGCAACCCCTCTGAAAAGTATTCAAAATTTTGCTTCTGGGCTCTGTAAAAAACACTTAGATGTGACAGCCATACAAGGTGCCAACGGAGAGCGTGTGAAAAGTGAGCATTAATTCCCTTTTACGGAAGCACGTTCCAGATGGTGACCCTTTTGTTTCATTTTGTTATGTAAACCACAACAGACCCACAGGCCTTGGATAGCTAAAGAAGGATATACCCAGACATTTGGGACAAAGTACAAATTCAGTGGCTGGATGGAAGGAAAGAGGACTGCCCACCATTAATACATCTGATATGATCTTTGACTGCAGAACTATGTTACTTTTCCATAACCAATGGGCATGTTATCACCAGCTATTAAAGAGTATAAACCAGAATAAGCCAGTGTTGGCAAAATCAAGGAGGAGCATTTATAAGAATATTCTGGTTTTTTACAGTTTTCAGTATAACTTGCAACAAAATAATGACTATTTATATGTATAGCTAAAATAAACCTCAGTTTGAAGCTCAAGCTCAACAGAATCAATACCTAGCAGGCAAATTTCCTGTTCAAGTAAGAATATTATTATTTCTGTTACTGCACCTGAGATATGAATAATTCCTTGAGCTTTTTTAAATGGAGAAACACATGATCTGAAGATAGAACTCTCGATCATTTTCTAAGACAGGAGTCCTGATAAATGCAAAAAAAGCTGTACCAAATAATTTATTTCACAGTTTTTGTCATGTGTTTTGTTATATTTTATTCTTTTAGTAAATAATATTATTTTCTGAAGAGTTAGCATGTTTACAAATAAAGCAAATAATTCATATTTAAACAAAGTTTTTTTACTAAAATCATCTTGTTGGGTATGATAATTAAAATGTAATGCACATAAATTCTTTCTGGAAGGTTTTTGCTTTACCATATATATTTTTATAAAAGAACTACATTTTTGATCAAATAGTATATGACAAATTACTTCTAATGATTTGTCATAAAAGGGAATACATTGCGTAATAAAGCTAGCACTGCTGGTGCAGGTCAAATTTTAGTATAGTTTAAGAAATACATAAGCAAAAATCATTGAAAATATCTCTTATTCATCCTTTCTGATAAACTTACAAATGCTAAGAAGAGACACTTAGTGTAAAAGACAACACCTTGTCTTTTCAACTTGAACACATTAAGCCAAAAATATTAATAACAATACCTCGACTTTTCCAAATATTCAAAGGTGTTCTCTGATTTTAAGTTTCCTTACAAAAGGTACACGAAAATAGTGTACAACTATTATTACACAGACTTCAAGACCAGCTAAGGAATTATAGACATTCTGTTCTGTTGTATCATGTGATAAACAATCTTAGCAATTATTAAAAAACAAATAACCATTTTCATTTTACTGTGGGTATTGTGAAGACAAAATGATGTTTACTGAATTTAATATTAGTGCTGAAAACTATAAACAAGGATGCAGTGTCAAAGTTCAAAACATTTGATTTTACTACACTTTCATATACTGTAATACTTTTCCAAATCTTCATAATGAAATTTCATTGCTGCCTTGAAAAGTCAATAGACAGTTCACCCTTCGGTTGCAAAGTAATGAGAAGTTATCAAAATATTATGATATTTTAATGGCTTTGGGCAGAAGTGGCTACAGACCTGCAACAAACAGAAAATATATGCTGAAATTTCTTCTCATAAACCTGAGATTTCTTAGACAAATCTTTTTCAATACCATATATTTTGACTGTCATAACTATATGGGATAAAACATCATCCTCAGAAAATAAAGCTTGGAAATAGAATGTAATCTTATCTTTAGTCATTTTTTATAATTTATCAGTATTCTCAAAACATATTTCACAGGTTTTTTCTTGGAGTCTAATGGCAAAGCAATTTCTATATGGAATTTATAAATTCAAAGATTTATTAAGTTCTTTATACTCATTATATAATGTGAGCTATAGACTTTTGTGATCATACATACAGGAGTTTGCCTCAAAAAAGTTGGTTTTGGAAAATGAAATATTTTTCTACAAAACAGAGGTTCAGATTCAGAAAATTGCAAGAGGAAGAAGTACCTGCAATATTTCACTCAGTTGTTCCTACTTCCTTGTCTCACTTTGTCCAGTTGCTGAACACCATATATGGTCCAAAGAAGAGTGCTGGACAGTTTCCCTTTCAGTTTTGGTGAATCTTTAACTTTCCTAAACCCTAATCTTAAAGGAAGGCAGTTTCTCTGTTCAGTTCTACTGTACAGTTCTGAGGCATTTTTCTCACAGTAATCTGGGCTTCTCCAGTCCTGTCAGTAGCTCTTTAAAGCACAGGTTCTCCTGTTTAAAGAAATTTTCATCCAATTTCAACCTACCTTGAAGTATTGAAATCATTCGAGAAACTGTATACTTGATAAAACATTTCAAACCCTTTCAATCCACATTTTCCTGAACTTGCAATGAAAGTGTAGTTGGAATAAAACATAGTAGTCCCCATATGTGGCAAGCATTTGGTACTTTAAATACATTCCATGCATTTTTTCCTTTGTTCAACATTTCATTACCAGGCAGCTGAGCACTGAAAGAAAAGCGTGGAGCATTACAACATTTCAGCAAGCAAAGTCTGAGATACAAAGTCAGACTATTGATTTTTATTTTAGGTATGAAAATAAGTATAGATCAGAACACCTTAAAAAAAGTAACCGCAGATTTCTTTGCTTCGCTTTTCTTTATTTTAACTAATTTTATTGTCTAAACCTACCTTTTTATTGTGCTTATGAATATATGTCCTTCACCTCTTTTTGAAATAGTCCTAATCCCTTTCACAAAATCTCTCTGCCTCAAAATAGCCATTTCTATGAGAATTACAGAATGAAAGTCCATTATTAAGTATGACTCGATGTACCCAGCTTAAAAAAATGAAAAATGTAGTTTTGAGTACCTCACTAGTTCCTGAGTCCATCTACTACTTTCTTTTTACTTATCCTGTTTTTTTCTACACCTACACAGTAACAGAATAAACACAACTGTATAAAAGGCATAATTACAGTGATCATAAAAGTTTGAAAATAGTGTAAAATGTTTAAAATATTATCCTGAAACTCAAATTATGGACTAGAGGTCAAAATTGCTTTATTACTTGCAGTACTTTTATGTATTATCTGTAAGCTAGGAACGACATCCATATCGCTTATTAGTCATACTGATGACAGAAAATATGGAAAATGGCAATGAGAATGACCTCTTAGTCTACCCAGCAGACTACCGTGCACTTTTTTGGCACACAATGCCATATTACAAACACCTGTAGTCCCCCTGCTGCCCTATGACACCTGAGAACAGGATGTTCTACAGGGCATAGCTGTCTACTGAACATTAGCTGAATAATTTTTAACTTGTCAATGTGGGAAATTTTCTAGAAAATTTGGACAAGCAAAGTGTTTCTGCCCCACCTGCCTCAGGACCAGGTTCACCCAGCCTCATTTGGAAGACAGCATCTCCGAAATAGAGTCTTCTAATACCATAGGGAAGTATCAGCTGAAAAGTCAGCATTTCACTGGCTAATCCCAGAGCTCTAGATATGTTCAGTATCCAGCTCCACTTTTATTGCAGTTTTGAGTGTGTATCAAAAAACTTGCGGTTTACAGGGACCATGCCAAAAGTCGTCATGTTATCTGAGAGCAAATATACTATCAGACAAGCAAGATTCATGGAAGAAAAATCTATCAGTGCTTAATAAGCACAATCATGTTGCTTCTACCCATAAAATCCATACAAATTGGATTTTGAGATGCTGGGAGAATATACTAATAGATCTATCACTGTGTGTCAGCCCTTTCTCCTATACGTTGCCTAGCCTAGACATCACTAGTTTGTGCTGACAGTGAAAAACGTATGGTCTAGGTAGACCTTCGGTATGCCTCAGCGAAATCATTCCAACAAGAGGGTGAAAGCTGTGAAGACTTAAAACTTGTTTCTAATGATCCTGTAGGACTTTACAAAGACAAGGAGAAAATGCCTGAATGTCCTACGGGTAGCAGGAAGGAAGCTAGTGGTAAATGGAACAAGTCACAGTGTGAAGCATTTCAGCACTGTCTTTACCAACTAGTGCATTATCTCTTAAAGGTTGGAAAAATACAAAGTCTATGAAAAAAATCACTACTAAAATTGAAGCTCTCTTGTAAGTCATTCTAGCAAAGCATTTTCTCTGAGTGCCTTCATGTATCTGGCTGTGCCTGCAGAAGCACTGTGCAGGATAAAACTGGTAGAAATGGAGCGGTACATTGTGCCTTCAGCCTTGTAATTTGGGGAGAAATAGAAACCCCTACAAAAATGATTCATTTCAGTTGGTCAGCATATCACCGTGACCTGTTTGCAATATACTCCTTTTATTATCACTATGCAGTCAGATTTGACAGTAGGCTGAAATCATATGTAACTCTGCAGTAGGTTCTATTTCACCTGTGTTTTGAGAACTGAGATTTATATTTTATAGCAAATTAGTTCTATCCGTAATGTTCAGTTTAGTTTCTTGCAAATGAGTCTAAAAAACAAACCGTAACACACAGCAAATGGACTGTGCCAGTGGTACACAGGCTGTATGTGTAAACATACCACATGTCGTACTGAACAAGGCTGAGGGATAGAGGTTGTGAACCCTATTAAGAGCTGCAAATTTTCTCATGGAGTTTGAAGTACTGTGGACTGACAATAAATACTTTTACTTTCTTGCTAGACTGAAGCAAGAGAGTTTGCAATAGAAGGCAGTGATTGACACACTACGCAAAAGCTCTGCTGAAGATTTAACTGGACATGACCGCAATATTGTGCCATTTGCACTCTAAGAAGCAATTACTGTTATTAGCTTCTTGTCTGTACATTCTTTCATTTTTAGGTGGCTTCACTACACCAGTTAGCTGGGGGGAGAAAAATTGACCTTGGCAGCTTTCCTTAAATTTCTTAACCACATCCAGGGAAAAAAACCCAAAATCCAAACCTTCAAAGTTTGGTTATTTCATCTGCAAATTTAAAATATAAATACTGAATTCCAAACAGAAAACAAACAGAAAAGCAGTACGGTAAAATATCACAGGGTATTCATTTCACCTATATTTCCCGTGGGAAGAACACAGCATGTGTTCTTAACTAAACAACAGTAATCAATAAGGACAGTATAATACCAACAACAAGATAGAGAAATAATGTGTGAACAGGTACAAAGGCAAGTCAAGACTGTTAAAATGATCCAATATTCAGGCAGAGGCTTGTAATGATTAAGGGTTTTCAGAAGGACTCTCTCAACTAGGTATTTCTCCAGAAAGGAAAGTATCTGTGCTATGTGAAAGTTTGCTTAGTAGCAGTTTACATGTGTTTCAGAGCCAGAATGGAAAGTGTTGGTGTTCTTGCTTTTTATTCTGAAAAGAAAATGGATGCCAAATGGAATCAAGTTCATTTAAAACAGATGAAGAATGCTTTCAAAAGTAACATGCTCTTTTCATAGAGCATAGCATGACTATTTGTTTCCAGGTATGAAGACATTTTCATATAGAATAGAAAAAAAAAATTGCAATAGTCTGAGACTCTGCAAGGAAACTTTTTGTCCTTGGCTGTTCAAGAATTGCTTTGAATACTATGATGATACTAGTTCCTCAGCTGACTTCTTATGAGTCAGTCTCTTTTAAATGACTGTAGTTGCAGGAATGTCAATTTTTACATGGGAAAGGTCTGCACTCCAACCATAACGTGACTTGGGTTACAAAGTCAAGTATGAATTTTGACCATAAAGTCCAGTCAAAGGATTTTATACTTTCCTAAAGTGTCATTAGTAACTTTTAAACTAAATTTTGTAATTCCTGATTACAGAAATACAAAACGAATTAAAAACAGGCAACAAAAAAACCTTTAAAATAAAATATTGTCTTGAACACAAATAGAAATGTGGGGCTCCTCTTTGATCCATCAGAGACTAAGGATTTTACCACTTCTTATTAAGTATATCAATGTTGATGAAGAACAATATTTTTATTTATCAAACTTGGAACTAATTATGATATAGTTAAGAGCATATAGATACCATGTTAAGAGTAAACAGAAGTAAAGGAAATGCTGATCTGTCAAGAAGTGGAACATAGTTTGGTCTGTTTGTATTTATGAAAACAGAAATTTTTGATAAAAATTAGATTTATCATTTAACTCTTCCTGTTTGCCAAAGGCTTATTGATTTATATCTTTTTAAGGTATGAAGATCTTACATTAGAAGGTCTATGTTCCTTAAATAGAAATCTGAAATGATAAAACTGCTTGCAGACACAAATTTGTTCGTGTAGATTCCCTTGTTCCCCTGCTCTAATGTTAATAAATTGGGATATTTTTCAAACACATATTTATGCTTTAGGCAACTATTAGACTCCTACTCTGTCCCTGCTCCACAACTATACTTCAGCTACCGTTTACCTCCTGATATATACTTATAGGAATCAAATTTTTCAATGGCAGTCAATATATTTCTGTTGTCATTCTAAGAAATCAATCCAAAGAGAGCTGAAAATTAAGCATTCTCCCCCTCACTTCACTGGTGGACCCAAACTGGCAGGCTTCTGCCACTAAAATAACTAGATTTCACAATGGATTAGGAATAACGGAATACCACGCTCATACCTGACACCATAGCAGTCATAGTTTTGTCTTTGATATTAGATATCTGACTTCCAACATGAAAAATCCTTGCTTGCTTTTTTTGGGTTGGTGTACCTCCAGATTTTAAATTTGATAAAAAAATGAAAAAGAAAAAGAAAGTTATTGAAAGTAAGGATTTCTCATATCTAACAAAAGAAGAAAGCTTGTGAATGCCGACTACATCAAGTTTTATGTGAAATAAACCTAAGCTCCCTTCAGGTCTTTCTTTTTCTATCCTCTTTTCTCTTTATCCGACTTCAAAATAGCTTAAAGGCTATTCTGTCCACAAGGAAATGACCTCTCACTTGAATTTCTATACAGACTTTCAAATGATACATAATTTATATGTTTCACAAATATCAACTGAAAAACCATATAATATAAGGCTTCTTTATCTCTTAATCAAATCTAGTTTATCCTGTCAAGCTTTTCAAATTAGCTTTGATTTTTGTTAATTCAGAGAGATTAAGTCTCCTTCAGCAAAACTCATGGATAAAAAGAACCTAAAAGGTATTTAGATTTATCTAGTTGTTAAAGAAAGAGAGGTTAAATTATCAATGTCTTGCACACAACTAATTAAAATGCCCTCTGTATTCAGAAGTGGAAAGGAAATGGAAAGGAAATGGAAATGGAAAGGAAATGGGAAGACAAGACATGGTAAGGCAAGGCAAGGCATTATAGTATTTTCTAATGTTTTGCCAAAATGCTGTCTCACTTGTATTTTGCCATTTACAGATTGCTGATACTTAGAATATTGGCTTTCATGAGAAACATACAGGAGCTATTCCTTGATAACAGAAAGACCACATTTGGGAAGGTAAAACAGCTTTGTTTTTTGTGAGCCAGGACTTTGGTTATCTGGTTCCTCTAACACCAGTCTGGTCTTGTGCTTAGTGTATTCATCTAGTACATGAAAGGATTAAATATCCTTCTCTGCCTGAGGGATTTAAACCTTTCTGATCTAAACTAGAACTGGCGGTACATAAATATAATGTGTATTAACATAAAAAATGCGTAATAAAGAAAATTATCCTTGCAAAAATATTCCCTCCAAGTGGTTTTGGAATTATACAAACATTGTTCCAATTCTTTATCAATATGCTCTATAAAATTTACATGAGGGATAAGTTTTCTCCAAAATACCTCACTTCTAAACCTATTTTTGTTATACCCATTCTGATTCGTAATTTCTTTTCTGGTATTTTACAGGACCTTTTTCGAAGCTATTTGCATAAACTGTGTGGTACTTTTATCAGTTTGGTGTAACAGGGTTCAAATATATATTATTAGAAGGGAAGAAGGAATACTAACTTTCTTTATTATTGTTGAAATAGAATTAGGAAAATAAATCCTCTTTTTATTCACCATCATTTTTTGGAAAGTCAGATAAACAGTATTAAGGAATCTAAGATATTTTTTTCCTAAATGCAAACAAAAATATCCGTCAGGTATCACATGTTCTCATTCTCACTTAGATTAAAGAATAAGTATCACAGGTATAAAAATATCATGTTCACCCAGCAACTTCTGCCAGGCAGGTGCTTCTCTCCCAAATAAAGGTCCCTATATTATACATGGTGAAGAAGAACAGATAGGCAGGAAAGAGCCTCTAGAAAGATAATTATCCTTCTATTTCAAGTTTAACTGTTAAATTTAGCTAGAATTTCTTGTAGAAATTGCATTTATATCCCCATAATTCTGTGCTTCTGTGTTGGCATTGCTCTTACACAAAGCTTCTAATTAATGTTTTATCATTGGAAGGATTTCCATTTGTTCTTTTAGAACACTAATCATAAGTACATATCCATTATAAAGAAGCCCATCTAGCATAAATTTGTCCCCACATCCACGTGGAGATATAGTTATTTAAATTGGATGCAACCCAGACACAAAGAAGATAAGTTTTTGCATTAGTAGAAAAATAGTTCCCTTTTATTACTATTGTCTGAAGCAAGGAAGAAACAATCAAAAAAACCTCACTTTACTTTCAGAATGCGTCTCCCTGAACAATTTTCACCTTCACAAACTACCAAGTATTTTATTTCTCTAAATTTGTTTATTAAGGTTCCTTAGATTCCCCAAGCAATATTTCATTGCTTTATATTTCCACCATCAGAATTATTCATTAGCTTCCTCATATTTAGAAGAAAGAAAATCCTTATCTCCATGGTATATTTTAAGCATTGAGTTATTAAATATAAATGTGATACCAAATACTGGGCAGAACTCAAACCAACCTATTCCTGAAGAATGAATTTTATTTTTATTTATATACTTTCCCTTTGTCCCTGTTAATCATGTTATTATATAGATTATATATACATGTGTGTGTGTGTGTGTATGTATATAATAACACAGTTTCAAAATGAGGAAATAATTCCCAATTCCCTCACCCAAATTAGCATAGGAAGCAAGATACTGACCTTCAACCTACTAAGCCTGAACAGGAACTTCACTTGGGGTCTCCTACTTCTCAGATAGGGACAGCAGCAAGAACACTTGTCTGTCTATCCCAGCATAAATATCTAATCTTTGAAAAAATACTATCAGTGAAGTCCACATAAGAAGAGTGATTGCAGATTGTGTATTTCAGCTAAATAAAAGCAAATTGCCACGAATGTCCACCAAATATAGAGGAAATGAAAGGGGTGAAAATACAGAACTTGCCCTTACCAGTTAGCTAGCCCACTGGCAACTCATAAACAACCATTTTTCAGCTTGCTGGCTGTTTTGGATCACATTCAATAGGCCCTTCTTCATTGTCACAGAGCAGGGAAGGCAGACAACTCGCGAAGGTACTAGTCTCCTTTCCACACTGGCTGGCAAATCCCAGGACAAGAAGAAAGAAGGTGGTGGAGAAAGATTTCCTCCTAATGACTACGCTTGTATGTATAGATGTTCAATAACCTGTGTAAACATTAGTTGTATATTATGCATAGGAAAAATAGAACTACAGATTATCATATTTTTCAAATTCTTGTTAATTTTTCATTAGCTGATTTTGGATCCAGAAGGGTTACAGATAGACTTTTCTGTTCTTGTGACTCTGCTAAGACACCTTTTCCTCTAAATGGCACAATTTACACTAAACATAACTGTGTGCTGCCTCAGGTCACTGATGCGCAGTCCTGTGACAAACAACTTTTCTGTATTTATAAACATGGTATACTTTTAAAGCATATGATTCCATGACCTTTTAAAACTAGAGTATGTGACTGGAGATTCACTTCAACTCTCAGGAAATTCTGAGATGTCAGATTTTTCTTTACTAAAGAGAAAATTTGTAGCATCTGTTTATATTTTGGAGCTTTGCATAACTTCTTGGAATGTTCTGCATTTGAACTTACTATAATTAAAGTTCCAGACTGTATGCACAAGTAGAATAGCCTCTAAATATTTCCAAATGTTATATTGCACATGCGAAAGAACTAATTGGCAACAGTCCCATGCAAAAGTGAACCATGGTATAGTAATGATGTAAAAATCTTGCTATTCATGTGGATTGACCTATATATCTCATAGATTGCTTTTTTTCATGCTTGAGGAATAAATAATACAGTATACTATTGCCTATCTAAAAAGAATGGAAGCTACATATTATCTTTGTTTCTGCATGTCTTCTCCTTCTCTCTGTATAATCAAAGTGTCAGTGACACCATATTGCTATATTGATAACTTAAAAACATTATGCATACTCTGATTTTTCAGACACATTAAAATTAATTTTTACCATGGAAAACCATAAGATACATTCATCTTTAAAAACTGTTCTCTGTTTCCAGTTTCCTATTTTTCATTTCGCATTATGCATTGTGATGCCCCTAAGGAGCTGCAGCATGGATGCTGCAAAGACCTTGCCTATTGGGGTTACCTCCCTACATAATTCTGCACAGCCATCTGAGAGAAAAATGTATTTGTAGCCCTTGTGAATTAAGGAGCTGAGAGTATTCAGACACCTAGACAAGAATAAAGAAAAACATTTTATTTCCTGAATCCAAGTCCCACTTCTTCTCCTGCCAAAGAAACATAAAAATCCCAATTTTGCTGTCCGAAGAGATCTTAATATGTACGGCATAAAAATGTATTTCCCTATTCAGTTCCCAGAAGTTCATCAATATAAATCAGAGGTTTCCAAACCGTCATCCACAAAGACATGGTAAAATAGCTGCTTCAAGGAAACATTAAATAATATTTCTAGAATTGCCTTGAATTAAAAAGATACATACCTGGCCAGGAGGACATTTTGAGTATTAGTTGTTTGCTGTTAATTTAAGTCTGGTAACCACTTCTGTTCAGCAACAAATAGTGTCTATCTTGCTTTACACATTTACATTCCAATGGGGTTTTTTTCCTATCAAAACCCCTTTTTTTAATTTGGAATTTTTCAGCACTTTTTAACTAAGCACTCAGCATCTTAGCTCATATTTAGAGCTAGCAGTGTATCAGTGCTCTCTAATTTTACCCATCTAAGTGCATATCCATCTAAGAGCTAAGTGTGTTCGTTCACTCTCCATTGCAATCCCTTTTTTTCCTGACAATTTTCATGTTATTTCCATCATAAAAATGCAGAATTTCAGATCCAATATTAAATCCTTTAGCATATTTTCTACGTAGAAAAATCAGTTTCTGACTGCTATGCTCTCTGACAAATCAGTTACTTTGATGCTATAAAATGATAACTTTTCTCCAGTATTCAGCTTAATTTCAATTTAAACAAATGGTGTCCTATTTTTTAATCATAATCCTAACGTTTCTAGTTTTTAAACTGAGTCACACAGTTATAAAGGTAGAAGAATTCTCTTTAGAAAGTCTCTGCTTTAGCTGGGGTGACAGGTGCTATCAGGACAAAACTGTTGTTTATTTTCCTTAAAGACCTTTTCCCATCTTCCTTGACCATGCAGAAACTAGAATAGATTTATTTTTTGTTCCCCAAGAAACACGAAGGAATGAAGAAATATGCATGAAATTTTTATACATTTTCTTGTTCGGTATATTCAGCAGTTTTATAGAAGGCCATTGCCAACCTCAGATTAGTTGCTATGTGAAACTATATTGCCCTTGACACTGATTGCTACATATTAAACTTTAATTCTGCAGAAACATAGGCTAATATAGCATAATAGATTGGGGATAGTTTTACTGATTTCACAGAGCAGGGGTTGTCTCAAATTAGTTTCATGATTGTTAATCCTACATCTGCAGAACCACTACCTTAAACATCGTACATCACATAAGCACCTTTGATCCACACTGTGTTTCTGTTGAAATAGCCAGAGTTTACACAATACAAAATATTTGTTCTCTTTGTGTCAACTGTAGGAGGATGGACAATACCTGATTTAGCATAAAGTTAAAAAGTCATGAAGAAACAATATTTGATCTTGCATAAAGCCTGACAGTACAATGATAGCCCACCATAAATTTCTGAAAGGATTTGAACCGGCAGAGTGCATTTATATCAGATCGGCATTTTGTATCATGCTGCTATGACACTTTTGATACAGCAGGGGAAACTCTAAAAAAGATTTATTATAAGACTGAATCATGACCTTCCATGACTTCCATGAAGTTAAGCTCATGTTTATTTTCAGAATCAAATTATTTTTACATATTATTTTTATAAACATCTATAAATAACTTTACTTAACAGCTAATAAGCAGCTAATAAGGTTCTGTTGTTTGCTTTGTGGGAACAAAGAGTCAAAATGATGAGGGCCTAGCATAAGGGGAGGGGAAAATCAGTCTAGAAAACTAACTCCTTTAAGAAACCTTCCTTTTCTTTACAAATAAACCAAATCTTACTACTACAAAAAGGCACCTGTGGAGAGGTAATAATTTTAGATTTACAAAAAAATCTTCACAATGTGAAAAGAGAAAAAAATGTAAATTTATTCTTTTTTTTATACAGTAGAGCACTTTCATACAGTTGGATATTGTTACACAATAGGAAGGGCAGGCAAGGTGAAGTTGCACTGTGTGTAAGGGAGATGTGTCCAGGCCTTACAGTTACAGATGATGTGGTTGAGAGTCTCTGGGCGAAGATTAGGGTGACGGAAAGCAAAGTACATGTTGTAATGGGTGTCTACTACCAATCTTCAAGCCAGGATGATAGCACTGATGAATTATTCTATAGGCAATTAGGAGAAATCTCTGGATCGGTAGCCCTTGTCTTTATGGGAGATACCATAATGCTGTGACAAGCAAGTGTGGGAAATTCTTAAATCTGTTGAAGATAATTTCTTGTCACAAGTACTCAGTGAGTCAGCTAGGAAACATGTCCTCCTAAACTTGTTATTTGTGAGTAGAGAAGAACTTGTGGGGAATGTGATGGTAGGTGGCTGTCTTGATCACAGAGTGGTCATGAAATGGTTGAGTGTAAAATTTTTGCTGTAATGAGAAAAATGGTGAGCAGAGTTGCTACCTTAGATTTGAAGAGAGCAAAGTTTAAGCTACTCAGGGAGCTACTTGGCAGCGTACCCTGGGATTCTGCCTTTGAGGGCTTAGGAGTTGACGAGTGCTGGTCAGTTTTTAAGAACCGCCTTTTAAAAGCAAAGAGCATCCAATCCCATGATGTTGAAGGTCAAGTAAGCTGGACAGAAGACCAGTTTGACTGAACAGGGAACTCCTCTTGGAACTCAGGCAGAAGAAGATATTGTATGACCTCGGGAATCAAGGTCAGGCTTCTCAAGATTAAAGAGCTGTGGTTCAAATACACAAGGAGAAGACACATAAGGCCAAAGCTGAACTAGACTTAAAACGCCAGTGGTGTGTCAGACAAGAGAGGCTTTTTTAAGTACTTTAATAGCAAGAAGAGGTCTAAGGAAAACATTGGACCAATGTTCAATCAAAAAGGTGACCAGACAAATAGGAATGAAGAAAAGGTGGAGGCATTCAATGGGGTTTTTTGCCTATCTTTAATAATACTGGTAAACCTTGGGCTGCCCGGTCCTCTGAGTTTGTATACCACCACTGGGGGAATATTAACTTTCCTTCTGTGGACACTGAAATTGTAAGGGACCAGCTGAATATTCGCAAGCCCATGAGGCCTGATGGGATTCATCCCAGAGTACAGAAGGAAGTAATGGATGTTGTTGTAGGACCCCCCTCAATCATCTAGCAAAGTTCTTGCAAGTCTGGGGAGATCCCTGCTGACTGGAAGCTAGCCAATGTTATTCTAATTTAAAAGAAGGGCGTGAGGGAAGACCCAGGAAACTACAGACCTGTTAGTCTAACCTCAGTTCCTGGAAAAATTATGGAGAAGGTCATACTGGGTGCTATTGAAAGGCATTTAAAGAATACTGCAATCATCAGGCACAGTCAATATGGGTTCACAAAGAGAGAGTCCTGTTTAACTAATTTGGTATCCTTCTATGATAAGGTCATCTGCTTAGTAGATGAAAAGAAGGTGTTGGATGTAGTTTTTCTGGATTTTAGCAAGGCTTTTGATGCTATCCCTCACAGTATCCTTCTATGAGGGACAGGTGGGACTCCAACTGTGAGAAAAGCAAGTTCACAGAGTGCTGGGTGAAGCACTTGCTGAAAGAGTTGTAGTGAATGGGGCCACATCAGGCTGGCGACCAGTCACGAGTGGTGTTCCTCAGGGTTCAGACCTAGGGCTAGTTCTGTTCAATGTATTTATCAACAATCGGATGCAGTTGAATGCACCATTAACAAGTTTGCTGATGATACCAACTGGGAGGTGGTGTTGACAGTCTTGAGGAACAAGAGGCCTTGTAGAGGGATCTAGACAAATTGGAGCATTAGGCAATGATTAATGGCATGAAATTTAACAAGTCCAAATGCCAGATTCTGCACCTGGAACAGAGTAATGCCAGGCACAAGTGTAAACTGGGAGAGGAGTGGCTGGAGAGCAGCCCTGCAAAAAGGGATCTGGGAGTGCTGGTTGACAGCAGGCTCAATAGGAGTCAGCAGTGTGCCCTGGCAGCCAAGAGGGCAAACCGCATCCTGGGGTGCATCAAACACAGTATAACCAGCCGCTCAAAAGAGGTGATTACCACACTGTATTCAGGATTGGTGCAGCCTCATCCTGAGTACTGTGTGCAGTTCTGGGCCCCACAATTCAAGAAGGATGTGAAGGTCCTTGGATGCGTCTAAAGGAGGGCAGCAAAGCTAGTGAAAAGGCTGGAAGGAATGCCCTATGAAGAACATCTGAGGACTTTGAGCTTGTCTGGTTTGGAGAAAAGGAGGCTGAGGGGTGACCTCATTGCTCTCTACACCGTCCTGAGGAGGGGAAGTGGAGAGGGAGGTGCTGAGCTCTTCTCCCTGGGATCCAGTGATAAGACACGTAGGAATGATTCAAAGCTGTGCCAGGGAAGCTTCAGACTTGACATTAGGAAGCATTTCTTTACTGAGAGGGTGGTCAAACACTGGAACAGGCTTCCTAGAGAGGTGAACGATGACCCAAGACTGTCAGTGTTTAAAAGGCATTTGGACATGCCCTTAATAAGATGCTTTAACTTTTGGTCAGCCCTGAATTCTTCAGGCAGTTGAACTCAATGATCATCAGGTAGGTACCTTCCAACTGAAATATGCTTTTCTGTTCTATTCTATTCTACACGAAACACACGAGGAAAATCTAAATTTCTGCTTTTAAGATTAAAGACATAAACTGCATCTGAAGAAATTCTAAACCTACTTCATATTTTCTAATCTACAAGAAATCCTCTTCAGAATTCTGCAGCTCTTAATTACTTATTCGCTCATATAAAAATGACCACTGTTGTGCTAAACCTGTTGAGATCTTAAAACCCAATTGAGATCATCTCAGAGTAACATTAAATGGGATTAATAATGATTATCATAGATGTGTTTTATATAATAGATTACATTGAAAACATTTATTACACGCACATCACAGAAAAGCCACAATGGGTGTGTATATCTATTTTTTTTAAATAATGCTACTGAGACTTTCTATTACAGATATTTCATGCAATATATGAATATTTTTCTCTCTGGTTGCACTATTGTATTTTAAAAGGTCTACTGAAGCTAAGGATTTTTTTTAAGCTGACATGGGCAAGCAAAACTTTCTAAGGAGTTGTGCAGAGAAAAAAGGATTTACTCATTCAGATTTACTTAGATATTTAGATATTCTGTAAGCCCATATCAAGAAATGTAGATAAAGCAGTCACAATTTCTGTCTCAAAGAGACTTAAAAATAAATGTGTCCTATGACATCTCCACATAGTGTTACACCTGCTGAAATGAGCATGAAGCATTCATGCAGCATGGTTCTTTCTTCAGTATAATTTTTGACTGTCCTTAAAAATGCAGTCCTACAGTCACAGCCTGGCTCCTACTTATGGGGAGACACAAGAATGAATTAGTAGTACTGCTTTTGGGAAACAAATGTAACTTTAGTGTTGACATCCTATTTATCCCCTGTTGAGAAATAAAGTATTTGCATGTATTTTGTGTATTGAAATGATGAATTATAACCGTTAAACAAAAATGTAATGCGTTTGTTACAGCCACCGAGTAGACAAATTGCCATTATGCTCTGCAAGTAATACTTTACAAACCCATTTGTCACACAGGAGAGGTGTCATATGCAATCTGATTCACCCTGCTTAATGTATGAAATGAAACCTTGATTTTCTTCAGTAGATATAAAACAATAACAACTAGCTTACATTCCAGAACCAGTGATAAATACTTTGTTTTCTTAAAAAAACAAACAAACAGAAATTTAACATCACTTGTGCATTTGCAAGAAAAATCTAGGATTACATTGCATTTTAATTGGCGCTAAGTATACTGAAAGCTTCTACATATCACACAAATCAGAGCAATTACGACATTACAGTTACCAGTTCAACAGAACTCACTAAAATTTAAATAAATTCAGCATGATAGATTTTTTGCTGATGTAAATCAGCAAAGATTTGGTCAATTTAAGTACGGCTACACTGACATACAACTGATTTAAGTGACCATACTTCTATCCATGTCAGTACATTTTAAACTTCAATTTACAGCAGTGCATGACAATGTCATAGGTATGATTTCCAGTATACAGGACATTTATTATGATCTTAAAATGAAGTAGAATAAGAATTTCAACAAGTACAAGAGTATATACTTTTACACTGAAAATGAGATTTAGGTAAAAATTAACTTCCAGGTTCAGAAAAGGGATCTAGAAAGATCTCTTCAACAACACTCTCATGCAGGAGATGCTTAAATCACCAGCAACTTCCTTGCCCTCAGTATCAACTTCTAAGTTAAATGCTGTCCCCATGCAGCAGAACTCCCATGCTGCCTACATAGGCACTGAGTTCTACCCTGAACTCTCCTGATATTTAGAAAAAAGGACTAAATACAGACATCTATACTATGGACTTACACATAAGACTTATTTGTCTAGATTATTCTTTACCAATAGAGAAAAATTGGTACCTAGAGTGAAACAACAGAATAATCTTACTCTCTTACTAACTCACATTCTATGTCCCCAGATATCCCAGAACAGGAGGCAAGCTCTGTATACAATGGATGTAAATAGAAAACTTTATATGTATTCAGCAATGTATATAGTATGAGTACTTCAGAAAAAAAAAAAAAAAGTATTTTTATAACAGATAAGTAGTTAGAATACTCACCTGTATTTGTTTTCCTTTCCAGCTTCAGGATACAAATCATCACCTATTTCCTTCCTTCCAGCTGAGCTGCCAATACCACAAGCATTATGGAATCAGAAGAGAAGGTGCAGTTTGTCAGTACAAGGCTGGATATAGTTGCCATGCCTACAGATGTTGAGTGCCGTCAGTTGAGTGCCACAGGATGTCCTGAACCTCTGCATGTGGTAGATATGACACAGGGACAATAGATTAGCAGCCTATGAGAAGGACACCTGGAGAATGAAAAATTATAGTAGAAGCAAATGTATATGTAGATATAATTGTCCTGAAGTGACTGTAACTAGGAGTCTCAAAAAGAGATTTCTAGATTTGGATTATTATTCTTACACCATGTGACAAATCAATGACTTAAATTGTGTTCTGACTTTTGCATTTGTACCTTGTAAATCCAAACAAGTTTCTAGTTGATACTTATTGAAATAGAGCCTCTTGTTTTATTTTTTGTGGCCCATTTTATGATACCACACCAACAACACTGCTTCTTTTTTCCCGTATAAAATCTGCTAGAACCAGTCATGAATAGTGACTGTGGTCCATTGACTTGGGTCAGAGATGAAGTAAAAGAAAACTAACCACCGTGTCAGTGGGTTTAAGTGAGAACAACAGAAACTGTACACAGATTACAGCCCTTGAGCAAATGCTGTAGCAGAAAGAAATAACATTGTAAATAAAAGATAACTATTCTAAAAAATCATGCCTGCCCCTAAGTCCTATTGACGTGAATGAGAGCTTTGATGTTAAGCTCCAGAGAGGCATAATCCAGGTGATACTAGCAAGTCATCTAAATCAACATCTTTTGGAGACTGCTAAGCCATGGTCCAGGAGTGATGCAGGAATTCAGTAGATCTAATGTTACAAGATAAACAAAAGAGACTTTATGTGTACATGTATATATGTATTCATACATAACTTTGTCCTGCCAACTTACCTGCAACCTCAGCTCTGTTGAGATTTAGAAAGAAGCATGAAACACGGTTATCTCAATCTCAAATTTTCACACTGAGCCTATTTGTCTAAGTATATCTTTACAGTCAATATACAGAAATCATTATCTAGACTAGCACTGAGTAGATATTTTAGCAGATAAACCTTATCTAAGGATTCTAGTTATGCCTTTGGAGAGCCCAGTGCAGCAGGCTTGCTCTGCTAAGTGTGAGAGAGAGTAAGAAAAGTGATCACTATTTTAAGAAAATTAAGATTTAGAAGTCCTGTCTATATAACAGCTTGGAACAGGTCAAAGTAATAACCACACAGAAGCCAGAAAGAAAGAATTACCTAGGCATAAGGAAAGGTCATTCTCTCATTACTTCTCCATAAGAGAGTTCTTATTTATATGTGAACAGGATAGAGAATGTGTGTGTTCAAACAGGGAGGAAAAGAAATGTCACTGTAAATAGTTTGGGATGCAAAGAGTTCATAACAGGAACTGAAAAATCACCTTTACAGGCTATTATATAAAATTATCACAAAGCAGAGTGGTGGCATTCTGGAGCATACTGTGAGTTTACAAACTCCCTACCCCCACCAACCCACAGCCACTTTTTTTACAGCAGTTCCCAGCAATTTTGAGTTCTCATCACCTGATTTCTGGCATCCTTAATGGATGTAAAAACACAAAAAAACACACCAAAATATACTTAAATGCTGGGAGCTATGTAGCAGAGTCAAAATCTTTGGTGGTCCTGTTCTTCTTATAGCGGATGATGGCAAAAATAATTTAATTTCTTGTTGGTGGTTTTGTTGTTTGATGCTTTAAGTATGACTTTCATCTTTGATCTTAAGTTTCTTTTCTGACTTTATAAAAAAAAATAACTTTTTCAAGTGTTTTAATTCTTCTTTCTTTCCTTTCTGTATAACGAGAACAATTCCATGAATCGGTCTTGTTCCTCACAGATTACTTAAACAAAAACTTCAGGAAGGCATTCAGTGGTCTGNATAACTTTTTCAAGTGTTTTAATTCTTCTTTCATTCCTTTCTGTATAACGAGAACAATTCCATGAATTGGTCTTGTTCCTCACAGATTACTTAAACAAAAACTTCAGGAAGGCATTCAGTGGTCTGTAAGACAGGCAAATTCATTCAGTTCTAGGAATTCATCAAAACAATCTTTCATCTGCTTTTCTTGTCCAAAAATGAATTTATTCCTATAGAGAGGGTTAGCTCCTCATTCTTGGTACTTTTTTATATATCAATATATATTGGTGGCCTGATAAGTTCTCCTTCCCTTTCCTATCACTCATTTATCATTAAGAAGCTTAAAACAAACAAACAAACAAACAAAACTTAGAAAAAATTACCCCAAAGTATGTAACTCTAAGTTTTCCAGAGTGGTCTCTCTGATCCGGGACAGGTAGTTTTACCCTGAGCTTTACCCTGTGCAAAACTGAATAAGCATATAAACATTAAAGCAAGTCATTTTGGCCTTTCACCTGTTCTTCCTGCTCCTTTAAAAAGGAAATGTTCGTTGGCAGTGTTCATAGATGTACCACAAATAACTTGGTCTTCAGAAGGACCTCAATTTATTAACTTTTTAACACTGATACTGACACAAAAAAAGTCGTAAACAATGGTACCCTACATTTTCATTAGTTCTTATTTTAGTTTCTCTAAAGCAGCTTGAAAAATATATGAAGACTGTAAGAGAAGTTTACTTTGCCAGAGTCAGCAGCTCTCTTGGGTTCCTGCTCTCTTTTTAGCACCACTGGGGAGGTCCAAATTGAAATCCCAACACCAATGAGCCAGAGCAGTTTTCTTGAACTCTCAACCCTTTGTTCACAGCAGATGCCTTTAGGGCAGACCTTCTCTCTTCAGTTCTGACTGGAATAAAAAAGTGTCTATCTTGAGTAATACCAAAGCTGATCAACACTATTTTGCTTTAAATAAAATACATAATGCCTGTTTCCCCCCCAAAATAGAAATTTCAAAGTATGAAGACAATATCAAGTTAAAAGAGCAGTTAAACCTGTTTTGTGCTATACGCATTCAAGCTTTTCTGACTTATACTGATAGCATAATACAGTTCAAAATCTATCTCTTTTCAGTGCATCAATGAAGAAAAATTGTATGTTGATGAGGCTTAAACATCATGAAATACATAGTCTCTACACCACATTATTAATCTGAGATGCTAAATTCTGATTCCTCCCCAATGTGCTGTATCAACATTTTAGAAATGATCTGAGCACTACATTCCTCTCTGAGTACAGTTCAGTTTGTTCCTATCATAGTTGAAAGGTGATTCAGATGTACTTTTTTTTAAAAAAAATCACTTAATAAAAATAACTACAAAAAGTCAGTTACAATAATTACACATAGCAAACCTAGGTGCCTTTAAACTTCAGTCTACAAAAACAATGTGTATTTTCAAGGATAAAAATCCTGAGTGTAAAAGCCACATAGTTTAAAAAAAAGCCTCATCAAGGTAAAATATAACTATACATAAATTCTACCTTCTTTACATTCAATAATTACAGAGCAGCAGATGTTCACGTGCTAATGAACAAACAAACCTGCAGGTGTGGAAATGGATCCTTACCATCTTACAGTTTTCAGGAATTTGGAACTGATTATCTCTATATAGAAAAAGAATAACAATAATACCATGTATTTTTAAAGACAGACACATAGAAATTTTCTGATTACTAAGAAGACTGAATCATAAGATTTATTTACTGAACACCTCTTTTGTACTTACCATGACTTAAATGTTTATAATTTATACTTGGGAAAAGACACAGTATTAGAACTATAGAAGGCTGTGTTCAACTTCCATGAAACTGTAAAAATGAAGATTTGTTGAAGGAAATTCAGTGTAAATAAAGTAAATCCTAGGAATATTTGCTAGCTTCAAGTTGTAGAAGAGTTAGTACACAAAGTGTGAGAAGTGTAAAAATAGTTCCTGACAGAAAGGAATGGTAAGATGCAGAAGAGAACAGCAAAAGTAAATGTATAGCTGCTATAAAGGTGAATTAAAATGACATAAACATGTATTTCGCACCTTCTGGCTGATTTTTCTAGCTCCCTCTCACAGGACAGTCCTGGAACCAGTTCCAACCTTGCTGAAGCAGTTGCCCACCTTTCTCACTTGCTGCAGCATTTTTTGCCTTGAGCAACAGTTCTCCAACCTTTCAGTCTGTAAGTACCTTCTCTGTAGTATTTGCTCTTTAATACATAAAAAAAAAAATAATTAATTTTTACAAACAATAATAGTAGAGCATACCTACCAGGATATTATAACCATTTCTTCTGCCTATGTGGGTTTTCTGAAGGGTGGTGAAAGGAGATTTGGAGAGAGTGTATGCCTTATATCATAAGGTAGCTCAGTCAGGAGCAGAACTACAAAGTAAATTTAAAAACTAAACTCTAGTATTAACAGTGCTGACTTGTCAAGTAAACAATATGACCACAGACCATGAAGAAATTGCAAATGCTTAACTCCTGTAAAGTCTGAAAGTCATAAGAAAGACACTAAGAAGTTAGGGAAGTGAAATAAAACCAATGAAATCCCATTATAGAAATTTTGATAAGAGGTGCTTCAGGTGTACTTTGAGGAATTTGAAAATAAAACATACAATAAAGGTTCATGGACATCAAAAATGGTATTCCTATATTAACCTTTCAGAATACTTCAATACCTTTATCTCTCGCAGTACTCACCAGATCTTTCTTCTAGGTACTATCCCAACCCGTTTCTCTGCTCAAAATGTCTTGCAGTTTTGTGATCCCTGTCCCCAGATTGTTCTGACCCAACCAGTCTCAAGTCAGCCCTGAATCCTCCTCCCCCCTTTCTTGGTGCACTATCCAATTGACTCCCTAGAAGGTCTCTCCACAGAGGTAATTAGTGCATTTTTTCTTGACTCTGCAGGGAGTGACTTTATGCTTTACTTCTGCTCTTCATCCATTTCAGGCTATGCCCTCCAGTGCACTCAGCCAGAGAGCTTCCCTACCCAGCACTAAGCAGCAGGGAAGGAGCCTCTCCAGACTTTGCTACTGGACCGCCTGCAGCCATGCCCTCCAACTAAGCAGTACCTCCACTGGTAACAAATCTCACCCAAAATAGTTATAATGCAGTGGCTGGAGAGATTGGCATGCAACATGCAGGCTCTTGTCTCTCTGCCCGGGGATTAGGCTCTTTCTAATTTATTTCTTGAGAGACAAGGCTAGTGGAAAAGAGAATGTATCTGTCCTTACATCCATAGTCTGCATTTGCTAACCAAAGCTAGAATCCAAGCCTGTGTCTTGACTTTCCCAGGTGAAGGCATTAACTACCAGGCAGTTTCCCTCTCCAAGGTAATTCTGCCTCTCCTGTCTGTCATAGATCTGAAAAAGCTTCTTGATTAAGATGTTATCAAACCAATATAATTCTGCAACTGTTCAGACACATTTGTACCTACATTTTGTAGCAACAAANTTTAACTACCAGGCAGTTTCCCACTCCAAGGTAATTCTGCCTCTCCTGTCTGTCATAGATCTGAGAAAGCTTCCTGATTAAGATGTGATCAAACCAATATAATTCTGCAACTGTTCAGACACATTTGTACCTACATTTTGTAGCAACAAAATGAAAACCAAGATATTCTTCAAAAAACATTCTGATGGCTTTCTGCTAACTAATAAGCAGAAACCCTATGGTAGTGTATAAATGAGCTTATGAGCTCCACCAAATGCTGAATAATAAATGAGTGCTCAACCTGGCCCTATTAATTTTAAATGTAGATATTGGTACATTTGACAAAAGCATATAGTCTCTCTGTGTAATAGAGGAGCATTGTTNGTTAAATGTAGATATTGGTACATTTCACAAAAGCATATAGTCTCTCTGTCTTTCCAAGTTGTGTAATAGAGGAGCATTGTTAGCATTCATTAATAACTGTAGTGGATTATACACAAGGAAAATTATATGCTTTATTATAAAATCTGAGAGACAAAATAATATATAACTCAGTGTAGCAGTGTTAATGTTGGTCTGGTAACCATAATTGTTTGTCTAACTTCTCATTATTAAAATCTTATGTTCCATTGACTTTTCTATTTTTGTGTTACTGTTAAGTATGGAATTTGCATAATGAAGCACAAATTCAATCAATACCTGAACATGTCAATTAGCAAGGGGTTTTTTTTTATATATTTTTTCCTCAAACAAAGAATATCTGTAAGCAACACAAATTTATCTTTTTAATAGTCGTGTTACTTTTTTTATTACCTTAAGGCTACTCAGGTGTCTGCATCTTTTTAAGTCTAGCAAGAGCTGGCTACTTGAACTGAAATAAGCATGATTTAATTAGATCACTTTAACAAGTGAAATCTTTCAGATGGTGACTGAAATGGACAGGTACCTCCTGTACTAACCCTTTGACCAGAAATTACACACATTTAAATAGTCACATAGATGAAGTCCCACAATGACGCAGAACAACGTCTTGAATTTCTTACAACATAGCAGTGCTGACATTACACATGAAAGCAGAAACCCTCACTGCATTTCATCAAAACTGTATTTCTGTTTTGACTAATTTACTGCAATGAATTAAGATTTTTTCAATTAATAGACATGCAAAAATAATTTAGTAGTACTTTAACATATGATCTTATAAGTTGCAATACATTGAAGTGTTTTATATCAAATATCTAATACATACTTTATGACTCAAGATATAATTCCAGTGTTCTTCTCATGAATAGAAAATGTAGAACTCAGACTGAGCTCCCCCACCTTTTTTTACTCTTTCTAGGAATAATTCTGACCAGTAGAACTGTAACATCTAGCACAAGTAGACATAGAAAGGATGTTAGCTATAACTGAATATTTTGATGGTGTTACATAACTTTGAACAATATTCAGCCTTAATACAAACCTGTATCTCTTCTTTTCATGTTATTTTAAGTACAGGTGAGTCTTATCTTTAAATACATGACTCATCCATGTGGCTAGTTCTCAGAAGTAGGCCATTACCATGCAAAAGACATAGGCCTGTATAATAAACTGACCAAAGCAGAGAAGACAAACAGCTTAAACTGAAGAGCATTGTGATTTGAAACCCTTATGATTTTTTTTCCTGTATTATATTTTATTTCACCCTTCTCTTTCCATTAACAGTCTATAAAATAAATGCCTGATACTCTATCAGCAATATTGATTTTTTCACACCTAACCTTAAAAACCTTAACAATAATATTCATTTAATTATAAGCTTAATAAAAACACTTATTAATTTAATTACCTAGTTAGTCTGTGAGAAAAAACTTTCTGAAAAGCAATAGGCTAGCTGAAGTTAGTTGATGTGTCTTATTCATATTAGACAAAACCTTACTGTGCAAGTTGTCATACCTCTATCTAGTGAAACAACTTGTAGCCATGCGGAGTTAGATATACTGCTCTTGCCACTTCTGACAGACCCAGTGGGATATCTGGGGAAAGATAAGTGCCTCGGAATTAGATCTAAAACGAGCAACAGTTAACTCTTAGGCTTCAGCATCTTGCCCCGAGTTTCAGTGACACACTTAAGCGCACTGGAAGTTTGCATCCTTGAAACTTCCTCTGAAGTTATGAGTCACTTCTGTTGGAAACTTGGGAGTGAAGGAAAACATGTGCATGAGTAGAAAAGTACATCCTCAAGTACACCTGGAGGAAACAATAATTCTTCCTCCTTTTGCACAGAGTGTTAAAGATGAGAGCATTTACCCTTTCCTGGGCTGAGTGGAAGCCTGTGGCCCCTTCCTTGCCCTCCTGAGAGGCATGTTTGGTGAGACAAACAATATGAGTTTTAACGTTGTCGGCTATTCCTCATGAAAGGCCTTTGTTCCAAATGATTAGGGAGGGTCAGACAACATTTCAGCCGGTGCCTAGGGGTGCCTGGCCAACAGTGCAGCTAATGGAGGCAGTAGCCTGGCCAGAAGGGCACACAGAAGTGGGGCCAGAAGCTCTGCTGAGGGCAACTCACAGAGGGTCTGCAGAGGTGGTGACACACCACACAGGCATGGGCCCTGTGTAGATGCCCTGCAGCATCTACCCCTGGCATGGCTGAGCCTCGAGCCAGAGCAAGCTCCTGAGGGAGGATGCAGCTCTGCAGCTCCAGGTTGTAGGGTGCCTGGTGTCTCTTGCAGAGGCAGAGGGTTTCCTTGGCCACAGGAGGTGTGTACAGGGGGACCCTCTGTGACACCAAGGAAAGGAGCTGTGGGCAGAGGTTAGGAGGCTGTATGATGTCAGAGATGACAAAAAAGGAGTGTGACCTGTGCTCCTCCTGATGGTATAAGAGCCTGAGCTCCACAGGTATACCAAAGGAGAGGCAGGCAAAGTCTGTGCCTGTTGGGTTGGGAAATGAGAGTTAAGGCTGGAAGCTCATGACATCTGGCACCATGAGGACAGGTCCTGTTCCACCTGCAGATCTGCAGCTGCTGAATAGGTCCAATGCCCTGGTAGCAGGCAAGGAGCTGGGAGCTGTGTCAACTGAGGCTGTACCCAACAGCAGCACCACCAGGAAGCAGTGGGTGGCAGCAGAGGGCAACTGCCTGCTGCTGAGGATGGATGTTCCCATCTGCTGACAGGTCAGGCAGTTTGGCAGCTTGACAGGGACTTGGGTACTGGACATTGCAGAGAGACCAGCAATGCTCGTTCATTCCTTGTATTATTATTTCCCCTGCTGCTCTTCCATGTAGGTACCAGCAACATGGCTAGTGGCAGCCTGGATCATATCAAGTGTGGCTACATGGCTGTGGAGCCAGGGTTAAAGGGCATAGGGCCAGGTGGTTTTCTTCTTGATCTTGCCAGCAAGAGGGTAGTACTTGAAGAGGAATGAATGTATCCTGCAAGTCAACAACTGGTAGGTTCAGCTGGTGTCAACAATGATTTGACCATTATTGGACTCCCTCTGAGGACCAAGGTCTGTGGGGGAAGATTGTATCCACCTGACCAAGTAGGGCAAAAATATCTTTGTCAACAGGCTGGCTGTCCTGTTGCAGAGAGCTTTAGGCTAGGAATAATCTGGGAGGGAGATAATGACCTACAATCCAGAGGGAGTGGTAGACCCAGAGGGCCAACAAATTCAGTCTGATGTGGACAAGAGAGATCTCATAATCAGCAGAACACAGCAGAAGGGGCCCACCCCAAGAGTGTGCAAACAAATAAGGAAGTGTCAAGACACCAGCATTACTGAGAAAGCTCTCATACCTCTTCTGGGAAATGACCATGACTGGGTACCTTTCTTAAGTGCTGTACACCAGTGCCTGCAGCATGGGGAACCAACAGGAAGAACTAGAGGTATGTGTGCAGTTACAGGGCTACAGCCTCACTGAGATGAGGGAGACACGGAAGGACATCACACATGGCTGGAGCGCTGACACAGATACTTTGGGAAAGATGAGCCAGGATAACAAGGAGGGAAAGTTGTTGTTTCTGCGAGAAAGCAGGAAGGATGCATGGAGCTTTGCTGAGGGAATAGTAATGAGCCAGCTTGAGAGCTTGTTGACTAGCATTAGTGGGCAGACCAACATGGGTGACATTCTCTGCAAGTTTGTTACCAGACCTCTTGATCAGGCATGAGTAGGTGAGGACTTCTTCAGACAACTGAAAGAAGCCTCAAGTCCACAGGCCCTGGTTCTCATGTGGGACTTGAAATACCCCAACACCACAGAAGGACACAGGAAATGCAGGAGTTTTCTGGGCCTTAATAAGACCGCATCTGGAGTGATGTGTCCAGTTCTGGGGTCCCTGGTACAAGAGAGACATGAACATACTGGAATGAGTCCATCAAAGGGTCACAAAGATCATTAAGGGACTGAAGCATCTGACATAGGAAGAGAGGCTGAGAGAGGTGAAGCTGTTCAGCCTGGAGAAGAGAAGGCTCAGGGGGATCTTAACCATGATGATATTTACACCTCTTCAGTATAAATCCCCAAAGAGGGGAGCAAAGAAGCAGAACCAGGCTTGTTTCAGTGGTGCCCAGTGAAAGGACAAGAGATGATTGGTGTAAATTGAAAGACAGGAAATTCTGTCTGAACATAAAACTCCACTTTTTTTACTGTAAGGGTGATCAAACACTGTGATTGAACAAGATAGCACAGAGGGACTGTGGAGTCATCTTTGGAGATACTCAAAACCTGACTGACACAGTCCTAGGCAAACTGCTTTAGCTGACTCAGCTGTAAATGTAAGGCTTGGCTAGATAATATCTAGAAATGGTGTCCAGCCTCAGCCATCCTGTGATTCTGCCAGTCTGACCTAGCTTACCGAGGTGTCAGATGTACCTGCCCACAAGAAACACAAGAAATATCACCCTGTAGCCAGGAATGGAGGTTACCTTCACCATGTATGCTTTTGGATCACCCTAGGGCACACAAATAGCTAAGTGAGAATGATAGCCTCCTGCAGAAGTTTGTAGGTGTGCGTATTTCCCAGAACACTCTGGAGAACATCAGATATGAAAGAGACGTGAGAGGTTCAATGTAAGCAACACGAAAATTTTAAATTGCAAAAGTGAGGATATGATGATAGAAATTTGTCTTAGACATGATTAGTTTGAGGACAGAAAACATGGCAGAGGGACATACGGTATGAACTAAAAGGAGGATAAAAGAGATGAGGAAGAGCTACCACTCTTGGAGGTGTTTACAAAGTTAGTAACTGAAGGTGTAATAACAACTGAGCTTACCATAAAAGCTTCCCACCACTAACCAGCAGAGAGGATAATAAGGTGGCAAAAAGCAAGTATGAAGGTGGAAAACCATTACTGAACAGGAATGAAAGAAGTACTGTAGGATGACAATGGGCATCAGAAGGTGGGGTTGGTCAGTAATATCAACAGAGAGAATCAAGCAAGAATAGTAGAGAACAGGGATCTGAGGTAATGTGGAAAAAGCAATATGAAAATTTCAATAGATTAATGGAGCAGAGATCATAGAAACAGGAAGAAAAGAGATACAGTAAAGGTCCATGAATGATGGCTTATTTTAAAATGTTGCTAAAGACAGACACATTATTATTTTCTAGGATAGTAGTTTACTTACCAGAGAGCAGTCTTCAAGCTGGATAAGCTATTCACATTTAGACTGATGGCTTTATCAATGTCTGTTCCCATTTCATAACTAGTGTACCAATATTAGCTGGCATTGTGTACAGATGAACTAACTACACTTATCAATAATGCTGACAGCCATTTTCTGAACATTAGATTATTACTGCTGACAGTTTCAGGAAAATATGCAGAAAATAAATTTGACTATAAACTAAATATTGAAAGAATTAAAAACTGGCCATGAACTTTACAGAAAATAAATGTAAACTTCTTGTTAGGAAATCTCCATGGGAATCCATTTTCATTCACTACTTCTCTGTGTACACACTGAAGCATTTCATTTTCCCAGTGGGTAAACTAATTAAAATCACAGAATAATACCAATTCTTGAGCACAGAATTGTGACAATTTATTACGAAAAAAAATACTGATACGCATTGCTTTAAACAAAGGATGCTAAAAATAAATGAGAAAGCTCAGCACATGTCTTACGATTTGCAGATACCCTAGAGATGCATCCTTATAATTTCTTTTTGTCCTTTCTCTTGAGAACCGTTTCATGTTATAAATATCGAAAAAGACCATGTACAAAGATTATCCCATTCACATAGGCAGCATGGATAATCACGTTACAATTAAATAAATAAAAATTATAATTACTAGATGGGTCTTTTAGATGAAACATTTGGATTATCCACGGACAGTTCTCTTCTACGTTTCATTCATCCCCTGTTCAAATGTCCAGAAAATTTAAGTGATAAATTATGAGTGTGCTCTGAACTTGTGTTATGCACAGGAGATACAGATTTTTCAGTTATTTTATAACAGAAATGCTCTAAATCTGAAAATATTTTGGAAATAAAAGAGTCAACAGAGGAGGAAGGTTTTGTTTATCTAAAAGATTATTTTATTTGATATTTTATTAAAATGAGATTTTTACCTTTATTTCAAAATTATAATTAGAACACTCAGAATAAGAGCTGTTAGTGTTAATTCACAGGAGTCTGATACTCAGGCTCTGTAGGAGGCAACACAGAAAGTAGTCTCTCAAGTGAACTAATAGATAACAGACAAAGCAACAGCATATACAAACACAGACCAGCAGAGAGGTTTGGAAAGAGTTAGGGTAAATATGTGTACTTTGTGAAATTAGGTGATAGCACTTAAACACCAATTTACCTGATAGCAGTTTGCATTTCTGCAAGTTCTTCATGGTGGAGGCTATAATCAAGGTCCTAAATTCATCAGGCTTAATTTTACATTTCTGAAGTGGCAAAGAGGGCACTTTTAAGAAGACATTATCACTTGAACAGCTTTTTTCCGCCCTTACTGCTGTTAACCATTGTCTCTCGCTGAGACACTATGGCCTATTTAATCAGTGTAGAATTTACCTTGAGTCCATAACAAGACCATTTACTTCCTATTTGGTTCTACTCTGAGCACTCAAATGGGACCTAAATGTCCGTAGACCTTGTACTTGCCCTTTGAAAAGGATGAATTCACTGTCAATGAAAAATAAAGGGGCCCATTAGACAACCCTCTAGTATTAGAAGATATTGTTCCTGAAATCATTACACAGGGGTGAGCTGTTTGTACAGCTGCAGCAGAAGAGTTTTCCCAGCATTGATCCATTATAGGTTACTGTGAAACTGTTTATTTCAGCACTTGTAGCTTTAGGCATTCCCATAGCCTTAGAAAGTGTCATGTCCTAAAATACACAGGGATATTAGCAAAAGTAGTTCTCCAGTCCCATATTTTGTTCTGTCTAAGTGGACCTTTGCACCGATTTCCACAGACATTAGTAGTATTCTGCAAGTAATAAGGAAGCAAAAGATTGGTAGATACAATTATTTGGAAATTTAAGTACTTCAAAGCCATAACACTTTATTCTTGGAGACATAACAGAAAAGCAGAGGCTCCATCTGACCCCACTCATGTTTATTATTACTAATACTGGAGTCCTTTGACTTTTATTCCAGAGAACAAAAAGCTTTTCCTTTGTTGCTCTCTCTATCTCATACTATTTGAAGTGCCATAAGGGAAATCAAACGCAACTAGCCCGGTACTGAAATGTAAATAGCGTATAACAGATCAAATTTATTTCACTGTAATCCAGTAGGACAGGAAACAAAGGTAAGAATAATACAGGGAATTTATACATGTAGAATGTGTTTACCCCAACCTCAATACAGCTAGAACTTTAGCATACTTACCTATGAGAAAAGATTACCCCATACTGACCACATACAGCTTATGTATAGGATGTGTATCTCCAGTAGATCCAGCATCACTTGCATAGTATCTCTTCCAAGATTACTATTTTAGTATTGATTCTAAGATATAGAGACATCTGACCTGTCCTGTGCCAATTTTTGAAGATGACTCAGAAACCCCAGGATATTTAACAAGGGACTAGGTATCACCCCAGGGTGATATCCTTTGTTATCAAAGCATAGAACTAGGCATTCCTCATTGTAAGAGACAACAATACAATAGGGAAGGTGGAAGGAAACTTAAGCAACTCGTTTTTCCATTGACTATAGAAAAAGAACATAGCACGAGTTCAGATGTTGATGCCTACATTATAGATGTCTAAGTCCAGCTGATAAAATTGCAAACAACATACTTTGCTATAAAAAGATCATGGCCACTAGGTTGAGAAGTTGTTTTCTCTCTCTACTGAGCGCTGGCAAGACTATACCAGTAGACTGTGTTCAGTTTTGAGCTCTCCTGGTCACGAAAGATGTAGCTAAGTTGAAGATTGCCCAGAGGAAGTTACTAAGGTGTTCACAGTCTAGCTGGCATCACCTAGAAGGGGAGGCCAAGAAAGCTGGGCTTATTTAGTCTGTCAAAAAGGAGGCTGAACTGTGGTCTAGCGCACACCTGCAGTTATCTGAAGGCCAGTTGCAAAGTTATGGAGCTAAACCTTTTTGGTTAGTGCAAGGGGCATTAATAGGAGGAACAACGGTTGCAGATTGCAGCTTGGGAGGCTCAGGTGAATGTCAGGAAAAAAAATTCACTGTGCACTGTGCAGCACTGGAATGGCTTGCTCAGAGAGGCTATGAAACCCCCCTCTTTGGAAGCCTTCAAGATTAGATTAGACCAAGCATGCTGAATGAACAGATCTACTCTTGGCAATAGTCCTGCTTCAATCAGAGCATTGGGATAATGATGTCCAGAGATCCCCTCCAGCCAACAGTTCCACAATTCTATGATGTTTAAAACAGTACATATTAATGTTGGATAGGCTTAAATAAAATTTATTGATTTATGTTTGTGCTCAGTCATAATGGTGAAATCCTGGCCTCATAGAAGATCAGTGGAAATTTGTCCCTGACTGTCATGGGGCTGAGAGGCAATGTTATTTGTTACTGAAGAAAAGCAAAATTATGTTTTAACTTATGTTATAGAAAAGACAAACTCAGAGAAAAACTGGAAACCTTAGTAATAGCCATCTTTCCTTTCTCAGTGATACTTTGATAAATGTCCAAGTCAGGTGCTATACAATATAAGAAACAAAGCAAGTTAGTAGATTTGTTTGACTTAAGTATCGATTCAGCACCTAATCACTATTCAAATATTCCGTTTTATGAATTTAATAGTTGATCTGCTCTTGCATACTGTGTGTGTTGGAAGGATGAATTTTCCAGCTGAATAAAACACAGATAAGTCTATTTTCTCTTCTCTGTTCTAACACAATTAAAAATAACTAACACTTTAAATCCCAGCTTAAAAAAAATCCCATAACTTTAAGCATATTAGCAGCATTATTCATATAGTACCTGGAAAATTCATATTTAACTTCCAACTAAAAATACCAAAAGATTCATCCCCTGAAAAATATCTAAATATAGATTACTTCATTACCTGTAAATCAGTCTCAAAAAGGATGCAGCATGTGAAATGCTAAATGAGAACCGACTGGTTAAGTGCTGTGCTTCTCGCAATCAGAAAGAATAACAATTACAGCACCAACTGCTAATCCTAAGAAATCAAAACACAGTTAGGCAGCCACTAAAATCTATTATAAAGTGTAATTATTATTATTAGACTTCTTTCAGAAAATGAAGGGATGGAAACATTATGCAAGTACTTAACCTTTTTTATAAGCTAGGGCATTGTTCTTTACTGTGTTACTAAATATATTCATCTTTAAAAAGAAAAAAAACCTCTAAGTTCTGAAAACACTAGCTGGTTCTTCTCTTTAACATTTAATCAGAAATACTGAGATATTCTATTTTTTTTTCCTGAATTGGATTAGATTGATAATGAAGGTATGTTAAGCAGGCAGAATGTGTAATAAGGTTTTGTAATTAGCACAATCTAGAGTTAAATGTATTACACTAATGATGTATGTATTTCTCATGTGGGTTTTTTTTTCAAATACCTAACTGTCTTGGTTTAACCCCAGGCAGCAGCTAGAACCACACAGCCGCTCGCTTAATTCTCCCCCTCCCCCCATTGAAGGCTGGAGAAAAGAAGGACAAAAGGAGGGGAAAGGAAAAAAAACCCAAACAACTCGTGGGTTGAGATAAAGACATTTTAATAGAACAATAAGGGAAAAGGAAAATAACAATAATAATTATAATGGCAAAAGAATATACAAGATGAAGTAATACAACACAAGCCACTCTCACGGCCCAATGAATTGGTTGCCCATCCCATCCTGAGCAGCGATCACACATTCCCGCCCGCCAGCTAACCCTTGTTTACATAGTGAGCACGATGTCTGTGGTATGGAGTATTCTGTTGGCCAGCTTGTTCTGTCTGTGCTCCCTCTCAGCTTCTATGGCAAGCTGAAAAAAGTCCTGTAATGACATATTCTGTCACTGCAGTGCAAAGAAAAAAAAATCATGGCCATGATGCGCATGCAAACTTATAACTTTGGGGATCTATATATGCATTGAAGGCATAATTTTACTAACTAAATTGGAATCCCATTCACATTTTCTTTTTAAATTTTATTTTTTTTTTAATCCATATAGGAAATTAAATAGGTCTAAAGATAAATGAATGGATGCTACAGCTATAAATCCTGCCCTGGCACTCAGGCATACCTGTCTTCCTGCCTAAGGAGTATTGATTCCTGTGATTCCTTGCGTATTGCAATTGTTTTATTTCCTATCCGTTTGTCTACGCAGTGGGATGGGGAAAAAAGAAAAGAGTAAGTGCAAGTAAACTTGTGGGTTGAGAAAAAAATATTTAATAAGTGGAGAAGTGGAAGGGGAGAAAAAAAAAAACCAAACAAAACCACCAAGTGACACAAAGGCAATCACTCACCACATCCCACTGGTAGACCAATGCCCAGGTAGTTCCTGAGCTAAAGATGGCTAACATCCCTAAAGTGCCCTCTTTTCCCTTTTTATTGCTGAGCATGATGTTATATGGCAAGGAATATCTCTTTGGCTGGTTTAAGTTATTTGCTTGGCTGTGTGCCCTCCCAACATCTTGTGCACAAACCCCCACCCTGATATCTATTCCCTGGAGAGGCAGAGTGAGAATCAGAGAAGCCTTGACATTGTGCAAGCACTGCTCAGCAACATCTAAACATGACTGTATTATCAAGTCCATACAAGCTGCTATGAAGAAAGTTAACTCCATCCCAGAAAGACCCAGTACACCTCTCCACACAGACAGCCGAAATACTGTCAAATAAAATTTTAAATTGCCGTATATTTTATTTACTCTGTTGGCTATAACAGTAATTTCTTTGAGAAATCCTACATGCTAAGAAAAAAAAAAAAAAATCCAGCCCCTCTATTTTCTTCTAATTTCTTGTTGACCGTTTCTAGCCAAATCACTCTTCCTAGTGTATTTCCAAATTTCATCCAACAAATAATCATTGACCGGGAAGTGAATCTATACTGGCTGGCTATTGATCCCTTTTCTGAGCTGTATGTTCCACTGAATTATATTTGCCTTGAGACTCTGAGCTCAGTAGGGGTGGAAATGAGATTCAGGAGTTTTCCTGAAACATTGTTGCACTGATGGGTTTTTTTGGGTCTAATTTGTGATGAACTACTACCTACAATCAATCCCACCCATCTTCCTGAACTGAGGGCTCTCATTTGTTGCTTTATTCCATGCATTTGTTAGTTAGCTTTGCTGTTGCTCTGACGCTTGCTGGCTGCACTGCAGCACACCTGAAGTCTTACAGAGATGAGGCAGGGCCTCCTGAGGTAATAGGAACCAAAAGGGAAACACCAGTGAAATATCCCAAAGGAATTAAGGGGTGTTCCTCTAAGAAGGTGACACAGTCAACAGCTCAGCTGAAGTGCCTCTACACCAATGCACGCAGCATGGGCAGCAAAGAGAGGGAGCTGGAAGCCACCATGCTGCTAGAAAGCTATGACCTAGTTGCCATTACAGAGACTGTGGGATGAATCCCATGACTGGAGTGCAGCTATGGATGGCTACAAACTATTCAGAAGGGACAGGTGAGGAAGGAAGGGCAGAGGTGCTGCCCTCTACATCGAGAAACAGATAGAGTGTGAAGAGCCATCTCTGAGGAATAACCATGAGGAGGTTGAATGCTTATGGGTAAGAATAAGAGACGAAGGCAACAAAGGGAACCTTGTGATTGATGTCTACTACAGGCCACCGGATCAAGGGGAGCCTATTGACAAAGCCTTCTTATACCAGCTACAGAAGGCATCGCACTTGCTGTCTCTCTTCCTGCTGGGGGACTTCAACCACCCCGACATCTGCTGGAAAAGTAGCATGGCAAGCTGTAGGCAATCCAGGAGACTTCTGGAATGTATCAAAGGTAACTTCTTAAGCCATGTAATAGAGAGCCCTACCAGAGAGCATGCAATACTGGACCTGATGGTCACCAATGCAAGTGAGCTAATTGGTGACATCAAGATTGGAGGCAGCCTGGGCTGCAGTCATCACACACTGGTGGAGTTCACAGTCCTAAGGAATACGGGTCAGGGGAAGAGTAAAGTCAAGACCTTGAATTTTAAGAAAGCAAACTTCCAGCTCTACAAGGAGTTAGTCAATAGGATCTCCCGGGAACTGCCCCTGGGGACACTGGAGCAGAACAGAGCTGGCAGACATTTAAAGATACTTTCCACACAGTGCAAAAGCTCTTGATCCTGAGGTGTAAGAAATCAAGAAAGGAAGACAAGAGACCAGCATGGCTGAGTCGAGACCTCCAGGTCATACTAAAGGTCAAGAAGGAAATGCACAGGCAGTGGAAGAAGGGACAGGTATCCTGGGAAGAGTATAGGGACGCTGCCCGGTTGTGTAGGGATGGTGTCAGGAAGGTCAAGGCACAGCTTTAGCTGAACTTAGCAAGGGACACAAAGAATAATAAGAAGGGTTTCTACAGGTACGCCAGACAGAAAAGGAAGGTCAAAGAAAGCATATCTCCCTGATGAGCAAGACTGACAAACTGGTAACAACGGACAAAGAGAAGGTTGAGGTACTTAACAGCTTTTTTGCCTCAGTTTTCACTAGCAATCTGTCTTCCCATACCTCTCCAGTGGATGGACTGCAAGACAGGGACTGGGGGAGAAAAGTCTCTCCCACTCTAACATCAGGTTCGTGACCACCTGAGGAACATGAACATACAGAAGTCTATGGGACCTAATGAGATGCATCCCAGAGTCTTGATGTAGTTGCCAAGCCATGCTCCATGATATTTGAAAAGTCATGGCAGTCAGGTGAAGTCCCTGGTGACTGGAAAAAAGGTAACGTTGCACCCATTTTTAAAAAGAAACTCTGGCAACTGTCAACCTGGGACCAGTACTATTCACTGTCTTCACCAATGACATAGTCACTGGTATTAAGTGCACCCTCAGCAAGTTTACAGACAACATCAAGCTGAGTGGTTCAGTTGACACACCTGAGGAACAGGATGCCATCCAGAGGGACCTGGACAAGCTTGAGAAGGGGGCCCATGTGAACCTCATGAGGTTTAACAAGGCCAAGTGCAGGGTCCCACACCTGGGTCAGGGCAACCCCCAGTATCAATACAGGCTGAGGAATGAAGGGATTGAGAGCAGTCCTGCTGAGAAGGACATGGGGGCACTGGTGGATGAAAAGCTGGACATGAACCAGCAATGTGTGCTCACAGCCCAGAAGTCCAACCGTAACCTGGGCCGCATCAAAAGAAGCGTGGCCAGCAGGCTGAGGGAGGTGATTCTGCCTGTCTGCTCTGGGGAGACACCACCTGGAGTACAGCATCCAGCTCTGGAGCCCTCAGCACAGGAAAGACATGGACCTGTCAGAGCGGGTCCAGAGGAGGGCCACAAAGATGATCAGAGGGCTGGAGCACCTCTCCTATGAGGGCAGTCTGAGAGAGTTGGGGTTGTTCAGCTTGGAGAAGAGAAGGCTCCGAGAAGACCTTATTACAGTACTTAAAGGGCACTTCTAAGCAAGATTGGGACAAATATTTTTGCAGGGCCTGTTGTGATAGGACAATGGGTAATGGCTTTAAACTAAAAGAGGCAAGATTTAGACTAGATATAACGAAGAATTATTTTTTTTTAACGATGAGGGTGGTGAAACACTGGAACACTGCCCAGAGAGGTGGTAGGTGCCCCATCCCTGGAAACAGTCAAGGTCAGGTTGGATGGGGCTCTGAGCAACCTGATCTAGTTGAAGCTAGATGGCCTATAAAGGTCCTTTCCAACCCAAACTATTCTATGATTCTATGATAACAATGTACTGGACTATCCTGAAATTCTACAATATTGCCTGCAGTAATGATATACTTCTAAGTACAGTATGACGAATAATGTATTTTATTACAGGGAATGTGTTACCTAATATTGTTATCTTGCACACTCAGTGCCAGAACCAAATTTTAAGATGTTTAGATCCCATTTTCCTCTTATTGACTCTTAAAAGTTAATTTGTTTGTTTGTTTGGGTTTTTTTCCCCTAATGGATTTCCTACTCTCTCTGTATTTTAACTGTTCTGAAAACCAGCTTTCACTTTACCTGTATAGTAAGTGATAACATCTTTTTTTTTTTAAATAACTGAGTTTATAATAAGAGAGTTTGTTATGGAGGGAAGCTACCGGTTATGACAATTTAAGATATTTATTGTCTATTAAAGGAAAATAAATTTATTCAAGTGATTCTATTCCTATTAATTTTCAGTTAATGGAAGTGCATAAAAAAATCTTATCAAAGATAGGAAAGTCATTTTAGAAGGCCAGAACTTTTCTTTGAAACATAATTACTTAGATATTGACTGGGATAACAGGTATGAAAATTTAAGAAAACCTGATTCTAAAGATAATGCAAGATTGTATCCTTGCATAATTTATTTAAAACCTATATTAAAACCATTATAGCAACCAAAAAGCTCCTCTGTGTTTTGGGCTTGAAAACATCTCTTGTTTTAATAACAACAGAAGAGGACGACCCATCTATTGTATGAGCATAGCATACACTTGATGCTTTTTAATAAAAAAGAGACTGTGTTATTTGTTTAATAATGTATTTACTCTTTTCTTGAAAGAATAAAATCAATAAAGCAACACACTCATATGCTTTCATATATGTAGGTAGCTGAGAGTATATCCGGACTACTACCAGTCAGCATGAAAATATTTCATCTTCAGCTTTGTCCTAACTGCACTTGGTTAAAAATGCGTGAAGCATTTCACACTAAGTCATCACACTAAGTCAGTTAAGGCAATGGCTCCCTGGACATTTTCGTGATATTAAAGCAGACTCTATAACATGTATCCTCTGAATTCCTCTTGCATCACCTTTTCTGTTCTCCAGGTTTTTGGTTTTGCTTTTTTCTAACCTGGGTTCCTGATCAGCTTTTCTAGTGAGACCTGCAAAATAATGTGGTTAACACAAGTATTTAACATGAATGGGAGGTTGGAGTAGTGGGAAGGTGGTTATGCTATAACTTGTTTGAATAATAGCACAATAACTAATACTTCACAGTTTATTTTTGGGCAGGATTTTGTTTTTTGTTTGTTTGGTGTTTTTTTTCCCCTAACAATAACAAACAAATGTTTTTTATTTACTGCTTTTCTTCAGCAATGAAGACAAGCGTAGGGTCTTTGTAAAACAGAGACAATGGGGAAAAAAACCCAAAAGACTGGCATTGGGGTAGTAAGACTCCACAATAAAGAATGATGCAGACAACAACTGCTCGAGGGGAAGCTCTTGAAGAGCATGGGCCTGAATCCCCTTTGTTTTGCTCCTCAGCAAGACAAGGACACTTACAAGTGCCAGGTGGAGGTAAATTTTTTGCCATTCTAGCCTTGGGAACATCTCATGACTAGATTTCACCACTGGGAGATTACTTTTTAAAGCATTAAATATTGGAGAAAAATATGTATTATTTCTGAGTGCTATAGAAATCGGAATGACAACTTTCAGAAGCTTTTGCGGGATCAGTATGGGGTTTGAAAGAACATTAATTTTGCCTGCAGGTCAATAGGTTCAAGTCCCAGAAGAGCAAGGCCTTGGACCATCAGTCTCAGACCATCGATCTACAATAAGGGATGCCTGTGACAGTTCCAGTGCAAGGAGTTCCTTCCCTTCCATAGGAGGGGTGGACCAGAGGGTTGCTGGTCATGCAACACCACTTCTCAGTCATTCTGGCACCAGTATGAGTGAGAAGAAATAACTGATTTATGTAAAAAAGAAAAAATCTTTTTGAAAGAGAGGTGGAAGTGAAAAATCTCTTTCTAAAATGTATCAGCCCTTGCGTGTTTCCAAGGTTGAACTCAGAAGCAGTTGCTTTGGCACAACTGGGAGGTGTCACACAACAGCGTGGGAGTGAGAAGCTGAGCGGTAGGCACTGTGACAAAATGTTGCCATTGAGCACTTCAAATGGTGAAACTATGGTTCCCATTCATCACCTGTAGCTCCTTGAAACAAACGTGTTTAGGCTCTGGAATTTCCCAAAAAGCTTTAAGCTAATTAAATGATGTATCTTATGGAGGTTTTTAGTCAAGTGTGGCTAAAATGTTAAAGTCCTTTAAATCACAGATATTTAGCCTACAAAGTTTACTTGCTCTGCCCAGACTCTCTATGGAGATTTAAGTTCCTTAAACCAAAGCTAGAGTTTTTGGTGCTTATGATCCCTGTGGTCTCCAGCAATGAAATTTTCAGACTTTCTAAAGAGCAGCTGCTAGGAATTAGGAGATTTTGAGCTTCGCTGTGTCTTTTGAGTTTTCTGAAGGGGTTGCATCTGTGCTAGTCATTTGAAGGTTTTGTAAACTTTGCTGAATATTACTGTAAATCTTCTTAGCTCTTCATGAGAAAAAGAAACATTTGTTTCCATCTGTATTATCAGTGAAATTTTAAAAGTATCTAGGAATTGAAGGTGTGTATGCTGACTTTCAAAGAGTAGGTCTTTGATACCCCTTGAAAAGATATAAACCACATGATGATAGATATGTTTATGCAGTTGATGATTTGTGGTATGTGCCTATATGAAATACCAGAAATAGAATTCTGTATTGGGAAAACAAATATGAAACTAATAAAAATTATTAATTTTAATTAGTTAGTTAATTACAACAAAAGCACTAGGTCTAAAACCTCCAAGATTTTTGGAATGTGATTCCTTTCGGTCTCATCTAGTTTATTTTTTACTAATGAGAAGTCTTTATTATGCGGGTATCAGAACCCAAATTCTGGATCCCTACAGAAGTAAGCCTCTTAAAGGAAATGCCTAATTTATCTTCACTGTCACGACAGAGGAATAAATGCCTGTGTGAACCTCCAGAGTAAAATCCTATTCATCTAACTTAAGTTCTTAACTTCTGTAAAAAGTTTCTTTGTAGTTTACAACTTAGGCCATTCCCTTGCTTCCTGTTTCAGCAAAACTAATTTATGTTCTGCCTAGATGCAGATTTTTTGAACTTTAAGACCAAGTAGTGCTAGATTATGTTGCAGGTACTACAGAAATAAATAGTATCTTGATTTCTGCAATTTTAAGATAAACATAGGTAATGGTGTTACTCTTAGTTTAACTTATCCTGTTTTTTTAAGATAAGGTAGAATAAATTGCATTCTGGCATTCCCACGTTTGTCTTTAGAGAGAGAAGACCGTGAGCTTAATTTTTTAAACAGATAAAACTGAGAGCCATAGTCAATCACAGTTAGCTAATTAACAGAAATTTCAACTTGGTTGGTTGAAAGGAACCAACATCTAGACAATGTGACTACTGGTAACAATTTCTAAATAGGTCCATTGTGAGATGGAAACTATAGTCTATACAAATAGGAAAGAGTGTTTGTATGGAATGAATCAGAAATATTTTCTGTACAGCAGTGAATTTAGTATTTCATTGATGACTGAATAATGTCTTGGATAGTTTATTAACAAACAATAATGTATATAGTAAACACAAACTCAAAGCTTCTGTAAGCTATCCTTCGGTATTCTCAAGCATGTAAGAGATGATATTTGTATATTAAGAGTAAGAAGGCACTGCAAAATATCTCACCTGAAGTAATGATTCATTTTTTTATGAAACATTTCACTTTTTTGTTAACTATTTCAATGTTCAAAAGAGGAAGAATAGAGTGAAGTAACCACAAGTTAAATGGCATGATTCTCGTGCCATCAATCTAGATATATTAACTTAACAAACTTCCAAAGTTTGGTTCAACTCCCTAAGCAGAAGAATCTAATGATATTTGCAATACTATGTTGTATCCACAGTGTTAGTATAGCAGAAGAAACACAAAATCTGTGGGAGACCACTAAAACCAAGGTCAGGCAGGATACATCAGGTCACTTCAAGTATTACTAAAAGTCTATGTTTAGGAGGTCAAATTGAGTAGTAGGTAACTGTTATAGTGTTATCTGATTACATTATCTGTTTTAACTATATGTCCATTGATATAGAGCTTAGACACTTGGCTAATCTGTTGATACTTTCCTACACATGCTTAAATTAGGGTACCTGTTCTCAAGCTGAATCCCACCCCTATGACACAGTTGTCTGAAAAAGTGATTCTATAACCTAAGCCTGTGCACTTAGTGTTGTCAGGATGGGACTGACAGATAAAAAACAGGATTTACAGGACACCTGCACCTTTTTGGTGCTTGGTCTGGAGCCTGGGTAGAGTATGCTAACAAGTCAAACATGATGCTAGATAACTGCATATGCACAATTGTGTCTCTTTCCTCCCTAATAAACATCTGAACTCAGGTGAGATGGAACACTTGCACAGATTCATAGTAACATTATCATTTTAACTTTTTGAGGCTATATTTTTCTTTAGTATGGAAACTAAGTATGAACTTAGTTTTAGTATAAATACAGTGTGCAAGGCAATGCTTTTCAAGAGAAATAGACGTGATTTTATATATTTTGTATTACTTTTACCTAAATGCAAGACTATTCTTTTTCTTTTTCTGAGAAACAGTTTCCCAGCTCTTGAATGTGATCTTTTATTCTTTTGCTCTTGAGCTGGTGTTTGTTTCAAATATCATTATTCTAATTTCTGTTAAAAAAGAACTGTACAACTAATAGCATTTTCTGGACCTAGGGTGAATAAGCCAAATAGTAAGGAAATATTAATATAATCTTTGTTTAAGTAATATTAATATAATCTTTGTTTAACCTAATAGCACTACATTCTTTTATCACAAATAAGTAAAGAAGTTTGCTTCACATAACCAAACAACAGTACAACTCAAATAATTAAATGTTCTTCACTATAAAACCTTAGAACACTTTTGTGTTTAACAGCAAACTCATTTCATAGATACACGGTGGTAAAACCTGTTCAAATATGTTTTACTATAAAACTACTATCTGATTCAGAGAAAGTATAGTTATTGCCGTGTTGAAAGCAGGAGCTAAATGTCCTTTCACAGTTGTATTCACCTGCCTTACATTTATGTCATATACCTCATTCAACGTAGAAAATTCTATCACTTCCACTTGGAAAATAACAGATTTTGTAGTTACACAAATTTATGTAGAAATGTTCAGCTCAAATATTTACAAAAACACAGAATTGGAGCCACCTCTGGGACTGAAACAAGAATCAAAAGGCAAAGAGGTGTTGGAAAACACACTATAAACAAAGCAGCAACTTAGGACCCTTAATATCCCAAAGATCAGAGTACCTTAATTTAAAATATTCACTGCAAGGATGAAGTAGGAGGCTGGGGAATTTACATATATGAGAAGAATGACATCTGATTTAGATATTCGAACTTCTTATTTGTTTGTGTTATAAATATGTACCACAAGAGAGTTTGATCAAGAGTCATTCTCATTAAAATTTTGATGAAAAAGTGACGTCTTATGTTGAAAATGCATGCTTTTTCCTGTTTTTTTAGCATTAAAAAAAACTTCAATTTTTCTCATGAACTTTGATCATTTTCAATTTCAGTTTATTATTTTATTGACATTAATAATTTTCTTTTTTGACAGAAATTTTTCATCAATATGTCTCTCAGGAAGTACAAGTTACAAGCTAATAGCAAGACTATAAAACAGAGCATATAATTTCTTCATGTGAACTTTCAGAACCAAAGATCTGAGAAACTTAAGTTTCCTGATCAAGTTGTCAGAGTAAAAAGCCAACAAAGAGATTTGTAAACCTTAGTCCTGTTTTGAAACACAAGAGCGTATTTTTTGTTTAGTTGAAAAATAGGAAAACATGACAAAAATGCTTCTCTGAAATTTATTTCTGAAATAACTATAGCAGACTACGTTAATATTTGTGTTAGAGATATGGGGACAAGAATGAAAAGGTGCTACCTTACAGCTGTTAGTTAAATTAAGATTATATTTGACAATATACTGATAATATTTTAAACAATTTCGTACTGAAAAGGGAATACAGATATATGAATGTGTATTATACATTATGTTATATTTGTAGCACAGTAGACCCAGCTAACTGAGCAGTAATTTTGAGCAACTGTTTTTTTTTCAGTCTCAGAGTTCCAAAATCAGACAATATAATATAAAATAAAAACCCTAAATAATGAGGAAACAATGATCCTTTGTGCTGTTTATTAAATTTAAAAGATCAATCCATCCAAAGATTCAGAGTTATTTAATGACATTTTATAAACATCACTATAGTGAAACACCTTTGTGCAAACAACTCAAAAAAGACACTTTTTGAATCCATTCCACAGAGCCATGGCATTTGTCACTGTCATTGTGACAGCTGTGGATTGCCATCCTGTAAGCAAGGCAGGGCTCTTTCTCAATATTCTGTGTCATAACTGCACTGTGTCAGAATTGTTTCTCAGCTAGTTGCAGTAAGTGTGCATGGTCTCAGCAAGTAGAGAAGGAAGAAGCAGAGGGTACTTGTAATCAAAATATTTTCTAGGTGAATACACCTTGATTCTTCAAGTAAGCAGGAATGCCTCTTCCATGAGTCTTATATTTTAAACCGTGTGTGCTAATTTTTCTTCATCCAAACTTACAAAAATTAAGTCTATCATAGCATAAAAATGCAATAAGCGTCACCTCTGCCATGAGTTATTTTTAAAGCACAACAAGTTGAAGGCAGTAGTGCATGGAGCAGAGAAGTAGAAGAATTTAGGAGAGCGTGAACATGCAAGTGCAATCTGCAGTAATTTGCTCTGTAGTCTGAAATGAGACTGGGACTGGGATGGCCTGGAGGTACTTGAAGGACACGTCATGTTGCGGTAGAAAGGGCATTGCAGTGTGGCACATTCTCACTACTGGTTGTTGTTTCTACTGTTTTGGTCTTCGTGTTCTATCTGTGCATTTTTGACTGAAGTCAATAACCTGTTTCCAAGAATCAGAAATTAAAAGGCAATCATCAAGACAGATATGGAAATTAATATAGACAAAGAGAGGTAATTAATAAAATTATTGTATGGCACTCAATAAAGAAGAAGATTATCTGCTCTTACTTCTTCTCTCCTTCACATACAAGGCTTTTAAATGTGTTATGGGGGATTATCAGGCTCTAGTCATATGATTTCTATGTCATTCACTGGTACCTCAGGGCTCTTATATTTGTGTGACCTGGCTCCTTTGCCCACACTGAGCATTAGATGCACACTATAAAGAACTAACAAGCCTATCTAATTTTAATAATAATTAACTAAATAGTGCTGAAATCAAAGTGAAAAAAGACAGACAAACTATTAAGGTTTTACCAGTTTGATCCCAGTAGGAAAAAAGATTTCTTAACCCAAATAGATAGTTGGTCACACCACCAGTATCTTCAGGTCATGGCCTTATAACTTGATGGGGGATCACAAACTAGCAAGAAGCTGTGCCTCTCCTCATCCTGCAGCCCTGAATAATGAAAGTACTATGAAATGGAAGCCAAAAGTGCATAACTACCATATTGTTTTGACTGGGCAGCGTGAATCAGATATCGCAGGGAGGAACAGGAGAGTCTATTCTGAAACATTTCTCTTTTTCCTATCTCCTTCCTAGTCCATCCTTTGTAATCCACATCACTGGTCAAAGTGGTTTGCATTGTAATGAAGCACTGCTTCTATTTTTCAGAAAGAAATTAGGCTTGGAAAACATTAGTCAAAGGTCCTGACACCATATTTTTCTGTGTGGCTAATCTGCTTTAGTCAGAAATGGAACCTCGGGTTAATAAGGCCATTCATATCTGCAGATTTAGGTCTTAAACATATCTGTAACCAGTGAATGGAAAGCTGTAAAATTGTCTGGTTGCATGACTAGACAAACCTTCAATAGAATCATTATTTTAGCCCATGTCTGCACTACTGTCGCTGTGCTGAAGTCAGTGGAATTTTTACCTGCACAGACAGAAGTAATGCAGTTATAAAACAAGCTAAGTTATTTACCCAGAATATTCGCACCTCTTTCGTAGCTGTCAGACTTTTATCTCTCAGTTAAGCCAAAATACTAGTAACAGCCAAATGCATTTTAGTGCTATTTTTGTCTTTTTGTCTCATGTAAGTGAAATGCGACATACGGATGAAACTGAACTTGTAAAAGATTCCATTAATCTGTAATTTTCACCTTCATTAAAGTTCAATTTATTTCCAGATCATGAGGGGAAAATATCCTTTTGAATATTTTGTCTGAACAGGACTCTGTGCAGCATTCCCTGCGGGACTGAGAGAAATAAGTCAAAGGAGTTTACCTTTAACTTAAGCTTTCCTTAATCAGAGCTTACTTCAAAATTGAGAAAATTAGAAAACCAGATTGGTCCAACTGTGTGTATATCTCCTATTGTTCAGTATATGATTTTAACTTCTGAGATTTTTATGAAGTCTCAGAATATTCAGGTAAAAAGAATTTATAGTGGGTTGGTTTTTTAGTGAATCCTTCTGAATTGCTGGGGAATTGATTTCTCTGATGGGGTGTCTTGTCTTGCCATAAACAACTCCAAAGACAATGATTTCAGAGCCTTTCTATTTCTTGTCGTGTTGTTGAAGTATCTTATATTCATAAAGTTTTTCCTTGTCATACTGAGAAACAAGTTATCTTTGTTCCTGTCTCATCTCTAGTGATTACTTCTCTTATTCTGTTAAAAAAAGGAAGAGTTAAAATACAGATTTGTGCATTTAATTCTCAACTAAGCCATTTGTGTTCATATGCTCTATTTATTTTCTGCAGCAATTTCTTTTTCTGTCCTTTAAAACACAATCTGGTAACCATTGTAAGCCTATGACAATTTTTGACTTGTTTTCTAATAAGATCCATATGTCATGCAACAGCTACTAAAAAATACTTGAAGAAGAAGGATATTGGTTTTGAGAAAGGCAATTTGATTCTTAGAGTGGCACCACCTTGGTGAAAAGGTCTGATGGAAAACTACGGAGCTCTGGATCTTCTCTTTGTTGTTCTGACGTGATATTTTTTCAAAGCCAGAATTTTGGCCATGGAAAATTCCCCTCTGTATGTAGTTCTTATGCTGCATATGCTAAGATATTTCAACTCCTCAGTGCATTTCATTTGAATAAACTTGAATTGAGTATTCTTCTATTTGCAGAAAGGTCTTTCATTTCTAAATATAAACATATCTTCCTTCACTTTTGTTTTCAATGAAAATTGCACAGTTTGCCATTGTTCATGTCAAACCATTGACCAATACGTGATAATTAACAAACATGTTAAGTAGTAATTTCTTTTAGAGACCAAACCAATTTAGTCCCCTTGCACAAAGTAGATTTTATTAGCTAGCAGAGGTAGCAAAATGGTTAAAGGTGAACCTTGGACATATCAGGTGTCATTCCTCATTAGTCATTATTAATCATCTGAAAGGCATGAGTTTTAC
>RSEF01000003.1:22383058-22393577 GCA_003993805.1 Himantopus leucocephalus
ATTCTGCCCTTCTACTCTGCTCTTCTGAGACCCCACCTGCAGGTCATTGTTTCTCACTTTCCAAATCTATTTAAATTGGCAATAAATTAAATTCATTTTCACCAGGTTGAATCTGTTCTGCTCAGGACAGTGATTGATCCGTGACCTCCCCGTTTTTATCTCAACCCACAAGCTTTTCCAGCCATCCTCCTGGCCCTGAAGAGGAGAGTGAGAGAGCGGCTGGCAGCCCCAGGTCATCCCACCACACCTGCGTTCAGCCAAGACTTTATTGTTTTTTGTCAGAGCAATCAACAACAAACTGAAGGTGAAAATGTACCCAGATTTTTTTCCTAGCAAAGCCAGCTGGTCTCAAACTCTGTATCACTTTGTCCTTGAAATGTCTCTACTTATTGGCTTGAACTCACCCGTCCACAATAATCCTGCTGTTGTTTACCACTGACAGACCTTCCAGATCTGACGAGCTCCTGAACCAGCCAGATGTGGGGTTTTTTCCCGTCTCCCCCAAACCTTTTCTGCTACCCCGCTCTGAGCTCCACTTTCTCAGTGCCTTCTAGGATGGACTGTGCCTTGAAATGGACAGTGCACACAGCCCTGTGGGTAAGAGGGTCTTCCTGCAGCTGGATGGAGAACACATACTCCTATCCCTGGCTAGGTGAGGCAGGGTCTTTGGCTATGGGAGGAAACTCCCTGAGTGCTCCTCGTTTTGGGCCATAACCTCAAGGGTGGCTTGCTCACACTGCCCCAGCCTCCTGTCCCTGAAAACATCACCACCAAGCTCTTCTCTGAGCCCTTTCCAGCTCATACACTGTTGCACAGCCTCAAGCTTCCATCAGTCCTGGCTTCCTCTGCTGTTGCAGCTCTCCTGGGCAGCTCCTCTTTCAACTCTGTGGCTTATATGGCCTGTCTTTGTTTCCCTGGACAGAGGAGCATAATTGCAATATGGTCCAACACAATCAGTGTTCTGGGAACGGGTGCTGTCACCCAGGGTTCTCTTCACCACCCGGATGGGAATGGTTGGCCCAGAGCTCCAGGGCAGATCCTTTCCCAGGAACCACCGCTGTCAGCACCGCATGACAGTGCTTGGTGGATCTATCTGCATCAACTCAAGTAGAGTAGCAATACTGAGGAGTTTCTGGAAGCTAGGTCTCTCCTAAGATCCATTCAGGAACATCAGTACATCAAGTCCAGGTGTTTCACATACGGGTGTTGTGAGATTAATGGGGTAAAGTCTTCTAGCACACTTGCAGCAAGAGGAAAAGTCTCTATGCACTAAGTCATGTCCTCCCTGTTTCCTTGGCCATTCTCTGTGCTTTGGGAACCAGGTTTTTTTTTGTCTCTGTGCAGCCAGCAAAGGTGCAAAAACCCAGGAGAACCCACAGCCAGCACTCACTGGGTAATTTCCTCATAAAATCCCAGCATCAGATGTAGACACTCCCACTGCCTCTCTTTGCCATATGACAGAAGCAAAAACAGTGAAAGAAAACAGCCAACCTGTGAAAACGCACATGGTGCAAGAGGCTTCCTATTGCAGCTGATGTATTTATCTTCTTTTCCCCTATCCTGAAGTGCACTGGGGTCTAGCAATCTGTGTTTGGCCTCTTCCTCCTTAGAGAGTCACAATTTCTTGAGATTTGTTGTCTTAGTGTACAGCATGCACTAGTAAAAGGCTGAAGAAATACCAAAAGCCAGCACAGTCAGCTGTATGTCTAGCTCTTACACTGTCTAGTGTGTGAGCTGCTATTTCAATTGATGCCTTACGTCATGGGGAACCACACAGCAGAGTTCAAACTAGAGAAGGTTTCCAAGGGACTGTCAAGTCACACAGCAACTCATGAATCCAATCTTGGCATGGAATGATCAACAGGAGGTGATGAGCTCCAGCTCCGTGAGACCACTCACTGCGCTTCCAAGAGCACATCACATGTGGGCTGAACATACCCTGCGTACACGACTCTAGCCCTTGCAGCAGGACTAAGTCTCACAGAGCCATCTCAACACATCTTCGATGCTTTCTAATACAGATTTCCTGCTATAGCATACAGCATATATGTACATTTTTGCCCATAAAAAAGCCAACAAGTGACATACCTTCCTCTCAGCTGGGCTGAGGCTCCAAGGCAGATGATTTGATTATCATAAACATGATTGGTGGGCTGTTTCCTGAGGATTTGGTTTGATCATCAATGAACTAACAGGACTAAGACCTTCAGACTGAAGAGAAAAAAACCCAAACCACCTACAATCTACAATCTGTTTTGCTTCTGATAGGGAAGAACATTGAGGGCTCAAAACCATCCACAAAACCACAAGGGAAGGAGAAGTAGCTGTGGTTTTTGAGGATCAGGCTTTGTAGAAAGCACTGCTAACATTTCCACCATGTTCCCCTACAGTATCCCCATCCCTACTCCATGCCCTTGAGGAAGCCTGGTGTGGGGCATACCTATAGATCGTCAGACACAGCCATGGTCATGGGGGTGGGCTGAGGCCAAGCTGGGATGTCATCTAGCAGGTGGTGGGTCAGGATCAGGCCTGGGGAGCGTAACCCAGTCAGATCCAGCCCTGAAATGGCCAGGCTGCACCAGCATGTGACACCACGTGATCTGCTCATTCCTGCTCCCATCCCATGGGTGCCTATAGCATGTCCCACTCTGGCTCTGGGACAGGGAACCTGGCTAAGCCCAGGAGGTGGAAATTGTAGGATTTGGAGCAGGATCTCAGGCCAGACTAGCTTCCCCCCAGACTCTGCTGCCTGAAGGTGCTGCTTTCAGGGCAGGCTTTCTGCACCAAGATCAACACTTCTGACCTGCTCTTTCTGCCCCCGTGTTTCATACCTACATCCCCCCATGTGCCCTCTGGCAGGGGTGGCATATTGTGCCTGTGGTCTCTCTCGCTGCCTGAGTCAGGCAGCTCTCTATCTCCTAGACAAACCTTTTGCCCTGCACCTCCTTCATTGCACAAGCCTCTCTACAGTGCTCCCATTCAAATGCTCCACCCAGCCCCATGTGCTGGCCCCATATGTCAGAGCTCTCTTTCATAGGCAGCTGATGGAGTGCATGTGTTTGGTGGAGTCATGAGTCTCTCCTTCCATACACGGATCTTAAATAAAGGGCTTGGCATTTCCCCTTTTAATTTCTGAGCCTGTACAGCTTCCAGAGGAAAGCAAATCCTGAGGAACCGCCTATACCACCCAGGGTAGCTGGGAACAGAGAAGTGCCCAAAATATCCTGAGCCCGGAAGGAACCAGATGAATAGGGAAGAAAAAGCCAAGCAGCTGTTTCCCCGGTGAAATGGAGCCACTGGCCTGGTGGAGGGGGGAAGGTGGCACAGCTGGTGCTGCAAGCTGGTCTTCTGGGGGCTGCACAGCCCCATCATCCTGCCTGGTGCTGCACCAGTGATGCCTTGGAGGAGGCATTGGTGCTGCCAGGGGGACTGTGGGCTGGTACAGCTCCCACCTGACCCATCCCAGGATGTCAGTCCATGTCCTGGCTGTGCACTTGCCATCAGCAGAGTGCTGTGCCTCCCCAAAGCATCTTCTGTCATACACAGGACACCTGACAGCCAAGGCCTGGGTCCCTGCTTACCCCTTTCTTCAATGTATGGCCCTGCAGAACCCCCTGGGAGCCTGCTGGCTTCTCCCAGCCTTCAGCCTCTGACCAAGGCTTGCTGCAGCGAGATGCTGTTCCCCATAAAGGCTGGGCAGGTGGAGGAGAAGGAGAGAGGAGGGCATTGCATCCTGGTAAGTCAGTACGAGCGGCGGGGATGGCACGATGCCCAGAGCCTAGAGAGCAGCTGCCCTTTGTTGTATAAATACGTGCATAAAGTCACGTGCATTTCCAGCCCAGAATCAAGCCAAGGGGAAGATCCTGAGCAGATCTACAGCAGCGCCACAGCTGACCGGGGGGCGAAGGGAAGGTCCCATCTCAGGCAACCACTTCCCATGCAGAACCCCCACTTAGCCTGGACCACTTCCCCTTGGCCAGCCAAAATCATGCAGAGCCCAGGGCCGTGAGACAAGCAGGCTGGGGAGGCAGGTTTCCAGGCGGGATGTGGTGGGGAGGGAGGGTGGATGCTGCTTCACCCCTGCCATGGGGGAATTCAAGTGTCTGGAAGGCATCAGGAGGAGGATCTCAGCCTCCCTCTGGGAAGCCTGGCGAGACAATGCCTGTGGTAGCCCTTCTTCATGAGAGTTCAGGCTACGAGGCATCCATACAAACGTTCCTGAATGTCCCGTAAGAAAGGAGAAAGGACACGCTGTGTGACTTACACGCCAGGTGCTGGACTGGTGGTGACACACTTGGCTCACCCACGGCCCGCAGCACCTGGTCGCTCCTGGCTGTAATTACCCCAGGAGACCAGTTTGTCCAGTGCTGGCGCAATCAGCCACTGCAGAACAAGGGCTTAGCAGGGTGGGGTGACCAGCCACCCATTACACAGGTGGACAGAAATTAGGCCACACTAAACAAAGGTATTAATGTGCTGTGGTGGCATGCAGGTGCTGCCTGGGAACAGGGCTCCAAGCATGCAGGGCACAGCAGGATCAAAGACCTGCCCCATTCATCTCAGCTCTACCTTTCACTGGAGCTGGCAGAGATGCCATGTCAAGGCAGCACTGCCACCACTTCTCCTGGCTCAAATATCATCTGCTTCTGCTGGCCTGGGATCATCAGCCTCACATCTTTGCCACTAACATAGATGAGTAGCACCCACTCTCCCTCATTTCTTACCTACTGTGGGGTTCAAGGCTGCTGTGTGTGGACAGCCCTGCTCCCTTGCTCTGCTGTGTTGTAGAGGTGTCCCCATGTAGAACAACACACACCTCCTTTCCTTGCCTTTGTCTTCATGGCAGACCCTGGCACACCTTGTCTGTGCCAGATCCATCCACGTACACCAGGTTGCAGGAAGGTTTTTCTGCCCAGGCCCCATGGATCGTGCTGATGCAGTTCAGGGCACCTTGACTCTTGGGAGAGGGCAGGAGATGAGAAAGACTGGCAGCACTGCTCATGGAGCTTGCTAAGCCTAATGAGATTTTCAACAGCTGGGAGAAGAGCTGTGATTAAATCGACTGCAAGCAGCGGCACGGCAGCGACTTCCACGCCGAACACAGCACAGCTGCCTTCCCTCCCCACACTGCGACATGCTCCAGCCCACACTGCCTCAGCCTGCCCTGCCTGGACAGGGGCTGGCCAGGGCACGAGGACAAGGGAAGGGGCTGTGAAGTGCCCCCAGTCACAGAGAGGTCCCCATCTTGCTGGTACACAGAAAGCTGATGCTCTGCTTTCCAGCCCCCCCGATACCTGGACAGAGCATCACTGTGCACACATGGCTGAGGCATCGGTGACCTCCTGGTGAAAGGCTGCCATGGACATCCAGAGCCCAGCACCATCACGCTGCTTCTCTGTACCCCAGTGCAGACAGGGGAAGCTGAAGCGGAAGGCAGCAATCACAGGAGGCCAAGCACACGACTCAACTCAAGTCTCCTCTCTGCCTGGACACGTCCATGGCCATGTCTCCTCCTAGGAATGGTCCTGGCCCATGACCTCCCTTGAACCTGCCCTATTTACCACGGGCTAAAACTGTGTCAGGGAACCAGCTGAGTGGTGTGGACAATTACAGGGTGTCATGGTTTCAGCTGGGATAGAGTTAATTTTATTACTAGCAGCTGGTATAGTGCTACGCTTTGGATTTCGGATGGGAATAGTGTGATAGCACACTGGTGGTTTTGATTGTTGCTAAGCAATCAAGGCTTTTTCTGCTCCTCACACCATCTCACCAGTGAGCAGACTGGGAGGGCATAAGAAGTTGGGAGGGGACACTGCTGGGACAGCTGACCCCAACTGACCAAAGGGATATTCCATGCCATATGATGTCATGCTCAGCATAGAAAGCTGAGGGAAGAAGAAAGAAGGGGGCAGACATTCAGAGTAGTGGTATTCATCTTCCCGAGTAACTGTTATGCACGATGGAGCCCTGCTTTCCTGGGGATGGCTGGACACCTGCCTGTCGATGGGGAGCAGTGAATGAGTTCCTTGTTTTGCTTTTCTTGTGTGCGTGGCTTTTGCTCTACATATTAAATTATCTTTATCTCAACCCATGAGTTTTTTCTCACTTTTACTCTTCCAATTCTCTCCCTCATCTGGGCGGGAGAGCGAGCGAGCGGCTGCATGGTTCTAGCTGCCAGAAGGGGTTAAACCACGACACAGGGCCATGCTCAGGACGAGGAGTTACTCAAAAAGGTGTAGTCTGAGCGGCCACTGGCTCGAGGGTGGAGAGCAGCTTGCAGCACCTACCTCTTGCTCAGGCATCTGGGAGAATAAGCAGGGCTCCACAGTCTCTGCTTGGGGGCAGGAGAGCAGAAGAGGCTGGGAGCATCTCTCTCACCCATGCTGCTGTGGCCAGGGTGCGATGTGCCCTTCCCAAACAGAACCTCAGAGCTCACAGGGCTTCAGGTTCTCCATCCTGATGCATTGCTTTCCTCCAGAAGGTTTTCCTTTGTCAGCTCTGGGATGGGAAAGCAAACCAGGGCAAGGCTGAGGATGTCAGTTCGTTAATGTAGGGTCTCTGGGGTGGACTGTGCATGTGGGTTTGTTCTGTGGGATCTCTGGCAGGCACTGTGCTGAGCTATGCATGCCTTCAGTGGCCTTTCTCTCCACATTGCTGTGCTGTTTCTGAGTTCCTCCCTGCAACAACATCAAGCCATGCAGATCAAAGAGCAGCAATGAACCACAGGTGAAGGCTCTTCCCCAAAGCCATAGGCCAAGACCCACTCACTGAGCACCCTCAGCCCTGCTCCCTGCCCTGCTCTCCTGCAACTGGTGCTGTGGGACTCCGGGCAGCTCCCACAAGCTCAGCCGAGGCCAGTCCTGGGCCTGCTCTGATGTGGTCCCACTCAGCCCACCACTGCAGCCAGACCAGGTTCTTGGCGTCCCCGCTCCTGGCTTATGTCTGGCAGAACCACAAGCACCTGAGGGACGCTGCGCTGTGGCTGGGGAGCATTACTAATAACCTGGCATGGATCAGGAGATGGAGCAAGGCTGGCACAGCCTCCTGGGATGAGTGTGGAGCTGCTGAGAGCCCCATTGCACGGAGCCAGGTCAAGAGGGTAAGGAGCAGCTCTGTTACCTTCTGGGCAGCCTTGGAGGATGGGAGCATGGCAGGCATTGGGAGATAAGCTGTGGAGGCTGGCTCAGGAGCAGGGTGGGAGATGCTGGAGGTGGTAGCATTGCCCCTATCTGTTTGGCACAAGGTGACCAGCTGCTGGTGACCAGTGAAGGTCTCTGCAGTGCTGGTTCACTGCAAGGATGTAGTTGTACTCACATGGCTGCACGGCAAGTCAGTGTGGGTCGCAGGTGCTGCTGGCAGGGCCAGAGCTGCCTGTGCTTTTTTTGGGAGGTGGTGGTTGTTATGTTTGGGGTTTTTTTATCAGTGTTCTCAGTGTTTTCAAATTCACAGGGCTTCCAACAGGTACGTACTCAGCTGCCTTCAGGCATCAGCTGCTAAGTCCCCTGCCACTGTGTTGGACACCCTGGCAGGGGCACGGGGGTTTGTTTGAGGAAAAGCAGAGCAGGGAGCTGAAATCACTGCCCACCACTAAAAGACAGGGATGGGATGCAGACACTGCCTCCACAGATGTCACGGTACCAGCACCCAGGCGTGGAAAGCATCAACAGGAGATAAGAGGAGGCCGTAAGCAAATGCTGCCAGGTGCTGTGTTGACTCTGCTTGTAAAAAATTTATGACACAACAAATATCTGCAGCCCTCCCACTTGCCTACAGCCCCACATCGGCCTTGCAGGCGTGCAGGGGNGGGGGGGGGGGGGGGAGGGGGAGCAGCAATGTGCCTGAACAGCAGGGACCTTCTCAGTCCCTGCTCGCAGCTGGACGTGGGCTGCTGCAGCTTGCAGCGATGGTGCTGGGAGTGGAGTGTGCACGGCTCAGCAACACGCATTGCGCTGGGAAACGTAGTCCTGCTGCATCACCTGTAACGTGTGCTGTTGGGCATAACCAGACGGCACATGAACCAGTGGGGCTGGTACCTTCTCCTGCATCCTCTGGGTTCCTCGCCCTGACCAGGCCTCCTACCAGATTGCAACAGACCCTGCTGTGTCCCCATCTCCTGTTTCCTATGGGGCAGAAGAGGGAGATGTTTGTCAGGGACCAGCCCTCTCATAAGCAGGGAGCTGGGGAACATGCAGGACACAGGCAGGTGTGGAGATCTGCTGGGTGACGTGTGGTAATGTGGGAAAAGAGCTGAGGTTGTCAGGGGACATGGGTGAGAGGACACTGGGAACCAAGAGGCTGCACTCACATTCTGGGAGAAAGCACTAAAGGGTGTAAGTAGTTTGAGCCAGTCGATGCTCCATGTCCTGCGCGCCTCTGGGTCTACACAGCCCCTCCAGGCTGGAAAACCCTCCTGAAATGAAGCCTGTGCCTGCTCTGGCACAGCTTCACACACTCACTCCCTGCAGCTGCTCCTGGACGCCCTGCAACAGCAGCCATTGATTTTCCTCTTTGCAGGGAAGAAACCTCAGCTATGGATGGGCTCTCGCCCTTGGTGCAGAGGAGGGGACTGCCCCAGTTCTGGCTCTGGAGCTCTGATCAGGGCAAACCTTTGGTCAAGGTGGGTTACTGTTGGCTGATCCCAGCCAGAGCTGTGCTGCAAGGACCCGGTGCTGCAGGTGCTGGTCCAGAATAGAGGTGGGGGTGCAGCGAGCACCAGGCTTTCTGCGTAGAACCCCCCCTGCATCCCTCGGTGCCCTGCAGGCAGCCTGGCCACCCCATGGCCGTGGTGTGCCCTGATCCTTACAGGACACCCCCAGCTCCTGCACCTCTCCAGCACCATCCTCCCTGGGCTGTTCGAAGGCTCTTGCCCCCACTCTGCCTGGGTGATGCACCATCCCAGCAGGCAGCAAGAAGATGTTTGCTAAACCCTGAGCCTTCTCCCTGTGAGAGGGGGAGGGTGCAGAACGCAGATGGAGAAGGGCAAAGAGGACAAAGCCCCCCTCTTCTCCCCCCTGCAGCTCCACGGGAGCAGAGCTCAGCCAGGGAGACCTCCCTCCTGCTCTTCCCCACCAGGGCTTGAGGAGCTTTAATTCAGGGTTTGCTGCAGGCTCAGCCCAGCCTGGCTTTGCGCCTAGCTGCCCAGAGTGTACCTGCCTGCACCACGGGAGGGATTTGGGGCACTGGGGACCTTTAGCCACGTCTCAGCTTAACACTAGTGTGCCAGGCAGGAACAGACCATGGAGGAAATGAGTTACCAGTGCTGATGAGAGAAGGGACAGTAAATCCTGCAGCAGCAATTTCCACAGCCAGGGCCGTCTCCAGGGCTTTAATTTATCCGTTACAACTTAATTGGATGTAAACCCAGTCACTTGTAAGCAGCAGCAGCCCTGAACAGGCAGTGGTCCTGAGCTTCTCTCTGCAAGATGCCTCGCCAGGACTCCCCATCTCTGCTGCGGTGCCTTGGCCTTCAGGGGACCGCTACTCACACCCACTCAAGGAAAAGGGAGAGGCAACATTCACTCTCCTTCTGGACCTAGCTGAGCAGTTTTTCCTCCTCTGAGCGGCTCCCTACACCACTGAGGAGCTGGTCACTGGGCTGTGGGTGCAGCAGGGTGCTCAGGTTTTGGGTACCAGGGCTAAGCCTGGGCAGGCAGGAAAGGCACCCACTGCTATCTGAGCAGCCGCAGCTGGCCATCGTGGGTGGAGGGGCAGAGCCTGCAGCCTTCCATCCCCACCCGCAGACGCTGGTCTCGTCTCTCCATGCCCATCACAGGAGGCCTATGAAGCTGCTCCTGTCATTCTGTCGGGCTGTCATCAGCGGGACAGACGCGTGAGGCCCGGGAATGCAGCATGTTGCACAGTGTGGTTCCCCATGGCTGCAGCAGCTGCCCTGGCACACACCATCAATCACCAGGCTGGAGCAGCACTGGTGAAGGAAGGGATGGCTCAGACCCCACCAGTTAGGGACTGGCAGACCCCTGCCTCCAGTCTCTGTCTCCCTGCACAGACCCACTCCTTTCTGTGAAAGAGCAGAAGTACCACGCATTTCTTGGGGGGGGGGCCAAGGGGCTGCTCCCACTAGAAAGAAGTCAGAGGCTCCATTCGCCTGCAGAGTTGTTCTCCCTCCTGGGACAAGGAAGAAAACCCAGGGCTCGTGGTCCATGGTGTTTACACTGTGTTTGGTGGCACCTGGAGCTGAGCACTGGCCAAAAAATGCAACACCAAGAGACACGCCGTGTGGCTGTTTTTCCCAGCAGGGAATGTGGAGCCAGCCATACCGCACAGGGAAACAGCTGGACCAAAGCAGTCATGGGGTAGCTGCGGCAGCAGGGCAGCACAGGAGGGTTGTGGCAGCACCTGGGGAGGTGGCTGGAGCAGGGTTGGGCCAGCACAGGCAGGTGAATGCCAAGGGGAGCAGCAGCAAAATATCTGGGATGGAGCAAGGTCAGATGCAGCTGCAGGGAGCCCCTGGGCAGGAAGGTCAGGACAAATCAGCAGCAGAGCAGAAGAGTCCGGGGCC
>RSEF01000003.1:22401227-22419045 GCA_003993805.1 Himantopus leucocephalus
AAATGGGGGTTACGTTTCCCCTTTTCCAGTCAGCGGGAACTTCGCCGGACTGCCACAACTTTTCAAATATGATGGAAGGTGGCTTAGCAACTTCATCCACCAGTTCCCTCGGGACCCACAGATGAATCTCATCAGGTCCCATGGCCTTGTGCACATTCAGGTTGCTTAGATGGTCTCATACTTCACCTACAGTGGGCAGTTCTTCATTCTCCCAGTCCCTGCCTTTGCCTTCTGCAACTTGGGCAGTGTGGTTGACTTTGCAAGGCAAAAAAGTCATTGAGTACCTTGGCCTTGTCCATATCCTGGGTGACCAGGTCTCCTGTTTCCTTCCGGACAGGGCCCACATCTTCCTGAGACTTCCTTTTATCACTGACATACTTACAGGAGTTTCTTTTGCCGCCCCTGTGATGTCCCTGGCCAGGTTTAACTCTACCTGGGATTTAGCCTTCCTAACCTGATCCCTGGCTGCTCGGACAATTTCTCTATAATCCTCCCAGGCTACCTAGCCTTGCTTCCACCCTCTGTAGACTTCCTTTTTGCATTTGAGATTGTCTAGGAGATCCTTGTTCATCCATGCAGGCCTCCTGGCTTTTTTGCCTGACTATTTCTTTGTTGGGATACATTGCTCCTGGGCTTGGATGTGATCTTTGAATATTAAACAGCTTTCTTGGGCCCCTCTCACCTTCAGTGCTTTATCCCATGGAACCCTACCAAGCAGATCCCTGAAGAGGCTAAAGTCTGCTCTCTTGAAGTCCAGGGTAATGAGCTTGCTGCGCACCCCCTTTGCTGCCCTAAGGATCTTGAACTCTACCATTTCATGACCACTGCAGCCAAGGCTACCCTTGAGCCTGACATTCCCCACCAGCCTCTTCTTGTTGGTAAGGACAAGGTCCAGCACAGCCCCTCTCCTTGTTGGCTCCTCTTGGAACCTCCACCACTTGGAGACGGAAGTTGTCATCAATGCATTCCAAGAACTTCCTGGAGTGCTTGTGCACCACTGTGTTGTCCCTCCAACAAGCAATCAGGTGGTCCGCATGAGGACCAGGGCCTGTGAATGTGATGCTGCTTCTATGTGTCTATAGAGGGCCTCATCCACTCCGTCATTCTGGTCAGGTGGCCTGTAGCAGATCCCCACTGTAACATCACCTGCCCCTGCATTCCCTTTAATCCTGACCCATAAGCTCTTGGCTGGCTCTTCATCCATCCCCAGGTGGAGCTCCATTGTACTCCAGCTGTTCATTGACATAGAGGGCAACACCCCCTCCTCGTCTCCCCTGCCCGTCTTTCCTCAAGAGCCTGTATCCCTCGATTTCAACACTCCAGTCATAGGAGCCATCCCACTACCTCTCTGTGATGCCAATGAGATCATAGCCCTGGAGTCATGCACACATCTCTAACTCCTCCCTACACTACATGCATTTGTGTAGAGGCATTTAAGCTGGGTCCCCATTGAAGGTTGAAGCTGACTTACTGGCTGGAATGGCTGCAAATCCTTGGGGCTGCTCTCCTGGTGGCATTCCTTTGAGGTGTCTTATCCATGTTCCCCATTGGCTCCTATTGCCTCAGGAGCCCCTGGCTCGTCTTGCATAAGACTTCCATTGAGTCTGCTGGGGTTGAAAGACAGACACGCAACTTTCCAGCCAGGGAAAATAAAATGGTACTGATATTTTGGAGTAAGCCGTATTATTGCAATAACAGTTTCTGTACTTGAGATATAAGTGCAATGAAATGATACTCAGGGGAGTCGTGGACGATGGTACAAGCTAAGTGTGGAAAAGGATGCCCATCTCCTGGTCCCTGGCAAAGCCCTAGTGCTGGTAGCAAGCAGCTGGTGAGGCGCCACGCCAGGCAGTGACCAGTGCCAAGCAGCATCAGCTCTGGCCATCAACAGCAGCCAAACCAGTGCTCCTGAAACTGCAGTCTGAGCCCACTCTGCCAACCACAACCCCGTGCAAGCGTGGAGTGCATGTCCCCATCACTGCAGTGGGGAATCCCCAGTCCCGGAGCAAAGCCATGCTGGTTCCCGGTGCGGTGGGTGTAAACAACTGGAGCCTTTGCACATGTGCTTGGGGGATAAAATGAGTCTTCCCCCCACCTCCACCAGCCCCATGTTCACCCCAAAGTCTTCAACAACACTTTTTTTCCTTGCAAGCGCAGACTCAGCACATTAGTATTTCCTAATTAGTTAAATACCAGCCTCTGAAGGGCTCAGCAAGGATTGCTCACATCACCACACTGCCGTCTCATGGGCTTTACCACAATGGCAGCACTTTCCCCTGACCCAAAGCAGCAAGGCTGAGCCCCTGGGGAACACACCCCTCTGTCAGGGAGACAGCAGAGCACTGCCACACTTCATGTCATGTACCAACATGTAATGACATGTGCTCCCAGCATCCCTAGGCCACCTCAACCCAGTGCGAACCAGAAATTCAGTTTTGCTGACTCAGCGTCTTCCCTGCCCCTGATTTGGAAACCTCCCAAGGTGATAACATCAGGAGGAAGGCATGAAGTCAGCTTGGTTTCTGAGGGAAGAACACTATGCCCGAGCACATCATCTGGCTCATCCCTCATTTTATCGCATGAAGTACTCAAAGGTGGAAGGGTGGCACAATGAACGGCCTGAGCCAGCCCCAAATTTGGAGGCCAGCTCCACATGGCGCATGGAGAGCCCCAAGCAGGTCTGGTGTGAACTTGAACCCGCAGGTGCCACCAGAGGCCAGTACCCATGGGGATGTACAACCAAGTGAGCCAGGTGACATGGGCAGACATCAAACCAGACGTCATCTTTCCATTGCTAGTTTTTCAGAGGCATTCAGGCAGATCAAACATGCTTGAGAAAGCAACACAAGGAACTTCAGAAAAAACAATGCTCAAAAATGCAGCGGATCTATTACCTACAATTACTGTGTTCCATGTCCTCAGCATTTCTGATGTGAACAATGGACAGCAGCAGAAGCAGGATAAAAGCACGTCAAAGGGGACCACAGCAGGCTCAAGTCTATTAATGAAAATGTTTGAGAAGCGAAAGCTGGAGCTTGGAGGGTAGGTGACAGTACACATGTAAGAACTAAAAAAATTACAAAACCCCTTCTTGGATGCGATAAAAAGCAGAGGGAGAAGTTTAAGCAGATGAGAGCCTGTGGCAGTGATATAAAGACAAGTATTTGGTACAATGGAGACCCATGCAAGACTGCCCATGAAAGCAGCAACAGATGCTGTTCTCCCCAGGAAACAAACAAACACAACTCGAGTATCACCTGTGTTTCAAGATGCAGTCTTACTTAGCTGAAGACATACTCAGCTAAAGAAAAAGAGATTATTTGAACTTGGAAGATGCATTTATCTTAAAAATGCTTTAACATTCACCCAACAAAGTGAACTAGACAGTTCACTTAAAACACGTTCACTTACAAACACAAAATTTCAGTTAATCACTACTAAAGACATTTGCAAGCAGGACGATGATTTCCTCAGCAGCTTGGGAAATGGGAATCTTCCTGTTCCAAGATCAAAACCTGGGAGAACTGAATGCATCCTACTAAAATGCAGCTGGACTCAGCACTGTGCAAGAAGGCTTGGAAAAGGGAAGTTGTCAATAAATCAGCATCTGAGGGCAGTGGAGGGTGTTTTGATAGAAAAGGCACCAAGAAATCACTGGGTTTTTTTCTAAAGTAAAGAGTTGGACCAACACGAAGAATAAGATCTATGCTTGAGTTAAAACATGCCTGCAGGCCCTCAGATAAGACTTCAAAATAGAATAGCAACTGCACAGGAGTTTTTTGCATTTTATTTTCTACAAAACATCAAGTTGTTCGGCAGAAAGGATTTTTCCAGAAAGCAGAGATGGTTCGCTCTTTATCATCACTGTTAGCTGAGTAGAGAGGAGCCTCTGTGAGCCCACCCTTTAATTCAAAGCACAGTTGCTTCAGTCTTGTCCTGGTTGAGTACAAGCAAAGGAGTTCATCTTCCCAGTTCCCACTTCCCTTGCAAGCCCATGGACCTGGATTCCCATCTCGGCTCACTGGTCGCAGATCTTCCTTTAGCACCTGCTTCAGACAGATGCACAGCTGCAGCAAAACAAAAGCAGCACCCTTCCCACCTGCTCCAAGCAGCCTATCCTCTCCTTATGGATATGTCCCCTCTGGATCCTTTCCTAGGACCCACTATGGGAGGGTGAGCACTAAATTTCTTTTGCAGCAGTAAAGCCTGTGCTGCACTAAACCTATTACGTGTTTCTCCCACTTCCTTCCATTGATAGAAAACAAAAGCTTGTACTGTTGCTTGCTGTTATCAGAAAACATTTGCTTTCCCAGACTGTTTCTCCCCTCCTTGTTTCGGAAGGGCTTCAGTAGAATAACAGGCTCACTCCAAACGAAAAGCAGCAGGGGGTGATTTGGGACAGAGGCTCACCTGGCAAATCCAGCCCCGACCCAGGCACAGCCCAGTCCAGCCCTTCCCATCCCTACTGGGGACCACATCCTCCAGCACCTCCTCCGTCATCTTACAGGTCCTTTGGAGGAGACAATGCTCCAGCTGCGTGGCCTGAAGAGATGGGGCCAACCCTGCATCGCTTCAAGTGGCTGCCTCTGTCTTCTAGCTGCAGACCACCTCCAGAAGACACTCCGCTCACTCTGAGTATCTGCTCTATCATCCTCTGAGTATCATACTTTGAGTATCTGCTGTTTCTCTTCTCACCACACCCTGTGCTTCCATTCTGCCAGACCCCTTATGACCATGTTTCACCCCGAAACTACCCAGATGAAACCTCCACTCTTGCTGATGCTACTCTTTTATTCATCGACCAAAGGAAACACTCTCGCACCAGGCATTAAGCCCGTGCTACTCCTGCCAATGAGCGACACAGAATTAAACATAGGTGTCACATGAAAACACAGTGCCAAGCTTACAGTTCCCAAAAAAGCACTGAATGCATGCACACACTTTGTCACTTTATTTTTAATTTATTTTTTTAAGCAACCAGAGTGTCAAGTGTCAGGTCCTAAAACCAAGAAGGGCACCAAAAGTCCAAGTATTGTTCAGGATATAAAACATTCAACTGCAGCAACCCAAGCTGACACCTGGCAAACTCCTAGCTGAAATCTGCCCACAATGGCTGTTGCCGAGCCCAAACAGCTTTCATGCATGTGTGACAGTTCCCTGCAATGAAAGTATTACCCAGATAGCCACTCCATACTCCAAAACTGACGCAAGGAAAAATGTGAAGTTACAGACAACACACTCCTCCAGGAGTTCAGCACCAACCCTACACTATCTGCTGGTGAAAGCTACCAGGTCTCATCCAGAAGAGGAAAGGTCAGGTCTTAATTCTGGCATTCACTTTGGCACGAGGCTCTAACAAAGACTGACCAGATTTTGAAAGTATGAGCTTCTAAATAAATAAATATGTAAATTCTCAGTCCAAGAACACAGGGGGGAACAAAAAGAAAAAAAGATGACTTTGGCAAGTTTCTGGTATTAAATGATCCATAACCTCTTCTAAGCAACATCCTCTTTACTGTTGCAAGTCCTGCCCAGCCCTGGAAGAGTGTGGGGCTTGCAAGCATCCCAATACCCTCACAGTCCTGCTCTCCCCCATCGGCAGCTGCAGGATGTGGGCTTGGTGTTTCGGGGAGTGGCAACTCTTTTTTTTTCCTGACTCAAGGCTGGACCAGTGACCGTGTGTGGTGTCGACACCTTCAGTAGGCTGGGCTGTCATTTCTGATGGTGCTTGTGGTCCTTAAAAAGGCACCAATGGTATGAAAGGGCTTGTTAGCAAGCAAAATAGTCTCATCTCAGGGAATATTTCCTTCATTTCATTTATTGCCAATAAGCAGGAAGTCCTCATCACTGATTTGGGTATTGAGAAAAAAAATATATATAAACAAGTAAACAACCACTTAAATACCTTCCTTGTCCCTTCCCCAGGCTCAGCCTAAGCCAAACACCTCTCCAGTCCCACCACCAGGTTCAACCTCCCTGATGCCCACTGCGATACAGCGGCACGCCACAGATGCAGCAAAGACACCTTTTGCCTGTCCTTCCTCCTGCCTGCATTCACGTGGCATGTGCTTATTATTTACACTCAGCTTAACTGCCTTCCTCAGCCAATGCCGCCAGAGGCCAGTACGGAGAAACACCTAACTGCCCAGTTCACTTTGGAAAAGCCAACCATCTCCACTGGTAACGACCAAGGGACAGATAGCATCTGCAACCCAACCTGAAAACACTTCTCCTCTCCTGCTTTTTATACCACCACTCTTTCAGAAGCTTTTTCACAGCAACTTTGATGTTCACAAAAGCCCAGGACCAGTTCGTCTGAGCCCCAGGATCTGTGCTGGCTTTTCAGTCCATAGACACCAGCCAAGGAGAAGCCCAGCAGCTTGTGGACTGATGAAGATGACCGTCAGGTTTTACATGGGAATTTGTTGGCTCTCTTATCATCTCAGAGACAGCAACATTTGCAGGTAAGTCCCAAGTGCCTCCAGACTGTCAGCCACAGCCCAAACCACTACACAAAGACCTGAAATTTAAGCTGTCATGCCTTATGCCTGTCCTTCCACAGGATTCCTGCATTTCAGCATGTCCATCAGCACGTCATTCCTCTGTCCAAGCTTTCCTCTGCCAACTTTTTAAACTTGTCCAAATTCCGTTTCTTGATCCCATTCTCAATTGCTTTTAAGAAGTAGGTGGTGGCAAGAAGTAGCTGGAGGAAAAGCTGAAGCACAAGCCACCCCTCTGACCTGAGAAACGTCCCTCACAAGAGGCACCCAACTGTAACATCATACCCTCTTAGGCACCAAAATCCACCAGAAAACAGATTTCAACACTTCTCCTGCCTGTGGGCTGCTCCTCTGTCTTCTCCTCACCCCAGCAACACGCCTTTACTTGAAAAAGCTTCTGGAACTACAAAAACTTTAAAGAAAGTACTAGAGAAACTTATTATTAAGAGAAGGTCATAAAAGAACAACAACTTGAGATTAGCTGCAGCTAAAAATACTCGATCCCCACACCCTTTCTTTAGGGAAAACATCAGATGTCACTTCCAAATGGTAAAAACATGTTTGTTTGTTTTTTAATTAAGGTGGTATTTTGAACACTGGATTTTCTTGCCAGGGAACACAAAAGACCTTGGGAAAAGACCTTATTCGCTGCCTCAAAGATCCCACTTTTCTGTGCCATCTGATTGTAAGATATTGTCTGAAACTGGCACCTGCAAATCTGTATTTTCTTCTAGCACAACCTAACTTTGAAAAATAACTTTCTAAAGAGAACAAAGTATTTTGGCCACCCATACTGAGTTGCAGAGTATTTGTGCAATATGGATTTATTTTTATTTTTTAATACTTCAGAGTATCAAGGTGGAGAACGTGGGAAGGAGATAACATCAACAAGCAGAGCAGCAGTTCTGAGCAAGTGTTGGCACAGGGCTGGAAACTGCCTCTCATCTGACCCAAATCCTAGATAGGACTGAAAAAACATGCATTATGGACAGACTGAATTGGTTACTCAGTCTGCTGCCCAAAATCCTCCCAGCTCTAAAGGGCGTAATCGACATTTAGTGGACAACAAAATAGCTATGATATATGGCAACCTGATGACTTTCTTCAACAGTAGGATGAGCAGAATAAAGGCAGTCAATTAAATCCCCCCCAGCAGAGTTTTGTACCACTTCGTTGCTTAAATAAGCTCTGGTTTATTGATCACATAGAAAAATACCAGGGAATTACTGCAAGCAGGTAAAAGAATGCCTGTGCTAACATTTTAACAAACTGAGCATGTACAACGGGAAGGTTAGCACACCACAGCACGCTTTTTCCTCCAAAGATGTAAATGAAATTCAGGAATAACTTCTCCAGAAGGTCCAAAAACCTTGTCAAGGTCACACTCTTTACTTTCTAACCCTTAACAAATATACACCTTTCCCCCATTCAGAAACACTCAAACCAATATTTTTTTAAGAAACCACACACACACAAAAAATTTTGTCAGTCCATTACTTCAGTGGCCAACTCTTGCCCTGCTGTCCCCTCCAGCTGCCCTCTTCCCTTCACCATAAAACAAGCAGGACATCTCATATGTGCCCATTCCCCCTGCTCTCTGCCTGTCCATGCAGGCATTCTACCGTTAGTCCACCTGCTCCCCTGTCAAAGTTATTTGAAATTAGACTGATGCAAAATTTAGTAGCATCAAAGATACTGAGTGTGCAAGCGTCCTGCTTCCCTGAGAAATCAGGGTGAATACCCACCAAAAAGCACTTCAAAGGACTAACCTGAAAACGATGAGCAGGAAGACAACCACAGATATGTTACACTGTTAAAAAGTTTGCTAAAGGAGACGCACCAGCCTGCTGGGGGACCTCACTGCACTCTCCCTGGGGGAGCACTAGGGTTTTTTTGAAGGACAGCCACCAAGCAGGACCAGAGATGCACTGGGAAAGAGGCAGGGCTCAGCTTCACGGCCACTGCCTCCCTCCATCCGCTCAGCCCAGAGGAACTTGGAAGACATGCCCACATGATGTCATTACTGGGCTAGTGTCTAAGTAAAGGAAGCTTTTTATAGAATTTCCTACTGACATACTTAATCCGGTAAACCCTGACAGCCAAGACTTCGTCAAGCAGAAGGGCCGGAAGAGGGAAAACAATAACTGTACCATCACCGGGGCCAGGGCTGGTGGGCGGCGTCTCAGGAAAGAAACCAAAACAAACCCAAATTTACTACCTAATACCTGCATGTTAGATAAAAAGCACTGGTAAGAGCAGCACATAACATAAGGGAGATGTGTTTTTACGCCATCTGTCACAAGGAAGCGCAGCCTATTTCTGCACCAGGGTAGGGAAGAGAAGGATGAAGACAAGGGGGGAGGATAGGGAGAGAAAAACTTTCCTTAAAGAGAGTAAATAAAACGTACATCCACGTCAGAGGGGTTTTCCAGCTTCATATTATTCATGTGGCAATTACTGTGCTTCCTAAAAGCAAACTAGGTTTTCTGCATATTCAGAAAACTTGGCTGCAAACACCTTTAAGCTCAAATCATCAGCAAGCAGCATTTGCTGGAAGTTCTCAAAAAAAATACTAAGAAAAGCAAAACAGTTCGGTTCGAGTTCATGTGTGCCTGCATGTCACCCTCTTCTTTGTAACTCTTCATCACTTCCACAGTACTACGGAGCAGTTCCCCTTCCTCTCTCTGCTCCTCGCTGCATCTTCTTCAGTCGGGCATCCACATGGAGAGCAGTTGCAATAGCCTAGTGACTCATGCTGCAGTAATGTGGGTGGGAACAGCTCCCATGCCCAGCTTCTAAGGATGCAGCCTTTTATGGTATTTTTAGAGTGGAAGCTGTTGTGGTTTGTAGCACTCTGCCTTTGTCTTGCAGGAGCCTCAGAGAAAAGTGCTCATGCTCCCCCGGGGCTTCAGAAGGAGCCCACATAGGTGATGAGCAAGGGAATGCCAGGCTGTGCCGGCCCCGTGCCTGGACAAGCCAGGGATGCCCAAGGATGTCACCTGCTCCACACGGTGGCACCACAGCTCATCGGCAGGCTCTCCCATCCACCGTGGGTCATTGGGTGGCTCCACCGGCCCACAACCTCCAAATCAGACGTAAGAGTAGAGCGTGGGTGTGAGCTATTCTGTGGACATCTTACCTACTGCAACCCAACCTTCTAAGGAGTCATTCCCTGCACACTAACAACCTCTTCATCATCTCCAGTGATGAGCCACCAGACATACTGTTTCTATCCTTGATGGGATACCAGCATATGAGAAGCTGGCAGGGCTTCCAGAGTCCCATCCGTCTTCCCTTAGGGTGAGCCATTAACTTAGGACTGCATCTCTCCAACAAGTAGAAAATTAACTCTGTAGGGTTTCTACCCCATAAAAATTTAGCTGAAACAGGACAAGAGGTTATTAGGGAAAAGTGAACAAGGGTGTTGCACTGGAACCAGGTTAAAAGCATCAGGGAGAACCACAGTGGCAGAAAAGCCACTTTCCAGACTCGTGGACCACAGCATGTGCGACTCAAACTTGGCAAGGTAATGAAGCAGACTTAGCTGTGCTCTTTAAAATCTGAGGGTCACACAGGAGATTAAAAGAGTATCCCAAAACACTACCCCATAGGGCTTGAAACAGGGATCTGGTTGCAAACATGCAGCAGATTGCTTTACAGGATAGCTCTCTGCTCTCCTTTGCACCTGAAGCGTTATCTGCTCTAGAAGAAAAGGCCATGAAGGTTTCTGCGTCCCCAATCAGCCACTGATTTTAGTTCTTTAAAGCTGTTAAATTCAAGAGGAAATTAAATTATAATCTGCACATGCCTAAAAAGTTTTGGAGAAAAGCTACCAGGATTAAGGAAAACGTAGTAATCAATCCTCCTGATGCAACACCACTGACATTAAAGATTTTTTTATTCCTTCTGAAATCCCACTGTACTCTGGAAGGACTCAGCTTACCAGTCAGGACAGATGAATGACAGACTGCCCCTAGAGAAAGATTTCACCGAGTGGGAAGATGCAGTGGAAAGCTGCTCTGGAGCGACTTCTCAGGTGCAAGAGACACAGCGGAGAGTAAGTTTGGGGAAGGTCCATGTCAGAAGCACTACACAGCCCACAACATACCTGGGAGGCGAGCCAGAAAGACAGCAGCAGCCTGCTGCAACAAAAAACCCTCCAGACCTAATGCAAGTTAAAAGGTGATTCAATACACTGCCCTCAGCACAGCAGCCCCCTGCAACTGCTAAACAAGATGCCCCAAGCCAGAGGGACAGCCAGAGCTCCCCAGACAGACCAAGATGGAGTCTTTTGGTCCCCAAGCAGATGAAATACAGTTCCAAATACATTTCCACAGGAGTCTTCCTGCTATTAGATAACGGATCCAGATTAAAGAATTAAAGTTTAAAAAAAAAAAAAAATCACGTGAAAAGCTGCATCCTGTTCAAAAGAATACAATGAATTTCCTGTAGTCTTGCCCTGAAGACCACAACATCACACCCAATGACTATGCCATCTTACTCCTAAGTCCTGCAGAGCCAGCTTGGTCATAGGAAAGCAAAATGAACTCTGCCTTGCCTCATTTCTTATTAAACTACTGTCCAGACACAGCCATGGCTATGTAAGAGGTAGGGCAAGTTACTTAATTTTCATTATCCTTTACTTGGACCGGCATTATCAAATTTGTTTTAAAAAAAAAAAAAAAATCAGGAAGAAAAATGAGCTGAACCAGCCAAAAGCTCCTATGAACAGAAAAGGGACACATCCAAGCCTGAATTCTGGTTCACATCTCCCACACCAGACAGACCTCTCTGTATGAAGCCTTAAGTTATCAAAAACTGCCATTTGTACTCCCATGAAAGCCAGGGAAAGGAGGAAATGCCAGTTTGCCCTGACACAGTCAACTCTGCAGTTGCTGCAGGCAATTTGGTGCCACTCTGACCTTGGTATGCTGGCAGACCCCAGAGACCCTGCCCCATGGGACCATCCACCCACCCCTTGCTTCCAGCTGTGCACTACACCTGCATTTAACATCATTTTGATACTTTTGCCCACAAACAAGAAAGCTTTCCCAGTCAGCAGGTTCTCTGGAAACCTAAAAGCATCAGATGCCAATTCCTACAGAGCAACAACCTCCCTTAATGCAGAAGTCAGCTAGTGCCAGTGCAGCCCAGGCTTGGATGCATCTGTGCTTGGACACATCCAGGCTTTGCCGCTGATGGTGTCTTCCAAAGGAGCAAATCCGGACAGTCCCTCCAAGCGCTTGCAGCCCCCTCTTCCTCTGGTGACCACTCTGCTGAACCCCACCGGAGCTGGGGTGCAGCCCCCCTGGAGCAGACCAGGCTGTGGCTTGCTGGGATAGCTGCTTTTCTCCCCCTCTTCATTGGGAAAGGGCTCCCTTTAAAAGCTGGCTGCAGAGGATGGGAGGCAGATGGGCCTCTCCAGAGGAAGAGGCACGGGCTTACAGCATTGGTTCGCTGGAGGACACTACCCTGGCTCCACTGAAATGAATGGGAACACTGCTAATAAATTTACAGTGAAACTCAGATTTCCACTGTTCTTCACACAAGGCCCATTTGAACTAGAAAGGAGTGTTTGCTGGAAAGGCCGAGCTTCACCAAGCTCTGGTTCCTCATGAGTTTTCCAAGCTTATCTCCCTTCCCCCTCCCAAATTTGCAGTTGGGTTTAAGCACACAGCAGCTTCTGCTCTGGACACTTCTCAAAGCAGTTTGCATCATCAGAGTTGAGCTAGATGTAATGAATACAGGAACACTTAAAGGAAGGAGGGGAAAAGAAAAAAAAGACAATCTGAGAAAGTACATCCTTCACAGGATCTGCAAATGGTGTATTCCTCCCAGCAGGACAAAAAATGTTTAAAAGACAGGTAAGAGCCTTCCAAAAGGAGACACAGACAGTGGCAGTGGACCCTAACACCCAGCTTTCAAAGCCCTTTAAGACGAAAAGGAAGTTGTTCATTGCCATCCCAACCAGAAGAAAAGAAGGGGAGAGCAGACTGTGACACAGGTGGCGCTTAAAACAGAGTGCCCATCATTTTACAGCAAGGGGGGAAAAAAGGCAAAAAGAGAAGCATCCCACTGTGTGCAGACTTAATGACCTGTTACCTTCACCAGTCCTTTGCAGGGTCACAGCCTTCAGCTAAGGATCTGCTTGGCTGGAACTGGTCTGCGAATTATATAGTAACTGGAGGCTTTATAAGCCTTGCAAGAAAATGCAATAAAATAAATAAAAATCAGCTGGGCCGTTCTGTCTGACAACTCATTTTTTCCCCACGCAATACAAGGCCATGCAGAGAGACGTGGCATGAATCAACCCATTTTGGCAGCACACGTCTAGCCAGGAAGGGCAGGACATATCACCGTGCCGGGTACATGGGAACACCCTCCAAAGGCCTCTGTTTACCCAGCGGGAGCAAATGCAAGCCCTACACAAAGCCTGTAAGTATATTTAATGCTCAAAAGTCATCTGAAACAGATCCATTCTCCCCTCCCACTCCATAAATACAATTGAAATTGGGTCATCTCCTAACAATAAATGAATGACACTCAGTTAAGCCTCCGCGGCAGTGCTGACATAATCTAGGTCCTTTCATTCTCCTTGTACTGCAAGTGCTAAAGATGTTTTTGTACATCCTCTGAAGTACTCCATTTAAAAAAACATGGTAACTAGGGCACTGCATTCAGCTGCTCTTGAAAAAAAGCCATTCCCCTTCCCTTTCAATAGGCTCTTAGGAGGCTTGGATAGAAAAACATTGCCTAATTCAAACTCAGCTCCACCAGGATGGCTGGAGTCGGGCTCTAGGGATGGGGGCAAGCACGACTACTGGGTACTACTTGGGTCTGCAGTGTGAAAAACACTAGCAATATGATGACATATGGAGAAAGACAGCCCTTACCTGTGTCCTGCAGCTAAGCAGCACCCAAAAGTCCCATTTTAAGTCACCGAGCATGACAGCGCAACCGCAGCATTCAATAGGTAAAACATCATATCTTTAAAAACTATTGAGTGCTCCTAAATCTCTCCAGTTCCTTTTAGGGGATGACAGGATTATTCAGTTCCAGTATTTTAGCATGACAAGGACCAAAGGAACCAAGAAGCAAATTCTACTGTTCTCTTTGCATGGCAGTAAAAGTTCAAGGGGGTTTGGTGTTGGTTTTTCTTTCTTGCTCATTCCTAACGCTTCAGAACTGTGACACTTTCCTGCACGGCAGCTTTTGAAGTTTGCCTGCTGGCACTGGCATGCTCCTCTGTTCTGAATTGGAAACATTCAGAGGTGTGGGCATAGAGATCAGATGGAAAGAACAGGGCAGCTCCCACTAAAAAAGCCACTAACTGGGAAAAAACCACTGTCGTAAAAAAGGGACATTTGTCTAAGATGGAAGGCCCATTATTTGTTTTTTTTTTTAATTAAAAAAAACACAACAAAAAATTCATAGCTATGTGTTCATTAAAGAAAAACCCAAATAAATCACATGCACCAGCAGCAGAAAGTCTAACAACTTAACCTAACTGTTGCACTATCCCTTATATACAATTTTAGCAGACTTTTTTCCAAATCCTCATACATACTGTTATGGAACCACATTCCAAGATTTAAGGTATTAAAAATAGAAGCCTTTAACCACAATGTCTGTAAAAATATCCCCCCCAAAAAAATTAAAAAAATGGAAAACTTCAATTTCTATCCTGTTACAGAGGCTATTCCCCAAATCATGCACAGAAAGACACTTCACGCCTGTCTGTAGGAAGCAGATAGATACACAATAGCACTGCTGCAGAGGACTTCATAACAAAATTCATGCCCATTCGACAGAGATGCAAGCTTGGGAGAAGACAGGCAGTTTTAAAGATTTAAAGAACATATTCTTAAATGGGGAAACTGAGGCAGATAATAATTAGCCAGCTCCACATACAGCAGAAATCTTATTTCTTCCAGCTAACACAACGGCATCTTTGCTAATACAGGCTGCCATGGCAAGAGGCATGAGAGGGGTGAACTGAGGACAAGCTCAGCAGTAAACTTTGAATTCCCTGACTCCACTCCTGCCACCATCCATTGTGATATTTTTAAAAAGGAAAACAGGAGAATGCTTGTAAAGGAAAACAAGGACAGTTTGGGGAAACGCTCACAACCAGATGGGTCAGCCTAACTCGTGTTGAGCACAGGGCCATAAACCCAGGCACCAGCAGGCCTCCTAGCCATCTTACGAGACATGTAAAGACTGCAGGTGTTCAGAGGCTGAACTATTGTGCCCTTATTTCTAAATATAGGAGAATAATTTAAGAAGAGTCTTAAATGCACGTAAGCAGTGAAGAAAAAAACCTAAAATAACCAGGGGCTTGCATGAGATGCCCCCATTGCCACTGCATGCAGCAAATAAGTAGGTTTTCTATAGCCAGTATTTAGCATTGGGTTGTTGCTATTTTTCTTGAGACTGTAAGAGCACTCTCCTTCATATGAACCATACAGGAGGAAAAAACCCACAGAAATCAAAAACGCTCCCAACTCCTGGCATTGCTCTGGCAGACCTCTGCCCATTTAGGCTTTTGAAGGCAGAAATTTATTATGGGAATTAATGAAGAGAATTAACGCAGAGGAGCACGTCAGGGAGCAGTAGGCTCCCCAGGATGCTCCCTGCCACCTCCCCTGGGATGAGTACAGCAGCTCTTGTCTGCACTCCCCCATCTCCACTGCAGTCGAGGCAACTGTGAAGAGTCTGCTCACAGTCAAGTTTATGAATGTTTCAGCAATTGCCTCCTCCTTCAAACAGCTGCCCAAAAGCTTCCCCAAACCTGGGCTCCCTGCCACATCATCCGGCTGCCCTAACTAATGAGCTCCTCTGTTTGTAAACCCAAGCCTTGACAGACACTCTCTGGCACACTGGTACATAACACGCTCAGCACAACTACAGATGCTCACTGCTCCCAACCTGCTACAAGGCTTCTCCATGCCCCGCACCATGCACCTTGTGGGACAGCAGCCCCTTGACTTCAGATCGGCAAAGGCTGGCACTTCGCAGACTCTGCTCCAGCAGGAAGGCAGAAGGCCAGGAGAAAGCTCTTCAACAGCACTTAATCTGCTTTGCAATGCCAGACTGTGTTGAGTTCCATCTCACGGTGGAAAGGACACATGGACACACCAAGCCCCATGGAAGTTTAGCACCTGGGACCACTAGTGCCAACTACACTGTGGCAAGTCACCTTGTTTAATGCATAACATCTGTCATCTTTGGTCCATGCTCTTCTCCCTTCAGGGAAGAACATGTCCATGGCGTATGTCAACCTGAACAGCAGAATTTTGTTGTGTTGCCACAAGGTTCTTCAGGAACTCTCACAATTAATGGGCCACAAGCTCTACATTGGAAATCTGAGGGCAAGAGGCACCTCCATCTGCCTGAACATCCCTGCCACAATGACCACTGCAATCTGAGATGCTGCCACAAGCATATTGTGCTTACAAAACTCTTGTGCCATCAGACAGGACGAGCTTCCAGGAAGACACACCAGGATCACCTCTCTACACCACAGCTTTTCCACAGCGAACACTTACCAAAACCATTAACTGGTGGATGATGCTGGAAGGTTGTAAAAAAAACAGTACGCACACACAAGGAATAGGAAAACAGTGCTGTGTCACACTGCTCAATAGAGAGGGTTTTAAGCCACTTTATTCCTGCATTTGTCCTCTGACTGTTGAAGGACCAGGGCACTGTTTGCAAGCTGTTTCTCTGTTTGACCAAGTGTCCAAGTTGAACCCTGGCACAAGCAAACCCACCAGGACTGCTTCGGGTGTGTTTTATCTCCAACATGAAAACATCTCTCATTAACAGCAGAAACATTCATGGCAGAGAGGAAGCTGATCAGCTCTACTTTAGGGTTGCTCTGTCAGAAGATGCATGAACACAGCAAGATCCAGGAAATAGGTTAATGGCTCACGCAGAGAATATCTCCATCTCCCTTGAACCGGGAGCAGATGCAGCGTCGGTAATACAGAGCAGAGTGATCAACAATCCTTCTCCCTGCAGCCACCAACCATCCAGAACAAATAAGCAGCAACAAAAATCAGGTAAAGCTTTCTTCTTCTGAAGGTTTTTAGCCACTTCTGCCTTGAGAGGAGAAATAATAAGGACTTTATGCAGATCATTCAGCTTGTTCTCCAAGCCAAGGCACCCTGTCAGCCTTCTGCCTCAATGTCAGAAATCACATGTGTGCATAAGAAGAACTTACTTGCTGCTGTAGCTACTTTCCAATCAGGTTGACCAAATCTTCCTGTTTCTCTGCACTCCTGTACTTCCCACTCTCAGCAGCTGTTTCAAGCGTTTGCACACACTGTGAGCAACCAGGCACTCTCAGACCAGGTTACTCACTTCTGAATTAAAGGACCCAAGACTTTTAAGGTATTAAAATGATGGGTTACTAAAATTTTATGAGGATGCTCTCACCGGTTGCTGGTTAAAGAAAAGATTCTGAGCTCTACAGTCATTACAGGCAGTAATAATGAGAGTGACAATCACAGTTAAAAACTCTGGGCCAGGCATCTCTTGCTCCACACAAAGGTGAAAGATAAGCAACGTGGCACTAGCCACCTCCAGGGCTGGCAGGGACTGTTCAGCAAACGGGTGTGAAACCCTTTGCTCTTGGAAAGGCGCATGCAGAAATGTGTTATGCTTCAGGGCAAACAAATCCCTCCACTGAGACGGTTAAAACCAGGACATCCCATCAATAGGGTCTGTGCATTCATGGTCCCCCAGCTGTGAGAAAATGAGTGCTGACAGCAGTGCCAATACAACAGTCTGTCCTCTCTCCTGTTCACTAGATTTACGTGCTGCCAACGCAGCCCGTGGGCACATCATACCTGCTTTTTACATTCAGCGTCCAGATAAAACAACCCTTCCTCTTGTTTCTTCTCCCATCTCATACCAGCTGGGCTTCTGGCAACTAGGAGAGTAACTTGAAAAAACAGCCCTCCTGCTCCTTTGTTTGCAGGGATGCATCCTGAACCCAGCATTACAAATTCTATAGTAATAAAAACACTAACCTGAGCATCTCTGCCTTGTACCAGGTTGGTCAAACAGAGCAACCCAGCTCAGCATGAAGCTAAGTGTCCTGCAGACCAAGGCTCCTACCTTACCGCCACGGGGAGATCCTCATGCAGAGCAGCCAAGCAAGTCCCCCAGTGCTGCCATACGCCAGTGCTGCACTCTGCTTTATCACACGAGTCAAAAATGGAGGCGAATGCTGGGACCAGGTTCCGTTCCTCCCCACTGTATTTCTCATTTCATCAAGAAGAGTGTGGCCAGCAGGTCGAGGGAGGTCATCC
>RSEF01000003.1:22420045-22444749 GCA_003993805.1 Himantopus leucocephalus
CAACCTTAACAATTCTATGATTCTATGATTCTATTCTATGAAAGAAGCAAAACATTTCAGAAACTTTTTTTGCATTCAGATATATTTTGACTCTTCTATCTTTTTAATTAAGTAATTTCTGGTAATTCAATGACTTAAGAAGATAGATTAAAACAAATTTTGTATCTTTTTCTTTATCGGTCCACAGAGCATCTTATTTATTTGGAATGAGCTAAAGACACACTAGGCAAGGACCAGCTCTGATTTTTAAGAATATCAATATCTAAGAAGCTGATCATTTTGAAAGTTCATACTTGTCCTTGTATTTTGTATGAAAATGAATCAGTCACATAATGTCTGACAACAACATTAATGACATGAGGGCGTATATGAAAGAAACAGGCATCCTGGTTACCTGTATCTTATTCCAGACCTTTTTGAAGGACTAGTGCCACAATAACTTTAGTTTAACCATAGCATGGCCTTGCTCTGACGGGGGAGGTTAAGTCAAATGTCCTTCAAATATCCTTCCTACCTAAATTAATCTATGATCTTGTGAGTCTATGTAATAAAATTATTTGAGCATGCGTAGAGTTTTGAAAGAGTACATACACTAAGAAGCAATATCACAGAACCACAGGACAACTGAAGTTGGTAAGGACCTCTGCAGATCATGTGGTCCAACCCTCATGCTCAAAGCAGGGTCAGCTAGAGCAGGTTATGCAGGGCTGTATTCAGTAGGGTTTTGAACATCTCCAGGGATTGGGATGCCACAAAATGTATGGCAAAGTTGCTCCTGTGTTTGATCACCCTCACAGTGAAAAAGTCCTTTCTTATGTTTAAGAGGAATTTCCTGTATTTCAGCTTGTGCCCATTGCCTCTTGTCCAGTCACTAAATAACACTGAGAAGAGTCGGGTTCTGTCTTCTTTACACCTCTTTTGAACATGGATAAGATCCCCCCTCAGACCTTTCTTCTCCAGGCTGAACAGACCCAGCTCTCTCAGCCTCTCTTAATAGGAAAGACACTTCAAGGCCTTAGTCATCTCTGCGGACTGTTGCTGGACTTGCTCCAGTAAGTCTATGTCTCTCTTGGACTGGGGAACCCAGAACTGGACCCTGCACTATGTCTCATCAGGGCTGAGGAGAGGGGAAGGATCCCTTCCCCTACTCCCCTGGCAGTCCTTTGCATAATACATCCCAGGATGCTGCTGATGACACATATGTAGAAGTCCTTCCTGTTGCCCTGCATGTGCCTGACCAGATTCACAAGTCCAGGTGGACTTTGGCTTTCCTAACACCATCCCTTGCATATTCGTACAGTGTCTCATATTCCATCTGGCGACTAGGCCCTGCTTTCACTTCTTGTATGCCTCCTATCAATGTTTAAGTTTTCTTAGGATCTCCTTGCTCACCTGTAAAGGCCTCCTGTCACCTTTTCTTGCCTGTCATTTTTGGCATGATAGAATAGACAATTTTGGAGCTTGGAGGAGCTGACCTTGGAGAATCAACTGGCAATATGATTTAGATACATTCTGTGTGTTCGCTGCTAGTTAATAGACAGCTTTCTCAAAACATTTTTTTTCCAAAAAGTGACAGTTTACCTTGACTAAGAATATTCTTAGAACAATATTAAATACTGGAATTAAGTAAAGAAAAGGACTGTTTAAAAAGATGTTGACTGCCCTGTAAGTGATGACAAATTATAGTCAGCTGACATCACATGCAGAATAGTGACTTTCTTCGCTAAATAAAAAGCTTTCTATAAATGCTTCCTTTGTCAAGTTTAGGCATGTGCTAAAAGTAATAACTGATTCTGGTAAATAGCAGAAAAGTTGTGGGTAACAGAATCAGCAGTAGACAAGATCACCTATCCTAGAATCCATTTTCTGACAATAGAAAATGTTACTATACAATTTTAAAAGAATGTGAAGTTGTCTTTTTCTAGAAAGATCTTGATTTTAATACTCTGTTCAAGAAGAAAAAAAGACCACAGCAAACTATAGCATGTTCCAACCACAAATCATTTTATTATCTTATCAGAAGTGTTTACTTACTCCTATGTGTACACATAAAACATACTCTGTGTGGTCTATACTATATATGTAGAATTTTCATAGTCTTTATTACTTTTTTCCCTTATCTAACAAGAAAATGATTTTTATGTAATCTAATACATCAATATCTCATCTTCCCTTTAGTTACTTTTGTCCAAATTCCTACCAAAATGTCCAATGTTTTCATAGCAAATATGAAAGCAGGTACTAAATTAGGTGCCAGTGCAATGAGGACCACTGTTCTGGCTAGGTGCTCAGGCACAGACAGACTTATTGAGTTATTTGGGCACTCTGGGGTAGAGGAGAGCCAGAATCATCTCTGTGCTATAAACGTGCATATGTGCAGTGAGGTTTTTCTCAGGCAAACAGTCCTCAAATAAGAATGGTCATGTCAATGAGTGCCTATCTCCATGGCAGCAACTCACAAAGCCTACTGTTGGGGTTTTATGTGTGGGTTATCTACCTTTAGCCATTAGTTCTTAGGCATGTCACATTCTAATCAAATTCCAACATACACAGTCTCACTAGAGAACAAATTTCTAAGTTGCTTGTTTAAATTCATGGATACGGATATATTTATGTATCAGCTCATAATGACAAGAGTGAAACATTCTCACACTTAACAAAAAAGACCCTAGGCTTTTTTTTCTTTCTTTTTTTCTTTTTTTTTTTTAATGAGAATAATGGGTTGTATCTTCATTCTCTGAATTTTACCCACCTTTTCCCAGTCAGGTTTTTCAGTCTATGACAGTATGTCAGCTCTCTTAGTGTATTCGTTTAAGCTACTAAGTTCACTTGGAAATTTTATAGCACGATCGCCATTTTTCCCTGGTCTCAGCCTTGCACAATCTCCTACTGTGACTATTACAAAGGAGTTCTGCACCTGCTTTTTTTCCTTGAAGTTGTTTTTTTNTTTTTTTCCTTTAAGTTTTTTTTTTTTTTTTTTAAATAATATGAAAAAATATTTTTGTACAGTACTTGAACTTGTTTTGAAGGAAAAGGCTGTTTCCATTTAAAATGACACCCGTGGTAGAGAAGTTATTAAACTCTTTGTTAGAAATGTATCAGATGAATACATTTTTTCAGTCTTAGTGTACTGTTATACTGCTAATGTCTATATACATTAAAAAATATTTTTTTTCCCAGAATGACTTCTATTAATCTGGATACAGCTCAAGAACCTTTTGAATTTACATTCTTATCACCTCTTGGTTTCACAATAGTTTTCAGGTTTTTTTATTATCATTACTGAGCTTTTTGAGAGAATGAAAATCCAATATTAATACAATGCCTAAATTAATGTTATTTGTAAAACATTTGTCCTAGTTGCTTCAATAATAGGAATTTCATTATTTTAAGCAATTCCTGAATTTTTAAGGGACAGTATGTCAGTAAGCTTATTATTTTTGTTGATGGCTAACTTTTTAAGACTTTTCAGAGGTTGTAAATGTTAACATAGAATCACAGAATCATAGAATGGTTTAGGTTGTAGGAACCTTAAAGATCATCTCGTTCCAAACCCCCTGCCATGAGCAGAGACACCTTCTAACAGACCAGGTTGCTCAAAGCCCCATCCAGCCTGGTCTTGAATACTTCCAGGGTTGGGGCATCCATAACTTCTCCAGGCAACATGTTCCAGTATCTCACCACCCGCAGAGTGAAAAATTTCTTCCTGATATCTAATCTAAACCTACCCTCTTCCAGTTTAAAACCATTACCACTCATCCTGTTGCTACATGCCCTTGAAAAAAGTCTCCCTCCAGCTTTCTTGTAGGTCCCCCTCAGATACTGGACTTCTCAAATATGATGGATAGTGGCTTGGCAACTTTATCTGCCAGTTCTGTCAGGACTCACAGGTGTATCTCATCAGGTCCCATGGACTTGTGTACCTTCAGGCTCCTTAGATGGTCTTGAACCTGGTCTTCTACAGTCAGTGGTTCCTCATTCTCCCAGTCCCTGCTTTTGCCTTCTGCAACTCGGGCGGTGTGGCTAGAGCCCTTGCCAGTGAAGACCAAGGCAAAAAAGTCATTGAGTGCCTCAGCCTTTTCCATATCCTAAGTGACCAAGTCTCCTGTTTCCTTCCGGAGAGGGCCCACATCTTCCTGAGTCTTCCTTTTATCATTGACATACTTACAGAAGTTTTTCTTGTTACCCTTGTTGTCCCTGGTCAGATTTAATTCTGTCTGGGCTTTAGCTTGCCTAACCTGACCCCTGGCTGCTTGGACAATTTCTCTGTGTTCCTCCCAGGCTACCTGTCCTTGCTTCCACTCTCTGTAGGCCTTCTTTTTGCTTTTGCATGTGTCCAGGAGCTCCTTGTTCATGAATGCAGTCCTCCTGGCTTTTTTGCCTAACAACTCCTTTTTTGGAATGTATCACTTTTGAGCTGGAGGATGTGGTCTTTGAATGTTTTAACCAGCTTCTTTGGGCTCCTTGGGCATGGATCCCTACCAAGCAGATGCCTGAAGAGGCCAAAGTCTACTTTCCTGAAGTCCAAGGTAGTGAGCTTGCTATGCACCCTCCTCACTGCCCTGAGGATCTTGAACTCCACCATTCCGTGGTCTCTGCAGCCAAGGCTGCCCTTGAACTTGTCATTCCCCACTAGACCCTCCTTGTTGGTGAGAACAAGGTCCAGCATAGCTCCTCTCCTCGTTGGCTTCTCTACCACTTGGAGAAGGAAGTCATAAGCAACACATTCCAGGAACTTCCTGGATTGCTTGTGCCCTGCAGTGTTGTTCCACCAACAGATATCATGGTGGTTTAAGTCCCCCATGAGGACCAGGCCCTGTGAACGCGATGCTGCTCCTATCTATCTGTAGAGGGCCTCATCTGCTCCATTATCCTGGTCAGGTGGCCTGTAGCAGACACCCCACTGTAACATCACAGGTCCTTGCCCTCCCTTTAATCCTGACTCATAAGCTTTCAGTCGGCTTTTCATCCATCCTCAGGTGCAGCTCCATACTTTCCAGCTGGTCCTTGACACAGAAGGCAACACCCCTTCCCTGTATCCTCTACCTGTCTTTCCTGAAGAGCTTGTGTCCTTCCATTCCAACACTCCAGTCATATGACCCATCCCACCATGTCACCATGATGCCAATAAGATCATAGCCCTGGAGGTGTGCACACGTCTCTAACTCCTCTTGTTTGTTCCCCATGCTATGTGTGTTTGTGTAGAGGCATTTAAGTTGTTCCCTACTGAAGGTGACTTACTGGCTGGAGTGGCTGCAATTCCTCTGTATTGCTCTCCAGGTTGCATTCCTTTGACGTGTTTTACACATGTTTCCCCATTGGCTCCTATTACCTCCAGAGCCCCTGGCTCATCTCCATAAGACTTCCAGTGTGCTGCAGTAAATCCAGCATATCTTGGAGCAACAGGCTGAGGGCCCTTGCTAGCACCCCATCCCTCTAACCTTGGTGTGTCATCCCTTGGCTTGTCATGGGCAAGCCTGGTGATACCCCACTCCCCCATCAAGTCTAGTTTAAAGCTTTGTCAAGGAGCCCCACTAGCTCACGAGCAAAGACCATCTTCCCCCTTTGAGAAAGATGAGCCCCAGCTGACGCCAGCAAGCCTGGTGCTGTGAAGGCCATCCCATTATCCACAAACCCAAAATTATGTCGGTGGCATCAGCCACGGAGCCATGTATTAACAGACTGAGTGCGTCTGTTTCTTCCAATGTCACTGTCTGCAACTGGAAGGAGAAAAGAAAAAATAACTTGCACCCCAGATTCCCTTACCAACCACCCCAAGACCCTGAAGTCTCCTTTGATCACCCTTGGGCTACGTATTGCAACTTCATCACCACCCACATGGAAGAGCAGCAGTGAGTAATAGTCCGAGGGTCATATCAGGCTAGAAAGCTTCAAAGATTCACTTTTTAACTAACTGCATGCTATGGTACGAGAAAGAGCTGACCATGAAAATAAATCAAGGCCTGATGAAGGAAAAAACAAAATTATGGCAATATTGCAGCCTGAAAGAGTTCTACTGATCTATTACATTTTTATGCTTTTGTTAAGTTTATAGACAAATCTATAACAGGGAACTGTACATAAGGTCTGTGTTCCTACTTTGCAGAATCACAGCGGTAGTAGCACTTAGGTTATATTTTGAAGTATTCCTGCTCATTCAATACCCTAAAATGTAAATACTTAATTAGAAAAAGCAAAATTGGCATGTCATCACTTATTCTGTGACGTTAACAGAATAGCGTCTAGCCTGTTCATTCATAGTTTCTTGCATACATGCTTTTTGGTTAAAAGGATGTAGCCAAGTAGCAGAGAGGAAGGCTCGCTGATCGTGTCACTGTGACAAATGCACTCTGAACAGGAGTAATTTTTCATACAGAGGAAAGTCCTCCTTCCTTGAGAACTCACAACACAGCTCAGAAGAGCTTCTGGAGTGTAATGTGAGACAGGCAGATCTGAAAAAGTCAAGAAGAAAGCCTGCAAAATGGGTAGATAAAGCTAGGAAATTCCTGAAAGGAGCAGAATAGTTTTTCAGCTAGTAAGCCACAAAAAGGAGAAGCTCTTTTTTGGGGACTCCCAGGGGAAAACTTGGAAACTTTCTTCCCTGTAAATCAAAGAAAATTGCTGGAATGGAAAGAAAGAATCAAGGGGAGGGTATTTTCTCCTCCAAACTGGAGAGGGCAGAATTACTTCTCAGGTATTTTATTTAATCTCCCATCCAAGAGATCTAAGTTTCTTCCCTCTACAAAGTTATTTTCTTCAATATTTTTTTTTTCTGTGGTTTGATAAAACCTAAGTGCAGAGATTACAAACCTTTTGCTGTGTTTTATCAAGCTTATATCAAGCAAAAAGAGGCCGAAGGGTGAATATGGTCATCACAAGCTTGTGGCTGACTCATAATCCCATCACAAATGCTTGCAAATTTATCTTTTATAGACTATTTGTTTAGTGCTACTCAGGAAAGATCAAACTGTGAATGCTTGTTTACATGGAACAGAATTTTAAGCACTGCATGTACAGCAAACATTCTCCCATCCTGTAAAACTATCTGAAAAAAATGAAGTAACTGTTCTTGTCTACACTCCAATAAAATCAAGATCTTGGTTATGGTAAGAGGACTCCTTCAAAAGTCTTTCAGTTGACGTGTCTCTAATCTGAACCATACAAAGAACTGGAGACTTTTGTTCAAATCCTTGTTAGTTAGGCATCTCCCCATAGTGTTTCCAGGATTCACACAGAAGTGTGAATATTGGGTTTGAGAGTAAAGTGTCTCTGGTTCAAAGTGAATAAAAATCCTATGTCTGCTATAAGTTTAGTCTTGCTTCAAAACCTAATGGAAGGAACAGGAACAAAAACATGAGTGTTTTAAGATGATCTTGTGCTTTTAGATACATTTTAAAAGGTAACATAGACGGACAAGGGAACATTAAAATGATGTTGTGGCAAGTTTGGGCACGTGCTTTGACAATCAACAGTGACAAAACCTTTGCAACTGAAAGAAAATGAGAGTATTTCAGGACAAAAAAGGTACCAAATCAATACTTTTTGCGCACAGAAGAGGAACATCTTTCCTTCATTTCTTTCAAACTACAACTGCCAGGAGAAATGTGTCTTTATACATTACATATATGATCCTTTCATAGGAGTTGAAAGGGTCAAAGAGACCTCTTTGTGCATTGCCTTTTTGCATTACTGTTTTTGATTTCTTCTTTAATCTTTTGATCTTTAACAGTTAATGCTCTAGTTCTCAATACAGAAAAGTAGGTATTTAGAGAAGAAGATTCAGCCCATGGATTATGGACGTAGATTTTCAGAAACTTAAATGCCAGACTAGAAAATATGGCAAAACTCCCCCCAAAATTGCCATGGTCAAGATTCGGTGAAGACAGATTGTTTAAAAGACTCAAGATGAAAAGTGCAGTATGTTGTTAGGTATAACTTTACAACCACTGCTAGTCTAAGATATAATCTACAGTTTCAACCTGCAAAACTGCTTTCATTTCAAAATATTTGCAAAAAAATATTTTGCTGATAGGGTATGAATCAGTTTTTATAGGTAATCTCTAAAGTAATAATTTCAGTGGTGGAGTGTTGCTCAAAAAACAAGTTATGTTTCCAGAATGAGCTACAATTCTTCAGTGTGGCTTTTTAAAGTGTGATTTCTTGTCTGAAATTACTCTGTTTTAAGATTAGATCCAAATACAGGACTGATATCTTTTAAAAATATTTTAAACAATTTATGGTTCGTATGGATGGAGCTAGCAAATGCTTCTGATATGCTTTGATGATCTTGAGAAACATCATTATGACTCAGATTTCAAGAATTATGAATCAGTCTACTTTCAGAACTTTTTGAGACTAACTGCACTGACAATTAGGTAAAAGCTTTTTCCATGTACAAGAAAATTCAAGTTACATTTATGTTTCTTTTATCTATTGCTTGAATATTGAGTAGTTTGTCTCTTACTTTAGATTAAAGAAAAGTCTTGAATCTGAAGTAATCCCTCTTTTTGATTTTCTCTTGATACAAAAATCTAGTGAAATGAAGAGAAAGAGGAATTTTAAATTTTAAATTTTAACAGAAAGTATGTCAAAGACTTTTTAATATATTATGATTCATTTTCTCAATAAATGGCTCAATGGTATGGTTTTTTTTTATTTTATCTCCTTTCCCTAATGTCTCTTACTTTCATTGTAAGAATGTCCATTGTTATCCATTCTCTCAGCTTTCACACATAGCATTTTCCAAGTTGTGATCAACTACAATTTCCATGGAAATAACAAAATCTAGGGTTGTTGAACATCTTTGAAAACTGAACTACATATAATTGCTAATATTTAGTTTTACGGGATTTTTTTTTTCAAGATTCCTAAAGCTGTAGGAAAGTTCATGTGTTTTTCTCTTAACGCATGTACCTACATTTTTGTAACTAGTTTAAACCAGAGATTCCACAAATTCCTTTGAGATATGTTCATCTTGAGTTCTATCTTAATCGAATATATCCTGTTGTTTCACTGTAAGATTTTTCCGGTGTTATTGTTTCCTAAGAATGATACCACTTCTTGTTTGCTAAGTAAATTATTTTTTTTCATTCTGGTATATATTATTTTGTAATTTTCACAATATGCAATTGTTTATTTCCCTGTAGCAAATACACTGTAATATGATGTAGAATTGTTGAAATAAACATCTGAAATAAGACAAGCCTGTCACATCCTTCTCAACAGACCTGTTCTCACATGAAATTGTAGATCTTGTACTAATACTCTATGATGTTATCTATTTCTAATATACTCTGGCAGTGAAAAAGTGTTGAAGTGAAAATTTAAATTTCGAGCTTTGAAGTATCTGGAATATGTTAAAATGAACTCTTCACCTAAAAGTGCTGAAAAGAATTCTCCAAACCTAGGATTTCATGGTTTCCCTGACAGTCTGATCAAAAAGATTATTCTAAATATTGGTTCCTTGCCGGGGGAAAGATGGAAGTGTGAGTTTAATTTTAAAAAATAGCAAACATACAAGCCCTAGATTTGCAGTAACTAAAGTTTAAGTGAAATTTGACAGAAAGAAGAGCTAAAATGGGGAGCTTTTAAAGTTATCTAACTCAGGTAGGTTCCCTGTACCCTGTCTAGACATGTGTTATATTAATACAGAATAACAGAAACTGAAAAGAAATTACAGGATTGATAATAAAAAAATTTTGCCACTAACAGGTTCTTTGGATTTTGCTCAGAAAAGTCTTACAAATTGGGTTAGCAGTTTCTTTGCTATCATTTTGTGTCTTGATATTTTGCTTAACAATAGATTAAAGGTAGAAGGAATGAAAGGAGGAAACTGACTGGCCAATAAAGTGTCTCTGTTCTGGAGTTTATGGATCAGTTTGATCAGATAGCCAGTTGTGATGATAACGTTCCAAATCATCCAGCAGCGTGCAGTGAGAATGCCAAGTTGAGTTACTATCTTCAGGTTTTCTTTCCCCATCTTTTTCCTTCTGTTCCCATTTCTCTCCTTTATATTACATTTCTATTTTTCAAATGTACAGTAACTGAACTTAGCAAAGGATTTTATCTGAGTTCTCATTAAAGTTGTGTTATTGGTAGCTAAAAATTTCTATATAAAAGTCCTCATTTAAAAAAAAATAAACAAAACCCGCAAGAAACGTGGGGAACAAGTTGAAGAAAACAGAGGAAAAAAGATCTGGAATCTATTTGAATATGTTTTCGTTCATATTTAAACAGGTTCCAAGTGAGAATCTTTCTTTTGGCAAATATGAAAAATAATGATAAATTCTTAAAATTTACAAAGCATTTAACAACTATCTGAAATTTCTTAATTCTAGTTGATCCAATTTTTGCCTAGTTCTCTTTTAACCTCTCCTCTCACTTCTTTTTTAAATGGCCAGTCATTTATTGATGTTTTCTGCAAAATGTCAGTGAACGTTGGGATATTAAAACAGGCCAGAAAACAATATGTTTGTTTCTCCTTATCTTTTAAAAATTACTTTTATGTGGCCAACTTTTTCTTTTTTTCAGTATTTTTATGTTGCCTTTGATGTAGTAAATATCACAGACCTATTTTACACTTTTTAAGAACAGTCTTTTTTCTTCCCCAAATTCTTTTCTATTTCCACATATCGTATTAATAATATTTAGCTGCCTTTTTTCCAGTGATCACCCAGAACCCTCAGCTTAGTTAGGAGAAGACTCATAGCTGCAAATCAGTGAAGTTGTATGTTAAATTAGAATTCACTATAGATTTTTTTTTCTTTGGATATCATACCTCTTAATATTTGCTTTACAAAAGAAAATTCAGTTCTGTCATAAAATACCAACATGAATTCATCTTCAAGAGAAAGAATATCAGACAGTTGTGTATTTTATTTCTATAGCAGCATAGCAAAGAAGTCATAATACCTTATGTGTTCTTTGTTGTATTACACAGAATGGTTTTTGCAAGTGAAAAAAATCTAATATGCAATTGCATTCAATATAACATACTTATTTGCTTTCATTTCTTCATTTATTAATTAATTTAATTTTAGTAAAATAAAACAAATATCCAAACTTAATCTTCAGTTTTGCAATTCGATTTCTTATGTTTGTACCTATGATATGCAGTCCTCAAAAATCAGTAGTAAAGACAGTTTCTTTTTTTTTTAAGTGACTTTCACACAATCTCACTTAAGATGTCTTTAATGTTCTGAATTGTCCCCTTGCATGCTCCTACTTCCTACCACTTTTTCTCTTCTCCTGCTCCAATTCCCACCATACCTACTTGGACTATACAAGGACTTAGACTCCAGACCTTAGACTTCAGAATCATCATTTTGATCCCTAATATACCCTGAAGCTGCTGCTGCTGAACATATGCACAGGCAACCAAGGGGACTGGGGTCTGCGCTCTGTGCCTTGGCAAAGGTTGGACATCTTTTCAGAACTGATGCTTACTTTTCCTTACCACTGAAATGTGAGGAGTGATGTGCACCTGTATCTTCTCCTGTCATGGAGCTGGGGTAGAATGAGGGATACGGCCAGATATGAGACCAGTGAAGTGCTTCCATATCCCGCAAAGGTAACCATTGAAACTAGTACACTACTAAGCAAATATAGGTAATAATACTTTCCTAGGTCCTTTTCTGCTGTGTTTTAACTTCTGAAGCAGTAGCTAACATCAGTCAGCCTTCTTTTAGTAATGTATTAGAGGAATGTATGAAGCAGAATAGTAATTTGGATCAGATATTATCACATATCATTAGAAAGTCAATAAACTATCAGTATTTGCAAGAAATGTAGGGAATTGGTGCTATAGTTTGCTGCTTTCTCATACCTGAATACAGTTAGTGCAGGAAATGATTGTATAGATTACATATCTACAAGTTGTCCCTGGCAGTAGCTGATCCTTCATGTTTTAAGAAAATGTGAGAGGAAAAGAAATTTTTCTGAAAGGAACTGTTAAGAGCAACTGATATTCAGGCACTACATGTTTCTACAAAGTTTTGAATGTATGAAGCGATTGCTGTGGAATAATTTGCCACTGCCTCATTAATAAAGAATAAAGCAATTGGGATTGATACCATAAATAAAAATGTTGCAGACCCCAGAGACCTTTTTGAAGAATTAAGTATCTGAATTCTGATCTGGAGACATAACCAAGACAGGCCCAGTACTTTTAAGGAATGTTTTCTGTTATTTATGTTAAATCTTGGTTCTACAGTAATGTTGGTGTCATATGTAGGTATATAAGGTTTGGGGACTGACCTCTTCTCCCTAGTGACAAGTGATAGGACGAGAGGTAATGGGTTCAAGTTAAGCCAGGCGAGGTTTACGTTGGATATTAGGAAAATTTTTTTCACTGAAAGGGTTATTCAACATTGGAATAGGCTGCCCAGGGAGGTGCTGGATTCGCCGTCCCTGGAGGTGTTTAAAAAAAGGGTAGACGTGGTACTTGGGGATATGGTTTAGATGTGGTTTTGTCAGGTTAGGTTAATGGTTGGACTAGATGATCTGAAAGGTCCCTTCCAACCTTAACAATTCTATGATTCTATGATTCTATAAGGACTGGACATTTCAGAGAAGATAAACAAGAGTAAGTACTCTGGAGAAACATTTGAACCTCAGTTTTTTTTTTAATGTTACTAAATGAGTAATGACATTATAATTAATGGTGGACTATTTAAATTACATCAATGTAGACATAAAATACAATTAAGAAGCCATCATTGCTATTATTATATAGGAGGAAATATCTGCTTTTAGCAAGTGACTCAGGACTGGTTTCTAGAAACCCTTTGAAAAGAAACTAAAAATCATTAAAATTATATTCAAAACAGAAAGCTATCCTATAAAGAAGAGAAGCTAACATCAACTGACAGTGATTGGTTTTATCCAAAAATTTTCTGTGAAAATTTTGATTTGCTAACAACAATTAAAATTAGAATTTCAGTTTTCACATATTTTCTAAGATAGATTGATTTCTTTTATTGTCTTTACTCAAAGTGCTCTATAGGTCACTCTGCTGAGTGATGGCTGTATGACCCCTTGCACCTCACTCTGGGCTGGGAATCAGAAGACCTTGAACTTAATCCTGATCCCATTGAGGTTTCCAAAGAATTTCCTACCTATCTTACACTGCAAAAGTTCTAATTTCTGTTTTGTCATCTCATGGGAAAGAAAAGAGTAATCTTACTTTTCCTCTTCCTGGAGGAAATCTTACATATCAGAAAAACTCAGTGAGGTATTTTACAGACTACTTTCATGGTTTTAAGAAGTGTCCTGGTTTGGGGAAGTTATTTAAAAAAAACAATGGCATATAATTTCACTTTTCAGGTCAAAGTATAGGATGACCTTGCAAGCTGTTTAACACAGGAATATTTGCCGTCTTTCCATGCTCTGGGCTCTTCGCTTCTCCACTAGGATCCCACAACAGTTTAGCGGCCTACTCACATAAAACAGGATCTGTGCCCAGGTTATGCTTGGGTTTATTTCCCTGCAGTCATGCCCAGCCTTCTACCAAGCATGCAGTTTATTACTGCTTTAAAGTTCTTTGTGTAGTTTTAATACCAATTTAATTCTTAGCTATTCCTGTACAGCAGAGAGTTCACTTCAGAAACTAGTGTGGCTAATTCCTAAGTGTTCTAAACACAAACTTTTTTCAGAGTGGTTGCTTTAAATCCTTGACTGTGTTTTTGATCTCTGCTGTGTCTTGTTCTTTGGTATTTGCTGTAAAGTACTCTTTCTGCATTTAATGACGACATTTGAAAGAGAAACCTATCTGACAGTACCCATTATATTTATGGAAATTCAGGACACTAAAACTTTTAAGGAGCTCCTTCACTTTTAAGGAGCTTTTGTGATCACACAGATACAGTATTTAATAGTGTATTTAATAGTCTTTAGAGTCCAGAATAAGCAAGTGCACTTCTATTTATTTTGAGTGGTTTTTTTTCTGTAGTCCTAGTTTGCATGTTAGCAGCAGAATAATTATGAGATAGAGAGCTGAGCAATGCATAACCAGAGAAAGAAAAAGGAATTATTTACAGCATTTATTACCACAGAAAATATTTTTTCCTTGTATTAATCAGAAATGTGAAAAAAACCCCATGATTTTCAAAAGATACTGCCATGCTTTGCTTGATTATTATAAAGGAATTATAGGACAGGTGGGGTTCCAGAGCAGGGTTGTTTAATTTGTGTAATATGGTGGGCCTTTGAAAGCATTTCTCAAAATCAGGCCAAACCTCACACCTGCACTACCTTGCTGCCCTTATATTTCCCTACTTTCCAAAGTTTTATTTTCGGCTTTGACAAGTTAGTGGCACTCAGTATCGCTTAAGAGTCCAAAAGTGATTTTATTGGCCCAGTGAAAAGTACTGAGGTTCCTGATATCTANCTTTCCAAAGTTTTATTTTCGGCTTTGACAAGTTAGTGGCACTCGGTATCGCTTAAGAGTCCAAAAGTGATTTTATTGGCCCAGGGAAAAGTACTGAGGTTCCTGATATCTAAAAAAAGTTCTGTGTCCATGTGTCTTAATTTTCAGTCTTTCTATGCATATCTCTCTCTCTTTTGATTGGTCTGGATTGGTTTTCTCAAGAAGACAGTTAACATGATAAGAAGGTTTGAAATGAGTTTATTGATTTTGTACTTATTTTGAAATTTGAATTTGAGTGGCAATTCATGAGCTTCTCTGGTGGCAGGACAATCACAGTCCTGTACCCCTTTGGGTGGTAACCCTATAAATTCTTGACATATGTTTTGAGGGAAAATTGATGCTTTTTTGATCTAAGAAGGCATTCAGACTTATTGTTTGGGATGCAAACAGTTATTATAGTATTCAAAATGCAGATACCTAGGACTGACTCGTAATGACTCACGTTTCCCTCCAGTCAGTATAGTAAAGAACAATATGGGACTGTAGTCAAAGAGAGGCTGTGATAGAGGAAGACAATAAAAAACAAGTTTTTTTTAGAAATGGGCATGTAGACAGATATGTAGGGACTAGTACTGAAATATTGTAGAAAATCTCAATGTAAGGTTTTAAAGGATGGGAAGGTGATTTTATGTGAAAACAAAACTGATTTCATTTATTCACATTCACAGTCAAACCCACAAGCACCAAAATGTGTATGTCTGTGCAGCAGGCAGGCTGGTAAATTTTTTAACTGCTCTCGAATGCCAAATGAGCATGAAAGCTGGTAACAGAAAAATACAAATAAGTCCATTCTTGAAGAAGGAGAGGGGACAAAGCTAATTGTATTCACATTGATAAATAGACAATATTTTTATTCCTAAATTCAAACATTATTAGTATTTCTCTTAAAAAGGGGAAAAAGGAGCATAATTAAAATCCTCAAAGAATCCAGACCCAGCTCTGCTGCAAGATAAATCATTTTTTGAAACAAAATATCAAATCCACCCTCATTAGCTTGTTGAATGTAATGTGTATACAGCAGTAAAGTGTATCATTTAAGTAAAAATCTGTTCCTGGCAAACTGACAAAAGTAATTTAGAAGCTGTCTTTGTAATTATCTCAACCATGGTAAGCAGAGATATTTTACCCAAACACCATTTAGTAGCTAGGGGATATGAACATTTTATTAGAACTCTAAAAAGCTATATTAATAATGAGTATTATCAATGTCAATGAACATCTACAAAAAATTGCAAATATTAAATTATCTGTTTCAAAACACTCAGCCAAAGCTTCCAGTTGATCATGTCCTTTGTGAATCTTCTGAAATTACCACATCAGGGATTTTCTAAATAGGTGGGGGAAAGAAACTGTGTCTTCCGGACAGAGCTCACAAGGCTGGTGGAAAAGACACCTTGGAGAGCCATTGCTTCCTCAGCAAAGGAGTTTTCCTGCGCTTTGCCTGTAGATGGTACTCAGTTTTGAATCTTACTTAAGTGAGGTGGGGGCTCTTTGCTGTGATCCATCACATGTTCTTTGCACAGGCATGATCCGAAAACTACTCGCAAGATGCAATAGTGGCAGTGCTCAAATTATTAGTTCAGTGAAATAACAAGCAAAATGCATTTTTTTTAAACGGGTACTTACCAGATTGTTACTGTGGAGGTGGTCCTTTACTGTACTTGGTACAGTCATGGCAAATGTTTGATAAGACTCTATAATTACAGTACAATGCAACCAGCTATACTGCAAGCTGTATTTTCTCTTCTTATATACTGCTAGCGCACTTTACCAAGTGCTGCTGTGTAAAGGTGGATATGCTTTATTATGTGGAAGGTTACTTCATAACAACTGTCCTACACCATCTAGGGAAAATCTTTATTAAATACATCTTCAGTAAAGAAGGCCTTGAAGATATACCTTTATGTCTGTGACTCAGTGCAGAACTGGGACTTAATTTCACATTACACAATGTAATTCTTCTATATGCTAATTTTTAAGAGGTAATTTTGCTATATAATAACATGCATGAAATGGAGACTTGTGTATATGCTTACGCTTAGCTTGTGTTCTTGATTATCTTTTAAATAACCATGATAGGAAAGTGTATTAAAAATTGCTTTTTTATTTATCTATCAAAGTGATCAGCTGTCTTTTAGCTTTTCGCATTTATAAACATCAGCCTCTGGAAATGAGAATATTTGATAAGTTTTAGTTTTTCTCCACTTACATGAAAAATCATTCTCCTCAGCAAGTATCTTCTCACTGTGTATGTTCTCTCTTTTCTCTTTTGCTTTGCTTTCTATTCTTCCTTCACCTATTTTGTATCAGTTGCTATTTTTTAATTGACTTTTTAAAGTAAACAAATAAGGCTATTAAAGGAAATTTACCTTTTACTACTTCTGTTCCGGATTCGTAGTAGAGGGAAAGATCAAGCTTTTAACAGTCACATCATCTAAGAAAATTAGATGCCAGAAGGCTGATCTTATCTTTTTCTGTAACTGGTGATGCGAAAGATGATCCTGCTTGTAATTGTCATGAAAGAAGTGATTGCTTTCTCTGCTGAGTGGAGAAGATATCTACTAAGGTCTTTAAAACATCTGACTAAGTGCCTGAAGTTAGATGGTGTGCATTCATCCTTCATCTATTTTAAAGACAGCACTAGTCATTGCACCTTCTTCCCAGTCTTTACTGCTGTGTAAAAGAGAGGAGGGAGGGAGCTCAAACACTGCATCACAGATCATCCATTGCTTAACTGTTAAAACATCTTCTGTATGGTTTTCACCAATATCAGATCAGAGTCTCTGCGAGAATTGCCCTTGAGGTGTTCAAAGGAATGTGGCAGAAACCACTCTCAGCAGGTTGTTTGGAGAAGACGCTTGCATTGTGTTTGACTCCCTCCACCTTAATCCGGCTTTATCTCAGCAACCTCTCTCACTCTGGTATGACATTAAGTCACAAACCTGGACACACAACACCTACATTCCATCCCACACTATATAACCAAGACTTTAGAGACATTAAACTGAAAATAAACAAATGAACAAACATACTATATCTCAGGGCAACGGGAGTATCATGAAGCCGATGACACCAAGCTGAGTGGTGCTGTTGATACGCTCAAGGGAAGAGGTGCCATACAGAGGGACCTTGACAGGTTTGAGAAATGGGTCCTTGCAAACCTCATGAAGATCAACAAGGCCAAGTGCAAGGCACTGTCCCTGAGTCAGGGCAATCAACAATTTCAGTACAAGCTGGGGGATTAATTGATTGGCCTAGAATCCGAGAAGGACTAGGGGATACTGGTGGATGAAAAGCTGGACATGAGTTGGCAATATGTGCTTGCAGACCAGAAAGCCAGTTGTACCCTGGGATGCATGAAAAGAAGCGTGGCCAGCCGGTTGCGGGAAGTGATTCTTCTCCTCTTCTCTGCTCGTGTGAGACCTCACCTGGAGTTCTGCTTCCAGCTCTGGAGTCCCCAGTACAAGAAAGACATGGACCCATCAGAAAAAGTCCAGAGGAGAGCTATGAAAATGGTCAGAGGACTGGAACACCTCTCCTACGAGAAAAAGATGAGAAAGTTGGGGTTATTCAGCCTGGAGAAGAGAAGGCTCTGGGCAGACCTTATTGTGGCCTTTCAATATACAAAGGGAGCTTATAAGGCAGATGGAGAAAGACTTTTTATCAAGTCCTGTAGTGATAGGACAAGGGCAATGGTTATAACTGAAAGAGGGTAGATTTAGAGTGGACATACGGAAGAAATTCTTTGGGATGAGGATGATAAGACACTGGAACAGGTTGCCCAGGGAAGTTGTTGATGTTCCATCCCTGGAAATGTTCAAGGTCAAGTTGGATGGGGCTTTGAGCAACCTGGTCCAGTGAAAGATGTCCCTGCCCACAGCATGGAGGTTGGACAAGATGACCTTTAAAGGTCCCTCCCAACCCAAACCACATTGTGATTCTATGATCACACTGAGCTCAGAGGAGCCCTCAGAGCAAATGGTAAATAGTGTGGATATGAACAGGCCACACCACTTGCCAGGAAGACAGAGCACAACTCCTGATCTTGTTTTTGCTTATCAGTACGACTGTGGGAGAAAAATCTTCTTTTCCTTCCTTCACCGATTGTTATTCAAATGTCATTTAGAGATGTTGAACTTTAAGTGAATTAATTTATACAGGAAAGTTTCTTATTATTGTGCACAGATTAGATGTAAATACACCGTCACAGTCACAGCATACACTGAAAGAAAACTTTCAGGGTTAAATCTCAGTTTAGGTTTATCTTATGCTGCAGAGTCATCTTGGGCTAGCTCTACCTTCTAGTTTCACCGATACTTTAGATACATTATACCAAAATTGACTAATAATGAGCTTTTTAATATTTGTATTTATGCATTTTAAAAATAACATTTTTTCTCTCATTCTGACAATTTTGTGAAATTACTGATTTTTTTCAGAATATTTTAATGTATTTAAGAAGTGCTGAACTGTCATAACGTTTTTTTCTTACACCAGTGTAAATACAAAGGAAAAACTGATTTCAGCTTTCTGTAACAAGCTTTTTTTGCCTAAGTAGAAAAGTACAGCAGGGAACTGTTGAAATGTATAGGAATAAAGGGAACTTATGAAGAATGGAATAACACTTGAATGTGTAAAATAGAATTAAGAATGGAACCACTTTCTTGTCTTAGAATAAAATGTCTTGTGGCATACTTATATTCATTTATTGCTAGAAAAATGCCTTTACACTGGCCGAATAATAGACCCCTTGACTTGGCTCTTATGACTATAATATGTTGAAATGATAAAAGAATGTAATAGCTTTAGAATTGCAAGCTTATCATATGTGTATCAATTTTTATGGATATAAGGACTGACTGAAAATGTTTCATATTTGACCTAGGAATATCTCCCACTGAAAAGTTTTCCAATGAGAGACTGCTCGCAAGTTTTGACTGTAGTTGGGATTTTTTTGTTTTGAAGGATCATTTATTCTTTATTTATCACACTACGGAAAAATACTTCTATAAGTGATGTGTAGAATGTGTGAACCCTTCCCTTTGATGTGGAAAAAGAGCAAAATATAAAATTATTTATGCAGATAATGCATTTAATTTACAGTGATAATAAAAGGGTAAATGAATCTCTATGAAATCTTAAAAAAATTAAACAAGGATCAAAAGAAGATAATATATTATCTCCCTCACTCTGCTTTTTCTAATGGATAAAAGCAGGTTTCACTGGAGTTTTACTGTTTCCTGACATATTTTTTTTAACCTGACACATACCTCCTGCTTGTCTTTACATACAGAAAGTGTCCAGTGAGGTTTCACACCATTGCCAGCTTGATTTATTTCCTGCCAGTCCCTGCTCTGTATAAATGCCTCTGTTTAAAAGCAACAACAACAAAGCCAGAAAAGCAAGTACTGAGTTTATGTCTCAGAGATTACCCATATAAAAAATCCCATTGATTTCCTGGATTTAGAACTCTGCAGTTTTTACTGTTATTACAGGAGGCTATGACCATGGAGTATTTGAAAAAGGGAAGAACAATTCATGAAAAAAAGGAGACACTGATCAACCTGACAGGAAAGGGTGGAAAATATGTGAAAGCACCTGGCATGAAAGATTTTACTATTACCAGAATCTTTATGTAACTAAAGATGGGCTGACATAAATCAAGGCTTAGGATAGAAAAATGAGAAAAAAAAAGGAAGAATGACTAGTCTCTTTTCTTTAGTAACATATTTCGCCTGCAAATATCAGATGAATTGAACATATGTTTTGCTGCAATGAATTTTGTGTGCTTGGTACTGAAGTTCTAAACGGGATGAAGAGGTCATCTTATGATTTGTATTCTACTTTTGTATTGTATTTTCTGGACACATGTATAGAACAGATTTACAAACCAAAGAAACTAATTTTTTTCTTTTTTTTTTTAAGTATACTTATAAAAATAAAAGCTCGCTGCAAAATATTAATTCAGGCTTTTCTCACAACATACTATCAGTAAAATTTTGTCATTATTATTTATACATCTGGATGTGTGGCACTTAAGCAACACTTCGAGCTTGCACTATGAACTCCTCAAGTTTTCTAGCAATTAAATCCAATATTTCATCTTCACTTTCAGGGATAGAGGATAATTTATCTTAGCTTAAACAGTATGCATGCTGTATCTTTGATATACAGCAGCTGAGTTTATCTTGCTGTTTTCCACTCCAGGTGTCTGTTACTGCATGAGCGGTCACTTCTAATTGAATACCGGGTTCCTTCTGAAGAGTGTTTCTTCCTGAAAGTCTTTTCTCCCTGTGTGACATTCCTCTCTGTTGCCTTTGGAATGATACATTCTTGTCCACTGTGCCCTTGCATGTTTTTTCATCTTGTGTATCCAGTTGACCTGTTGCTCCNCCCCCCCCCCCCCCCCCCTTTTTCTTTTACATTAATTTGTACCAGATTCTAATTCTGAGTTAGAAAGATATGTATGCTTTAAAATTAAAGAATATATTTGCTTAATATTGGCTTGAGGAGTGTCTAAAGAATGCTTTATTTATCTAGGAATGCAATGTAAATTCTAAATGGCTCTGGTTACACCAGCACAAACTCTAATATTTGCTGCTTAAATAACAAAAATACATGAAATAGCTTCTAAATGGAGTAAAATATGTTTAACAATTTTTCCCCGAAAGACTGATGAATAATTTAAGGATGCCTGAGGGAAGGTCCAATTTGTTCTCTGGCAATGTGATCATTTTTTCCTGACTTTTTGAATCCCAAACTGAATTATGAAATTAAATATGAGCTTGTTTAACTTAGCAGGGTTTTTTATGTTTATACCTTCCACCAGTGATATGTGAAATTTGGCTGGTACCCTTAAGTCCACCTAATGTGGCTTTACCATCAAAGTTCAACAAACCTTTTGCAAGAAGGAACAAACTGTAGACACTTTAATACATGATAACGAAAACCAAATAGAAGTACTTTCTATTTGAGAATGAGCTTGCTTTAGGAGGTTCAGGAAAATGTCCCTACTCTCCAAAGATGGAAACTGTAGGAAGGCATCTTCTAGCTTCCCACTTTACTTCAGCATCCTGCATTTATGTCACAGCAGGCTGAAAAGGTACTATATGCATGCACAAAAATCACTTATACTAGCAGTGGAAAATTAAAAGAACTCTGTGACTAATAAAGGCATTTCATGCTCTGAAGTTTTGTTGCTGCAAGAAAAAACTACTTTGGGTGTAGGCTATCTTACATCAATTTTCTAATCTGGATGGTTTCTCTTGTTGCCTCTGAAGTTACCATAAGAAAGAGTAAAAGGTGTTGTAGTATGAAAGTTTGCTAGTACAAAAGCCATTATTCACAATTCATTTTATTATTTCTGAAATTATCTCTTTGTTAAACATTCATTATGCAATCTTTTTTTAGGATCCTGAATTTCAAAAAATATTGACTGTTTCCTCTCTTGCACTTAAGATAATTTTTCAATATCTGTCTAAGGATTGCCTATACCTCTGCATAGTGTAAATAATACAACACAATCTTTCATTTGGAGCTCTGACAATATACTCTTCAGAGTGTATCGATTATTATAAGCTCATCTATCTTTACAAGGAAGAAACGTCCTGAAATAAAAAATAACATTTTTCCCATGTTGTAGTTCTTCTGCTGCAATGAATTGACCTGTGTGCTTATTCAAATTATCCCAAATCAGATTTTGATCGTTTGATATAATTTCATTTATTATTTGTCTATAAATGGTCAGTGATGTGTCAAAAAATGTTTTACTGAACTGAGTTGGGAAACTGTCTTTCCACTCTTTTCTCCTGAAACATTCAAATTGACCTTCATACATGCATTTTCTGAAATAAAATTCTTCAGAACCTTCTCTGTAGTTCATCCCTCCCTAGCATCATAAACAATCTTGTTGGTGAAGTTGCTTGCCAATGCTCTTCTCCTTAACTTTTTGTCTTTTAATAATTTGCAGTCATGAACTTGTAATAAAGTGATGATTTAAGGTGGTGAAGAGCCACTGAAAATGGAAGAGAATAAAAGACATCATTCTAATTTAAATGAGAAAGCAAATGGTTCACAATTTTAGGTTTGGAGAATAATAGATATTTATATATCTGTGGAAAAAAAGAAAATCAGCTTTAAGCATTTTCATACTGTGCTTAAATTTCACATTTTTGATCAAATATGCAGTTCTTACCTACTTTGTCTGGGTTAGTAAAACATAATTGGATATTATGTCTTTGACTAAAGTCTTGCATTTATTATCGCACTAAAATATAAACGTGTAAGTAGGAATATTATAAAATTACTCTGATTTCCATTTGTGTGCTCTTCTGATTTGATCTAATCTAATCTAAACAATAGTATACAGCAGTTCAGCTTTAATTTACTGTTTGAATAAACTTCAAGTATATTCTTTAGATATTGTTGCTTGACATATTTGAACTATCTCTTTCCATTTGTTTAGGTTTAATTTTATGGTCCTGGGGGACATCAACATTGCTGAGTTCCTTGCTTCTGAATAATGTAATTCTGTGTGTCTGTTTTAATACGCTTTAAATTCGTCAGGAAACATACATGCATACAAAGAAATCTGTATTTTATTAACAAGTTCTTTATGAAGATTTTAAAAAATATCTAAAGGATCAAGGCTCCTAAACCACACACACATACACATGCATCCTTACATATATATTTTAAATGACCCAGTTTTCTCTTGAAATAAGACATTGTATATATAACATGTTTATAAGACAACTCAGTTTAAAAACCACAGGTAGTGATTTAATTTTTGTAGGCTAAAAATTACCGAAATATAAAAGTAGAGTTCAAAGCAATTTTCTTCCTATGAGGCCCTGAATCAGAATATAAATATAACCTTTGGTTCAAGGAGTAAAACACATGCTTTAAGCGCCTTTCTTTTAGCTCAGCCTGGAAAAGAACTAAAGCTATTTTCTGAGAATACCTGTAAGTTAAAAAATAAATTTAAAAAAGCAGCAACTCCTCCCTATCTGATGATACATCTAATGTGTTTCTACAATATTTATTTCTAAAAAATGAATGATCATATTTATAAAGGAAGATCAAAAAAGGAGGTATTAAAGACGGATCAAAAGAAAGGAGTATTCAATGTGGTTAGGAACTGCAACTACGTCATAAATGTGTAAAAGTATATTTTATCTAACCTTTAAAAAATTAAGAAAAAAAATAAGAAATACTGTATTTACTTTGCTGACTCCAAGGCTTAAAAATTTGTGGTTTGGGTCATAGAACTAAAGATTTCCTGAAAATAACTTTCCCTTAAATTTCCCTTTACCTTTCCACTCCAGCAGTTTTCTGTCTCACGCTTTCTTTTCCCTCTGTGCTTTGAGACATGAAATTAAGTCAGATTATAACTCTGCTGGGTGTTGGCTTTCTCACTCTGCGTCTTACATTTCAATCTCATTTTCTAGAAATTCTTAGATTAAAAAAAAACTTTTTTAAAAGATATTTTTATCCCAGAGATCTTCATTCTTGTATTGTGGTTGATTTGCTGGATTCTAAACTGAAGAAAGTGAAAGAAGGACTGTATTGTATGTTTGTGTACACACACACAGAACGAACATATATTCAAAAGGACATGTAATCTGATTCAGCACCAAGCCTCAAACTGACACCACTGTTTCAATTGAAATACTGTTTCTAAGCAATATTTCCAAAAGGATTCACTTAAACTGAGATTCTTACTTACCTCATAATGTTGGTAGTTATTATTAATGTGTACAAAACATACTCAGGATGTTTCTATAGAGTTTGATGATTTCTTATTTAATTTGCCAGGAGTAAATATCTGCACCAGATTCAGCACAGTGGTAGTGTGTCTTGTTTTCTAACCTTCATGGTGTTTCCTTGTGTGTGCGTCTATGTGTCTGCATGTGTTACATTTTTATAAGTTTTTATAAGTTGTAGAAGCCTAAAAATGGCTTTTATTTCTGTCTGATTTCTTCAAAAATCAGATATGCATGATGTTACCCAATTTCATTTCCTGCTTTAAGTTTCAGTGATAAAAACACAGTTATTCCAACCCCCCCCTTTATTACTTCAACATAATAATATTGAGCCATAATAAATGTTGACTCTCAGTACAATAAGCAACAAAGATGTATATATATCTTTTGAAGAAAAAAACCAAACCCTTAACAGTCAACAAATCTCACTGTTAGCAGTGTGATAGTACAGTACCAGAATTAAGTTTTCAAATGCTATTGTCCAGCACCAAGATTGTGTGGGTGGCTGAGTACTC
>RSEF01000003.1:22462494-22490980 GCA_003993805.1 Himantopus leucocephalus
GCCAAGGTCTGCTCTCCTGAAGTCCAGGGTAGCGAGCTTGCTGAGCGTCCTAAGGGGCCCTAGGGATTTTTAACTCCACCATTTCATGGTCACTGCAGCCAAGGTTGTCCTTGAGTTTCACATTCCCCACCAGCCCCTCCTTGTTGGTGAGAATAAGGTCTAGCATAGCACCTCTCCTTATTGTCTCCTCTGTCACTTGGAGGAAGTTATTGTCAACGCATTCAAGGAACCTCCTGGATTGCTTATGCCCTACTGTGTTGTCCCTCCAACAGATAGCGGGGTGGTTGAAGTCCCCCACGGGGACCAGAGCTTATGAATGTGAGGCTGCTCCTATCTGTCTATAGGGGGCTTCATCCACTTGATCTTCCTGGTCAAGTGGCCTGTACCAGACCCCCACTGTAATAATCACCTGTCCCTGCCTTCCCTTTAATCCTGACCCATAAACTCTCAGTCAGCTTTTCATCCATCCCTAGGTGGAGCTCCATGCACTCCATGATGCCGATAAGATCATAGCCCTGCAGGTGTGCACACATCTCTAACTCCTCTTGTTTACTCCCCATTCTACGTGCATTTGTATAGAGGCATTTAAGCTGGGTGCCCAGTGAAGCTGACTTACTGGCTGGAGTGGCTGGAATTCCTTTATGCTGCACTCCAGGTGCTCTCCTGCTGACTCTTGATCCTTCTACAGGGTCTGGGCATCTGTTGCTGGTACTGGCATCAAACTGGTAGGAGTGGGATGGATTGAGGTTGCCCTTCCCTGGCAACTTTAGTTTAAAGCCCTCTTCACCAGCTTGGCAAGCCTGTAACCAAAGATGCTCTTCCTCTTCTCTGACAAATGGACCGNGTAACCAAAGATGCTCTTCCTCTTCTCTGACAAATGGACCGATGACAGAAGGTGTAAATCATTTATACTATGGCTTAGAGATTCAGCCTGCAATCAGTTTAGGCCCACAGTACTAACCATCTTTTGTATTGTATTCTCTTTCCTTTTCTGGTGTGTTGGTTTTCTGCACTTACCTGACCATTCATTGGGATTCTTGTTCAGAGTCTCCAGTCGAGCACTGAGGTGATGGTTTCCAGATGAGACGACTGTCCATGCAGTGAACCCGCTGAGTCAAGCTGAATTCATATCCTCTTTTGCCTGTCATGATTTTATAGACCTCTCATGACATCTTTCCTTCCCCTTCCCAGTCTAGGCTGTGGAGACCTAGTTTGTTTAGTCATTCCTTTTATGAAATATATTTCTTGTCTTTGATCATCTTTTTTGCCTCTCTATCTTCTTTTTTTTCCAGTTCTACTGTAATCTTCCTGAGACAGAAGAACCAAACCACAGGTGCTGTTTGCAGGTGCTATACAGATTTATATAGTACCATAAAGATTGTCTCTGTTCTATTTTGTATTCCTTCTGTAATTATTCCTAACATTTTATTTGCTTTTTCATTGCTGCTGCACACTGAGCTGATGTCCTTATTTTTCATAAAATTACTTTTTCATAAGCCTTTTGTCATTCTAAAATTTCTTTTCTGAGTGGTAGCAGCTAGCTCATAAACCTATCACTGTGTCATACCCTAGCTTCTCAATCATTGTCATGGCTCATATTACTTCTTAGAACCTGTCACTGGCAGTGATACACTTATTCACTAGACTGACCATCTTACCGTGCTGTTAACAGGAAGACTGTTAGAACTCAGCCCCATAAAAGAGCACTGGCAAAGAAAATGGTAGAGTCACTGTAGCTCGGATATCAATGGGGCAATGAAGCTCAGGGCACTCAAACAGCACGGAGCACTTACAGCCAATAAGCCCTTTCCTTAATCAGCCCTGCACTTTGATGAGACCTTGGCAAGTAACTGCTTGTCAGTCACAATTAAAGAGAGCTGATTCCCTCACACCTCAGCCAAAAACCCCACCTTGTATATAACACATCGTCTCAACACTCTGCAACTGCAAATTGCAATGGAGAATGGGTCATTCCAATTGCAAACACAAAACACAGTTACTGCAAGAAAGAAATTTGCAAGCAGATGAGCTAGAAATGATGAATCCTTCTTTACAGGGAATAGGTTCCATGAATCCTCTCCTATTGACTGCTGACTATGTCCTATTTTTGAGACCAAACTGTTCCTTGTTTATGCTGAAATGAAATCATTTGACAGACAGATGACAGGCATACTGTGTACTAGAAGAGCAGCTGTTTGCAATATAAAAAGTCCTGGCAAAACCAAGGGTATTGAAAGCAGCTGCTAGACACTTTCCAAAGTAATATCATTATGTTTCTATACTAATTCTTGAGAGCACAATTCAATTTCTTAATAGTAAATCCTTGCGGTTTATTTCATAGCAGCTGAATTATGCTCGTACTTCTTAAATGACTTGTAAAAGAATCTTCATTTTTCTTGAATTCAGAAAAGTGTACCAACTCCCCAAAATTTATTAGTGTCTCCAATATAATTTCCCAATGCTTAAAAAAAAAAAAAGAACAAACTGTCTGAACTTTTGGGCTAATTTACTGCTTTTGTGTCTGTTTGCTTGTTGCGTGTGTTTCTCATTAATAACTAAATGGACTAGATTATTATTTTATATACTTACTTCCTTGAGATTCCTGTGTGATTGGTAGCAAATCATCTTTCGTGCTTTGTTAGAAAAGTAATTACATACTCAGAACCTCACTTAAAAAGATTTGAAACAAAATTTAATGAACAGATTGGAAAGGTTCCAAAGGGAAAAATCCTTTAAATATTGCATGTGCATGATAACTGTGTAAAAGGATAAATACAAAAGGGAAGCACAGTTTGACAGATCTAGAATTCTCTTTGCATCTTTTTGGAAAACTGAAAGCAGATGCTGAATACTCCTCATCCAGGTCCCACAGCCAAGGTGTCATTCAGAAAATCTACGATGATCACCTCTAGACAATAATGGAGTTAATTCCTTGTGGCTGAATTTATTAATTTATTAATATTCTATATGCCAAAGTTGGGTTAAGGCTTTTGCCTTTTAGTAAATGTTACCCGGCATGTAATATCTCGTCTTCTGAGGCTGCCAATAAGGTTACAATTTAGTGCCACTGAAAATGATGATTTGTGGGAGTATCCATAGGGAATGTCAGTGGTGCCATTCAGTTTAATTTACATATGCCACAGAGTACTGCTAAGATATTGACAACTTGTGGTCATTTACTTGAGGCTGAATATTAACTTTTCTAACATGGCAGAAGACCTGGGAAGACTTATGCAGTGTGATTTCTTCCAAAGTTTCCTTCTGGAATCTTAGTGTGTATAATTGTGCAACAACTGTTATTTGTGTAGTTTTACCTATAAATAAAAATGTCAGAAATACGTTTGCAACTCTTGTCTTCTACCAAACTAACTTTATAGATACAGATTACATATCCATTGCTGGGATATTAAACAATTTCACTTTTATGTAAAATGTTTTATGTTATGCATGCTTTCTTGGCATGGATCCCCTGCCATATTAAAAGGCGCATCATATAGTGAGCAACGTAATGAGTACACTCCGGACTGGTCCCATAGACTGCACATTTCTTAGCACTTAGAGCTCATCTCCTGAGAGAAATTCAGTTTCTCCCCTCAGAGGCTGCTCTGTAATGCAGAACAGCAGCATGGATGACTGGCAGATTGCTTCAGCATCATACCTGATCTGAGGTAAAACGCTAATGTATCCTATGCACAGTCAGCTCCTTAAATCAACTTTCCCTATGTCCTTTTCTTGAGAGGACAAGCAGAGTCCCCATCAAACCCAAGGCTATTACCAAGGAGCACCAAGGGCTGCGTGCTCCGGAAGGGACAGGAAACCAAACCCAGCAATGCAGCTGGCAGAGCCTCGCCAAACAGGGCCCAGTCCCCAAACACAGTGAGCAGGACGGGTCTGGTGGCAGCTGGGTTCCGCTGAGGATCCAGATTGCTAGGCAAGTTCACAGTGATGGGGGAGGTCAGGTCACCTACTCAAACATGCAGGTCAGGCTTTGTCCAGACCGAGCACAACACAGGACAGCCCAAGCAAGGACTGAGGGCACATGCTTTGTCTTAAATGCAGCTCCTGAGCAAAGAGGCGCGTAGCATGGGTAGTCTCACATTTCTCACAGCTGTTTCTCACAGCAGTGTTATCTGTGGTTACACAGGTGTGCAATACCACTGGCCCTGAGCACAACCAGCAAGCACCTGACAGCCTCTTCAATTTCCAGTGTTTCCTGCTGCTCAGGTGCAAGTAGAAGCATGCTCAGGCACTACATATATTGTGGGAACACTCAAACCCTGTTGGTGACTTTTTTTTTTTTTGGGAAAAGAAGGGTGTGTGCTGAAGCTTTCAAGCTCTGGTCCTTTTTTCACTTGGGCTGAAAGCTAGTTGAATATAGAGAAATAAATTGATTGTTTTATTTTATTCTAATGAAATATAGGTGCTATTATAAACATGCCCACATATTAGGCATGCCTGTTATTTATTACTTCTCAAAGGCCTGCTAATGTTTTGGTCTAGGAAGTGAATAATTTACTGTTCTCCAGACTTCAGGTAAGAGAACAATAGTCATGCTAGTCTCACAGAAATTTAAATGCTGTTTCTTTTATGATACTGGTCTTTAAAGACAATAACTGTAATGCATTGTTAGTTGGAATTGTTGTGTTTGCTAGCTCTTTCTTCTCACCTTGCCCTGTCTTGAATCAACCCTTTTGCTCTGGTTTTTTGGGAGGGTTTTCAGACCTTTATACTTTGCTATAGTTGGGATGTAGGTTGGAAAGGCTGTGGTTCAAAAGCCCTTAACTTAACTTCTACTTGTCTCATTTTACCTTTCAACTTATGCTCTTTCTCTAGCTTGGCACAACAGTAGGTGCCCTGCCATGAGTGGTTTGGGGTCAGTTCCTCTCTACTTACAACAGGCGGTACAAGCACATCTTAAGAGGAGTAACCTTGAAAAACTAATTCTTTCCATGGATATCATGTTGTACTTGCAAGTGATTGTATTTGTGGTTATTCATGGCATTATACTTGCCGGCTATCTGTGTAGTTTAATAAATCAACATGCCTGTGAAATCTCTGCTACAGCTTGTTTTCTTAAAAGAGCACCTGCAAAGTAGAACTCTGATCTTTAGTGTCATCTCAAATCTTCCTCATACTCTTTTTCATTGCATGGAATTTATCTACACTTATCTTTAGCCTTGTGAAGTGGGTTTCTGATTTGTTGATTGTCTAGGCTCTCTCAGTGATCTATTATGGTTCACATTCCAAAACAGATAGAGCTGCTGTCTGGAGGTACCTTTCCCAGTGCCTGTCGAGGGTGAATCTCGGTAACTAGCTTATAGTACATTGCTATTGTATAGACAGCAAAGATGAGGACAGTTGAAGCCCCCACTTCAGATTTATAGCTACATGTACTTTCCAATGGATAAAGACTGTTTTTGAACATAGGGATAAGCATTCAGAGTTAGATGAAACTGATATGGTTGGAGGTTTTGGTTTTGGTTTTTTTTGTTAAGGAGATGCTTACTTTAAACTTGCAGATGTTTGGTAATGAGGTAAGCTGGAATTCATGTGCTTTCCCAACATAATGAGCAAACTAAGTAGAATTTGCGTCTCTCTCTGCTTGTTCACAATGTTACCCTTCTGGATTTTTGTATCGAGGTGGTAATGAGTGGTAAACGAGTCTGTTTTGCCTGGTGGTTTCTCAGAACTCACATTCAAGCTTCCTTCCAAATCCAGCTGTTTCTGAAGGCTTTTTCAAACAGATTTACAGACCTCGCTGCAACATGAGATAAGTGACATAGTTGGAAGAATGCTAGTACAGTTTGACAGCTATGCTCTCATGGTGGAACTGTGATGGTTCATCTCTACTAAGAAGATAAATTATAATGTAAAGCTGTTAGCATGGGAATAAAAAGCACTTAAGTTAAAATCATGATAACTAGTTATGATGTAATAGTTCAGAATGACTTGTAGTGGAGTCCCACAGCTACTGTGAAACTGGGTAGCATAGCCTCTGTTGTTGTTTTTCCTTTTTCCAAAATGCTGGAGTGCTTTGAAATTGTATTTATGACTGCATCAAGTTGCAGACTAGCATAAAATGCAAGCTTTTTCTAAACTGTAAAATCGTAAATCCATGGAAAGCAAAATTAAAATTATTAATAGAGTTTAATGTTCTCAGCATATTTTTTTAAATAGAAAATGCTTTTAAAGAGAGGAACAGTAGATAAGGAACTGCTCCACAGTAACAGTAAGTTCTTTAAATCAGCTGCTATGGAAATACAGTAGAAATAAAATCAATTTATTGGATTCTTGTATTAGATAACTTCTAAGCAGCACATAAGAAATGAGGGAGGGAATGTTTTATTCATGTAATGTATGCAGTGCTCAGCTTTGGATAACAGGAAGCAGGGAGGGAGAAGTTAAAACCTTCCTTTGTTGCCAAAGTGAACATGTGGATGTAGACAATTCTTGCTGTAGTACAAGAGTGTAGAAGCTACTCAGGTGACTTAAATGCCATCGAAAAAATTTTAACAAAAATCTCCTTTTCTCTTTTTTAGCATATGAGTGGTGTTTGAAGGATACTCCTGCATGAGTGTCACAGGTATGTTACTAAAGGAGCATCAACAACACTACAGGCAAGAGAAGGAAGTAATCTTGCTAAATTTGTTTCTGGATTCACTGGTTTAATGTAACTGACTGTTCCATAGCTTCTGGCAAAACACATTTTTGACTGCAGCTTCTTTTTGATGCTGTTTTCAATGAGCAGCAGCGTCAAACTGAGTACTAAAAGTTGGCAGAGCTTTTGCATATCTCTTCCTCTCACACTATGACAAGAGGCTTTTTAAAGCAGTTTCAGGGAAGTCCATTCACATCTTGTGGGATGCAAGAGAAATCATTTTTGTGCTAGTATGCTGATAAATGCTGTTTGTGGTCCAACATATAATCAGCAGAGAGATGTCTCCTATTCCCCAACTTATCTATCCAATGCAACTTCTGTTGATTTGGATTTCAGGAAGAGGAAAAGTTGAAGTCATGCTATGTAACTAATACAGATAATGTCTATAAAAAACAGCCCCCTGTACCTGCCTGTACAGCTCCCAACAGATTGCTTGCCCTCCTGGCTGCAATGCTACCTGCTGTTCATACTCTTCATATTTGAATTGCAAATCTGGATGCTTTTTGCGTGATAACAGTAATGGGAAAGATACTCTTTGCAGCTTTTTCAGTCTTCTAGTCCATGTCCTCAGAGGCAGTTGCAATTTAAACTAGCAAAGGTTTATTTGAAAGGTATTAACCAAACCAGTGTGACTGTTTGACTCTTGCTATTGAAAATTGAAGATGCGGCATTTTTGTTTATGTACGGGTCCATAAAGAATAGAAAAGTTTATTAAAAAGGACACGTGGGGCTATTGGGACTTAATTCTCCAAGCAGGGCTAGCTTCAAAGTTGGATCAGGTTTCTCAGAGCCTTGCCCAGGTGAGATCTGGAAGTCTCCAAGGGATAGAAATTACAGAAATCTTTGAGTAGACCTTTCTAACTTCTAGGTTACCATCCTGGTGAAGAACTTATTTTTCTGATGTCCAGCCTGAGCCTTCCAAGCAACACTTTGGGACCATTGGCCCCTTTTTCTTGGTAATGCCAAATGAACTAAGACATTGGCTCTGACATCTTTGTAACTAGCTTTAAAATAGTTGTAGGAGCCTGTATGATTTACAATAAGCTAGAATCCTGAAGTGTTCTTTTTTACACCATCTTTTTTTACATCCCTTTTACACATGCCCATAGAGAATTTCAGAAAGAAACAGAGAACTGATAAATGGAGAAAGTGCACAATTACTTTTGAAGAGTAATTTTGAGATGGAATTTTTGTTGGAAGGGATATTCACAACTCCGTGTAAAGAGTCCTTTGTCTTATGGAATTAAAACTAAATTTAGAGTTACAGAACTGCAGCTAAAAATAGAGAAGAGTTATTTCTTAAATTTTAGCTTTCATAAGAGGTAATATGTTATTTTATTCATAGCAGTCATGTATTATGTACATTAACATACGATAGAGAATGTCCTCAGAGTGTACTGTAACCTGATGGCGTGTTCCTGAGCAAAGGGGATTTAAGTGTAAAATTGAGGCCAAAGTTAAATGAAAGTGACTGTTCTGAATGCTGATTAAAGGAATTCAGAGAAATGGAGGCAACTCAGTTTCAGATTGCTGACTGCTGAGGATGCTAGTTTTAGTGTGCTCTGGTGAATTGGTTTGGTGAAAGTCATGGCAGGTGATACTAGTGGTAATGAAAAGATACTAATAATATAAAGAGGTGTGGGGTACAGCTGTGTATGCAATTCACTGTCTGAATGTATGGACAAGTCACGTGCAGGGAAAGCATGAATTAAATACTGCACATGAAGAGCAAAAATATTCAACACTTGGGAGAAGATGGGTGGCCTCCATGAGATTAATATATATAGTCAGCATTCAAGAAAAATATAGTCATTGCTCTGTGGAGACTACAAAACATAATGATAACAGCACAAAGCATTAAGGCATAAAGTCATTTGAATATACATCTAACTAAGATCTTAATTTGATTTTACTTAAATAGGTATATTTTATAGGTTTTGTTGGGATGGAATGAAGAGTTGCAATTTAGACTTGCTGAAATCTAAATTTTTATAATTTGGGGTGGGTTTTTTTTGCATATTATCTTTAGCACAGATTTCAACAAAATACTAGTTAAAATGGCCTATTTGTATTAGCAATGTAGAGTCAAACTTCCCTGTATTTGAAGCCTTCCAGTGGAATTATTTAGATTTACATTGGTATTCTGCTGCAAATCTTAAATATGAGGTGCCACATTTTTCTAAAAGCTCTATAGTCCTTTAACTTCTGCAGCTGCAATTACGAAAGTAATGATCATCTATGCTTATGGCCTCCTTTCACGGAGTAGACTTGTCATAAAATCAGAAGATGAAATCTGCTCATAGTCTACAAAACTGGGTCTCATAAGATCCAAGAAGGCTGTCATTCGGGGAAAACAGTGCTTAAACAAGAGAAAACTTCAAAAGGATGCAGTAGTTGCCTAAAGCTTACATTTCCAGTTATAAGAAAGTACAGATGAAAATCAGAGCAAAATTACAGACTGAAGATTTCTATATTCTGTTCATTTTGTGCTGATTTCTTTCCAAGGGTGAAGTATTCTGAGGAATTAAATGAGTTGGTGCAGTATGGGATGAAAAAGTGACCTTGAATTAATGAGCAAGCTGGCTACAAATGAGGCCACTTCTTTAAGATCTGCCCAAACATATGAAAACTACAATAGAGCCAACCCGGCTACCTTGTTGCCTTCTGCTGAAGCAAGCATTTAAGGTCAAAACTGTACTAATCTGAAAGTGAATCTTCAATGTGTTACTGATATTTGCGCTCACTTCAGTCAATGTAGTTAATGAAGATTTCAACTTCAAACTAGGATTAATTACATTTGGCCCAATGTAGTCTATTGGATTTACCTAATATCTGTCACTTATGATTTATATTATATATAGGGAGAAGTAAGCTTTTTTGAAGAAAAATCTGTCACTGACCAGTATGCTGAAGTACAATAAATAAGTTTACAGTTCAAACTTTCATGTTTTGGTTAAATTTAAACCATTGTTACTTTACCTGCAATATTTACTCAGCCATTAATTATGTTAGTTTAGTAGCACACTTGAAATATTATTTAAAATAAATGCTAGCTGCGGCAGAATAATAAAAATAAAATTTATTGAAAAATTCATCTGAAGATGTTGTAGGTGCTAATGGTTTAGTGTTTTGAATATTTAGGCATTAATTGAATTTTTTTTTCATAATTTCTGATGGTCAAGTTATGTCCTTGCTGCTCAGCTGCAGAGCATATGTGCACTCTCCAGACCCAATTCAATCATAGTTTCCCCTCAGTAGCAACTTCTGTACATGTCTTGGAGCTGTTGGCTCCCGTTAGTGAACATGGCAGTTTAGAGACCAGTTGTGAGCAGAATTGTGACTTAATGTGAGTTGCTTCTGTCTTGGGAGAATCTAAGTGTGCTTGTTGACGTTGAAAATGGCTGTATGTAAACATAAGTTGTTTCTTAGTGCATTTATAAAGAGTGACTGCTCTTCGAGAGAGACAGAACTTAAGAAAACATTCAGAGAAAATCTCTACTGTACAGTAAAGCCTATTTTAATTTCAAGTTCCTTAGATCAGCATAAGCAAACATCTGCTCAAGTTATGGCAATGCCTCAAACTTCAGCAATCTGCTGCAAAAAGGTAAATACCTTTGAGCTCGTTCTAACTCAGTCCCTACCTCTTTGACTGTCCTGTGTGCTCCAGGGTAACCAACTCCAGGGCAGAAGTATAATATTTATTGATAGAACGCATTATCTCCTTCTAACTGAATTTACATAAGGATCCTGTAATTTGTGTTGCTCAGTCTTGGCACGTAATGAGACCTTTGAGGGTGTCTCTCAGAAGACACTGTTATTTGGTTTCTAGAACATGTAACCCTGAAAGCTCCCCTAGTCTCCAACCCATAGTAGTATAAATACTGGTAAAATGAAGCTGAAATACTGCTGCTGTCCAAACTGAAGTGGCATCATGTTCTCACACAACCTAGCTGCTGTTTAAGTGTCCACCTACGTAGTTTCTGATTGCCCTAGCAGGTTTTTTGGAAAACTTACTTTGATGCAGGAAGGTCTAAGAACTTGTAATTGTGGGTATTGCTCATGGACAAATGAATCTGGTTGGGTAGCAAGTCTGACATAACCCAAATGCATTGTGTTGGCTTGCATGTATGTTCATCCATGGGATTTTTTTTTTAGTTTCATAGTCTAACTTTAAAATTATCCAGAAGACAATTTTCTAATGTAAATCGGTAGTGGTTAGTACCACAACTACCACCAAAACCAAGATGTATTCTACAATTGTTAGGGAAGGTGTTTTCCTGACGAAGTTTTAACAGAAGATAAATTGTTAAACCAAGCCAAGTCATGCACTTCATGAATCAGCTGAGAAGAATAAAACAGGTGAATTCCTGTGCAAATCCTGTGCAAATCCCACAATGGAGTGGATGGGGAACATAGTCAAGCTTCTCAGCTTGTGAGAAAGACCAGTGAATTCCAAAATAGGTATCAAATGGTGAGCTTAAGAGCATGACTGCTGTAGCAAAAATAAGCTTAGCTTTGTTTGATAGATCTTGTTTGGGGATTTATTTTGATAAATAGAAACAGCAGATTTTATAACACTATTATGCCTTTATTCTGTTCTTTAATTTTTGAATAGAAGTGTTTAGGGATTGGTAACTTCTGTCCTAAAAGGACTAGGAGTACTGAATCACACTGGGGGACCCTCTTTGTTGGTACTCCTCATACAGTAACAGTCCTGTCCTGTAAAGCTGCTAAAGATGAAGCAGCACCCAGCAAATAGGTGTAAGGAACAGGAGGGTGAGGACGGACAGCCAAGTTGGGGAAAAATGTCTTGCAAATTCCCTCTGGATTATTTCAAGCACCTACCATAATAGGAAGTGTCTGGTAAGGGAAAGGCATCTCACGTTTAATCACTTTAAAAACTTAATGGTCCTCAGTTCCTGTTCAAACACAGCACCTGTGTCCCATAGGTATTTGCATGTAACTAATTTGACTGTCTTTTGCAGTCAGAGAGGACTCTATTCTCAAAAAAGTGAATTGCAGGCTTTTTAAACGTTGCTGTATAATATGTATATTAGTAGCCCATTCCATGTGGCTTTTACAATGGTGAGAAATACATCTGTAAAATGTAGTGTTACAAGACCTATACACTATAGCAAGATGGTTTCTGCTACTTGTCATGTCTGATATAGAACACAAAGATGGGGAGCAGCAAGGACAGTAGAAGCTGTGTTTCCTTCAGCAGTGACTTTTACTGCTATAATTCCTTTTCTATGAAATGCTGGGTATCCTCCTGTATCTGACAACATCTCAAACTTGCTGATAAGGTCTGAGCTTTTGACACTTGCTGCCTCTGCAGGCAGCAGGTCAGTCTGGGCTGTGACCCTAAAAACCTGGGGCATGAGGATGGTAGACGTGATCAGGAAGCAAATGTGGCTGAAATGCAAAGGAAGGGTTTGCTGGACCTGATAGTAAAACCGTCGGTGAGTGTGCTCCAGAGGGTGGCAGTGACGGATGGAAACAAATGTGTAGGCTTTGAAGATCCATGTCAGTCTGGCTGTATTCACTGACATTGACAGATGTCACCATGGTATGGGTTTTTGTTCCTTTTCTGTGAAAATTACAGAATGATCTTAGAAATGCCAAACCACTGCAGCCCAGATTGGTGGCTCTAGAGGAAGAACCCAGAGTACCATTCCAGTTTTATTAGAAATTAGCAGGTTTTTGTATATTGAGAATTCACTTTTCTGGATGGGTATATTCCCAATTAACTGAGTCCGTGTCTCTAGTGGATCTCTGAGATCAGCTGTAGACTAGAAGCAGTCAACAGACTGTAATGTATGTGGATTTCAGGTTGAAAGACTTTCAGAAGGGGGATAAGTGTTACCTTCGATGGCGTTGTGGTCAAGGAAGTCCCCTGATGCTTGCAGGTGTTTGGACAGTGACATGCAGGCTTTCTGCTGTGCCATCTGCAAGGAAGGAGGTTATGAGTTGGGGAAATGTTTTCTGAAACAGGGGAAGTCCATTACCGGGTGATAGGATTTTTAGAAGTTAAAGTGATTGGATCAGCTTCGCAGATTCAGTGTGAGTCCTGGTGAATACTTGCCTGAAAGGACAGAGGAGAGCTGTGAAGTCAACTTAATTTGACACCTATGAAATTTTTGTTCACCAATCTTGAACACAATATTTTAAAATAAACTCTCCAAAACAAAAATTATTCCATGTAGAATGAAGAGTATAATTTTCATTCTGACAAGAAATGGTTTAAAAAGGAATAATTTAAAATTATGGCTATCAGTTATTTATAGGTTGAAAACATACTTTTTTCTAGTAGCTTGGAGATTTTTTTTTGTTAATACATTGTTTGATTAGAGTTTGAGATACTTCATGTCCCACATGACTGTCTTTGTCATGATGCAGAATACCCATGCTTCCAGCTAGACCAGGCTTTCTCCACGAATTTCATTGAGTATGTGACATATGAAATGGGAACTTAGACGTGATATTAAGGCCACATAAATGAAATTATGTAGCATAAGTAGCGTAATTATGCAGCTCTCTGATGAATAATGGATCAATATTAGCTTATAGAAGTAAAAAGAGGTTTTATTTCACAATATCTTCCTAATGTAAGTTTTAGATGTTCTGACTTGTCTACAGTACTTGAGTACTAATGACTTTCAGTGTGTGTTGGTTCCTAGTTTTATAAGTTATATAACATAGCTGTCTAAATGCAAAATATTCTGAGATACTTGGGGCTTTGGATTAATCAAAGCAGCTCCAGAATTAATCAACCTCTGGTCATTTGGTGAATTTTGCTTGTGACATAGTTTCTCGCTACGTGTTTCAATACAGTCAAATGATAAAAGCTAGATTATAGGAAGGAATGAATGATTTAGCACTGCCGTAAAAAAATAATAGGCTTAGACTCTGCCTGATCTAAAGCTTATGTGGAATCAATACTATTGTGTTTCCTGAGGCCATACCTATGTGCTACTTATATTCTGCTCTTGACTAAAAATATTAACCTCTATTTTCTAGAGTCATAACCACAGCTCTTGTAACCTAAGTTGGGAGTTTGAATTTTTAAATTGTTCAGCTCTTCTTCAACTTAATGTTCACCTTGATGTATTCCATCATCTTGACATTTCCTGCTTTGTGTACCTTCAAAAATGTTACCTAATATTTTAGTCTAGCAAACTTTAAGTCCCTGATTCAAAACATACTTTCTAGGAGTTGTCAGTGAAACTATTTAATTCAGTATAGGCAACTGCTTTTTTTTTTTCCCCACAACTGACACATCTCAATACAAAGTGACATTATGGAAGAAATGAATCTGTTGAAATTGGGCTCCTAGAATTTAAATGTCATTTGCAACTGGAGACTGCATTGAAAGTGAGGTCTGAACTACACACTTGTCAATATACTAACATTAACTTACATATATTTTGATATACATGACATTGGCTTGTAACACTGTACTTAGTTGCACAGCCCATTTAAGTCATATTTTAAATTTGGAAAACCCAGATCTAGGTGAGTAACTGAAGCTATTTTTTTTCCATCCAATATTTCTTCCTCCTATTCACCTTGCTGGTATTTCTTATTCTTGTCTTAATTGCTGTAGTGGCAGAAAACAGTTGTAAACAACAAAAATAGCAGAATTGTTTGAATTGAACTTTGCCCCGTTTTTACACAGTCAAATCAGATAAGGTAATGGCTTTTTAAGCTTCCTTCTCAGCTGTTTCCTGTCACACTTGATTTTGCAGTGGGTTCAGTGAAGACCACTGCAGTTTACTGGAGGTGTCCTACAAACTTGATCCGAGGCCATATTCTGTCACTTGTCAGGGTAAATCAGTACTGCATGTTTGCATGTGCTGAAGGTTGTGAAATTCCACTGAAGCTTCTTTGCCTTTATGAATAGATGTTAGCAAATATGGGCTTGAGTTTAAGACCTCTGGAAGTCAGGTTTTGTCTTTTAATTCCTTTTAACAGAGAGTCTAGTCTTCTTTCAGCCTCTATACTGCAAGAGGCCACAGAAAAGACTAGAGAAGAATACTTGGTGAAAACACTTTTTCTTTACACTGCCACCAGCATTCAATGTTTATTAATACCTCTCACCTCTCATTTACATCATATGCTCTATGAAAATACTTATCATAAGAACTAATACCATTGCAAGGATTTTATCACACATATAGAAAACAGTACTTAGATGAAAAGCAGTTGACTCCGTTGTAACTTGGACAAAACTAAGTGATAACAAAACTGTGAAGAAAAAAGTTCATCACATCCATGAGTCTTCTGGTTTACTCATGTATTGTGCTTTGACACTATTAAAAGAAATGTTTTGATCCCCAAGGGAATAGGTGAAATGAATAATAGAAGGACTAAGATAGCCTCCTGCAAGTCTATAAACATTAAATGTCATGTTTCTCACTATTCTTTTGTAATATTCAAGCTGTGAACATTGTGAGCACTCTTGGCATACCCATCCTAAATCAATTCAGCCTATTTGTCACATAGTGCTCCAGTTATGAGAATCCTTATTTGGTTAGAATATCCATAATATGATGGGTGGCAGACTTGCAGGCCAGCTGATCAGGTTTGAAGTTCTTGGTTTGAAATAAGAGTTGCTCTATATGGGTATGACAGAAGCATTATTCTCACCTTTTAATCAGTTTGGGGGGAAAAAAATGTAGTATTTTTTGTTCTGAAATCTGGGAACCTCACTCTATCTTGTTTTAAATAGTTGTTTACTTCCAATACTTGTCAGTGAAAATACTTCATTCATACTAGTTCACACAAAGTGGCTGTGTATTGATCTAATAGTCACTTTTCATTTGTCATCTAGGATCAAAACAAATTGTTCCTTGGAGTTGTGTGTCTTAAAATGATTTAGTTTTGTCTATTGCCTATGATTTTTATTGGATTTGAGGTGTGTTTAGTTTGATAAAATGGACTAAATGTTTTCCAGATGTATTTAATAGGCAATTCAGATGAAAAAAACAAGAAATTTTGATTTTATTAATCCATAAATCTAGTACTTCCTAATGTCAAATAGTTGTCTTTAAATAGTTGCAAACTCTTTCTTGGCAATTTAGCAGTTTACCAGAGAAGGCTTATTTCAAGAATTGCCCAATAGCCTCCATTACTATTGCCATGGAGGTGTTGCATAAACTACAATATTACACTTCTAATTTTGATTAGGATGGGCTTATGCCTTATATTGTTTCAAGAATTGTATTTGTTCACTATGCACTTAAATATTATTTTTACTTCTATTTAAAAATAAATCTATATGCCTTTAATGTGACTTAACATTCTTTACATTATATGTATTTTTCTCATATCTCTTTAGCTGTTTGCTAAAAGTGTATATAATCACTTTTGAAGATAAAAGAATATAAAAGTAAAGATCTCTAGATTTACACAATACTTACTATGCTGGCAAAAATTGTATCAAAAAAAAAAGACTTCCACAAACTATCATATCTATATCTCACTTCTGGGTAACAAACTCCAAAGGATGTAGCAGAGTTTTCTTTGGCATAATTTCATGCAATACTGCTATTTGTGTTATAATCCAGTTTTGCAGAAAGCAGAGTTATTCTCTTCAGTGAAATTAAGACAGCTATGTAGATTATACAAACACAAAGTTGAACACATTTCCAACCAAATTCAATGAACTAGTGTTGAGCCTGTTGTACTATCTGGGCTATATTAACTAGTTTAATAACATAAAAACGTGTGTGAGATAGAATCTTTCTGGGTGTTTTGGTCTCCTAGCTAATCATTTTGGTACTCTCCAGTTCTTCATGATTATATAGGATTTTATCAGTGCCCTTCTTGGTATATTCTTACAAAATAAAGAGCTCTGGTCTCTCTTTGGTATGGAATGCATTCTTTATCCTTGAAGCCATTCTCTAAAGCTTTTTTTAACGACTTCTTGTTTTATTTAGTGAGAGGGAGGGTTGGAAAGATGGCACCTGAAAAGTTATGATAAATATTTATTGTTATTTAAATATTTTCTTATTCAGTGAGGGTGTTTAGTTTGTGGGTTTTTTTAATTTTTTTTAAGTAACTAAGCATCAAGGTGGTACTTGCATAGTAATTCCAAAACTTTTCTTTCAGTGGCAGCTTAAAGTCCATAATTTGTGCCCCATTCAAACTTTGTGTATGCATTCTGGTAGAAAAATGTTTTCTGTTCAAGCAATTTGATCCTGGAAAGGCTGGTTTAATATACAGAATTTGAAGGATGGGCATAATGGTGTGGCTTAACTCTACAAAAAAACTTCAAGTATAAACTATACAGATGGGCATAATTTGGACACCTGACTCTCAGTGGCATTACCAATGCCATCTGGTTGGTTACATGCACATTATGCATCTTGAGACATTTTTGCATTCTTCTGAGGAAGGCATTGTTATCTTATTTTGCTAACCCTGGTCTTTATAGAACATGCATATACCACAAGCAATTAATTGTTTCTGTCTTGTTTCTTCTTTGTATAATTACTTTCCTTGCTGAATGTAATAAAATATGATGCTCCATTTCCAGACATCTTTTGTTATCTGAGCTGGAGAACTTTATTTTCCAAACTTTCTTTTTTGAATTTATTTTTTCTATGCCCTTATTTATTCTCTTTTGATTATAGATGATAGCCATTCACTTCTTTTGAGTGCATTATACATCAGAGATAATTTAAGTGTGATACTTGTGAGAAAGTCAGTATGTTAAATACAGAACAAGTCTTGGCATGTCCAGGGCAAATTAAGTCTCTTGCAGAGGAGTAATGTGAAATACTTTATTTATGTATTTTTTGATTTATATAGAACACCTATCATGACAAATTCTTAGAGCAGGATTATTGAATACATTAAAGCCTTTTAGAAGCAAGCCTTACATCTTTCTTAATCTTAGCGGCTGAAGATGCCAGTATTGTCTCTGAGAGAATGGGAATTGATCCAGGATGCTTGTATATCCATACAACTTACATTGTCATTTTCTTTGGGGGGAAAAAAAGTGTTCTATTTATGCTCAGGCTAAGGTTCTAGCCCATGATAGAGGCCTTTCACAAGCTTTCGCAGTCCGTGCAAGTATTGTGTAACTGTTTCTTCACTTATAAAATGTCAGTCACATGTGCTTCTAAGGTTTTTGGTACACATTTAACTTGTGATCTCAAGAGGATTTGCTTTTTCTTCTGTTTTGAGCTGTTGTTTTGTTGTGTTCTTTTTGGTTTTTTAAGGTATATTGAAATATCAGGTTATCAGCTGGTAAGGCATAATTGTAGGTGGTGGGTAAGATGTAGTGAGATGCTCCCTTATGCCTGTGATTGCCTTAATAGCAATAATCCTTTCAGAAAGACCTTAAGTCTTGAAAGACTCAAGAAGTTGGTAATTTGACTGTAGTTGCCTTATGTTTGAATGAAAGCCATTTAAGAACTTCGGTCTGTATAAGTTTAGGTATTGTTAAAAGCATTGCATATGTGCCTACTGCCTTCATCCCTTTGCCCACTACCAGTAGTCGTCTACATGGGTAGTATATGCATAGTCATGGAGTTAATGTTGTATAAGCCTATCTTGTTTGGTTTTTTTTTCTCCTGTCTGTTCTTTGAGATGAACGGTACTTTATTTTTCTTTTTTTTTAAGTGGTGTTTATGGATGTTGAGTCATAGAGTAAATTGGAGTCTTCCCAAAAAGTGCATAACAGAGACTGTTCCTGTCTGGTGAGCAGCTGAGCTTACCCGTGTAGCAAGGCAGCTTGGCAGGTAATTGCAGTACAGAGGTCGGAGACTGCAGGGAGTAGCCTGCCAGGCTTCAGAAGCAACAGTGGGGAACCCTCCAGGATCAAAAGGGACAGAGAAGAGACATATATTTAGATCTAGATATTTAAATACTTTACAGTGATAAATGTATAGATATATCTATATTTATATAGGTATATCTAGACATATCTATATCATGTATAGATAGCTATATAGAAAAATAGAGGTCCAATATATCCATTTGTATATGTATCTACTACATATCTATCTACTTTATATATAGATATCTCTATATTTAGATATCATATACCTATGTATTTTCTGTTTATCTATACACTGTTAAATATATTATATATAGTTTGCTATGTATAAATATATCTATTTTCCCCCATAAAATTGATTTGAGGTTAGCGATGTTTCACATACTCTTATTTTCATTTAACACAGAACCATACTGCCATAAAAAGAGACTGTGTGATAGGCTCATCAGTTTGTTATTGCTCTGAGATGCCTAGGCCAGCTGTAGATTTTGATTATTCACTGGAGAAGAAGATTTTGTAATTAAAACTGAGATTAATTTGCTCATTAGCATTAAGCTCTTTCATTACAGTTCAAGCGCTTTTAGCTGGGTACAGTCTCTGGCATCTTTTTTTGACTTGAGACCTGATGTCCCCTAGGCCATTTGCAGAGCACAGGCCAGACATGCTGAGGAAGGGTCCTTCCTCAGTTGCGCTCCCCACAGTGAGGACCACAGCTATGGTGGGAATGCAACTGAGAAGCAGTTGTCCCTCATGTGTCACAACCATGGAGCTGGCCTCAGACCAGGATGCTGCAGTGCAGTTAAGGTAGAGGGTACAATGCTTAGAGGTGGCATGTTCCTCACCCTAACTACAGCAAAGGGGCTGAAGCCCCTCCACTCTTAAGGAAAAGAAACAGCTTCTACCATGTGAGTTACTCTTATCACCGGAAGGCAGGAAGCCACAGGAGAAGTCACTGCCCAAACATGTGTTAGCTCTAGTCTGGGCTTTCTACGGTGCATCCAGTTTCTGCATGTTCTTAGTGTCATTAATGCTACAAGCTGACGTGGGGCTAGTGGGACATTAGCTAGAACAGCCATGAGTGGTGTTGCTGAAACTAAAGAGTAATGCTGAAGGATGTGTACTTTTAAAAAAGAAAAAAATTCAGGACAGGAATTCATAAAGGATTAAAAATGTAAAACTGTGGCTAGAGAAAAGCTTATTTTATTCATATAAAACTCTGCTTCTTCCTTCAGAGAGATGATTGATTTAGCTTGGTTTGTACTAATGATGAAAGAAGTCAAGACCAACCAAGAAAAATACAGCTTCCGATGCTGTGATACCATAAATAGAACTGTTCTGTTACCTACTCAACAAGGCTGTCTTTAGATTTTCCAGCATGTGGCTCCCCCAAGTTGTGCCATACTGAAGATGCAAGAAAATGTTTACTACTTTGTTTCCTTGGTTAGGGTGATCTGCTCCTCATTCTTGGCCCTTCTGGTGGGTTGGGTGTAGATGAATAGCCCTTTTCTCCTTTCCTAGGCCTGACAGAGCAGGCTCTTTCTTGTCTCTTATGTTCTTATAGAATAATGCTGGAAGGATAAAACAATGTGAAAATCAATGAGTCACAATCTATAATTTAAACATAATTCACCATGACTCATTCATTAAATGCTTTTGCAGTTTCATGTGACAAAACAATAACCATAAGCATAATCATCAGCGCCTACTCAATCCTCTCTTTACAGCTATGCAATTCTGTGATTCAAATGATTTTGGAGAGTGTTAGCGATATAAATCAGTACAGAGCTGTCAGAGGCAAAAGAACTCAATGACTTAGAGCAGCTGCAGGGTCATACTTTTTTTAATGGGTCTGGTAAGTTCAGCTGGCACAAACATCTTTGGTTTTTACACAAGGAAAAAAAAGAATAATCAAGGACCGCTCTCAGTTTTAACTTGCATTAAAGTGTGCTGCTGCTAGCCTGGCAGAACAAATCATGACAGCTTTGTTAGCAACTATTTGATTTTGTTGTGCCTGTGGGTAGCTAGGGCAGTTCATACAGTCTTGCCCTGATGGCACTTTTCCTGGGAGTCCCTTCAGAAAACAGGCTGCCACTGTCCTGTCCACCCTTCATACAATCAGTGTTACTCAGACCCCATTTCACTCCTTAAGCAAGAAGCTGGGGAGAGTGAGTGGTGGGACTTGTCCTGGCAGGGGCAGCCTAATCCAGGCTACTCTCTCAAGACTTGCTTCCAGAAGACAAGACCTTCTGTAGTGTTACTCAGTACTGCAGCCAGGGCTTTTGTGTTGTTCCAGAGCCAGGTTTGCCCTGGAATTAGGTCTGTGGGTCTGCCTACTAAGTTGTGGCTTCAGTGATGCCTGCAGAATAGGTAGCGGTTGCACAGCTCTTCTAATGAGTGTGTCATTTGCTGTAAGACCTTGATTTGGTGCTTCATGTTCTCTGTGCTTCTTGCATGAACTAGCTTAACACAAAAAAGAAACTGAAAAAACTGAATAAACAGACTTTCAATATGGGGAGCGTTGGAAGGGTTTAAAATAAGGCACCATACCTTCTACATGTGCAAACTCTTTTATCAGTTTTTCCACTAACTTAAGCGAGCTACAGCAAATTACTAAATCAGAAGCTTTTAAGTGAAAAGGGATGTATGAAAGAAGCAAGGAATATAAATCAAAATCCAGTATTACAGAAGAAGTCAAGGTAAAGAAGGGCTTGTGCAGCTGAAGTGGCCTTTTTTATTACTGAGGAGGGAATACAAAGAATTTGTCCACTCATCTACCACAAATCCAAAACTAGACACTGGACAGAGCCTTCTCAGTAGTTGTTAGGAGTGCTGCCCTTGTGAGGGAAATTTGCATACTGTGTCTTAGATTAGCAATCTGATGTAGTCAATCATTGACACAAATATATTCCAATATATTAAATGGCACGCAATTGATCATGGTTCTCAGCCTCTGTGACATGAAGATCTTCATCAATTATAGGAAGTAGCTTTCCGAGAAGGAGGTTTTTGGATTGAGGCCGAATGATAAATGAATCTGGCTTTTAATTTTTTTTTGCAAGAGGTTTGATCTGACCTTTCAAACTTGTTCAGAAGGTTTTTGACAAGCTAACTTTGTATCTTAAAAACTTTGTATCTTAAACTTACTCTGTATACCAAAGAACCTAACAGAAATGTGACTTTATACTTTTTCCAAATAAAATGTGTTGCTAAATAATATAGTGAGGTCTGGTCTTGGTTGAGGGCTATCCCTTTGCTCTGGTGACACTGCATCTTTCACAATCCAGTTCAATGCAGAATTTCTTTTGAAACACCCTATAAACATTTTTAAAGTGTTTCATATCTGAAAAGTTTCATATTTGACTAGCACCAGTTGACTAATGAGGGTCAAGGTAGAGGAAAATAAGTAACGATGACAAATGTCCTTTAAAACAAAGGATTCCCTGGAGTAGCACAAAAGCCACCTTTACTACCTTAAATAATCTGTTTGTAGACAGAAGAGAAAATTCAATAATACAATAAAAATCAGATTAAAAGCATAAAATCTGATAACTTGATTTTAATTGCATGTGCTACATACTGATGTGAAATTGTTCTAGGGCTGTAAAACAACAACAACTCAGCAGCCAAAGGAGAACAATTTAAGGGGATGATGTGTTAAAGCTGCAGTTCCACTGACTCCTCATGAAGTCAACAGAATGTGGAATCTTAGAAAGGAAAACAAAAATTCAGGAATTATCTGTGGAATCTACAGCTAAATATCTTTTTAATAAAAAACTTTAACTCGTTAGACTGCATTGTTATGTATTCATTGTTTATGACATTATTTATTCTGCTGTCTTATTGTATAATCAGTCATTACCAGGGAACAAAGGTGTTAAGCAAAGGAGTCTCAATAATTTAATATTTAGTCCTTAAATTTATTCCAGCCCTTAAACACAATCTGCAATCATCAGAATATAAAACAAGAGACTAATACTGAATGACTGACTGAAAGGCACCCTAGTAAATTGTCTAATGCTTCCATACCCAATACCAGCACTAATTTATAATTCTCTCTTGATATCTGTGAACTATCTGTGAGGTATTTAAGAAATGACGGCTATTCCGTGGCCTCTTCAGGCAGTCTGTTTCACTGGTCCTGTCTTGACAGAAACATTTGTAATATCTAGTCAGAATATTTTTAACTGCTAAGTCCTTTATTACTTTTTGTCCTACTGTGACCATGAACTGATTGCTTCCTTTCTTCAGACACATAAAAACATGCTAAAAGAAGCTTACATAAGCTTTGAATAGCCTGGGATATTTCATCTAAAGCAGAGAACAATCTTTGATACAGGTTCTGCATCAGTCCCTGATCGCTATTCCTGCTTTTCTCTTGTTTTCTAAAGCTGGTCTATATTTTTGAAAATTGCAACTGAGGTCTTACTGTCACTGACTAGAGCACATAGATTAACTTCTGTGTATTGATGATAAAGTCCTGATTGTGCCATCTTTATTAATTTTTCAATACTGTAGGTATGAGAGCTTTCATGGAGCCCATGTCACAAGAACCACAAGTGCAGGTCATGCATTCTCTCTGCAACTAAAATTGTCCTGTAACTACTAGACAACTTGATCACATGGACCATGTCAGTTGCTAAGAAAACTTAATTTTCCTGAAATCTTTTTTCACTTCCTCTAGTTTACTTGGTCACTTCCATCTTAGTGGTTTTGTGGTGTCAAATCACTCTTCAGAGAAAAAATAAAGATTTGTCCTGGAAAAGACGACATTCCTGAAGGAAACAGAAAATGAGCGTAAGGTTTTATGAGGTGGTGTAGGTTAATTGGTGTCTCTGAAAATCAGGCTGTAAGTGGATATTGTTGCAGTTAGAAAATAGATTGGTTTTGTAAGACAGTTCCTTTTATATGATTGAATTAAATCTAAGCTTCTTTATGAGCTATTTATATTGATGTACAAATCTTCTACTAGCAAAAAGAAAATACTTTCTGAGGATGTAATTAATTTGTCTTGATCTATTCTGTAGTTTAAATTGAAACAGAGCATATGCATCACACTTGACTAGCTTGCTCAGACAGCAGCTGAACTGATTAATAGTCTTCTGGATCAAATGTCAGCTTTCTTCCTAAATAAAATAAATTCAAGTGAACATCTTAATATAGAAATGCAAAATATAAGTAGTGTGCTTCAATATGATCCATTAGGTGCAGCCCACAGTAACAAGAATTGAAGGTCCCAGATGTTTTAAGTTCAACCATAAGGCAAAGCCTAAACAGTGCCATCAGTTTGTCCTAGATTCCTTCCAGGATAGGTCAGGATTCTCTCTGACAAGCACGCATAATCCTTTTGAGTCAGTCTGTATTGTGAAGTTCTCTTTTAGATCCAGTTTTAAATAGATTAAGCTTTCTATTTTGTTACTTAATTCCCACTACTGTAAATACATACACAGGGTAATTATGTCAGAAAATACTAACATTCTGTTACTTCCACAAAGCTGTCTCAACTTGGTTTCAGTTTATGCATCTGTAACATGCACAGGTTGTCATACAGCTTCTCCTGAGGCAAAAATCAGATCCTGAATAAGTCACTTAAAGAGCTACAAGAACTATTGTTTTCTGGTCTGTATAAGGCTTTGGTCATTGTATATTACTCCTGTTTTATATTACAGTTGTATATTACAATTTGTATTGAGTTGTCTTCTGTATTTGAGAACTGACTGCCCTATCTTTTGTTTGTTGGGGTTTTTAGCTTTTTCTGATAGAGCATTTAAAATTGCTGTTACCTGATGTTGGTCATCATACAATCAGCTTGCAACTCTCTGACCGTTTGAAGTTAACCTAAATGACTTCAGTAAGTAGAACAGGAGTATCCTGTGTGAAAGTGTAGCAAACTGTTTAAGTTGAAGTTTACAATTGGTTTTCTTCATGATTACCCAGGCAGTAACTGACACTATTCAGTTCCCATAAGCCTGAATAGTAGCCTCCACTAATGGTGGTGATTTAGAAGTTGAGACAATTCTGTGCCAAGTTATGCTGACTATACTGCATATTCTTCATCGCAGTGGGCTCTTCAGTCTTCACTCGCATACCAAATGCACAAGTCTTGAATCTCCCTAACGTAGGCTGGGTACAGATTAAATGTATGGGGGGTATAGATGACCATCTTTGGCTATTCAGACTTTATAAAAAGGCTGGATTTTGAGAAAGTAATCAAGAACTTTAGAGTCAGATAGTAGAATTTTGATCAAGATTATATTTTGAGTTTGATACCAATACTATCTTGTACACTCTAAATAGCCCTACTGTTGTTGGTGGTTCTTTTCCCTTTGACCTCAGTGAATGCAGTTTATGTCTGTGTTTTATGATTGACTTTTTGTATGCTTTTCTGATGGGTGAAGGCTACATGGAAGAGGAATGTTTCACATTGCTTTGAATGAGAATTTGTCTATCTACAGCTGAATTCAATTATTGTTGCACTCAATTTTCAGGAACACCTGCTTGCACTGCAATTTGGTAGAAAACCCCTGGCTTTTGGCCTCCAGAAATGAAGCCTGCTGTGGTCTAAGAACATAGAGTAGGTTAGTTTACAATCATTGATTACATACCTTTTGGATTCCTGAAATATCTTACCCTCCAGTACTGTAGGGCCAGTGAAACTTCAGTCTACAGAACATACTCAGTCTACAGGAAACACTAGTTTACTTTTGTTTCACTTAAAAAAAAAAAAACCTAGTTATTTGAATAGTTCCATTTGAGTTTTCAGTGTTGCTTCCTCTTTTCCCAACTCTAGTCACCATCTTCTTGAATCAGATTCATAATTTGAGTTACTGTGTTTGTTGCACATCTCAAATTTGGAGGTAATATCTTGTAACTTCCTTATTCTACCGTTTAACAGTTGAGCTGATGGCTTTTCCAATTTTTTTCTTGTACAATACTTTCAAAGTAAACATCTTTAAATGTGCGTGGTACTAGAATTAAGCTGTAGTTCTATTATGGTTTTTTTTTCCCTGTTTCTCTCCCTCATGCTTCCTAACACAAAGCTGTTTGTGACCAAAGAAAAGAAAAAAAACACCAAAAAAACCCCAGACTTCAGGGTAAAAAGACTGAAAACTACAAAGTCTGTTAGGTTTTTTACATGCAAGTGCCTACACAGCATACAGCATTTAGGGCAAGAACCTGCAAGTTTATAGTGCACTTCCATGCTCCCTGGCTGTGTTTTCCTGCACTGATGAATGCTAGAGAGTTGTGTTCTCTCTTGTAATTTTAGTCACCAAAGTTTTAAGCTGCAAGTCTCTCTTCTACTGCAGAGAGGTGTCTTGGAAATAGAGTAAATCACAAGTCACTGACAAATTAATCTTTAAAAATTTTATAATTGTGTAAATCAGTTCTTGCGTAAGTTAGTAATTATGTACCGACTTTTCTTTCCAGATCTCCTTTATACTCATTTTAAAGAAACTTTTAAGTAAGATGTGATTTATGAACTAAAAATGCTTTGATCTTTTCTGGGAGTCGGTAGTAACCCTCCTTTTCCATGACTGAGTTGTTCAACCAATATTTGAGCTGTTACCACCTGAGCCTAATGTAACCAATGGTGTAGCTAAACTTGTTTTATTGCCCTGTATCAGTCTCCACTGCATTTATGAAGTTTTTGGACAAAAACCTGAAGGATATCTGTTTGCCTGCATCTTACTGTGAAGAAAGACATCTAAAATACTGTATGCATTCCAGGCACTGTTATCGCTTGTTCTTTCTTTTTCATTCTTTTATGTCAAGTAAAGCACCAAATATGTGTGAACTTGGTAAGCAGAAGAAGAAAAAATAAATTATCTTAAGAACAAGAGAAGGTACTCCTAAGGCTATTAATGGCAAAATAAGCCATGGATTTTCAGCTTTTCAGGAAGATAGTTTTGACTAAAAGCTTATTCTGATTCACCTGTAGAATGAAACCTGAAATGAGACATATTCAGTTCCGACCCCCTGTCCTACTGCTTATTAACAATTGATAAACATGAGACATCATAAAATGTTCAAATTTTAAGGAAGCTGAAGACACTGGGCAAACTCAGGTCTTGCTGGACAACGTAATTGTGTATTAGGAATAAAAGTAGCAGAAATACAAATTTTGATGTGAAGTCTCTTTTTTTTTTCGCCTCATCCATAGAATTATCCTCAAAAGACATTGATGAAGAACAAAGACTGAACAGACATTCATCAGAGGCTCCATATCAACAAAAGTTTGAGTCATCTAAATAATTCAGGAGGCTTCTAATGCATTCTGTCCACTCTGACCATTTTGGACAGCTGTGAATTTTTGTTGTGATTCTTCTCCTTTCCAAAATGATCATGAGATGAGTGCCTGTTGCTTTGTTTTGCTTTTAGAGCAAAGATAAGTGTGATTACATGTCTAAGCATTTTCCTAGGTATAGGAATTACCTTGCATTTCTGAGAGCTTTCTATTAATCTTTCTTGTCTGCTTGAATCTGTTTAGGTTTTTGTTTGTGTTTTTTTCCAAATAAACTCATCCAGTTTTCTGTAACAGTTCATGACAATCTGAGTAAACAATCACCCTTATTTTGTGGGCAGGCATGCCCACAGCTTAACAAAATCAGCAATTACTTCTGAGAAGTTAACGTGTTTGTGACAAGCTACTCATTACAGAAGTGTAACACCAGCCCATGTATCTTGTGCTGTAAAGACCAAACTATTAAAGAGCAGTAATCCCATGTGCTTCCTCTTGTGGCTGTCACTACTAACAAAGCTCTCTTCACCGACCTTGTGCACCCTGTTATCTCTCTCTGTGGTGCTTGCTGTTTGTGACTCTGCCCTATGTTTTTGAAGCGACAGGCTCCATTTATAAATCGGTAACTGTCACAGTAAACAAGCAGTTGATTATCTTCTTACTAGGTACTTTTTCTGTGTATAGGGGTGTGCAGCTGGTGCATCCCTGAGACCGTGTGGTGCTCAGTACCATGGGATGATGGTGGTGGCAGTGGAACAAACTCCAGGTGCCTGGAAACTTGATTGCTGCTCACGCTGTTTGCTAAAACTCAAGTGAACGGGAAGCTCTAACATCTAAATATCCAAAATAGGACTGGACTGTGAAGACATATTCAGCCAGCTGTACTTCTGCATTATAATGACAAATGTGATAGGAAAAAGTATGTATTTCTAAAGACTAACCAATTTCATATGTTTTTTAAAAAGTCAACAGAGAAGAAATCTGTTTCTCTCCCTCTCCTCAGACTGTTTGGATAATGTTTAGCTTGAGATTAGATGACATGGAATCACTTGTGACTATTGGAGAAGAGAAGGCTGTGAAGAACTCAAAGAGCATAAGAAAGTTAGGTGCCTGGGAGGCAGAATGACAGATGAGACTGACTGTTGTCAATGCAAGCTAATGCACAATAAAAGGGATGATTTCAACTGCAAACATACCTTGGGGGGCGTTCTAAATTAACTGTACCTTTAAGGGAAAAGGATCTGTGCATAAGTCCATGAAATTATTTCCCTAAAACATAGTTGTGCACTAGGAAACAAATAAGAAAATAAGGTTGGAAGAAGGAGAGATAATAAGGATTCCTGTGATCATATTAACCCTTATATAATGAAGATTAGAATGAAATATGCATACATTATATGAGCTACAAAACTTGATTATTATACTTTGTCTGATCCTGGTTATCCTATTTATGAAGGAAAAAATATATATAACATAGAAACATAGTTTTTATTCAGGTTTAAATTTACATATATTAGTTTACATTAATTAAGCAGGATCTTCTGTAGCTAAACAATTGTCATTTTTAACATAGCTGTTTTGTACTAATGAAGCAATATTCATTTGCAAAGAGGAATGTCGTTCCTGGAGAAATATAATGAGCTGAGGTGAGGGTAAAATAAAGGGAAGTTGTAAGGGAGAAATTTGTTCCAATGTTACCTCATTTCTGTAGTGTCATAGGAGAATTTGCATGGATGAGAATTTACTGGTTATGGAGCAGACCATCTTGAGTGCCATTACCCAGCACATACAGGATCACGAGGTG
>RSEF01000003.1:22490990-22507156 GCA_003993805.1 Himantopus leucocephalus
ATCTTTAAGGCCCCTTCCAACCTAAACCATTCTATGATTCTGTATGTGGCTACTGAGAATACCTTAGCATTTGGAGGTGATGCAGGTACTTTTTGCCTTGTGCACATGCCCATCCGCCCCCCTACCCCCACCCCAACTATGCTTTCTTCCAGAGCTATATTGTTTCTTTTCTTTTCCTTTGCTTTTCGTTTTCATCTGACTCCGATATTCAGACAGATTATGACAGCCTGGTCCAGGAGTTAGTTTCTACAATACTATGCCAGCTCTAGATTCTGGCAGAGATAACTTGCATATAAATATCATTTTTTTCCACTATCAGGCATCCTTTTCACTAATGCCTGTTTACAACAGAATACAGTAAGAAATCATTACTGAGACTGGAGCAGACAGACATCAGGCTACCCAGAGAAGTGATCCTGAACTTGCTAGTAACAGTTCTGGAACTACTAGGATACTTTTCTAGCAGGGACATATCCACACATAACTGCCTCCCCATCTATGGTATGAGATGTACATGAAACTGGAAGGGTGGGGACCCGCAAAATATATCTGATTTCAGTAAAGAAGATTTTTCCTTCGACTGAGAAGATACCGTTGATGTTACAAAGCAGGCTCGGGTTTTCCTTTTTAAAGACTGCTTCCTCAAAGCAGTGTCTCATCTCTAAGAAGGTCTTTGGTGGTCTGTCCTTTTGTCTCCTTGTTAAGATGAATTGAGAGTAAGCTCTTGTTTATTGTGTATGAGATCATTTCCAACAACCATCCAGATCTTGCTCTTACCAGGCTGCTGAACTTTCACTTTTAGCACTTCCGACATGCTGTCCTTGACTCCTTTTGTGGACAATAACCACAAAGCATAGTTTTAGGGAAGAAAGCACTAGAAAGACTAGAAAGTCTTAGAGCACTAACAGTGACTCTTTTCTTCTCCAGATGTGCCTAAATAACTGGCCCATCTTTTGGGGGTAATGAGACCAAAACTCCCAACTCCAGACCATTTATATGCATCACTACAGGAACAATACGCCCATACCCAACTGGGTCTTAAAGCTACCTTGTTTTTCAGCTTGCTTTCCTACAGAACCATGATAATGAGAAGACCTTGAAGGCAAGTTTAAAATATTTGCTTTCAGTTGTAGAATCTCTCAAAATGCCTTTAAACTCCAGCAACCAGACACCTGGCTAAACTATCCTCGAATCTTCAGAGAACGGTCTGATTTTTGGTGTAAAACGGAAAAAATATTATTGGGGTAACTGATTTTGTTCTTAGAGAGGAGTACAATACTGCAGGGTGAAATAATGGAGACAAAATGCGCCAGAAACTGCTTTACTAAGGAGCAATGGATACACATTGCTCCTGAATGTGTTCAGAGCATCCTTCTTGGTGGAGAACAGGTCTTCTCCCTATGCACTTCACCTAAGAACCGGAGTAGGTTTTTGTTTTGGAGTTATTGCCCTGGCTCAGATAGTTGAAGAAATTTGTCTGCTGCAGGAAGGGTTTATGTATAAGTTAATTTTCAAAGGGCAAGGGGTTAATTGTCCTACGCTGGGTGCTCTGCTGTAGGACCTAGCCTACTTCTGCGTACCATAAAGAGTTGATTTAAAGATATTTGGGGGGAAAGGGAGGGAGTGGGAGGTGTCCCCTTCACTACTGCCTGCCCCCTCTGACTTCATAGAATCCTAGAACAGCCCAGGCTGGAAGGGACCTCAAAAGACCATCTGGTCCAACCTTTCACCAGAAAGGGAGCCTAGATGAGATTATCTACCACCCTGTCCAATCACATATTGAAAACCTCCAGTGATGGGTACTCTACCACATCCTTGGGAAGGTTCTTCCAGTGATTGATTGTTCTCACTGTAAAAAAAATTTCTTTCTTATATTTACATCAAACTTCTCATGGTGCAACTTGTAGCCACTGCCCTTTGTCTTAAGAGCCTCTGTCCTGTTTGTTGCCGCTCTTTTAAGTACTGGAATACTGTAATGAGGCACCCCCTGAGCTGTCTCTTCTCCGGGGAGAAAAGACCTAACTCCTTCAGTCTTTCCTCACAGGGCAGGTTCTCCAGCCCTTTGATCATCTTTGTGGCCCTCCTCTGGACCCTCTCCAGTCTGTCTGCATCTTTCTTGCGCTGTGTGGACCAGACCTGGACACAGTACTCCAGGTGCAGCTCCACAAGTGCTGAGTAGGGTGGGATGATCACATTTCTATCTCTGATAGTAACTTGCCACAGATGTAGCAAGAAATGGTTTTGAAAACGACTATTTGCTCTGCAGAACAGACAAGATTTAGCAGCCTGTAGACTATCTTTGACATAGGTAAACTGCAAATTAAAACATTACAGGTACTTACGTAACTTGTGCCTAATACAGAGGATTAGAAATTTCAGATGGTAAACTTTGTCCTCACAACCAGGAAGGTTAAATATGAGAATTATTACATACCAAAGTAGGTGGAAGTGATTTTCTTTGAAGAATATAACCTCCTGCATGCATACACTTCAGGGCAACAGCTAAGATCAGTGAAAAACATACAGCACCTGCGATTGCAACTGTATAATAATCTACAAGTGAAAAAAACAAATAAATATACATGAATCAAGTTTCCAATGACCATATTTCATATTTCACATTTCACACTCAGAACACCTATTTGGAATCACAGAATAATTTTGGTTAGAAGGGACCTCTGGAGGTCATCTGGCCCAAAGTCAAAACAAGATCAAATCCAAAATTAGATTCAGGAATAAAAAAGAAATTATACCATCTTTGGTAACTATTTACGCAGTTAGTGGACATTTGTGTGGCTCACAGGATTAACAACAGATATGTAGCGCCAAAGTGGATGGGTCTTTATATTTCACTTATAAATCCCCACTACATTTATCACTTAGAAGGTACTTTCCGATTAGGAATTGACTTGAAAATCTTTCTACATAAAAAGAAAACACTTGCACATAATCAAGTCAGAAAATCCATTCCTGCACCACAGCACAGTTACCTTGTTGAGCTACAGAGTCTGCAGTTACACATTTCCAGGCTGATGGGATGGAATTTTTGTTTAGAGATGCAGTGACCACAACAGACACACAGTAATTTCTATTTGGATACAATTCTTCAATGACAGTACTAAAAATTTCTGCGGTGATTTTCTTATACGGCCTCTGTCATGAAAGACAACATTTTAAAGTTAGCCTAAAAAGAGCTCCCAAGCCACTGATAAAACATTACAGCTATTTCAGAGAAATGCAGTAGCATGTGAAACTGCAAAAACTGACACAGTAATTCAGCGGTTTACCTAGACAACTGCTTCATCTCTAGTTCTAGCTGATGTCAAGATGCCTACCTTACGCCTGTTTGTGAAATACTGTGTTATCAAAGATAAACTACCTTCTGTCTCCCAACTGTTGGTCACTCTATGTCCCCTTGAAGTAACCTCACATAGATTCTACAGCTTTGAAACTGCAAGCGATATTCTGATTCAGAAATCAGGGGAAAAATATCCATGGCAGGCAAGTTATGGTCCTTCTTCTGTGACTCATGGCAGAATGAGTTAGACAAATTAAATTCCCAACAGGTACCTGTCTGACCTGCTGTTCAAAACCTCCAGTACAGGCAGTCCATGCTCTAGTTAGGCAACTTATTCCAGTGCTTTGCCAACCCAGGTATTAATGTCTCTCTTGATGTTTAACCTAAAGTCTGCACAACCGCAAATTTAACTTCATTGTTTTTGGTCACAGTGTATGCTTTATTTCCTCTTTTTCTGTAGTAAATGTTTACACACTCAGAGACTCTGTCCGCTAACTGTGCTTTGCTTGCTTACACTAAGTGGTCCCCATTATTCCAGCATTTCCTCACAGTTCATGTGTCAGGATCCCCCCCAGTCCTCACTGTTCCTTTCTGGATCCTGCTCAACTGGTCCGTGTCTTTTCTGAACCCCAGACTGGTGCGGGGTAGGTGGGCTTTATGAGTACAGGGTACGTAAAAATACAATTTTTTAATCTCTCAGCAACATGTGAGTCATGTTCAGGTTGTAGTATTACACAATGTGCTCATCCTTTCTGGCAAAACTGCTGCCTGTGTAGCTGTTACTACTCTACTTATTACACAGACAATTATTCTTAAGTGTTATGCCTTGCATTGGTCTTTATTGAATTATCTCCTATTATTTTAAGATTATTTCTCCATTTTGTGAAGATCATTTTAAGTTCTAATCATGCCTGTCTACCTCTTTATTTCAGCATGCAAAAAACTCCCAAAAAATCAATTAAATAGTACCAGAGCCAGAATAGGTTATTTCAGAAACTAACTGGATACATTTTTCCAGTTTGACGGAAAACTACTGAACTGCTTTCTGAACATATTTTCCTGTCAGCTGTGCATACACCAGCTATTAGCTTCTGCTAAACTGTCTTTCCCTTGTGTTCCCAGAGAATAATCACTTAAGCCAGTGCCCTGTGCTTTATTTCAAGTAAGGATACAGGAAAACCAGTATTCCTCTTCTAGGCCTGCTATTCTGCAGTAAAAGGAGCCTCAGATTATGTTGGCCATTCTCTTTGTTTTCTTCTAAGTATCTTCTGTTGACACATTTGCTTCTGTGAATCTGCTAAATATCAGAGCTATTCTATGCTTTCTGTATTTCTCCCCTAACGCACAAATAAAACACAAATTTCTTTACCTTATGCTCTCCATCGCGTGTTTTCAGTGTTATAGCATAATATAGCTCTATATATATATCAGTTAAAGACCATAGCTTTTCATCTTTTATTAAGTGAGAGGTTGGCAGCTTTATGGTGACATTTATGCAGTTTAGACAGGAACTGATATTAACTTCTGGTGGTCCTAGAAATGCTATTGAAAGAAAGAGAAAAAAATGATGGAAAAAATTATACGCTATGTATTCAGTACCAATTCTATTTTGGTGATGGATATATAGCTGACTAATCTGGTTCCCGAGTATATCACTGTTGTAAGTCCACAAGGCCTTGCAACATTTAAGTTCTGCAGTCAAACAATCCTTTCCCACATGACTAAATTTTAAATACAGAAAGCAGTGGAAGGGAGGGAAGAAGCAGAAACGTGACAGAGGCTTTGCTTCAGCTCCACAGAGATGTAAGCTTTTTATGTGGTTAATGTATAGGAAAACCTGATTACTTTCTTGCTCTCATCACCATCTTCTAGTCACTCTCTGCAGAAATGCAGTGGTGTATAGCCCTGCATATATTCATCCTGGTTGCAAGGAAGGCTACAGGTTTAAACTTGACAGCTGAGCTTGGAAGGCTAAAAACTCTACTGACAACCTAGCGAAACATAGTTACACTTCTGTGAGACTTCTACTGCGTTCAAAGTAATCTCTCAGGTTCAGGTCCTCAGAACATGTACAGGTTTGAAGACCCATGCACGCTTATTTCTTTTCTCTCCAAAACTACACATCCATCAAGGAACTTCCGTAGTGAATCAAGCCTAAGATCTTCTGCCCTCGAACACAGGAAAGAAGTAGGAATGTTGGAAAATGGTGAGAGAACAAACTATCTCCATAACCCTCGATTTCTGCTTAGTACATTGTGGGGCAAAACCCCATGAAAATTTAAAGTTTGCATTTTGTCTTTTCCAGAAGCATGTACATTTTGATCAAGGTGGAGACTGGTTTGCCAACTTCTGCAAAATTCAAACAAGCAAAAGCAATATACATTTGCTAACTACTTCTGTTCCTGAAACAAGGTAGAAAGCAAAAANAAAAAAAAAAAAAAAAAAATTAATACTTAGAACAAATATGAGCTTTCATCTACTGTCAAACAGGAAAACACGTCCTAGTCAAATGGTTACACACATACTCCTTTCTCATCTTTGTTTTAAGTTATAAATAAACACTAGCTTAAATCTGCTTACACTCAAATGTGGTTGTTCTCCTGGCTATTTGTTATGAAGCCTTTCTGTCTTTGCTCAAATCTATCTGTTAACAGGAGTGAGATTCCACCATAGGTATTTGAAAGTAGGTATCAACTACACCCAGCAGGGAAATATCTCAGAATATTGATTCCTTCCTATTCAGGCACTGTAAACCAAGAAAAGACTACAGGGTTCATCTAAGTCCCGTGCCCTGGAGAACATGACTTCACTCAAATGCTTATAGTTTGAACTAGACAACTACTAGTAAAACATCGAATTTCAATTTACAAGTTGCCAGTGACGGAAAATCAGTCAGAGCACCTGGCAGTTTGTTCCAGTGCTCAGTTCAAAATATGCCTCTTGTTCCTAGCTAAAATTTATCTAGCTTCAGCTTCCAGTCAGGGCATGCTGCTATCCTTTGTTTACAAGACTGAAGAGGCCTGCCATCATATTAACTGTGGTCAATGCACCTTCTGATCCTTCTCTTTATTAACCTAACCGCGGAAAGACTGAAGGCATCCACCTCAGAGGGATGTTCTCAAAACATTCAGTTATTCTGTGGCTATTCTACCCACCCCCTCCAATTTTTCATCGTTTCTGAGACTGTAAGTGGACACAGCAGTGGCTACCTCTGTGCTGTAACCTGACCTATATCTCCTCCATAATCCTCCAATTGTTCCTCAATCTCTATTTCTGTTACTTCAAAACTGAATACTAAACACAACTAAGGCTGAAGCCATGTCTGACATTAGAAGATGTCACAGCTAATAAGCATCTTCTTTCTGCAAGGAAAGGGAAAAGAGAAGGGTGATGAACAAACAAGTAAATCTCTTCCCCTACACCTAGTGCAGACATGGTATTCCTTTAATTCTTAACATTGACTACTTGAAGACATAAAAACAATGGGTTTTTTTCTTTAAAGTTATGTATCTTATGCACTTAGAGATTTTTACTCTGTGCTTGTTAATGCTTGATACAAGACTATTTCCTCTGTATTTATATATACGTTTTATATCAGAACTAGAGCCTCGTCCATTTATTAGAACTACTGTAGCCACTAATTTTAGAAAGCTATCTATATATTCTATGTCTTGTATCTGATATGTGATGTATTATACACAAATTCATATTCTCCCAGATAAAGGAATAAGCTACTGACCAAGTTAGTTTGGAGTGTCTTACTGTAAAGCTAGCAGAATATCATTTATACATCAGCTATGAATAAAAACTACTAAAATGAGCAAATGCAGACAGAGAACTTACTGTCAGTAGACGGCTGGAAATAAAGTACAGAAGAATTGAATACTTCAGTTCCTACGAAGCTCTGAACCAATGCTAAATACTGAGTGTCAAACTCTTTAAAATCATCTGTCAGATTACAGGAGAGTTGTGTAATAGCTGAACATTGTTTAGCAGTCTTCCAGTTCCTGTAAACGAAGATATGTTAAAGATCAAGATAATCTATCTGGATTCTCTGATGCAAGAAAGCACTGAGGGGGGTGGGTGGGAGAATTTCTGAGTGGAAAAACAGACAAAGAAACAAGAAAACCCCAGCCTTAGGATTTTGAGTTGATAAACACTAAAAGTAAAATTTCTGTCTTATTTTATAAGACTTGCCTGTGGTCACGGTAAAGCACACGATAGTATGTTGGCACAGCTGGATCACTTTTTGCCTGCCAGGACAAAATGTGCTGAAAATTGCAAGATTCCATTTGTAGGTTCCGGGGTGGCTCTCCCAGAAATCCTTCTAGAAAGGGGAAAAACAACCCACAAAAACAAATAACCCACCAATATGAATGGCAAACAAGTGTGAGATTGCAACAATTCTAATCAATAAACCAAATCAGAGCAGTGCAATGTTTCCCCCGAAATAAAGCAACCATAGAACAGAGTTCAGCACAATAGAAAGAACAATGCAAAGGTCTGTTCTCCTGTACTATATTTCTATTAAGTTTTTCCTTCAAAAAAACATGAAGTTTTAAAATGATGTTTGGTGAGAATATGCAAGTTTTTTGAACTGTGTTAGGAAAAGCATTTGAAAGACAATAAAAACTCTTACCAGGCCAGCTGCAACAAGCTGTAGTCAAAATGCTGATATACACTGGAAAATGAAACTATGTATTAATGCATTTGTACGTCTACAATGTCTGATTATTAGCTTACTATTGGCAATATTAATTTGCAACAATTAGAGACAATACTCAGTATTCCCTCAATGGAAGTGTTTCTTTCTTTCACATCTTTTTCCTACTACTCTCCTCTACCCTACCCCCCTTCCCCAGAGTATGGGATGTCCCCTTCCAACCTCTGTCATTAATTCGAGGCTCCTAGGAGCTAATTCTTTGGTAACTACACTGTGGTCCAGGCTTATGCTGATCCTTGCCAGATGAGGTTCAAGACTCAGCGTGAATAAACGTACTTAAGATATTCTTATCAAATATTGTCTTAGAGGATTCTGCCTATATTTCAAGTAGCTCACTCTGTCTATTAAACACCACTTTAAGTCACAACAAGAATCTTAAAACTGGTCTGGGAAAAGATACTATTACGATTACTTGATGAATATCATTCAATCATTTTCAGAGATGTCCTTCTTCACTAAATGTGGGGAGTCCTCAAGGCTGTAGTTTTAACAACTTTGGTATATTACTCACTGTCTTCAGTCAGCTAACTCCTGTAACTCCCTATTTCAGCTCTATTTCATAACTAACTCTGTATTTTGTGTCCTATTTCTGTTACATTTCCCTGTGGGAGACTCTACAGCATTCTATTCTCTGTGTGCAAAATAAAATAAAACAAAACAAAACACCAACATATGCTGCAACACTTCTTCTCCGGCCACATTCAGCCTGTCAGTCAGGCCTACTGTCTTGAGTAATGTCTTGAACACAGCCTTCTTGCAAATGCTGACATTCTAGGAGTCCCCGCATCTTCTTGTATAACCTCCGTAACAGACTGTTCATTCATCCAGACTCTCACTGTATTCAGAATTCTTTTCCTTGACCAACCCAGTCTTGCATCATTCATATCTTTTCAGCATGGTGCTTCCAGACATTCTTGAAATTATTGTTCTGACGCTTCTAGTTTTTTTGCTCAAGATCCTTTAGCTCCCGTCTGCTTTCTGAGTGCAACAAATATAAACTTCCTGTCCTCATTTTAAAAGCAGTTTGTGGCCTGTCCTCTTACTGATGAGATACTAACTCCCATATTCAGTTGGCCATAGAAGTTATTAGTTTAATTTCAAACATGCATGCCTTTTCTCATGCTTCAGATGAGCTCCCTGGAAATATCTGCAAAACTTCTTCATTATTTTCCCTAAATCTCTTCTCCATGAACTCTCTTTTGTCTTGACACCTAAACTCTCTACCCAAAAATACGACAATACCCAAAACACCACTGGCATGATACCTCTGTTGAACTGTGCTGACTAATACTGTCTTAACATGTTATTTTATTCTCCTCATCTCACTTAGAATGGCAACTTCTGTAGCATGAGGATTGTCTTTGACTTTACATTTTTACAGCAACTAACACAGTAGCACTCTTGTCCACAACTGAGGTTCTCAAGTGCCACACTATGAGAAATAACATAACAGAACTACTTGATGTGTCAACAAGATGTGCCACAGTAAGAATGACTGTGAAAAGAGAAAAGAATTCTGGGACATAGCTTATAAAAAATTAAAACAATTTTTATGGAGATCTACAAATAATGTAGACAGGACTATCACAGAGTGGCTGAGGTTGGAAGCGACCTCCAGAAGTCATCTGGTCTAACCCCCAACTATGTGAACCATAGTACCAGAATACATATTCTTGGCAATTTAGAGGGTATTCAGAACAGAAGTGGGTCAGTGGGAACTGTCCTGTCCCAGACATACTGGGACAATTTCCTAATAGATTAATGCAGTTATTTTATGATCCTTGTCTACTTTTGCAGAGAGTACTGGAAGAGGAAAGGAAAAATTTCCTACCCAATTAAAGAGATATCTGCACAGAATCTTTATGGCTGCAGAGAAGCGCCTTAAAAATTGCCCTGTAATTAGCAGTGAGCACACACAGAAGCACACAAAAATAGACTTGGGCACCTAAGTTTGTTGAAATCGTTTGGGATGGATACTTAGCCAAGTATGTCTTATAAATCTGGCTCTTCGGACATCTGCCTATCAAATATTAAACTATGCTCCCAGCATCCCTTCTGAAATTAGACGCAAAGAGATTAAGCAGGTCACTTGAGTTGCACATGCAGCAAATTTATATTTCCACAGGACAGAAAACTCATCTCTCTCAACCTTCGTTTTGCCATTCAAACCACAGATATCCTCTCTTGTACATGTTCCTTCTGCATTTGTTCTTCTACGTTATTACAGAATAATAAACATCCCCTGAGAGCAGTGCAGTTAAAAGCAGAACAATTAATTTCTTGCCATGTAGTAACAGATCACCTATCCTGAAAGAAAATCCAGTGGGTATGAATAACAAAGCAATACAGTTATGATTCTTTACCTGAACGCAAGCTCGTATTTGCAATCATTTGTGGCAGGAAATCTCCCTTCTCTCAACAGGCACACAGCCTTTAGCAAATGAACGCTATTCCCATTATAGAAACAGACAGTGTCAGGGCACAGACTCTAGCAATCGCACACTTTCTTGGAGCAAGTCCTTTGAATTAGGAGATGCAAATAGTCTTTTGCCATTCTCTCTTATGCCAGCCACCTCACACGTGACAGCTGTCTTGCTGATGTATTTCCTGTTGACATAAATGTTTTTCTATTCTGCCCATATCTGTGATTTTCAAATGCCTCTCCCCTATCAAAATCAAATCCCGTGCATCTAGAGTTCAAACTGCCTCAGAACTTTGTTTCAGCAAACATGTTTAGCAAAGACAGTCGGGGAGTTGCAAAATTTTGTAGGTTACACTCTTATATAAAAGAGACATAGAAAAGAAAAAGAAAATCTTAGACCAAATAACAGGGAAAATTTAGACTGGAGAAATAAAGATGGTCTGTAAGCTGAATGGAGAATCTTCTTTACCATCTTATCCTTTTTACGGAATTAAATGATCCTATCAAACTGTTTCCCACTACAACTACAGCTCAGCCAACAAACTACGTTTGTTGTGACTGCTAATCCAGAAACTAAGGAGTTCTGAAAAAATTGGAACAAGAAATGAAAACGCATCCAACTAAAAGTTCACTGGGTACCTAGAGAGGCAGAATGCAGTATGCTGTTTCAAAGCATGTCTTTCTTATGGGAAAAATCATGGTTTAGGTATAGAATGGAGTATGTAGAATACAATACACTAGATTCTTGATTCTGTGAATTATTCCAGGGAGAGCTCTATAATAAGATGATGGTATCTTACGTCAGTAACTCAGAACCAGTGTTAGTGAAAAATTAGCAGTACTACTCCTCTTACAATATAAAGGTACAGGCAACTTACCAAGTTGATAAAAACGCATTGGTCCATCCATCAGTGTTTGCAGAGTGATTAAGAAATATAACCCACTGAGTGCAAAATAAACATTTTGTTTCTGTACCTGCAAATACATTAAAAACAATCACATTCAGGAAATCATCTTAGTAAATTATTTGCAGATAAAATGAGGTCTATGTACAAGGAGTTATTTTAACCTCTTCAATGTTTGGGGGGAGGCAGTGGTACTGAAACAGTTACTGCTATTGGGGTGGGGGTGAGGGTGAAGACCCTCAGATTAGTCAGGCAATTTTATGACAATAGCACTTTCCTTTTTTCACATGGAAAGGGCTCTTACTATTTGAAATAAATACAGAAAGCATTGTGTGATTATTTGCATTAATTTTGAATGGCGATAGCATCGGAAAATTCTATGCTACTCACTCCAACTGATTAAATACAATGAAAATAAACATTTCTTGACTGTATTTGAAATATTACAAGAACTCATCATTGTTGTTAAAACATTTCCAGAAAGAGGGTTGATCAAGAGGGAGATTAGAAAAAAAAAATTATTAATTATAAGGAAGTTATTAAGTTTATGTTACAATTTTTTAATACATAAGATCTATTAAAATATTCCTTCTCCTCAAAGTTATTATTTTCCTCTATTTATTATCCTCATAGCATTAATATTTGCAGGATCTAGTTCTGAATGACAGGCAAAGTACTACGGAATAACTGTGACTCTATAGATGGCTGGGCAAGGGTATAACTATTTCCAAAGAATCTTCTCCTCAGGTTTAATACAAATAAATTGTATTTTTAATTTAAAATTATTTTAAAATACAACTTAAATTATATTCTCTGCAAACAAAGCAGTTTAAAATTTAAAATCATGCCTGAGCATACTATACTATGGTCAAACTTAATTCATCAGATTTTAACATGCTGTGTTAAAAAAAACCTCATCTGAGATGTAAATCTTCCTCTGCTCAAAGTTTTAGCATGATTACAGGAAGTGACTGGATAAATGTTGAGAACCTGTATCATAATTCCACAGAGGAAGAGAACATTCTTTTCAGTTTGGTTCATTTTATTAATTCATTCAAGCATGAGGAATATTTAGGAGATATGAAATACCAGTCTTCCTCTTTTCAATCAAAGTTAAAAATTATGGATAAGATAAGATTTACTAGTGACAAAATCTTTAAGTTTATCACTGATACCAGCAAACCAGAAAGTGATTAAGTATCAAGTCCATTTAGTTTTGGCACTAGTGAATGTGACAGAAGATAAAACAATTTGACTTTCTCATTCAGATAAAGCTTACAGATTACACAAGTAGAAAAAAAAGATCTTTCTACTTCAACAAGGTTACCAGCTTTGTTCAGAAGTCACACAGAAACCTAAAGCGTGTTACTTTCACGGTCACTTTAAAGAACAGTTACACCTGCAGGACCTCGTTTTTTAGGCTGTTGAAAATTTTCTCTGACGGGGAAAACTTTGAGGATCCTGAATTCACTTTGCAAAATATTTCCTTTATGTCATAATCCTTGCAATTTATCACAAGACATGTTCAAAGCACTCCATATATAGCATTATGCAGCAGATATATTTGCCTACCTTGATCTTTGCTGTACATGCTGTCATGAATAACAACTATCCCAGTCTTGGAATCTGAAGTGACTCATGTATGGCTCCGTATGCTGAACAACACACATGTCCTACATGATGCATATTCAAAGCCAAGCTATGTGTTCAGCACCTCAGAATATTTAAGAAAAATGTGACAAAAAAGGTTTATCTCCGAGTTTGCGCAGGTGTCTAAATCTGGATGTCCTCTGCAGATCTATCAATGCCAGTGAAATTCCAGGAAAAATTCCAGGGGAAAACCATTTCTGTCGGAACTCTGATTAGCTTTTGCTACTCTTCCTCTTCAGAGCTTCAGCAATTCCTGGAGAGAAACCATGGAAATACTAGTCAGTCCAGCCCTCACTCACCTCATCAGCCTGGGCTCACAGTAACTCCCCAGGGAGCTGCCTGAAGCCCCCACAGCGCTTTCAAAACTCAGCTTCACAGTTCCACGTCATCTTCAGTGGCAGCTCATTTTTAACTGGTGTTCAGGCTGGGTTGTTTTGTATTTGCTCCCAATCAGAAAAAAAAAAACCAGGTTCTGAAGTTTTGAAAGTCACTGGTTTGTATTTCAGAAAAGCTCTATATCAGTAGTGCAGAAAACACACCCGATTCTTTGAAATAAGCAAGTGGTGTAGAAATCTACTTATCTGAATACTAAGAGAGAGACAGACATGACAGGAGATGTTTCACGCAGAGAAGTCAGCAAAGGAATGTCCTAAACCTATACAGGTAACACAACATATGGATCAACTTTCCTACTGAAACCATGTGAACTAAGGAATCGCGCTGTGGGCTGTAATGTTATGCCCACGCTCTATTCCTGGCTTTTCTGGGGGACTTTGGGTAAGCACTTCTACGGCTATTGAAATCATTTAACCTTAATAATCCAAGTCCATTCACCTGCAGTCCGTTTTCCGTACGCTGCCAGCGGTGCTCCTGGTGAGCCGGACATGCCGCTGAAGGAACCAGCACGGGACATGCAGCATTAAAACACACCAACAGACTCCTCGGCTGCCCTGTGCCGCTCCGGCACAGCAAAGGGGACAATGAAACAGCACTTGCGACAACAAGCTCTGTCAGAGCCTACCATTGTGTATTTTTTCCTTACAAATTTCTGGCCTCGAGCTACACGTTTACCTGCACCAAAACCAGCCACAATGCACTTCACGGACTATCGCTCGGGTCAGTTCTGCATTCAGTGCCACCGCCGAACAAACAATCCCAATAACCCGCTGCTTTTACGCGCGATCCCGCTGGTATTAGGCCAAAACCTGCAGCGGGGACACGGATTTTGGCCAACAGCGGCCTGCACAACGCGCCCAGCAACGCGCTAACAGAAACCAGAGACCTTTCCAGGAAACCCCTGGAAACCAGAGACCGCGGCTCGGGAAGCCAGACCTGGGCCCCGCGGCACACCTCCGCTCCCCGAGGGAGAGCGGGAGCACACCGAGCGCGGCCGGCCCGGACCCTGGGGCGGTTCGGGGCCTCCTCAGCCCTCGGGCTCGGGCTGCTCTAACGGAACAGCTCCAACACCCCCACCCTCGTCCTCACGGGCGGCGACCCACTAAGGGAAAGGCGGGGGGGGGNGGGGGGGGGGGGGGGGGAGAAGACGCCGCCGCCGCCGCCGCCGCCTTCCCAGCCGTACCTCGCAGCCAGCGGCCTCCCTGCGGACCGCACTCCGCGCCGGCTCACCCATGGCTCCCCTCGTCAGGCCGTGGGACAGTCACCCGCCGCCGGCGCCCAACGGGAAATGGCGGAGGGGGCGCTGCGGCCGCGGGGCGCGCGGATGGCCCCGCCCCCGCCGCTCGGCCCGGCCCGGCCCGGCCCGACGCGACGCGGTGCCGGGGTGCAGCGTCCGTTAGGGCCGTTGGGTCCCGGCCTGAGGGGGCTCGTTCGTGCGGGGNGGGGGGGGGGGGGGGGGGGGACTGCCCCTCGCCGGCGGCCGCAGGCTCTCCTGGCGACAGCGCAGCCTTCGCTCCGCGCACTCGCGGAAAGCGGTTTCTGCCCTTGTTTCGCTTTCTGTTACCCGCCTCGCCCCACCCCCCCACCGCCGGTGTTTGACCGTGGTTGTGAAGGAAGCCTCGGCGGAAGGCTACGAAAGCGCTCGCCGGTCCCCGGTCCTCGTTGGCGGTCTCCTCACCCTCGGTGTTGGGGGCGTGCGGTGCGGCTGCCAAGCGTTTCGTAAGGGCCGGAGGAGACGGCCTCAGGTTGCACCAGGGGAGGTTTGGATTGGACATCAGGAAAAAATTTCTTCGCCGAAAGGGTTGTCACGCATTGGAACAGGCTGCCCGGGGAAGCGGTTGAGTCGCCATCCCGGGAGGTCTTTAAAAGACGTGTAGGTGTGGTGCCGAGGGACGCGACTTAATGGTGGACTTGGCAGTGTTAGGTTTGTGGTTGGACTTGATTTGAAAGGTCTTTTCCAACCTAAACGGTTCTATGATTCTAATGGGCACCCAAATGGATGAGGTGTCCTCTGTCCAAATATTTTCTGGAAAATAGTGGAAACAGCAACAATGTGGTATTAAAAATAGCCTGTATCATGTAATGCGAGGGATCCTCATGAGAAGACCTTGGTACCTACCCGAGGCGAGCAAGGGGTAGGAAACCAGGTCTGGTTAGTGGCCGTGTCCCGCTGCACCTGCGGCCTCACTGACTACACCTCCTTGTCCTCCTACACCTCTGTCGGCCTCTGTTTCTTCACTGACAGAGACACATGTCATTTTGGGAGTTGTTCAGCGGCTGGGCACGAGGTGATGCTGCATCTCCTTAAGCCATACAAGGCAAAGCAAACCTGAGATTTCCAATCACCATCTTTTAGGCTTCTAGAAACTCTGGTTAAATAGATATGTTACTTTAACCCATGAATAGCTCAAAAGTAGCGAAGACAGTTTTTCTCCATTTTACTTCATAAATAACCTTTCTGAGATGCAAACTGAAAAAGTTCCAGTTCTGACTAGAAACTCCAACCAGGCTAAATTCACTGTATGTCTTCATATGAGTTTGTCTCATGAATGAGTATTGCAATGTGGCACCATTATTTGTGTTTCTCAATTCCAGTCCCAAACTAACTTTTTGAAGGGCAAAACATTTGCCTGGAAGCAGAGTCTGTAGTGAAAATCAGAAGGACAATCAAAATTTTAATGGTATTCTGCCTAGATCAGTTCTGCCACAATAGTACTGTTGTAAAATCACCAGATTTTGGTTATAGCAGAAATAAAATGTTAGAGTGCTGTG
>RSEF01000003.1:22508156-22518203 GCA_003993805.1 Himantopus leucocephalus
CCTGCCCAGGGCAGGGGGGTGGGAACGAGATGATCTTGAAGGTCCCCTCCAACCCAAACCATTCTATGATTCTATGAGATGAGCCTCAGCAGTGAACACCTTCACAGTGTGCCTGCAGAAGTCAGGCTTGACAAAGAGTTTGTTGTAGCTAGCAAGTATCAAAAATTATATGCTGATGTAGAAGAGTGAACTGATGATTTCTCACCTGGCAAAATCTCTGGTGTCCCACGCTGTTCCTGTTGCAGGAAGAATACGTTTGTGCTGGAGCTGGTGGTGTTGAGGATGTACTAACGGCACGGTTTAGAGGCAGGAGTTGGCCAGTAGAAAGGGCAGTCGTTGCGTTGCTGCTGTCAGCTTGATATTTTAACTGCAACAAAAACGTAATGGAAGAAAATTAGTTGGGAGGCTTCTGTCCTGCCAAAGTGGTAACGAGGCTTAAAGTTTATGAGGCTTTTTGTCATTTTTCTGAGTTTACTGAGATTTCTGTACAAAGTGGAGCGTTCCTTGGAGTATACTTCCTCAGCGGTGAGGGGTGGCGTTGTGGTCCGGTCGCAGCAGGGCTGTTTGTGTCAAAATTTCTGCAGGGCCTTGCAAGAGCACCCTAATCCCACTTATTTAACATTTACATGTTACATGACTAAGGGCATTGCAAAATGTCTGGATCCCAAGTGTTTTCTTTTAAAGCATCAGACCTGCAAGAGGGTTACTCCATCAAATGCCGGCTATGGGGATTATGTGTGCATGGGGGGTTGGGAGGTTATGGTGCAGGCTGGGAGGTCTAAGAGACGATGCTCTGCCCGGCTGAAGGAAATGGAAGCTCTGCCTTTCTCAAAGGAGTGACAATTCTGGCTGTGTCCCACTGGTTGCAGCGGGTGGTGGGTCATGTGTTTGGTTGAACAACCAGGAGCAGACAGCAGACGTAAAGTAAATGTGGTGGGATACGTTTCTGGGTACAGAAATGGCAGGTTTTGCGTAAAGGTGAAATCCATGCTTGTGCAAGCAAAAATTTAAAAAACAGCAATCAATCATCTTCTTTCTGTCCTTAAAATGTGGACTTGAATTTTGGGCCAGAATATGCAGGTTTTATGTACAAAGGCTGATTTTGAGGCCAGGGTTTATTTATTTAGTAAATATAATGCCTGAGTGCATCAATTGATGTTTAAAGGCGTTTACCAATGTTCCCATCGTGTGCTGGGCCATTACGCTTTATGGAGTGTGAGGACCACAACCTTTGAAGAAAAACTTGTGCTGCCTGCCTCATTTGCAGAAATTAGTCTTAATACTTGACATTAGCAAGTTAGTGATAGTTGATATAACATTTTGAGAGTAATTAGGAGCATGAATTTATGCTCAGATGGATGTTTAATTAAAAACTGTGGCAGCTTTGAAGTTCACGCTTGAATAGTCTTCAGGCTGAAATGTGGGTTTATACCCAAGTGAACCTTGACAGCAGATCTGGAGAGGGGCAAAATGCTTTAGTAGCTCCGATTTCCTCCGATTTGTTTTATGCCGTCGCAGCCATCACGGTGTCTGTAATGGTGCCGCATTTACGAAGATGAAAGCACATCTTGCAGTTCAGCCAGAACGTCACGTAGCCAGACACAAAACCTGCTTTGGGGAAAGGAGCAGGGAGATGTTGGGGGATATTTGTGTATTTGAGACCTCCAGAAGCCGTACCCCAGGTGATGCTGGCAGTGGTCCTTCAAACCTTGCGGTGCTTACTCTACACAGCCAACATGGGGTGGTGAAAGTGCCTCGTGGAAATCTCTTCTCCTTCCTCTCCTTGAACTTTTGGGGGGTTCAGTTGCTGCCCTGTGTGAGTGGGGAGGAAGAGGAGGGTAAAGCCATGCTTAAGTCCAAAGCAAAGGCGATGGTACGCAGGAGCTTGCGCCCCATGGCCAGATGGGGCTGGTGGTGGGATGTCGTGGCATCTTGGGCTATGGGAGGATGCCGGTCCTCTTGCATCTCTCGCTCTTATATACGAGCAGCTGGAAGCAGCTCACCCACCACCGAGAAGCGGAAAAATCCCGAACAATGCCAGGAGACAAAGAAGGCGAGAAGACAAAATGTTACAGATTGCTAAAGAGCAGATCAGCTCCTTTTCCGCAGGCAGACAGACGACCGAGGGCTGTTGGCATCGATTATTAAGCAGGCAGGAGGCGAGGAGGGCGCGGGGAGCAAGGGTGGCTGCAATGATTGCTGCTCCTCTCTGGCTTCCTTTGCTCTTGTCGCCAAAAATGTTGTTTGTGGTGTGGTCTGAAGGCTCAGAAGTGACTGCCTTACCCTGGAAAGGTCCCATTCTCTCGAAGGCTTTGCCTCTGAGCAGCTGCACCCTCTCCAGCATCCCCAGGGCAAGCTCCAAAGCATGGGGGCACCAAAAAAAGGAAGAATTTTGAAAAAGCAGAGAATTTTCGTTGAACTTCAGTGAAGGCACCTTCAGTCTTACCTGTTTTGACCCACATCTTTGCTCTTGGTGGAAGAGGGGCGACCCCAGGAGCAGGAGCTGGGCTCAGTCAATGGTGTGGTTTTGTGGTGGAGGCCCCTGCTCTGATGATGGTTTAAAGGGAAAAGCCAACAAGTTTGGATGGGTGGAGGGACACGCAAGAGGTAGAAGCATACTGCAACAGGGGCTTTCTGGTGCTTTTCTTGGTCTTGCTTCCCCAATCCCCATTTGTATCTTCCTTACAGCAGTGCAGTGTTCACACTGGGCAATTCAGTGCTTGCCACTCGTTAATTAACAATTTCAGCTTGCCTTGGCTTTGGCAGAAATGGCTCTGCTACCCGGTCCAGCTGGATACTTTGGAGGGACTGCAGGGGCATGGGTGTTCCTGGCCTTGCTTTCAACCTTTGGGCACGGCTCCTTGCTTCTGCACGGCCAATGCACAGGAGGCGGTTGGTGGCTAACGCCGTCGACAGGGCTTGTTGCTGCCCTCACATCTTCTAATGTGTAAGGGTCGGACGCTAATTTTACTCCTGTATTGCATCTATCGCTTTCCGTTCTCAGTGTCTTTCTCCAACCAGTCTGTATCTGTATTGCAAAACCAAGAACGCCTGCAGTAGGGTGAAAAATCAGGTTTTTTCGAAATTATATATGATGGTTTCACGGCAAGTATCAATGCTGAGCACTAGGTATGTTAAATTAAAAGGGACAATTAACTGGTGAGGAAACAGCTGGTTTCCCGGGATGGCGGTGGAAACCTGCTGGGGATGAAGCTCAACAATCCATTGCTGAAAACTCTACGAAAAGCAAATCTTTGTTCTAAAGTTCCCAGGCTAAATACTTAATGGTTCTACTTCGCCTGATTTTTGCATGGCTAGGTGGCCCTCATGGCTTAACGTACGTTTCAAAGCGGTTTATTTTGTTTTGGTAAATGTTCACACAATATTAAGTTCTCACCTTCACCTGTAAGTACGTGGGAGGTGCACGGGGCGGTGGCAGATCCCTGGGAGAAGGATGCTGCGGGCACGCAGGGCTCGTTTTTTTCCTTGCCTGGTGTCGAAGGTTGGCAGTAGCACTCCGCGGCAGCAGGGCTGGGGCATGTCCTTAAAATACAGACTGGGGTGGTGATACGTCAGATGAAGGCGAGTAAAACGAGCAAATACATGGCTTGAAATGCCTCGTCTCCCCGCGCCATTTCATGGAAGGTGCAGCGTGCCGTGGTTGTGTCCGAGCGTGGTGTGCTGTTGGCGTTCATTAAAGAGTCGGTACGTGTAGGGGCTTCCTGGCCAAGCACACAAGGATGAATTTAGGAAGGGGAGGATTTGTTTTGGCACATCACGCCGTCTACATAGATGGTGTCTAGGGATGCACCCCTCCTTCCCGACGGCCCCCTCCAGGGGATGCTTCAGCCGCAGCCTGGTGCTGCTGGGCTGTGTTTTATTCTGGTTTTTCTTTCTTTTTTTAATGTTGCACATTTTAAAATAAAGCTCTTTTCCCCTTGTTAGAACATGCAGTTGCTGAGGACATATAAATTGTGTTAATAAATGAGCGAGGAGCCCTGGTGGGTGAATTGGCTTCCTGGTGAAGTCATAAATTTGGAGAGGATGATGCTGCCTTGCTCCGCAGCCAGCGCGTGGGTTTGCTCCCCGACGCCGTGCCTGGAAACCCGAGGGGCCGGGGAGAGGTCCCCGTGTCTCGTAATTTGGGGTTCCTGATGGAGGTGAGACGGTGTGAAAGACCATCTCCCATTTTCAGGGCTGGCAAGTCCGGGCACAAACTCCAGCTCGTGAGCAAGCACGCTGGTGAGGAGCGGCAGGGCCAGAGGAGCCTGTAATTTAGGAAAAGCTCATATTTTTCCCTGTTTCTGCCACGCTGCAGCTTGTCCCCTCTCAGCCTCTGCTCCTCCTTGTGTCCTTGGTGCGTTAATTATCACTGCTGCAGGGCAGGAGCTGCCATTGCCTGTGTGTCCCCTGTGCTGTATGGCACGTGATGGGGCCCGGCGCTGCTCCCGTAGGAAGAAGGGACTGGGGAACAGGGACGCTTCCCTTTGCAGGACAAAGTGACTGGGGAATAGGGATGCTTCCCTTTGCCCCCCAGCTCTCCTGCCGGGATCGGCATCTGCTGGTTTTCCTGGAGAAGGAGCATCTTTGCCTCTGACTCCGTCCGGTTTGTAAACACAGCACGTGCCCTCAAATGGAGAGGGGGGAATGATTTGATAGCAGCGATTTTGATATGATGTTGGGTGATCCGTTCCTCGGGAGAGGAGGAAAGGCTGGGAATCGGCTTGCTTGATAGCAGTGGTGTTGGTTTTAAGACCCTATCAACAGTTTGGGCTCTTTTATGGTATTTTTCCATTAGGATTCATGTAGTCGAGCACTATGCAACAAGCAGTTCATTGCAGCGATTTGCTAATTTTTCGGTTGCTGAGAGCCGAGAGGGCCACGTGTGTCACGGGGGTTCTGTTTCCGCGCTGGCTCTCGAGCATCTCCTGTAGATGCACGCTCCCTGCGTGTGCCAGCGCTGAAGATGGGGTCGCTTCCACAGCCAAGAAGCAAATCCGATTTTAAAAACCTCTCTAGCCTGCTAACCAAGGCTTTTGCAAAATAAATGAATGAGTGGAGAGAGTGTACCATGGTGACGTACAGGCTTGACGTCCCTCGGGTGTCCCCAGGTCCGTGAGAGCTGGGGCTGGGACACGAGGGGACCGAAGTCGGTGCCGCGTGGGTACCCCAGCCAGCACGTTTCCATCATCACAGCTCCAGCAGACCATTTCCAGCCGAGTCATGCTCTGTGCTCGGGAGAGGCCCCGAGCTGGTTTTTTGCATGGCTGAGCATTAAAGGATATTTCCAGCCCTTGTTTGCCAGGAAAATACAGCATCGAAGGCCCTTTACTAATTAATTGTAATGGCAGGAGGAAAGGGAGGGAATCGCTTTCCCATCATGGCTGCTGTGAAGATGCTCTTGAAAAAGCAAAAAGAAAAAAAATAATTAATAATGTGCGGATGCTGGCAGGGTGAGGAGATTGTTTAAGGATACTGTTCACTGCGAGGAAAACATTGCCACCAAGCAAAACAAACAAACTTCTCCCTTTTCTTTTGCAGGGTCGTCATGTTAAAACAGGCCAGCTTGCTGCTATTAAGGTTATGGACGTCACCGGGGTAATGTATCCTCCTCCTCCTGCATCCTTAAATGACAGATAAGAGGGGAAAGGGGACGGGGTGTGATAACGTGTGGGGGTTGGTGAAGGTTTGTGTTCCTGGGAAGCAAATCCCCTTTGCCTTAATGTGAAACGTGCCGTTAAGGGGTTTTGGTTTTAATAAAAGTGCGAGAGAAAAATAAATCTGGAAGAGTTTTGGAGATTAAGTAATTTTATGCTGGAACAAAGCACCATCCAGTTCCAGCAGTGGCTCTTTTGAGTGCGTTAATAAAATCTGAAGAAAACTGTAGCAGCAGGATCATGTATTCTTAACACATTTCAGTTTCTCCAAGTCCGTGTTTTTCACCAAAAAGCTTTTGTTCCCCAAAACTTTGTGCAGGTGCTGTTACGAATAACTTTACTGCTCAAGTTAAATTACTCCTGTGCCTCCTACTGATAAAGAGGGAAAAAAGCACCACCCTGGTCTCAGAAACGTGGCTCTTTTGAAACTTGTATCAGGCTAAGAGAACCAAGAATTTACAAGTTATTAAATGAATAACAGGATTTAGGGGAAAGAATGGTTTTTACCATTTCCCAGTGGCCACAGAAGAAAAAAATGAGTGGAATTGCTCTGATCCCTAAAAACCTAAACAGATGCATTTAGGAGGGTGACGTGACAGTGCTTTTTCTTTCATATTTTTTTTTTTTAAGTGCAGTATTATACCTCCCAAGTTCCTGCCTGCATAAACAGTGCCAGGTTTGGGAGTAAGAATGTGTTTTGTTGTGGTTTTATNTTTTTTTTTTTTTTTTTTTTTTTTAATAACTGGAATAACACATTTCAAAATTTAGGACTTGATCCCAATCTACTCACCTTATTTTTTTGAATTAATTTTTAATTAGTTTTCAGGAGTTCAGCACATACAGAATTGTCTGGCTGTGAAAGCACTGAGCTGGCCTCAGCAGTATGTTTTGAAATACCTCAAACGTTGTGGTGTGCTGTTGTGTGCTATTGATATCTACAGGACCTTCATCCAGGTTCTTTTTTGTGCAAGCAGGTGAAATGATGCGCGGAAATAAGTCCGTAAATGAGAATGAAATTTGTTTCTGTTTACTTATAATATCTACAAGTGCCATTTATCCAGTTCTTGTGGGAAGCAGGCTCTCAGGGAATGGGCAGACCCACCAAACACAACCCCATGACATGAATAGCAGTGAGATTCCCACGGGATGAAGTCTGAGGTTACAACAAATTTAAGCTCAGAAATCAGAATATTACTTTGAGGCCAAACAGGGGCTTAAACTTAAGTCCATGCTTAGTTCGGTCATTTAAAATATCATCTTCCAAGCAAAGATGTTGGAGAAAAGTACCCCAAGTCTGATCCTGCCCCATAATTAATATTTTCAGCCAGGTCTTTAAGTAGACGTCCCTGATCTAAACCTTCACCTTCCAAAGCAGGGTCTCACGTCTCCGAACGTCCAAGGTAGTAAATCAGATATTTGGCATGGGATGTGTTGTTTGGATATTCAATTATTTTCCCCTTAAGCTGCTTTTAGCCATATTAAAACACGCCAGATATTTTTCTTTTGATATGTGACGTGTGAACTTTTAAAGTCGGTCCTCTAAAAAAAAAAAAAAACGTAACTGAACTTCTGCTTTCTTCTACTTCTTCCACCCCGTTGAATACCCTGTGTGGTGGCTTCTCAGCCTTCAGTGACCCCGGTATTGCGTGAGTGGAGAAGTAGCTATCTAGCAGGCGGTAGCAGGATCAGCTGAGGTGCAGAGGTGAGACCTCCGTGTCCTCTGAAGGGATGCCACCAGCCCATAGTCACCAACAGAAAGCTGCTCAAGAGCAGGACCGGGCTTGGGCAGGACGGGCAATGACCACAGTGAAGACAGAGCAAACCTGTGACGTGGTAGGGGACTGACTTTGCTTCATAGCTGTTGATGCTGAAGTCCATGTCCTGCAGCCTCCGCAGGAATGGTCCCGGGAATCATTTCTGGAGTCATTTGTAAAGCTGGTCCCTGAATCGTGCCTACAGCCACGTTTGGCACCTGGTCCAGGCTCAGTGCGAAGGCTGCTGCTGAAAACCCAAATGTGTCCTTCACCACCTCCTGACACGCACCGATTTCAGTGCTGCCACTGCTTTGTTTTATCCAGATTGTCCATCCCACCTGTTCTTCCAGGATGTCCCTGATGAGAGTGTGTTTTTCAGAAGCCTGCAGAGAACAGAACCAGTATGGTCATCCCAACCATAGCCATCTGCAGCTTCGTGGAGGAAGTTTTTGGAGTGTAAAGCCCCCGTGTTTTAAGTGAGCTCCCAGCCAGCGTCCCATCCCGACCACGTGCCTTGCACTAAACCCCCAAAAGGCTCCTGACGATGATGCTTTAACTCATCTGTGCTCTTGCTAATTATCTGTTAGGGAAGATTGCAGCACAGAGGCCCTCAAATTACAGCACTTGATCAGTTTGGGGAGCCGCTATCTCCGAATTAAGCATTCATTTTCCAGGGGCTGGTCCTGCTGTATGCTGCATGACCTACTTCCAGCAACTGATGTGACAGAACTGATTGATGGAGGCAAAGCGTGGCAGCAAAACCCGATCTGTGGGTTTTGTCGGTTTCGGGGTTGGAGCAGTCACAGCAGCTCGCTGTGATAATTCCTTTTTCTTCCCTCCCTCGCCGGATTTGCTGGTGGTGATTGCTGGCAGTAGTCCTGCCTGGAGCAGGAGGTTGGGCTGGAGACCCCAGAGCCTGGCTGTGCAGGCATGTCCTCAGGTGCCATCCACAGCTCTGATGTTTTGTTTTGGGTTTTTTTTTTTTTCCCCCCTATTTTGAATACTTTAACCTAAAGGGGGACTGGGGCTAAAACCTTAGACCAAGTGTCTGTGTGGCTTATCTCCATTTTTTCCTAGAGAGCCAGGTGTTAGGTGGGGGATGACTGACGAGACGGCTACTGGTGCTCGGGGAGCTGGTGGGATTTTGCACTGACCAGTCCTTGCTACCAGCACCGTTGAGGATCCAGCTGGTTTTTTTTGTTGCAAAGGGCTTCAATAAAATAAAAATAAAAACCTCTGGGGCTTGATAAACTAAGTGTTGTATTCCCTGTTTTCCTGGGCACATGGAAACATGTAAAGTTGTTTGCTTGAAGGAAAGAGGTGATAAAGGTCTTCCAGAACAGACCCTGGGTTTTCCTTGTAGCGTTTGGGCCCCGTTCCTCATCCTCTTTGGTGCTTGTGCTCTCTGTGTTCTTACCAAAGATCAAATTGGAGGCTGTTTATACGAGCTCCACCTAGCTGCTTCTTTTATTTGTTCCTCCTGTCCTCTTCTTCACTGTTCTTCCATGAATTCTCTCTGGAAGACTGTAGTCATTAAATCACTTCCTGGGGTAGTTTGGGAAGAAAGCCGTGTTTCTGTCCGTGTTGTGTGACACCCGGTCAGGGAGCATTGCTCTTCAAGAAGAGCAGCTCCTGTGGCTTTGCTGTTCACCGGGGTGTCTTGTCCTTTGCCCGTTTGTAAAACTGAAGTCAGGATGAAGCAGGTGAGGGACACACGGGTAATAAAGAAGAATAAAGAAGTAACAGCCCTTTTATAATAAAGTTCGTTGACATCAAGGCACTAACTGCTGCTCCACAGCCGGTGGCGTTACAGCGGGCTGGAATTTGGTCAGCTTAAAATAAAACCAGGGCACGTTTGATGGTTGTGAAAGCAAAGAGGTAGGACATCAAAACCAGGTATCGGTGCAGTTCTCCTGCCTCGGCTGCTTCGGCTATTGCCGCTTCGCAGATGGGACGGAGAGGGGCCGTGACAGCCCACGGGAATGGTCTTGTCACCAGGACCGAGTTAGTCTGGCAAAGACTTTTATGGACAGGCAGTGTCTGCCTGCTCCCTGCTTGGGCCACCCCACCACCAGTAGCACCCGGTGTCCCCAGACACCTCGTGCTCGTTCCAGGGTGGGCAGGAGCGGTGCGTGGGACAGGTGGGATGCACAGTGCAGGAGCACTTCTGCCGTGCGATGGTTTCTAGAAAGCCATCCTGCAGGGCCTTTGGTGGGTCTAGGAGGGTGCATGGATGCATCACTGGTGTAACGCAAGTGTGGCTGAGCTTCAGAGCAAAGCGAGACTGATGTAAAAATTATGATGTGAATTATAAAGGAATTAGTTTTAAAGGATGGAAGAATGTCTAAACTGCTGAAAACACGTAATTTGGCTGTGATGCCAAAGTCTGGCACTAGTGCACCGCTGGATGGAGGACATGTCTCCATGCGAGGGCTCAGTTCCTGGCCAGACCTTGCTTTGCTTGGCCGGCACTTAGGCCTGCGGATACTCAGCTGCTCCGGAGCTTCCCGGGACTCTCTGCTCCCCGGCATGCTGCAGGGTTTGAAGCAGCACACAGGGATGGTGGGTCATTAAGCCGTGCGAGAGGACTGCTGCCCACCCTTAAACTCTGCCAGCACCTTCGGGATCCTGTTCTG
>RSEF01000003.1:22534739-22554476 GCA_003993805.1 Himantopus leucocephalus
ATAGGGGAGGTGCTCCAGCCCTCTGATCATCTTCGTGGCCCTCTTCTGCTCCAAAAGGTCTGTGTCCTTCTTATGGGGGCCCCAGAGCTGGATGCAGCATTCCAGGTGGGGTCTCCCCAGAGCAGAGGGGCAGAAACCCCTCCCTTGACCTGCTGGCCATGCTTCTCCTGATGCAGCCCAGGATATGGTTGGCTTTCTGGGCTGCAAGCACACGTTGCTGGCTCATGTTGAGCTTCTCATCAACCAACACCCCCAAGTCCCTCTCCTCAGGGCTGCTCTCAATCCATTCTCCGCCCAGCCTGGATTTGTGCTTGGGATTGCCCTGACCCATGTGCAGGAGCTTGCAATTGGCCTTGTTGAACTTCATGGGGTTCACATGGGCGCACCTCTCAAACCTGTGCAGGTCCCTCTGGATGGCATCCCTTCCCTCCAGCATGTCGACCGCTCCACACAGCTTGGTGTCGTTGGCAAACTTGCTGAGGGTGCACTTAATCTCACTGTCCATGTTGCCAACAAAGATGTTGAACAAGCACCAATCCCAGTGCTGAATATACATACATGCTTCAAATGCTACTGTAGACTGTCACAAAGGCTCTGAATGCATGGATAAAATGATTGGTTTAAAAAAAGAAAAAAGGCTGATCTGATATTGGACCTAAACCCAACATATTGAACTTGATTTTCTTTATTGATGAAATGGTATACAAGTCATCCTAAAGGTTTAATTGTGCATTGATGTCTTGCTGTGCTTGTGTGTGTGTGACTTAAAGGTATCACAACTTCATAAGCTGTTTGTTTAGTAGTTCTGGTGACAAACCTGTGAAACATAACATATCCCTGAATGCTTGCAATAGCCCTGAAACCATAATGATCTGTTACTTTATGAAATGAGTGTATTTAAGAAAGTAAAAATAGAAATTTGTGATTCTCTGAACTGCTTTTATTTCTCAGACTCCACTAGACTAGCTTGGTTTTACAATAGCCAAGATACAATTACATTAATTATTTTTCCAGAAGACAGTTTTTGACAGCAAACTTTGCTCGCAGTGCCAGAAGGCTGTTCTTGAGTTTCTTTACTGCTTTTTCTCCTAATAAACGCCAGCATTTGATGGATAATGTGTTTAATAATGTCCAGGATACTCAAAGACAGGTTTCGATTAGAGGGGTGTGATTGCTTCCAAAACTGCTTGTCTCTAACTGCTAAAATTACATTTAATTGTATGTAATACTCATTTCTGCCTCTGTTTACTATGTGTGTTCTAATGCATTAGAGGAAAAATACATACTTGGAACAAAAAATACACACTTGGAACAAAAATTGTTTTTGCATGAAAAATTGCATAGAACTTTGGGGAGAAGTATACAAAAGTTAAAATGTTTTTGCAATGATTCAAGAAATAAAACTCACTGAGAATCATACAAATGGAATTTGTACTAAAATTGTTATGTATTGTATTATATATAAATAATACAAGTGCTACATATTTGTATTTTATTTGTGGTCTTTTTTTATACATATTTACTTTTACAAATAGACAATGGGCCGTATAACACAGGCCTCCATACAGGTTCTCATACATGTGGGAGGAGGATTGAAGCACAGAGACAGGTCAACTGAGTAGTTGCTAACGAAGCCATTAGAACAGACGGGTTAATCTGGAAAGCACCTCAAGCAAATGGTAATTCAATTTGAAGACCAAACTGGAAAGAACAGGTGACTATTTCATTACTCAAATGTATTTTTTACTGCTTATTCTGTACTTGAAAAAAATATTCATGAAATAACATGTATTTACTCTAAGAACTCTCCAAGAAGAGTATTTCAGGCAACAACTAGAAAATTAGAGGTAAGAAATATTGAGTACAATCATTCTGTGCTTGAGAGAGAAGAAAGTTGTTTGATATATTTTTATTAGTAAAGAAGTAAATTCTAATGTATACTCATGGATTATTGTAGAAGCTGACAGTTTTTTTATGTCCGCCAATTTTGGTCTCAAAACCCACTAACTGAAAATGGATTATTCACATTATGAACTGTCGGTGATGTTCTGCTTGAGCAAATACATGTCTTATTACTGGTAAATATGTTTCAGGAGGTTGCAGTTCTAGACAAATTTGGAAGAAACAGCTGGCATTTGATACAATGGATTCAGAAGAGAAATTTAAATGTCCATGAAAGAGTCTTCATAGCCTTGAGTTTAGATTGTTGCGTTTGAAATTAGGATCATGAAAGAATTTGAAATACATTGCAAAATCTAAGTTCCTCCATGCTTGGAAGCACAGGCTGTAATTGCTTGCTAAAGTTGTTTACATGGGGTATGGAGCTGCTGACTGCTTTGATTACTGTCTAACTCAATTTATCCATGACAGCAAAGTGAACGCTAAGAGCTCGCTCTCTCTCTTCCTGAAAACAATAGAGATGCTGCTATCTTGGAGGACCATCTACCAGTACGGAATGTGATTTTCAAAAAGCTTGAGAAATGCTTTTGTTTTGATAAGCTGGGCAGCACCCAAATGCCGTGAGAGGTGACCGATGCTGTGGGACACTACAGTTCAAAAGGCAGTTTTGAAACACAGGTCAGGGATTGAGCACCAAAGGAGAAGACAAGGCCAAATAAAAAAAGAAAATTTGTGTTTCTACTTGAAATAATGTTTGGAATAATAATATCTTGCTGTCTGCCTCAAAATGAGAGAATTGTGAAAGCAAGATTTATGAAAGAGAAGCTGCTTTTGAATTTTAATTTTTAATCTGCAGTTTGGTTCAGCATCTCAGCATTATTTGATCATGTTTTTAGCACACTTTGTTTTTAATAATTTTAGCAATATCTGAAATAGCTGAGAAAGAATTAACAGAACTAAAAATTTTCTTGCTTGTAAACTCATAAAAGATACTTTTTTAACTGTTTTCACTTTTGTCTTCATGGGTGTACTTGTTTCTTCAGGTAGGTTTACATGAAGGAAAATAAATTTTTTGCAGTGAGGGGGAAAAAATTGGTAAGTCTGTTAATAGAACAGAATATCCCAACAGTGAAAAATGAAACTTTAAAACTTTGTTTTCTGGCATATAAACACTATACTCTCATGAAAAAATCTGTTACCTGGTTTCCCAAACTATCAACAAGAATAAGGCCTGAAATACATCGCCACTTAAAAATCAAGACTTGGGCAACAAGTTGATGATGGTACAACCAATACCTATTTTTCAGAGTAGAAGATACTATTTCTCTAATAAATTCTTGCTGATAAAGAGTTTTTTGATAGCTATGTGCAGTGACTGGACATTTATGGAAACATTCTACAATGGATGTAGATTTCCACATCTTACTGTATTATTACTGGGTTGTTTAATTCTGTAGAGTTCAGTGGTAACTTGGGGCGTTAGGACAAGACAAGCACGTAGGAATACAAAGCCAGAATACTGTGCTTCCAGCAATGCAGTCAAGGGTTTAGGACATTGTTATTATCCTTCAACAAGATATGCAGTAGCTTAACTATATGTTAAGCTTGACTTTTGTTACCATTTGAGACCAAATCAAGGCCAGGTGCACCTTTGGCATGACCCAGCATGTGTGTTCTTTTAAATAGCCATCCTTATTTGCAGATCTTATTTTTTTTTTAGTCTTCTGTGGATATTTCAGTGCATTTTTGTATGTTGTCACATTTTTATCTCCTTTTAGTAATGTTGTAGTACAGTTTTAGTGGTTGACTGAAAGTTTATTAATGTTTAAATGGCTAAATGACAGGAAAAGGCGCTTTTACATTTGGAGGCATTAAATCAGCTGTGCTCTATGTTTATAAAGAGAGATGCTCATCTCTCATTTTGCCTGAACTCCCACTAAAAGAGGGAATAAAAATGGGGTGTTTGTCATTTTAATAACGTAAATGTTTTAGGTTGGGTTCTTCTTTTCCTTTATCCTGTGTGTTAAGTATGATTGCTTAATTGTGTGTGTTTATTTGGAATTTTTTCCTCCTTAACACTATTTCAGTACATTACTGTTGGTGAGGTTTGTGTGCGTACTTTTAAGAAAAGCGACAAGATAGCGTAAGTTCTGAAAGCTGTTCATCAACAGAACAATGTTGATGCTGTAAAAACATTCCATGAGAACCTGACTACTGTAAGTTGCCTTTCCAGTAAAAACATGGAATGCTGCCTGTTTCTTCAGGTGTTGTGATTTATCAGGTCTAACTTGGCATGATATGTCATCTTCAATTGATCAGATTCCAGGTCTTAAAGCAATGTGTGCTCTAAGTAGGAACCTTCATATTCCAGGCTGGCTGGAAGTGGGTCTCCAGTCCTGCAGTGTGGGTTGGTTATTTTTGTTTGTTCTAATTCACAAGTTCTCTAAGCAAATGGAAACTCTGCTCTCCTTGCTAACTGTGCCTCCTGAATCATGTTCCTTACAGTGCCCGGCAAAACAATCCTAGGTTTTGTTTAGGTTTAAGATCCAACAGCATTACTGTGACCTGAAATGACTTTACATCATGTACTAAAATGTGTCTGGAGTAGTTGAAGTTGGTTCCTCTACCAATAAAATCCATATAGGACTGGGAGTACTTAGGGATGTTTGTTGAAGGGAATTTATTGGATTAGACTGTTAGATGGTTTATCCCTGATACTGCTCCTAAAATCATGAGTTGACTGAGCACATTTTGGGGAATGTGCGTTAGTGCATGAATGCATGTAAGGCTACATACAGTTCTTGGCTTTAATGTCCTTATAGTGGTACAAGTCATCCTATCTGTACTTTTTTGTCGCTGCTTTATTTCCAGATCTACTGCCATATATTTCATATATCTGAAGTCAGAGGAAGTTTAATACATTGCCTGACTCCTTATAAGCTAGTAATTTAGAAACATGCAAGATTTTACGTATCTCTACAAAGGGAAGGAGGTACCTCAGAAGAAAAACCTGGCCTCAGATTAACTCTCTTTCCCCCTGCTATTTACTTCAATTAATGGCTGTCACATTCACAGAGACATTTTAATAATGTGTGTGATAGGTGGAAGTTAGGTGCTTTGTCAGTGATTGCACTTGATAACAGGCTTGGACAAAACAAAAACGAATCTCCAGCTATGATAATTATGTCAATGTTGATAAGTTGTCTTTCTTTTCTGCAAATGCTATGCTTTGCTTTGCTACGATATAACCACCCCACTGCGGTTTTTGCTTTGTGTTCAATTTACTCTGGTGTGAATAAGTCTATTCTACATCTTCTAGGGTATGTTTACTATTTTCACTTACTTTACTATTAAAGTGACAAAATGGACATGGACAGCAGACTTCAGTACTGACAAGTAAAGATTAATTTTCTACAATACAAAAGATACAATTTAGGCAATTATAGACTGTGCAGATACTTTCAATTTTATGCATTTTCATAAGATAGTAGAAATTATTCACCTCTGAAGAATGAGTTGTATAAATTAGACTATCCGATTGTCCGTAGTCTGTATCATGATTTCTTTCTGTTTTATTGCAAAGTGTTGTAATACTAACACAATATGACTTTGATAATCACTTCTGCCACACTGTTTTCCATATGTCTCTTCTCGGTGAACTGCAAAAAGCTTTGGATTTGAAAATCAGCAAAATCAAGTATATTTTAGTAAATATACAAAAGTAGGAATATCATGTCTTATATGATTGCTAAATACCCATAGATTCTTTTACTAGTCATCATTCTGAAATCAGGAAATACAGTTCTTGGTAGGAGATTTGCTCTCGGAAGTTTCACTCTGCTCTAACACATCCATTTCCTTAAAAAGCCATCAAGGCTTTGTGTTTTTAAGAGAGAAATCACCTCTCTTATGATGATGCTGGACAAACACACAGTCAGGGTATCTTTTGTGGGGGCTGGGAGCATGAACGGTGACATACAATAATTATTGTATGTTTTTTTCTAGAGTTTATAATAGAGAAGTACACCTGCTGTCATATGTGCATATGAAAATAGAGTACAGACTGTGAATTTTGAGCTGTTTTAGCTGATCCGGATTGCTGTGGTGTGCTTATCCAGAGCTAAGAACAATCCAGTCCTGGTGTTTCAAGTTATTTTCTCAGAGGATATTTATTGGTTTTAAAGTTATTTCCTCTGGTGAAATATCAGGTTCTTATATATTAAATTCTTCTGCAAAGAGGACAAAATTTTCTACTTATAAAGTATGCTAATTTTTTTACAAGACTTAAATATATTTATGTGTTAATGACTTCACTGATAATCTGTGAAGCACATCTAATCTGAAAATTGCTAAAGCTGCATAAATGTTCAGTTCTGTGTGGATAACCCCATTTGTATCATGTGTACTTGATACTTAACGTATTATTTGTCTACGTAGATTCTTTAGTCTGTCTCACAGCTCTGAAAGCCACTTAAGCTACATGAAATTCAAGCGATACAAACCTTATGCAGAATCAAGTGATGTTGATTTTAGCACCACTTACTCAGCTCCTCAGACTCAGGGAAGCCTCAAGGGTGACAGTTCGGCATTCAGCGTTTCACATCAGCAGGCTGCGTCATAAGGTTTTGTCAATAATAGGCTTGTACCTCTCTAGCTGAGGATTTGCAAAATTATAAGTCAAGACACAACTGTAACTACGCTGTTAAACTATGCCATGTTTGTAAATATAAATGCTTTTAGAAATTAGTATTTAGATAACACATTCTACAATGCTTTAAAAATTGGTATGAGAGGAAAATATGTGAGATTTTTTGGTTTTTTACCTCTGTGCTTTTCATCCTGTATTATTATGTACTAGGGACTGGTGCTGTCTGAGGCACTTCTCTGCAGTAGAACTATTAGTTCTCTGCAGTAGTAGTGGACAGCAAGATGGAAGCAAGAGGGGAAAAAAGGATCTTGTAAAAGTTGGTGTTACTGGTGGGGGAGAAAAGGAAGAAAGGACTTCCGGGACTCAGAGAAAACACAACTGCAGATAGGGACGGGAGCTACTATGGTCATGAATCTGAGGAAGGGGTTTTTGTTTGTTTTGCCTATGGGGAAAAAAGACTCAGTCCAAATCCAGTTTGTTATGTTAGTCTTTCCATCAATCATATACATTTATAAATTTCTCAAAATCCATTAAAGTTGCAGTGAACAAAGAAAAATAAATTGCCTTTTTAGCATGTGCCATTCTCTAGTTCAGGGAAAAAATCAAAAGAGTAAACAGCAGATCTACTAATAAACTTGGATGATTTCAGCATAAGCTGTGTTTACATTACAGGACTTGTATGCATGCATAAACAGAAAAGCAGGAAACTACTGTTTGACCGTTTCAAGGTACCTAAGCCTTGTTTAAGGAGAACTTAAAACACTGATGGTCACATCTGCCCTTGGAAAATCGAAAAGAAATTATCAGTCCAGCTAGTGCAAAGATGAGCCATAGCAGTGACAAAGGGCTTATTTTTAAAATATAGAGCAGGAACATATGAGAAAGATGGAAATTATTTCCTTATTCTTAGTAGAGAGCAGGTTATAGCTCCCAAAGGTCTGTGGAAAAAAAGAAATACAGTCTTTTCAGTTTACAATGCTGTTGATAAGAACTGAGGTCAGGAAGGGAAACAAATCCTTCATAGCAGTAACTGTCCACCTGCTTAAATGAGGGTGGTTTTTTTTTTATTTCCTCCATATCCAAATTGCTTACTCAGTTGCAGCTGTTTGAGTAGAATGGGGACAGAGCTTTCCCTGATATACAGGAGTTCATATTTAGAGTTGTGCTGAGTAGATGCTTGGTATATTTCCACTTCCCCTAGTTGAAAAATGGGTTCATGGCAAGAAGAATGTGAGCTATGCTCTCAGCAGTTTATTTCTTGAAATAACTGTATTTTAAAGATGAAATTTAAAGAAATGGTATTGAAAATACCCTCTCTTTAAAAGAGGAAAACCCTTTATTTTATACATTCATTTACATAAATCATTAATGAGAATTGGCTCCAGCATATAGTTACTCTACTGAAATATATTTTGTATTTTCAGCTATGCTGTATCTGCATAAGTTACTTGGTCTAATTAATGAGAAATGATTAAAATAATACCAAGCATGTGTCAGAATGGTCTGGTACAAAAAAGGAAATTTAAAACTGTTTGATGCTGGAGAAGGGGGTCTGCTTACACTCAGGCACTTTATTCACTGTCAGACGCCGTACTGCTCTGAGACCTTTTGATAGAGATCATAGTATTTTGCCCTCAATATGCATTTTCTTTTGTGACTGGTTGGTATAATAATGACATGTAGGAACTTGATTTTTGAACCAGAAGCACATGGCATGTGCTGGATCCTGTAAAAGCACAGAATAAACACGGTCTTTTCCCTTTTAAAGTGAACTTTGATTTCAAAATGTGTTGTCACATCATTAGAGATGAATTAAAGAACATTTTTAACTAATTACAGTCATTCCAACTCGTGCAAAACAGCATCACACAGGCTTAAATTAAATTTCTTGTATTTGTTTGTGCTTTTACTGGTCATCATTGAGAAGCATCTGGCTCCACCTTCTTTCCTCCCTCCCGCGTTTATGCATGTTGATAAGATCCACCCACCCACCCCCCTGCCTCGAACCTTCTCTTCTCTGGGCTGAACAGTCCCAGCCTGTTCAGAGTCTCCTCATGTGTCAGATGCTCTTCTCCCTTAAGCATCTTCATGGCCCTTTGTTGGACTTGCTCCAGTAAGTCCACACTCTCCTTTTCTCCCTTCCCCTGCTTCCAAATAAATTATTCCTGGGTTCTGTAACAACAACAAAAAAGGTTGACAGCTGTAAAAATTATAGTGAAGCCTCTTACTAGTATGTCCTGAGATATTTGTGGTTTTTTGAGGATTCCTTGCGTGATGTGGTCGACTAAAAATTAATTTTGTTTTGTATTTGCAATTGGCAGTCATTAAGGTTCAATTTGATCTTAAGAGGAAACTTTCTGTCACAGTCATGAGATCTTAATCATAAAACTTCATGTATTTTATAATATATGGAGCTTAAATTTATTTATTTGCTTACAGGACTGAAATTCTTATGTGATAGTCCACCAAATCGGGGATTAAAATATGAGCCACAACCTGTTTAAGATATGGGATAGCATCCCAGGTTTTGGCAGTAAAGTTACGATTTTTGTTTTTACGGAACTGATTTTTACTGCTCCTGAGCATGTAAACTGCCTGTTGATTTGATTTGCTACTCAGAGTGAGAGGCAACTCCGGGAAAAGAGTTGAAGTGTTACTAGTTATCATCCAAGCAACTCTTTTGATTCTATAGATGATAAAATATAGAAGCACTCGGGTTTCTTCAATACAACATACAGTTTAAAGATAATAATTGCATAAAAGTTGCAAAAGAATTGCTCGTACTGAGTTTGTTTAATGTAAGAAAGCAAAAGTGGGAGGGGAACTGTTCTGGAAAGGAAATGGAAGGATAAGGGAAATGGAGAAGAACGGATCTGCAAACATTTTACCTAAAGGTTTCATACAAGCTATGTAAAGAAAATTACTGGAATCGTATGCTTTTCATGTATGAAACAATTTGGAAAGAAGTATTCTCTCTTTTTACCCAGTGGAAAAGTTTAGCCTCTGAATTTCTTAGTTGTGGTGAGAGGATGAACATGACTTTTGCAGGTAAGAGGGACGTAACCCAACGGGTATGCGTTAATAATTTAATAAATGTTGTTTTCCTAAGACCACATGGCAGAAAATGCTGGCTTGTGCAGATACACTTTTTCTTTTCAAAAAATGATGATCTTCTCAAGTTTACAAATGTCTGTCATGGAGATTCAACCTTTGAGAAATGTTCAAAGTACCTTGTTTAACCTATTGTATACCTGGAGTACCTATTTTCTGAGTAATGATCTGTTATTTCAATATTGTTTGAAAGTTAGCAAGCTTGTGTGAAATGTCAGTACGTAACCGCCCTCAAAACACCAATAGTTTTATTACATACGTATTTTCTTGCATGCTTTGTATAAATTCTTGTATCAATTGTAAAATTCCTGAACTTTCTTGTTTTTGTTTAGATATTCAAGTTTCATTAGCAACTGTTTTCATGTACAAGTCTAAATGTTGCTTAAATAGTTTGGATTACTATGAATAAACAGTAGAAATACATTTTACTTATAAAAATACTTCCAACATAAAAATAAAATAGTAATCTTTGAGTGGCTCATAATTACTTAGGTTAAGAAGGGGAAAGTCTAGAAAGTATACTTGTGTAGAGATGAGGAAGGGAGCTCAAATGACACTTCGCAAAGCTGAGCTATCTGTCCTCTTGGGGAGAGGTCTAACTAGGGCCAACGTAAAGTACACATTGTTGGCTTTTCACCATGGCAATTTGCATCTGACAATGACTTGGTTGAGCTAGTGGTTCTGGGGAAGAGTTAGGGGCAGAAAAATCCCAGCAAAATGCTATTTGACTTTACTGGTGAAGCAGAGCCTAGAACTTGCCTTATGTTTTGTTAAGGACAAATTGGATAGCATTTACTTCAGTTTTTTCGTTTGCATGGAATGCGTTTGCAAATACTTTTGAACTGATAAAATTGCAGTATTTCTTTAGAGGGGATAAAATCCTGCCCTGTCCAAAAGATGGGCTCTTTCTTTGCAGTTGTTAGTAAATTCTGGTTACAGTCTACATATTCCATGTAGCTGTGACCAGGGAGTATGAAGCTTGAAACAGGCTGAAAATTATCATGAAGGAAAGGTTTTAAGTTAGTACCTTAGTTGTCTCAGTGATCATAGGGCTTGGGTTGGCAGAAAAAGATTTGAATGTTAATAAAGCCAGGAAAAGTCCTGCAAGACAGGGTTACAGCCATCCCTAAATTAGGGTCCTCTTCAATAAAAGCAAGTGACAGCTTTAAAAAAGTAAGTCTGCATTGCAGGCACCGGGCTGGATAAATCCTGGTAAAGAGGGGATGGTCTGCTTAGAAACGTGGATTTTATTATACTTTTCTAAACCTAATGTATGCTGATAGTCTGACTATAGTGAATAAATACATTCTCTCTTGTGCTATACTGCTTGCTTTTATGAAGGGTGATTACATTGTAGCTTAAGTCAGAGGGTTAGATTAACAGTTTTCCTTTTGGGGGTTTGTTTTTTTTGGTTTGGTTGTTTTGGTTTGTGGTTTGTTTTTTTTTTAACTTTATTAGAGATAAGTTTACCAGAATTCACTGGTATGATCTAGATGTGGTGGAGGAAGATAATTTTTTTGTTTATCTTCTAAATGTCTTTTAGTAAATGTCTTTCCTGGACTGTGGCACAATTTATTGCATGGGCTGGAAAGCTAGTTTCAGTAATGAGCAATTGAGTGCTACAGATACCTTCCAGTAGGACAATTTGATATTTGATTTTCTATGACTTATGGTTTTGCTTGGAGCAGAATTTTGCTAATACTAACTAACCCAATAAAACTCTATTTATTTATTTCAACTGAGAATGTGTAATTAGGTCAGCTGTAATTTCCATGTGTGGTGCTCAAGGGAACTTGTAAGATGTTTTTCCACCCACTGCGTGGAAGCTCAGGTTCTACATGACCTATCAGGTTCTACATTTGAACCACAAGGGTGGCTTTTGCCTCTTGCCCCTCTGCAACAATGCCAGTTAGTGAGAAGGGGGTACAAAGCGTTCCAGTTTCCAGTAATTTGGGTCTTTGTTGTGTTCCTCAAGCACAGAAAATCATCTCAGAAACGTAAATAAAAGGACCTACTGATACTAACTAAATCTGGTGGCACTGAAAGATATGTCTGTAATTCAGTGAATATTAACCACTGGCTTTACTGGGGTTTCCATGAAAGGAAAAAGAAAAAAAAAAAACCAAACCCAGACAAGTTTATGGCAGGATCTACTTATGCTGCACATAATATATTTGCATATATTTTCCACACACAGCATATGGCAATTATTCAGATTGCAACAGCCAAGTGTTAGGAGCTTATGTTACTTATTTCTAAGTATAGCTCAAATATAGATTGCCGTGCTGATCAGTTTTATGAAAGCTTTCGTTTTTTTTCATGCCTCAACGTTCATTATTCCAAATCCTGCCCGTTTCAGCTATGGAGAGTCGAGTCATTTGCATTTGAACATTTTGCTTCCAGTTAGTACCCAAATATTTGGAGAAAAAAAAAAAAGTAGAAATAAAATACAAGGAACATGCATCATATGTCTTAGAGCTAAAGAGAAGCTATATTGCAAAGATGCAGTGGTAGGATGTTTGTTATAAAAACAAACACTCTGTTAGGTTTAAAACTTTAATAATGCTATACCTTTATTTGCAAACTTGAGGATTTTATGTGCTATCCTTCATTTGTTTCCACAATACTTAAATACTTAAAATTTGAGAGCTGCCGTAATAATGAATATGATTTCTAATTCTTCTGTTGCATTTCTAGAAGTGGAGCAGCATATAAAAATAGAATTTTGCAGTCATGTTAATAAAATCTTTTATTAATTTGCATGGTAGTCTATGGATTTTAAAAAGTCTGAGTCAACGTTCAGCTACCAACTTCAAAGGAGAAATATTCAGTTTAGATGTAAGGAGAGTGTATGAGTCAGTTCACCAGCTTTCTGGAATGTGCTTTTTATCAAGGGAGAGCAATGCTGAAGCTCAGGATATTTTTGAAAATATAGATGATATGGATAAGTTAACTATGAGCAAATTATGGCCATGTTAAAGTATACCTGTCTTTAGGGTAACACAGATTTTCAGCTTCCTGTGGTAAGGTATTATTAGAATCTTCTTAGACTTATCCAGTAACATAAACTCTTATNTGAAAATATAGATGATATGGATAAGTTAACTATGAGCAAATTATAGCCATGTTAAACTATACCTATCTTTAGGGTAAAGTTTTTCAGCTTCCTGTGGTAAGGTATTACTAGAATCTTCTTAGACTTATCCAGTAACATAAACTCTTATCCAGTTTGCAGAAAACCAATTAACTAAATAAATAACAGTCCTGTGCAGGAAGTTCACAGGAATGAAAGAAAGTAGTGTGCAAGTAACAGAGAAGGGAAGCTGTTCNTAAAGTTTTTCAGCTTCCTGTGGTAAGGTATTACTAGAATCTTCTTAGACTTATCCAGTAACATAAACTCTTACCCAGTTTGCAGAAAACCAATTAACTAAATAAATAACAGTCCTGTGCAGAAAGTTCACAGCAATGAAAGAAAGTAGTGTGTGTGCAAGTAACAGAGAAGGGAAGCTGTTGCATGGCAATGAACTCAATTTATATGTTGATAACTTAGTAATCTTTAAAATATCAACCTTTATAAATGCTATATTTATGTGCATAAAACTCAGAAAACTACATAAACATATAATTGATAGATATGTAAATGTTTATAAATATATAAAATACATATAATTAATATAGCAGATATGTCTGGTATAGAAAGAAAATAGTACTCAATATTTTATTTTGAATACTAATATCAGAAGAATGCATCAAGCCTCAGTTTTCTTGCCACATTAAAAGTCAGTTCCTGGTTTATTTTACTCAGCCAATACCTTACATTATACAGAAGACTGTGTTCCATGGGTAAATGAAGAGATTGTCAAGCATGTGTCCGAGTTGGAGAAGAGAAAAAAACAAGCTTTTTGCTGTGGTTTAAATTTGCACTCTCATTTTCCATGGATTCCATGGATTTCCATACTCCCTATGGATTTCTGTGTTCAGGTGCTTTACTCCTTCCCTGATATTTGTCACTGTTTGATTTTTCTTTTTTTTCTTTTTTAATTATTCTTTAGATAATGTTGCTTTGCCAGTCCTTTTTTTTTCAGTCAAAGATGGAATTTATTCAGGAAGGTTTTGAGGTCCCAATGCAAATTGATATGAACCTGGCTAATACCTGTATTTTACATTCATTTTATTTTCAACAAGAGGACAATGATCAAAGGAATTAAAGATAAACTTCTAAATTAATATAGTAATTCTGCTAGTTCTTGAGGAAGCGGAATATTTTTTTAGGACCTGAGTTGTGCATGTAACATACTAAAACGAAGTCACGTGCAGTAGGAGTAATTAAATAATTTGGATTCATTTTGCTTGTCGAGCAGCAATTCACACCTCATTAGTATTAAACATTTATTATCAAATGACGTGTTGACATCTGAGGATAATCATAATAGTATTCACAGCAAAATGGACTTAAAAGGACTTCCTAAAAGGACTTCAGATGTCTGATGCTTGTTTTCTTTGCTCTTCTTGTTCCTTCAGGATTATTTTTTAGTTCATTTCTTAATTAAAAAAAAAAGTTAGAAGCAAATGCTTTTGATAGAGATTTTGTAATTGTGCTGTACTTTAAGAGCAAGTAAAACCTTGGCAGTAGAAATGGTTCAGATCTGGTTCATCTGTTCTTCCTTGATAAAGCCACATACAAGTTCCAGGACATTCTTCAGTTGTTTCTTCAGATTTCTGATTTTTTTTTTTTTTTACAATGTTCAAGCATTACTGACTTTAATTTGGGCATACAGACTAAGAAATAAGTTATGAAATAAATTATATGCTACGTGGAATTTTACTTTTTCTGNTCCAGGACATTCTTCAGTTGTTTCTTCAGATTTCTGATTTTTTTATTTTTTTTTTTTTAAAATGTTCAAGCATTACTGACTTTAATTTGGGCGTACAGACTAAGAAATAAGTTATGAAATGAATTATATGCTACGTGGAATTTTACTTTTTCTAGTTTCCACAACTCCAGAGCTGAAAGGATGAAAAATGCTGCTGATACTTGATCACTTTTAAGATATGTGGAGGTCTGTCTGAAGTGTAACAATTTATGTTGCTATCACAGCTGTCCGTTACTGGAAATGTGTACTTTCTAGGGAGGAGTTCAAACCGGAAAAATTTGAATACTCCACACCTTTCCTCTTTACCCTTAACCCATCTCCTGGTTTTGCAGGACCTTCTTCTGTGGAATATGTGTGTCTGTACTCTGCTTGTGGTAGGTTCTTTTTTCTTATTGGTATTTTGGAGCGGCTCCTAAAAGAGCTTATTGCATCTAGCAGGAGCTGGTTTAGTGTGTGATGTCGTCCTGGTGTCACATCAGAGGAAACTGCCTAAAGGTGTGATGCAGGGTAGCTTTAATCCATGACATGATTTAATATAGCACAACAGATTGGCGGTTGTGCTAATTTATTTAACGGGAATGTCAGAGGTACCTGCTAAAAGTTTGTTGTCATCGTCTTTTTTTAATAGAAACTTGCAAATTTTAGTAAGAACAGCAAAGGTTGCATACCCTTCAGAATCCTTCCAGCAGGATATCATGTCAGATGATACGTTAACTTCATGAACAGGGCAAATCCCATCTGTCATGTCTGTTTACTGAAAATCTACCCATTTTGTCAAGCCATAGCTTAATAACTGAAGAAATTCTGTATTCTTTATGACATAATAAAATCTTTGTTAGCCATTATCGGCTATATGTTGCAGATATTTTTGGATTCTAAAATTTGGCAGCAATAAAGGCAGTGAAAAGAGTTCCAAAGTACTGATGATGTTAATCTGTGTGTCTGTATCTGTTTCAGTCATCTCCTCTGAAAGTAATATATTCTGCTGAAATACAAGATCAACATAATTTTGTATACAATAATACATACTATTTTCAGACTTAAAAGGCAGCACTCACTAGACTTACTGAGTAGTGTTTCACTTGCTTTTCCTTCAGTAGTCTAAGCATTATATTCCAATGTTTTTACAGGGACCTGGATCAGTCTTGTAGGATATAAAGTACTGGAAGTTTTGATTTGACAAATATAGCTAGCTAGTGAAAGCTGAAAATAAATAAAAAGTAAAATCTTTTTTTAAGAGGCAAGGTGTGCTATGGATGGGGGTTGTAGGACAGGAATAAAATTCTCAAGTGTTGAGTAAGTGTAAAAGGTATTGTTTTGACATAAGTTTTGGAGCTGAAAATGATCAGTTGCTCTCGGTTATAATTGTGGATTATTAAGTTCTATGTACTGTGGAGGATCACCCCCAAAGTTTCATTTTCTTGTAAATTATTTTTCACGGCAGTTAATGATGGTCTCCTCCTCCTTTTAAAGAAAGATATTGTACGTACATGACAGCTTTTAATTTTATATATTAAAATCAGGCAAATTTTGGACTTTTGCTGGAAAACACACATTTATCTTTTTTCCTTAATTTTTCTTTTACAGAATACTTGTTCAGTTTTCTTCAAAAGTGTTCTTCCAATAGCAAACGTGCTTTCAGGATAGAAAAGGAGTGTTTGGTTTTGGAAATAACGTAACAGCAGATTTTTACAGGTTGGGCTAATAATTTCTTTTTGTTAGTGCTAAAAATGGAGTTGAAGTGTTAAAAAAACAAACTGCAAGGCACAGCCAGTTTTCAGATATATTCAGAATGTTCTGTTACAAACGATGTGGCTTGCTAATTGCTTTTAAATTAGGGTATTTGTGCCTATGATGGTTATTGCAAAGCATCATTAGAGTCTAACTACTGGAGTAGTGTCCTAATTGGGGTTTGATTTGCAAAAAGTACTTGAGAAACATGATGCTGTGGACTTGCAGTCATATTTTAAAACTTCTTTGTCAATGGATATCTGTGTGCCATCCCTCCAAAAGACATTGTAAGTATTGGACGACAACACTGCATAAAATAAGGTCTGTGTTGGAGGGAATGGTTGTTTCAGAAATAAAAATAATTTCTTCATCTACCTTATTCTATTTTTATTTCTAAGAAATTGCTTTAAGATTTTTAAAAAAATTTTGGTTAGTCATTTAATAATTTGGCCCTGGGTTCAGCATTAAAAATACTAAATTTCAAAAAGACAAAATAGCAATACGAAAAAGAAAAAGCTATTGATTGACAATAAGGCCTCCTATGCAATCTACAATATTGAAAGTGTGTGGGGGGGAAGAGACGGATGAGAGTGTGAATATTTTTTCTTCACATCAGAAGATTAATATTACCCAAAAATATTGTTTAATCATTAGAAAATCAGAACAAGAAAAATTACAGATTTTTAAACTGTTTAAAGTATCCATTTCCAATTAAAAACTGTTGCACTCATATACCTTAAAAGAGTAGTAAGTATACTGATAAGTGTGCAAACCTACTGTGTGCAAACAGATGAGATCGAGCAATTTACACACATCTTGAATCCCATGTGCTTTTCTATGTGCAAGTGATTTTCAGAGATAATCTATGTGTATATATGAGAACCTGTAGCATAACCCACGACTGTTTTTTTTCTTGAAGAAATCTTGTAGCTATAATAACATTTTCTAATGTTAGTACTATCTCTTTTTAGCAGATTTTTCTGAGACATTCCTTCTTTTTTCTGTACCACATATCCACTCTTCATTTCTCTCGCACAATCAGGATTTATGAAATACAATACCTGGTATTTTAATAATCATAAAAAAGTGATGCTATTAAAGGCCTTAGTTATCTCCTCATATNTTTTTTTTTTTTTTTTTTTTTTTTGTTTATGGCCAGAAGCTAAACACAGGAAGGTCAGAGAAACTCTCTTTATGGATGTAATTTTTTTAGTTTTTTAAAAAATCAGATACAGTTTGTTCAATTGGAAGTTCTCTCCTGTGTTTTGATCCAAATGAAGACATTCCCTGCCAAATTAAATGTGACTGTTAAAGAACTATACAGATAATATGCAAAGCAGGCATTTTCCTTTATGTCTTCAGATGTGTAAACGTCCAGGATGTTTACAAAGGTAAAGGAAGATTTCTACCCTTTTTGTTTCATTTTCTGATTTGTGGGTTTGAATTCTAGTAATCCCTGTGTGATACCACTGTCAGAACTGGTTCAAAGCTTACCAAAGTGAAGAAAGAATATTAGAATCTCATCTCTGCATTTGTGGCCTAATTCATACTTTCCTACCATGTAGCCTTGGTTACTCCTCCGTTGTGCTTTTCCATCTTCTCCATTTACCCTTGGGTTGTCACAAACTTCTGGTGACCTTCCAAGAGGGGCAAATGCCCCCAAACGGGAAAATGGAAGCCAAAATAAAAAGATTAATACAGTCGCTGAGAAAGTAGGCAAGAGAGAGCAGTTCTAATTTACAGAGGGGGAGGAGAAGTTATTTTCTGTACTGACTTATTTCTGCCTGGAAACAAAAATCTGGATAGGGAGCTGTGAAATATGTTAACTGAAGCAGTTAGATCCTCAGGAAAACTTGTGGCTGGTAGGTGAGGTCGGGTTTTTAGTTTCTATTGTGTGTTTCATTATCTGTTGATAATGCATGAACAGTTGATTGCATATACAGTTGCTTTCCCTGGGGAGTGGAACTACTTAGTGTTTTGAATTTGAACAAAGTGACTATGTATAACTTTTTACAAACCATAATATAAATTAATCAAATCAACACCATGTATGCAATTATTCAGCATTTGTTTGTATTTCTGTCATCTTGTTATTGGACATAATGCTGCCAGTAACAGTAAGAAAGCTTACTTTTTAACTTCCCATGCTAGATAATACCAATTATTTAGTCCAATAATTTCAATAAAAGCAGCACCAAAACCTGTCAGAAACATACATGCAAAACATAAAAGGGGTGAAATATCTTCTTCCTTTCTGTATAAGCTATAATAGATTCTCCTTGCAGGGTTGACTAGAGCCCCGAATTTAAAAATTTAGTATTTCCTGCAATATGGCTTGCTGTAAATTATAGAAGCTTTGGATGTTTTTAATATGAATATTTAATCTCTTTTTAATTTTGTTAAAATCTTGGCACTTTCTGTGGCAATGATAGCCGCTCTTCAATAATGTTTTACTCATTCGGACGTTCATTCCAAATGGAATGTGGATTAATTAATTCGGGTTAATGTGGGGTTAATNTTAATTTTGTTAAAATCTTGGCACTTTCTGTGGCAATGATAGCCGCTCTTTAATAATGTTTTACTGATTCGGACGTTCCTTCCAAATGGAATGTGGATTAATTAATTCAGGTTAATGTGGGGTTAATAAAGAAACCCTTGTTCTTTTGTTATGGAAGAAAACTTGGAAGAAAGAATGATTCTTAATCTATCTGTCATTTAAGTCAATTGTTATTTTAAATACTTATGTCAGTTTACCTTCTGTTACCCTCATTTTTAAAGTAAACAATCCTGCTCTCCTACCTCTTGTAAGTATTTCCAGCCAGTGTAGCAGGTGCAGATATGAGACTTTCCTATAATACTTATGAACATCTCTTTTATTGCTAAATATAAATAGAATACTCATCTTTCCACCTTCTCCTCCCGCCTTATATATACCAAAGCCTTTGGAGTAGTGATTATTTTTATTGGGAGGTGGTTTGCCTTTTGCTATGGACGAGTCAGTCTATAACACCATCTTCAATGCGTGCCATCTAGGTCTGATGCTTCCGTATTGTCAGTTGGCTTTGGCACTTTCCAGTGTGTCAGAAGAAGAAAGCCTGATCCTTAGGATGTCATTAGTTCTAGCCTAATTTATATGGTAGATATTTTCTATAACATTTTTGCTCATTTTATTTGAAATTATGTTGTAAACTGTGAAACACTGATCTATCAATTACTACTCTAGTTTTTGTTTCTCTAAGCTTTTTGTGTTCTGTATAATATTACACTGATCGAAATTTTTCTGTCAAAATTCATTCATACACTTTATTTCTGCTTTCTGATCCTTTTCCAGAAGAAGGTAAGATATTAAACTGGGATAAAGCAATAAGTTTTCTTCCATCAACCAAAGAGCTTCCGTTTAATTAAGAACCATAAATCTTGTTTGAAATACTTCACGATTTTTATTTTTTATAAGAGAAAATTTGATAGGAAATG
>RSEF01000003.1:22572679-22585704 GCA_003993805.1 Himantopus leucocephalus
GGGCAGAATGATTTTGTCTTTTTCCTGCTGACAGATCCTACCCCAGCAGGTTGTGTGTGTGTGTGTGTGTGTGTGTGTGTGTGTGTCCCTCGCCCAGGGTCAGGAGTGCCGGTGAAAGTGACGAGGCTTTAGCCAGCAAGAGTTTGGGGCCGGGGTCCCGGGGTGGCTCTGGCGGTTGCGAGCGGGGAAGGGCGACCGGACACTCAAAGCCGGTGCCGGGGCGCCGTGTGATCGTCGCGACAGCGGCCCGTGTCGCCCAACCTCCCCCGGGGTGCCCTTTCGGGAGCCTCGAAGTGTCCCGGCTGCGGCGCGGCCCGGGCAGCGGCGGGGCCCGCCCGCCCCGGCGGGGAGAGGCCGGCTGGGGGGGGGGGGACACACACACCGTCCTCTCCCCCCCCATCCCTTCCCCGCCGCCTTCTCCTTCCTGAAACACTTCTGCGAGCGGCTGGCGGGAGCCGAGCAGGCCCGGCGGGAGCCCCGCACGCCGGGCTGGGGGCGGGGGGGNGGGGGGGGGGGGGGGGGGGGGGCATTGCTGCTGCGGGGTGCCCCTGTGTCGCCGTCCCCGGCGTGGCCGTGCCGGGCGGGACGCGCTTTGCTCCGCCTGTGCCGTGGTGTCGGGACCCGCGGGCGCGGGGGGACGCGCAGACACAAAGGCAGCGGGGCCGCTCGCACCCAAAAAAAAAAANAAAAAAACCAGGAGGGGCGAAGGAAAAGTGTGGAAAGTCAACGCGCTGCCCGCTCCTCCTGATACTTCACCCTCCCAGCTCCGCCGGGGGGGGGGGTGTGTTGGTTAGAGAAGTGGTTGCATGTGGGGGTCTGAATGTGACCCGGCTGCGAGGAAAATTTTTTTTGTTTGTTTCCTTTTTTTAATTTTTTTTTTTTTTAATTATTTCTCCCTGGGCATTAACGCTGTGAAGGAGTGAGTGGTCTGGAGGTATATTTTGAAGTGGTGCAGGGGAAGCGCTCCGAGGGCTTGGTCTAGTTAATATGTTTCTCGTGATACCAAAGGAGAGAGGACTGCATTTAGGAGATGACTAAATAATGGGGGAGGCAAGTAAAAATGAGTAGAATATAAAGGAGAGGAAAATGAAGGTGAATGGTAGGGTGGGAGGGCAGGCGCTGAACAGCTTGGGTTTCTCTCCTGTAATTCCTGCCCCCCCCCCAAATCCTGTCTTTCATACTATTAAGGAGACTCTAACAGCAAACATAACCCAACAGAAAAACAGATGACCTCCCCCCCCCCCACACTTCAACCTATCTTCATTTGTGGCCGGGAGGGAAATCTGAATGCCCTTTCTACAAAACCACCAAAGTTTTAAGCATTTATTAGCCACCCTGTCTCTAATACAAAGCGTAAAACTTGCCTGATACATTTTGGCGTTACTTCCCTGTTTTATTTCAGAGGACAAAATGTTCTGGTGTGGCATACCTACCGCCACTTTTGGAATGGGAGTAGTTTACAATATAACCTACATTAGATTATACATGGTGCGTGTGTTGCATTTCCACTGAAAATAGCCAAAGACTTAGAATGACGAAGCGACTCATGTGCTTATGCTGTTCCTTGTCTTGAGAGCATCAAGGTAGCCGTGGTTCTGCCTGCTGGGGGTGGGGGGGTGGGGGGGTGTGAGGGGTTTCGTGTCTGCGCAGGAACCTGGCAGGTCTCCTTTTAGAGGACTTTACAGTTTCAAATGTGCCAGGGGCAGAAGGTAAACACGACATTCAGCGTGCTCATTATCAAAATAAGGAAAACAAATCGATTGCATTAACTGTGTGTGCAGTATCAGAGTTATTCCACAGTATTTTGTCAGAAATTAAAAGGTTACCACTAGAGTACTATATCCCTATCTTGAGCCTGGCGCCACTTATTACTGCAACGGTATTTCAATATTAAGTGATCTTAGAGATATTTCATCTTTCATTTTGAATCCTGAATTTGAATCAGCATTAGGATGTCAGGGCTGCGAGATAAGGTATAACAAACTAAGTAGACAGCTGAAGGGCTCCTGGTGAAGGTGTTGCTGAGAAGGATATCTTGGGCCGTTCGCAGTAACCTTGTTTACAGGGACGTTTCAATTGCAACCTGAATTTCAGCGAGAGGCTGCCTGGACTAATGCCTGCGCGTCTGAAACCCATCACGAGTGTCTTTTGCACTCTAAACCTTCTCTCTGCCTTCCTTGCATACTCGCAAAAACTTTTCTGGAAGGTTATGATGATTTTCTGATATGAAAATTCGAATGTTTTCCGAAGAGGAACCCTGCTCTTTGAACTCCTGTACATTAACAACAAAGTATTCATGAGGTTTGATTTCTTTTTTTTTTTTTTTTGGCTCTCTGATGTGTCAGGATCAGTAGTTACACCAGTCTTTTTAACTTCACGTACATGGCTTTGATTTATTATATTTAAGTCTGGGCGGTTTTGAACGTATTTTGCAGCACATGAAGTCGGTTCGAGTCAGAATGTGAAAAGATGCATATAGCAACAAGGATCAGTTTTGTAGCGATCTGCTAATTTTTTGTTTTCTTTTCCTAAAGCTGTTCCAGGAAAATCACGTGCGTTTAGCGAGTGGGTGCTAAATGCCAGCAGCCACATTGATGAAGAAAAATGCTGTTGAAATACTTTGGAATAATAAATAGGATACGTAATGGTCAACCACAAGATTAAAATTTTACACAGTGTTTTTATGGCTCTAAATTGGCTGCATTGTAAACCAAGCTTACTACTCTATTAAGTCATCAGAGTATTCAATTATTTAAGATTTCTAGTCAAGCTATCTAATATAGTCTTCATCGTGCATATCAGAAAATTATACATAAGGTTGTAATTCCTTGTTGTTGGTATGTGAGGGCTTTGTTGCGGATGGGGGTTTAATTTTGACTTATCAGGACAAATATTACAAAGCGTGCGCACAGAAAAATGATATGGAAATAGCCCCAGTCCTACGAAATGGGGATAGTTACAGCACTGAAATGTACCTAATACAATTTGAGATCCACTCACTAAGAAACCTTGACAGTATCTGCCTTGCAGGTACCGTGCATTTGGAAATACTATATCTCCATTTAAATGCAGATCTTCAGTTTTCTCCAGGGGGCAGTTGGCGAAGCTTTCGATTGAACCACCGGTACTAGAAAAACTAACTGAAGATTTACCCATGAACAAGAGACCCTTTCAAGTCTGCTTTTTTGAAATAATGATTATAAAATTTCCTAATATTGCAATTTTATATTGATTTTGAATGCCTTTTCAAAAGTCACAGGAAAGGAATAGTGTCTTTTACTCAAGGTAGGCCAACGTTTGCACGCTTGTTTAGCAATCATAAGAGAGATAACTGTTACAAGTAAGTTCTTTGTTTTTACGCGAGTGTTGTGTTTGCATGTGAGTTTTGTCAAACGGACAGAGCAGTCTTGCTTTGATTTTGACCTAGATTCCTCCTGATTATTCCTATACAGCTAGTACCTGCTTATTTCCCGCTGTGAAAATAGGAGAACAACTGTTGATGCTATCTAGCTGGGGCTGCCTGGGCAATAGGTATGCACATCCAGTAATCTCCCCTCCTCCTCCGCGGCTTCGTTAGTAACGGATGAAATAGTGCTGCAGTCCAAAGAGGGTGCAATCCAATATTTCCTCTCCTGTGAATTTTCGTTCGCTGAGGGTTTGATTCGCAGGAAGAAACAGAAAAACACTGCAACTGGGTGGAATGAGTGGATTTATTCCTCTTCTCAGAACTGGCACACAAATTTTGCACACTTGCAGGGATGAAAAGGGCTATGCTTTATTTGAAACAAGTCTCAGATCCAGCTCAATCCACATTTGCTTGAAACTCAGTGCCCGTAGGTGCCAGTCCCTAAGAGGGCCTTGTCCCATCCAGTCCGGTGTTCTGTATTTTTTTGCCAGCTGTCTGGTTTGTGGCGTAACCCCAGGCATTAAAAGCCACGACGCAGGGAACGGGAGCTCCCTGTTTGGGGTGCAGGTAGCACAAACTACCCAGTGCAGGGGAGACAGAAGGTCCTGACCCTTCCTATGCTGGGTGCCATGCGCTGTGCGCGTTCCCGGCCGCTCCGGTCTCCCCACCGTGGGCAAGGGTGCTGCCCAGGGATGCTGCCCTCGTCCCTGTGCCAGAGCCATGAGGTTGTGGAGGTATCATCCATATTATGCTCACCTGTTAATGGCATATAACCCATCGGCCTCAGTACCCTGGAGAAAACATGCACTTCAGCCTCCGCGCGGAGTTCAGGCAGATCTGCAAAGTCCAATCTTACATGCAACAGCGCTAATGGCAGAGCTCCGGTTCAGCTTAATTGATATTCCTATAAACATCTGCGGGTTTCTGTTTCTAGTGGAAGCTACAGCTGGGTGGACTTCTTAAATGAATGTTTTGCATATTGAGGTTGAAAGGAAAGTTGAGCCTGATACATTAACTTATCATCTGTGTCGTTCTCTTGACATCAGTTGGATTACTACAAGCATATATGACAAGGAGATTAGGTGCAAGATCTTCACACACGCATGCTTTTGTTACCGTGTTGATCAGTGGAGATGTTACTTCTCTGAAAACCTTGTTCTAAGTCAAGTCTAGACAAGCACAAACCTGCGCGTGCATATACAAGTTGAGCAGGGCCTATCCTTTATAATACAATTTTTTTCCTTTAATATCTGAGCAAGATCTCTTATTATAACTCAACCATTAGGGGAAAGAAAATGGAACTTTTCTCAAACAGCTTTTCTGTTGGGGAATCTAGTGGCAGTTGCTTTGAAGCATGTGTAATTGATTATCATACATTTATTTTAAAAAGGAGACATAACAAGGAATCTAACATGATGTTTTGGAATATATCTTCTCCCCACAATGTTCTTGAGGGAAATGTAAGGTTGCAGGCATCATTTCATGCCCTGTATGTTTTTGAACATAAATCAGAGAAATTGTTGGAGAGTTATAGATGTTCATAGCAACTGTAGCTATAATAAACACATGCAGTATATATTTTCCAAGCTATTTCGTATGGGTGAAAAGCTGAAGCTGGCGTTTTGTACGAACAATTCAACTTAATCACTGAAAATTTATTTCCTAGTTAGGGTGGATTACCAGTGTAGCATGAAGTCGTACACCTTGGTTTAAGTTCATCTGGTTATAAAGCTTCGGTTAAAATTGAGAAAGAATTTAAATTGGATCTAGACACCTTGAATGAATTATTCCAAACATCAAATTTATTGTGATGCCTCCATGGCAATATTTACATCTATATTATCACCTATATTGGTTTCAAAGTATGCTGGATACTTTAGAGAGCAAACAAAAGACAAGAATTGTATGAAAACCCAAACAATTTAAATTGAACTCATAGCACAAAATGTAAGCATAATAAATACAACAGGAAAGAGAACCCTGAACGATCAGGTAGTGCGGAGCTGCTAAAGGGAACAACAACTAGCTTAGGTATACAAATTTCTTGATGACTGTATTGGTTTTGGTTTAAAGTCTTAATAGATGAAAAGGGAGAAGTGACTTTTATGGAGGAATTTCAATGAGGAGAGTGTAGCCACTCGGTGTGTGAGGATGAGGAAGGTGTTCCATACATTGACGAGGATCCAAACGCAGTAAAATGCTAAAAAGAAAATCCAGTAGTCGCAGTTAATATGTATGTGGATAGACTGGGGATAGGACACAGTCAGGATCTGTGCAGAGATCAGACAGACCTAGATGAACAGAGTTTTGGATTTAATATTAAGCAAAATCCTGAGTGTCTGAATAAAGCAGGTAGGATGTGTTTCTTGGAATCTGGCCTTCCAGGTGCTTTCAGGTGTAGCTCTCATTACTCTATGTACTACTATCGGGTTCAGAGATTGATAATTAAAACCGATACTGCTTACTGAAAAGTTTGAGGCTAGCTAAAAGGTGTGACTTTTAAAAGTGTCACTGTGCTTCTGCTGCACTTCTGTTTTATCGTGGTTACTTTCAATCAGTCCTCTTTTATTACGAGAGCCAGAATTCTCTTTCTGAAAGGTCTCTTGTTACTTGACTCTTGGAAACACTATTTTAAAATATGCAACAAACATCCCGATATTGATGCTAAAACTGAGAATTTGCTCTGTTTTACCTGTTTGTAGTATTAGCCTTAAATGACATCATCTTGATGATGTCTTGGAATTTTAAGACCCGCATGAATTAAACAAGAAGCTTTCTAAATTGTTACAACTGATCGACATCAGGAAGGCAGAGCATGGCCCATCTTGGGCACAGGTACTAGTTTAGACTTCAGAAGAGCAGGCGGCGGGGTTGGTTTCTGAGGGCCACCCACCCTTTCTACTGGGGATGGGTGGAGGAGGGATGGAGACGTACAGCTACAGACGTCGCCTAAGCTTGGGGTCGGCTTCCCCTTCTTCATTTCTCGCCTAGGTCTTGCTCCCCATCCTCTCCAAACATTTTTTGCAGTCTCTCTAGTAGCCAGGCTACTTTACCCTGTCCTCTGAAGGCTGGAAAATGGACTTCGAATTGTTACTATGCTCCCTGCCGGATGCAACGCTGGGAAAGCAAAATTCAGTAAGAAAATCAGAAAGGAGAGAAAAGGGAAGACAGTGTCGCAGGTTGAAGTATAGCTGGGAAGACTGGGAGGAGAAAGATTTGGCAATTCCTGTGTGTACTGTGGTCAGGATCCATGGATACTTTTACAAAAGAAGGGAGCTGAAGGAGCAGTGTCCCTGGATCCGTATTGACCCAGCTGTGTTGCATGGTACACGATTATAGAGGAGAGGTAAGGAGAAGTGGAATCTAACCCAGAGTGGATGTCCTCCAGCCTTGACAAGTGCCAGTTGGGCTGTGTGGGGTAGGACTGCTGAATACGGTTGGATTACTGCTCTCGTGCTGCATCGGGAGTCTCAGCCTTTCTGCGCAGACACTTGGGTATTTTAGAGGCTCCTGAGGAGGAAACTTCATTCACTGAAATTCTTGCTTCCACAGGGATTTTTTTTCACTTGTCTTAAATTAATGTCTTGAGTTCCACTGGACAAAAAGAGCTTGTTTTACTCGGTGCTGAATTTCTAAGAAAAAAAAAAACCTCTCCTGCCATATTACAGTCAAAAGAGACCAGGTGACAAGGGTTGAGAGTGAGGTATGTGGAGTCTGGGCAGCAGGCTGGGCATCGGAGCACAGAGAGCGGGCAGTCCAAGGTCACGGCCCTTCTTATGGCACAGCTGGGAGCTGGACGCACAACCTCAGGTGTTAGTCCTTTACCCTTCTCCGACACGCAATCCCTGTCTTGCAGCTTGAGCAACGGAGGCACAGAAACTGTGCTTTTGCAACTCACATTTAATGTGATGGTGCCAGTTTAGTCACAGAAAGGTGAGGTGATGTGTCGGAGGTGATGCACCTAGTCGGTGAGCCCAGCCTCATAGCCAGGATTTCGATTCCCTGCCTTGCAATGTCTCCCCAGGGAGAAGAGCAAGATTAATTCTGCTGGTGCCACCTCACGCTTTCATTTCTCTGGTGTGACATGGTCCAGGGGTGGACAGGATCCTTCTCCCAAAGGAGAGAGGCAAATTGGGCAGATTCGGGTGGAAGCGCGTATTGGATCACAGTGCCTACCTTTCATTAAAATTACTTTTAATGTTTTACTAATCAGATTTTGCTTGTTCTTACTTTTTTTTTTTTAATCGAAGAGAGGTGAGGACATGAGCTATGAGTACCTCTGAAAATTGGGCAGCAAACCCTTACACTTGTTTGTGGTTGTGAGTGAGTGTGTGCCGTGCGCGTGTGCAACGTGCGTACACAGACTCGGATGTTGTGTATGCAGAGGATCTCAATTATTTTGCTGTTTGAATCACAGAGCATGCTGTCTTGATGTACTGTCAGTTTTGGTTTCTGCCCTTTGGAGTAAAGTTCAAAATATTAAAGAAATAACACGCAATATACTAGTAGCTAGAATAGTCAGAGCACCCGAGGGCAAAAAAGGGTGGTGAATAATCTGTCTTACAAATGCCCAGAAAAAAACCCCTTGACTCCTCCTAACTGAACTCTGCGATGGTGCAGTTTTAAAAGGGACTCTTCTAAATTTTGTTCCTGAGGTTTGCTGGTTATACTGGAGAGAGCAGTAGGTCCCGTTTGGAAAGCAGCGGGCAAGCTCTACAGTCACGCTCTGATCGTGTGCCGGGGGAACGTATGGTCCCAGTTACTCTTTGGAGAATCACCCTGGGCTAAATGGTGAAACAACTAAATCCGAATTAATTATTGATAATTCTTTAACATCAAATGTGAGGATGTGTTCGGAGTATTGCTTCCCAGTTTGAGTTGAAATAGCGCTAGCGGATGTATTATTTTTAAATGTTGCCTTTCTGGTCTTATTAGTTTACTTGGACAGCAGTAAGAACCGCAGAAGCTGATGCAGGTTCTGCCCATCCCTGCTCGGTTCTGGAGGGCCGAGGCAGGAGCTAAGGGGGCACTAACACATATTTGGAGTCCCACTGGGGACTTTGGTCAGAATACCAAACTTTGCCAAATTTGGGATGTTGCGCTCCATGGTTTTAGGCCGACGGGGAACATGCTAAAAGGCTCTAGATAAGATATTAAATGAAAGAATCAGCCCCCTCCCACTCCCCAAATCTTTTGACTTGTACTCTTTATCAGAAAAAAAAAAAGCGCTGAGAAGTGTGTGACTGATGCAAGGCAGGCTCAGGATGAATTTAGGCTAAACAGGATGCCTATTGCACTTAATTTAGCAATTCTAAGGCAGAAAATGCTTTTGGGCACAGCTAACAGCTTCTCATCTGCAAATGCCACAATCAAGACAAAGCAAAAATATATTGTGGCGAATTCTGCAGTTCGCAGTCGTGACACAGTCACAGCCTCCTATTACAGTGCAGGAGACTCCTGCTTGTATCCCCACTGCCGAGGACGCAGGATTTCAGAGCGGCGTTAATAAAAATAATACAGTAAATATACAGTTTCAAAAGTCCTGCAGGACATGCAGCAAACGCCGGCGATTCGAACTGGGTGAAGTTGTCAAAGGTTGCTTTGCTCTCCAGAGCCTGGCAGTAGCTCCACTGAAATGTGATGCCATTGGTTTTCAGCAAAGGTTTCTTTCTGCAGGGCTGCAAACAGAGATCAGCTGCTACTGTGTATACACAACTAGGGAGCAAATCAAGCAGCACATTTAAGCAGCCTTTTTAACCCTGAGACTTTCCAAGATTTCTTCTTCACGCAGGAAGTTTCCTTTATATTGTCAGCTGTAGCACTTTGCTCATGTAATGAGATCAGAGCTAGGATCACTGCTGCACAGTAGAAAGACTTCCTTAAGACATTTGTCCTTGAAACTGCACCAAACTCTTGGAAGAACCCAGAACCTGTAAGTATGTATGATATAGGCAACAATAGCACGGTGCAAAGCTGCAATCAACCATTATACGATATCCGATTAGCAGGGCAGGAGGGATTTTTTTTTTTTTTTTCGGATGTTATGTTACATTCATTTTCAATTTGTTGTAAGGAAACAAATCAATTCGGGCTTCTGATACAGTGACTTTGCAGTAGATGAGCTAGTAGTAATATGTTTGATTTAACTATTTGTTGCTCTCATGTAGCTCGTGGGACAATTATTGTAGCCATCAAACTATAAAGAACTTTTCTTACATTTTTAGGCATTTTAAAGGATTTGGGGGTCCAGCTTGCAAATAAGTTTTTGCTTTGCTTTTTGATTTTGGCAACCCCACCCTACGCCAAACTATAAATAACAGGGCAAACGGAATTAGTGCGTATTGTTCTTAGGTAGCAATAAAAGATATTTGTTTGCAGGCTTAATTTAGTCGTTAACAACGTTGCACTGTTTGGGGGTGGTTTTTGTCTTAATTGGATTCTACTCAAGGCTGTCTGTTTTGTGTTTTACTATCTTGTCTGTGTCTGTTTAAGTTACTTTGCCGGGACTGCAGTCTGGTTAAACCTGTATTTAAGCACTATTTATATTCTGAGCACATTTCTGGTAAAATAAGTGTTTGAGATTTTTTTTTTTTTTTTTAAAGCCTTAAACAGTATAGTTTTATTAGCAGTGAGCGCCAGAGAAGGCACAACATGGATGAATGTCAGATGTAGACCACATAACCTAAGTCTTCTGTGCACTAAGTCTGATCCGAACGTGTCCACTTTTGCGACTGCAACTAATAAAAGCCTTGAGCTGCCTTTCAATAAATTTTTCATACGCAATGATACTTCTGTTTATCAGATTAATTTCTCCCAGGTTAGCCTGATTGATAGCTGGATTGTGGTTTCTTAAGAGCTTTCTCCATGAGACCCCACCGAAGAGCTGCATTCCATTTAACCAGTGAATGTAAAAACTGGTAACCATGGATTCAGCCACCACTAACTGTCGAGAGCAATGACTTGTTGTAAACAATACAAATGAGCCAGGATAGCAGAAGCAACCAGACATGAAATGATTTTAATAGAAATTACGGTAAAGGTCATGTGATACTGTATCGGCTTGAATTCAGTGTTAAAGGGAAAGTATTTCAGTTTTTCAGGTTTGATTTAACTTGCACGTCTCCGCTGCCTTCACGTTTGCGTAAGACCCCCAGAAGGGAAAATGAAGCAGGTCTTTGGAAATGCCTCTGCTTAATTGCACGTTGTGACTTAGGCCCTGATCCTGAAAATCTAGGAATAATTCTAATCAGTGGGATTATTCACGGACTTAAAATTAAGTATTTGTAAGTGTTTGTAGGATCGAGGCCTTTCTAGGTAAGTTAGTAAGAAAAGAAATTATTATATTTTGTGGAAATAATAACCTGTCACTAAAGATAAATCATGGAAATGCAAGTTTTCGTACTGTTGTGTGGTTCAGTTGGAGATTTCTGTTTGCTTGTTTCAATAACTTGAAAACAAGTTATATTTATCCCTACGTTTTTAAACGTTATGACTTTCATTTCCCATCCACCATTCCTCAAATCCTCTTCCTAATTTATAGCCTCTCTTTTGGAGAACTGGTAAACCATCGTGTCAGCTATTATAATACAGCATGATGATAGGCACATGCAGATCGCATGAGCAGTCGTGTGTCCTATCTCAGGAATTTCCATCCCTACAAAATCTTTGCTGACTCCCAGCTGTCACATGGCTGTCACTCACAAATTCTAACCATAACCAAATCCTCCTCCCTGGGCATGCGCTCACCAAACCTCTCTACGTACACGTAGACGCAGGCACAAATGTCCCTGCTTAAGCACTTTCTCTGCGTAAATGGGTCTCTCCCCCAAGCTTGCTGCATTCCACTAATGCTTCTCCTTTAATTTGTTCCTGGGTGCTACTTCCCTGCTGTGCCTCTGCTGTTTGTGCTCTGTAAGGAGGAACCTGGAATGGGAATAGTAGTCAGTAAGAAATGCAAGCAAAAACAGCTTTGGGCGTTATTTAATATAACAATTCAAATCAGTGTGAATCTAAATTCACAACTTCCATGGCCCTCTAAACCTCTCCAAAAAAATTAACCCTTACTGTTCTGTAGACAGAACTGTCACCTTGCAGTATACTGACTTACTGTTTTGTGTATGTACTTGTCGTAACATGTATATTCTTTGGAAAAATTAGATTATAAGAGTCTTAGACTGGAATTTTGGTTATTTCTATATTTCTAGGTTATTTCTATATTTCATAGATGTCACACACATCTATGTTGTTTTATCAGTAATTATGATTTATATATTTTTCAACCAGAAGTATTTCAAACAATTTCTCATCAATCTGTTACAGCTGAGCAGTCTCTGTCAAGCACAGGTCACAACTCAAATGCATAGGTAGATACAGGACAAATCCAGCTTTCTCTGTTCTTCTGAGCTGCCTTGCCAGACGGAGGGGCGATTGCTTGCGTGAGTCGGGAAGGTAAGAGTTAGCTTATACATAGATTAATAGCAGGCAAAAATAGACTGACTTCTGCTGAAAAGAAATACTTTTGAGAAGCAAAGGGAAAGCACTTAAACAGGAATATTTGGGGGAAAAAATGCCAAATTGCAAAATATTTTCTGTTGCTTGTCTGCGTCAGTGTTAAGAGTGTATTGGAGTACTCCTGTAAATCAGACTTGTAAGTATATTAACACTTCACCAAATAGGAGGAGGTGGCTGGACGGAAAAGATACCACCTTGACTTTCTGTAGGTATCCTGGGACAAATCCAGAACTGGAAGTAAAATGCAGGTGAAACCACAGTGAGACTCAAGACCAATATCCAAGTGAATTGGGGAAACCATGCTGGCCTCCTTACCATGAGCTCATTATGAAGCATTAGTAATTCCTACAGCCATTGAAAACCAGGTGGGGGACGTTTGAATCATTGTGCCTGAAAGGAGAAGAAACGAGGTTTCAATCTGGAGAGATAATACAGTGTTCAGGAAAGAGCGAGCACACCATGGTCCCACGGACCTCACTGGCATGGGACAACAGGCGATTTTCCTTTGCTCAGAGTATCTTTGGCATCTTTACTATCTGTGACATACGTGCTTGTCTACTCTCCTGTATTTTGCATCAAATACTGATTTTGTAATGTAAAACTTGCAGGAGTTAGTGGGTGAGCTGCCAGAACTCTTTGCCCATCTGCAGATGGGAGGAGCTGGGAGGCAAGTCCCCTTGCTTCTCTCCCAGTTTATAAAGTTCAGGTGGTGGTTGATGGGCAGCTGCCGGAGATTTAAACCAGAATTGTCATTCGATGCAGAGCTCTGTGAAGATGTATTTGAATCCCCAAAATGGAGACCTCTGTGTTTTACCTGTAGAGAAATCTCAGTGTGTGCAGTCAGGCAAATGTTGCAGTGCATACTTAGGGACCGGCAGAAATATTTACCATTAAAATAATTAGTAACAATTAATGATATCTCTCTTGTAAACACAGTAATATAGAATAATAACAAAAAGTTGCATTTTATGATTGTAATTCTAATCTACTACTTTTATGCAAAGACCACTTTTGTCAATTAGATATTTTTTGTATATGAAAATATCGTATCGGCAGTCCTGTTAAGGTTCCTGTGCTTACACCACTTGAATTTAGTTAAAAAAAAAAA
>RSEF01000003.1:22585716-22634190 GCA_003993805.1 Himantopus leucocephalus
GGGGGGGGGGGGCAAAAAAAAGAAACCAAGCCAAGTCTTGATATGGTGGTACCAGGTGCAAGGAATATAGGGTGAACAGATATCCAGGTCTGCTCAGGCTTTGCTTCATGGTTGAGACAGCCAGCGGCACTGCAGGTAAGTGAGAAATAAATCGGTAGCTTTTGTCAGGTGGACTTCTGGCTATTGGGAACTGGACTGAAACTACTTAATTCATGGAGCATGGCAAACTAGTTGGTCACTGAATGACAGAGTGTTGTTCTTTGAATTATTAACTCTATGTAAGCAGTGCAGTGTTATATAAATTTCTGCTCCTTTCTAGTTTTACCTCTTAGCTGGTGTGGGTAAGTGAAGTTTTTTTTGAGGACTCCTATAGTCATTTTGTCTTTTGAACATTTCCAAATGTACTTCTTCTCATGGGCTATTGAAGACCCATGATTTATGGGTTATAATGTTCTCTTGGTCAGCAAAACTGTCATGGGGTCTAAAGACAGGACTGTGATCTGTATCAGCTGCATTAACTTTCCATTAACTTTCGATGACTAGAACGCGACTTTGATTATTCTGCATTATTCCTTTGTACAAAATAAGGTCGTTCTCTGTGTATTTTAGTTTCAACAGAACCAGACTGTCACTGACCATCAGCTTTTGCATGCATAGACTCTCTCCTTCCTGGCAAGGCTTTAGGCCCAGATCCACAAAAGGATTAGGTGCCTTAGGTGGGACTTAAGTGGGATTTAGGCATTGAAAGCCCAAACCGAGATCCTCAATATCCCCACTGAACTGCCACCTAACCTTAGAAGTTGCCTAACCTGTGTGAGTGCCTACGTTTTCAATATCCAGCTTTCCCAGGTGGCCAAAGATCTGCTTTGGATGTTCTCAAGCAGCACTTCCATCCTGACAAGGTTGAGCCTCTCTGCTCCTATCTTTCCCCCCACATCCCAAAAGACTTCAGAAAGCACGAGCTCCTCTTGCAAAATGGTGGCTCTCCGTGTGTGATGTATCTCACTTTCTCCAGCTGTGTCCTTGAAGGAAAGGGCCCTCCAGTATGTTTCTTTCAGGAGCAGCCTGGGAGCTTTGAAAAAAGATATCAAAAATAAGAAATTTGAGTATCACTGCTTAAACATGTAGGTCCTAGAGAAGACGTGGGACTTCAGATGTGTGTGGTCTTCGTCATCTCCTGCTGGCAGTCTTGGACCGTTCTCTGCTTGGGGATGGCTGCTCGTGAATTTGCTGGCACTGCACAAGACATGGGGATAACTAACAGGGCTGAGGGCTCCATCACACAGGCGGAGCACCTGAAAGTTGGGTACTGGGGTGCGAAATTATTATTGCTCCTAGAGGTTTTCTTGGAGAATCCAGGCCCTGGTGTTTTGTAACAGTGGTTCTGGGGGTGAAGCACTTTGCGGGAGGAGAACTCTTTTGTGCAAGAAGTCACTTAGGGTTTCACCTGACTCTGTGATACATGGTGGATGTTTTGGTTTTTGAAAGCCAGACTTATTGGGGTGTTCTGTGTGTGCACCCAGAAATAAGAATCACTTTTTTAGGGCTTCAGTCTCAAGAATTTCTGGAGCTGGGGCTGGATTGATAGCTGTCTCGCTCTGTGGAGGCCAAAGCAAATAATGTCTTGTTAGTAGCTGAGTAAGTGGTCCTGTGCCATCACTTATTTCTCAGCTGTACTCGTGACATTTCGTGTGTTCTCAGCCATGTCTGTTGTTTGTTTAAATCCTGCTCAGTTCCTTGATTTATCAGTTTTCTGTAGACTTTTGTTCGAGTACTCCCAAATGCTATCCTATTTCAAATAGATGCATCCTTATCAGCAAATAGTCTTTCATTGATAACTTTAACTCTTTCATGTAACTCTGCATATGTTCACTTTGACCTTCTGGTTTTTCAAATATTGGATTTTTTTTGAGGGTGCAGTATTTAAGAAATCTGTTAGAATTTCTCCTGAATCTTTCCATCTTTTTATGCCAAAGTTCTACAGGCATTTGTTTGCCTTTTCTCCACATTAACAGATAAGAGCATTTTACACACACACACACACACGCCACTCGAAAGAGAACTTTTTCTGCTAGTTTTCCAATTTGTCAAAGATAGCTGGACTGCATGCAACCTTAATATTATTTATTGCTGCTTTTGATTTATGTACGTATGCAATCCTGAAAAAAACCAATACAGAACGTAAAACATATTTGTATAGAGGTATAGCCTAGAAACCATACAAGCACTAAAAAAGATACACTCTTTGAAAATTTAGAAACTGTAGTGATAAAAAGTCTATATACAGTGAACAAACTTAACATGTAATAACAAGTGCTATGTGTATTCCTTATAAAGCCCAGATATGTTTATATTGAGGTAGCTAAAATTTGTAGGACTGTCTATGATAATGACATCTTAATAGCTAAGAATATTATTCATGTATTTTCAAAACTGATACAGGAGATCTGTTATTTTAATAGAGGGTATATGTTATAAATTAACATGTAACTTTCAATCCACTAACTTTGTGCTTTCAGAATAGCTTGCTTGAATTATTATACATTTATTTTGGTATTTTAATATACACAAACATTAGCTCCTAAGCACATCTTCCATAATTTCATTTCTACTTTTGAATTATTTGTCACATAATCTCATGCTGGCATTTGAAGGACAGACAGTTTCATAAAATTTGTTAGGGGTAGTCTTGTGAGGGTTCCCATCTTGCTGTTGTACCTCTTTTTGTTGCAGAAGATCTACTCCTGGGCTTTCGTGAAGACATTAATATGTTGTACAGAGTGAGAAAACTGAGCACAAATTAGGTATAGCACAGTAAGGTGATATAAAGAAACCCATTGCTGCCCAGTTGCAGGAAGGAGCTGGTACTGTGAGCGTTAAATCACCATACATAATGAACGTATGACTATTGTATGGAACCAATTTTAGGTGTAGGAAGTTCAGCAAATATTGTGCCTTGGTGGTTGCCAGATCACTTGCGTGCTTGCTAAATCCTATATACAGCGCTTCCGTTTGCTGGGTTACTCATTGAGCTTTTAATAGTCAACTTAATTTTAGTTAAGGTTCAGTTTAGTAACTCTCGCAATTAGTGGAAAATATTGCCAGCATTCATCTGGTAAACCATATTACATACGATATGCACATGCACGGTACATGCGGAGGTAAAAGATAACAGATCGATTCTGATGGATCCCATCGTGACTAGCTTTTAAGGATAAATTACAGAACCTTTTAATTACTGGGGGTAACCTTGCAGAAAATTGAATCTTGAGTTTGCACGTAGGAGGAAGTTTGGTCTCCCTTGCTCACCATCGCTTCCTGATACCGACAGCGGCTCCATGTGCTGGGGTCCCTGGCCCCCTGTCAGCCTGCGGGCGTCATGACAGTGCCAGTGACATGAGCCATCGTAAAAATGAGAGGTCTTGTTTCCGAGGCAAGCTTCTGAGCCTTGTCCTGCTTATTTGCTTTGTCTCCCTGAAAGCAGCTGAGGTACAGGAGGTAAGTCTGCCGCTTGACTCTTTTAAGGCGTTTTTATGGGTTGTTTTATGGGTACGGGTAAAGGACTACAGGTGAGATTTTTTTTTTGGCCCTCTTATAAAATGGAGATATGACTTCAGCCAGTCAGANCTGAGGTACAGGAGGTAAGTCTGCCGCTTGACTCTTTTAAGGCGTTTTTATGGGTTGTTTTATGGGTATGGGTAAAGGACTACAGGTGAGATTTTTTTTTTTTGCCCTCTTATAAAATGGAGATATGACTTCAGCCAGTCAGATAGCATCCTGTGAAATGAAATACTGGGGACAATAGCTGCAACTAAGGATTAACTTGGAAATAAAGACAAAGGTACAACAACCAAATGCAGCAAGAGGGTGTTTTTTTCTTTTTTTTTCTGAGTGAATAGCTTAAAATGTATGTGTCTGGCTGATGTTGCTGGGAAATGAAAGCCCGTATGTTCCCACAGGATGGATACTACAAAGACAGTTAGAATGGTGACTTGCCCTGTCAATGGTCCTGATGTCTGAACTAGGATTTCTCAGATCCATAAATACCCAAACCCACAAGTCTCTTACACAATTTTTACTTATTTTGTCATAGAGAAGGCACAAGAGCATATGTTGTCTTTATCATAATTGTGTCCCTTGCTCAGAAGTAAACGCCGGTTACTTCTGTGCAGAGTGGAATTCAGGAGTGCATGTGCCAATCTAGTCCATTGCCATACAAGTCACTGTCTTGAAACTGTCTTGTGGGGGGCGGTCCTAGCCCAGTTAGAAATACACTGATTTAAGGAAAGGTAGCAATATTTTTTTTTTCCATAGAAACCTAATGTAGAAAAGGTGAGACTGGCACTAGGCCCCTGTTGATTTGAGTGAAGAACAGGCAGTGGAGAACTCTGATTTATAGGAGGATGTAGGTAAGTGAGGATCTTTGCATATGAAATCATTCTCTAGCTGTATGGAAAAGCGTACAGGATAAAGTCTTGGCTTCGCTGAGATCAGTGGGAATCAGTCTCTATATCACTGTAGATTCCGTTTACTCCTGCGGTGCTCTTCTCACCGGTGATAGAAACCCCAGTACAGAATCCTCACTGTCACGTTAGGTTTGATCTTTACAGGAAAGGTATCACTGCTAGTAATATTACGGAATGAAAATTGCTGCCAAAGACAGGGGTTTTAAAGCTTGCTTTTTTATATTTTGACCCTGTTATTTTGAGTGATACCAGAAAGAAATTGAAATATCTGTGGGGCTTTTTGCAAAGAGGGGAAGAATATTTCCCTCCCCGTTTTTTTTCAGTTATAGGAAACTGTGGATCAAGATTTTTGGATGTTAATCATAAGAGGGCTTGAAAAAGGAAAAATAGTACCTACCTTGCAGGAATACTTGTTTGTTTGTAAAGTATGTGAACGCCTTGACAGAAGGAAGCCATAAGAAATTCCAGGAGGTTATTCCTCTGTGGCAGAAGTCTGTATTTAGGCTTCTGTTAGTCTCCTTTATTTATAACAAAACCTTTGAATAGCTGAATGTCTTGGAAATGATATCAGAAACGATGTGATAATGAGGACGGAGGATAGGTCACGAGTCTGCAAATATGTGTGAGGAGATGGTGAGCTTAACCTACCAGGTGAAAGAAAGGTTAGTATAGCAACTGCATGAACACTTCAAAGCACGCACCTAGTTTGCTGCACTAACTTAATTATCCCTGCTATAGATATGTTTGACAAACATATCTATAGCCCAGATACTGTTACTTCTCAGTGGGAAATAGCAGAAGGCTTCTGTTTGGTTGCCAGTTGACTGAATCCTTCCTTCTACTTCCTTGCATTACTCTTTTCAAGGACTTTCCCTGCCTCTTTGCTCATTTGATGAAGAGAAACTTACCCCTTCCTTTTCAATGGCGGAAAATATTGTAAGATGGGGAAAGATGCAGCCTGATGGGATGGGTGTAAAATGATTTTTAAGCAAGTCTGATGAGGAATTAATCCTATTTTAACCAAATACTGCCTGAGCCAACCAAAAATTAATTTTTTATCACTCAAGCTGAATCAACTGTATTCTGATGTCAGCACTATTTCTCAGCAAGCATCTTGCAGCCTCCGTGTAATACTACAGGGTGTTTTTGAGCATCCCAGTGTTGTTGACTTTCTCCACAAACAGTGTGATCTGAAAAGTAAAGAGGCAGGATTACCCCAGCGCTTCCCATCGCATGGAAATGCAAGCTGGTGCCCTGTTCTTTGACACTAAAACATGGCCTGCTGTTGGCAAGCTGTGGACTTTAATAGGCAAAGACCGTGGGGAACTTTTCAGCTTTTTAGTCTTTCTGCTTCTGTAAAGTCTGTTACGGCAGAGAGGCACAGATTTTAAATGTGGTCATTTTTAATTCCCGTCCCTGGAGTCTGGCTGACAGATTGGGAGTGCGGAGGATGGGAGTGGGCTGAAAAGACAAGCTGAAAATGACGGATGTATACATACGTTAAAATGGAGCAAAACAAAAATAAACGAACTTAGGTGAACACAGAGGGGATCTGTTTTAGGGCCACTCTTAACTCCTGTTTTAGATGGCCTGTGGTGAAAATAATTAGCTTAAAAAGATGCTATTTATGTCTCCTTTGAACTGTGTTTACACAAACTCACTCATTAGCCAGCAGTTCTAACTGGAGAGAGTGGAGATAAAATTTTGGTAGAGTTTTTTCCTTTTTGTTCTGAACAATGCTATNAAAAAAAAAAAAAAAAAAAAGAAAAAAGAAAGCTTTTACGTGAGTTCTTTTTCATACACAGTTTATATTAGCTACCTCCCTTATTTAGAAGCTCATAGGCATTGATGGATGCTAAATATAATTTGTTCACCAAAGACTTAAAAACCAGAAATGTGGTTTCATAGGTGTAAATCTGGAATTTATCCACTATCTTTTGAAGTGTTACTGTGGATTCCCACTTTTCGTAGCAAGGATCGTAACTTGTTTGTTGACAGAGTAGTTTTCTGATTTGAGAATGCAGGTGAACACTGGTATGTTTTATTGACTCACTTTGCTCTCCATACTGATTTTGACAGGTCACGCTGAAAGTAAAACTTTGAGCTTTCCAAATTTTTATTTGTTCCGTGTTGTCCGTTTGAACTTTGTTATGAAACCCAACTTCTGTGATAATTTCTGCAAGCTTGTCTCTTTTGGAGGAAAGTATTGACTTTTCCCTGTTTCTAGCAAACTCTCCATGATTTTCTTTTTGTATCCTCTATCATAATAATTTTTATTTTGTCTTGGTGATCGGTAAACCTATTTTTTCCTTTATGGAAGAGAATAAAAGTTTTGAGAAGAGGCATTTGTAGTTTGATTATTGTCTGCTTTCCTACTATAACTTAAAGGAGGATTGCATCTTACATGAAGTTTTACTTACGCATGTAGTAGTAGCTAGAGTAGCATAAGTGCATTGTGAGCTATTATTTTTAAACACAGAGTGTTTGAAACAAGGTATTAAAAACAATCTGTGTATAGAAAATTAAAGAAAAACTATTCCTTTGATGCACGTATGCATCTTTCCATGTCAACTGTAAGAGAAGTGTGCTTGTACCTGGAGGCAGTGATGCAGTCTAACAGAAAGAGCAAATGCCTGGGCATCAAGAGCGGTGGGATGCATTCTGGCTTTTCTCCAGCCTGCACACCTTTGTAAAATATTTTGAGATTTTTGGATGAAAACCATTATAAAAGAGCTAAGTGTTATTTAAGCCTGCTTAGGTATACAGTAGGCTTTAGTCTGTATCATTTTCTGGTTTGTGTGTTACATGAATAGATCGTGAAACTGCTAGGAGAGCCCTTTCTTTTTGTACACTGGCTCTTTCCTTCCGCCTCTTTTTTTTCTGGCTTAATATCATGTTATTGGGTGGTAAAGCATAGAGCAGGTATTTGTGCAATAAGAAGGTGCATAAATAGCAAACAGATTGAACCCTGAACAACAACTAGTTTTTTTGAATGCCTTTTTGGGAGAGCACTGACCCTCTCCGTGCGTTACTGTGGGGAGATGACAGGTACCCACTGTCCCATGATGTAGCTGGTGGTACTTCAGCGTCCTGCAATGTGCTCCCTATCCCGTTCTGCTAAAAGGCCACTCTGTCCTCTGTAAACAGTGACAGGAGAGTAATGCCTAGTTTCAGAGCCCCATCCATGACAGGTCTGCATTTATGGTTTTATTAGGATATGTGCCACTTAAAAACATGATCTTTAGGGCAGGACTTCCAAACTGCCACCATCCCAGAAGGATCTTTCCTGCTGTGCAATGTAATGGCTGCAGCAGACCCCTCTTCTTTGCTGGACTATGTGCGGAGGAACTGTATAGCAGCTCAAGCAGCACGTGCTGCCCGAACACTTGTTTTGCCCTCTCCTCTGGGATGAGAGCAGCAGGCTTGATTTCTCCATAGCGATATGAAGTAGCTCGCTTAGTACAAGCAGCATGCCATGTAGCTGGAGAACCTTGCTCTAAAACAGTATCTGTAACTGCAAATGAAGATTTCTAAAAGTGGATTGCTAATACAGAAAAATTGTACGTATTGTGTTAAGTCTGAGCCACAAATAGATGGATGTTGGGAAGAGTAGTCTGGGGAACTGCCGCTATACGCCTGCCCCATGACCTTCACTAAGCATCTGCTGTTTGCCACTGTCCTGAACAAGCCAGTAAGCCTAAGTGGCCCTTTGGTTTCACCTGCTGTGACGGTTCTCCTAGATACAGCAACACAGATGACCGTGAATGTGTGTGTGTGTGTGTATACCTGTGGATAGCTGAGTGTACGTTCACTGTGAAATATATAGCAGTGCGGACATTAACTACATCTCTTCATAATCCCTCTTCTGACAGTTTGTCTTAGAGTTAGGTTTTTTCTGGCAGTGTATGAAAATACTGTCACACTTTGCGCTTGAAAGTCAAGCAAATTCAACAAGCTTGTTTCTCTCTTGTTGCTCTTCGGGTGTCTTCTGTATCAAGAACTTGAACTCCTGCAGTTCTAGCCCTGTATTTGTAATTCAGTGTGTATGGTCACCAGAATGCCATGGAGGTCTTTTTATTATTATTATTTTGTTTAATTTACTTCTTGGCTAGTCCACAGCTGTAAAAATAAGGCCAGGCTGTGACAGAAAGAGATGACCTAAAACTGATGTTGAATAAATAGTCTCCTATCAAATCAACAATGGAGACTGGACCCTTGTAGTTTTAACGTCTCACAGAGGAGGGATGACTCTTCCCTTCAGTGGGGAATGTGAATGCCGCCTTTGTGAATGGCAGAATGTGATGTTATGCTGTGACACGGTGATTTCACCTGTTCATTTTTAAGGGACTGTCCCACCTCTGAAGCCTAGGAGCTTCTCCAAAATAATTCGAAAACATGCTTGTTTCCAAAATATCCTTGTCTAGAGTTTCTACAAAGTCTATAGAGGCTTGATACATGATGGATTTTTTTTTATCAAGCACCTGCTTTCTTTGCCTAGCTCAGTTATGCAGCAAGGTTGTTTTTACAGTACTAAGAAGTGAGCAATATATTCCATATGCCACCAAGCTTTGTAAAGAATCCTGCTGATGACAATTTCACAGCTGCTGAGAAATAGGCCAAGCCTTCCCTATAAAGTGACAGTAAGGAAAAGAATATCTGTTCCATTGGGGTTGGCCATGCGTCCTCCCCAACTTCTTCCCTCTTGGAGGAAAATGCTAGCACTTCCGAACCATGTAACAACAGATGGTGGCAGAAACCGATTTCCACTGCAAAGCCATTTGGTCAGGAAGTATCAAAAAATGTTTTGGAATTGTGAAAATGAATTCTTGGCTGCAGGGCTACCAGCAGCCTACTAGGAATGAGACATGAAGCAACTGCTTAACAAACCCAAGAGCCTGCTTGGCTTTGGTCAAACATTTTAGAAATTAAAACATTTACATATGTAGGATGTGGACTTCAGAAGTGTTCTGTGTATTATGGGTGTTATAGGAATTAATTTCTGGACACCGATTGCTTGACCAACTACCAAGAAAGCAGCCTTCAAAATATGCAGAATGACCTCCAGCTGAGACAAGCTTAATATAGCTCCTACTGGCCTAGTCAGGTGGAACCTTCCCTTTTGGCTCAGCCGATTTGCTGCCCACAGACCATGAAAGTCCCAGGGCTCTGGTAACATACAGGGACACAAAATTAATGCGGAAACAGCACAGGCCACTCTACTCATGGGTTACGTCTAGCGAGTTGTGTGCGTCCGCCGCGAGTTGCTGGACACAGCAGGTTTCTTTCGTGATTTCTGTAGCTGACCAAATGTGCCTCTTCAGAGAGCACTTTGAGAAATAGAATGTGTTTCTTTTTAGAAGTGCACCATAGATGTCTGTCTGTGCCATAACTCTCTGAAATAAACAGCAATGTGTTTTTCCCTCCAGCATTTCAGTTGCGAGTCTTAGCTGCTTATATAGCGCTGTACATTGGAAATGGTTTGAGGGAACTTCCCATAGATGTGGGACATAAACAATACTTGCCGAGCCATCTTGTTTTATCTATTCTGTTAGAAATGTATACCAAATTATACGGTAATGTCATGTCACCAGAAACACAGAGCAGATGGAAGTATCTTTCCACATATTGACTCATGTTACTCTGATGAAAGGAATTTGTTTCTCTCCTTCTGTCAAGCCTGCTAGCCTCTGGCAAAGGATGCAACCCTCAGCGAGGAGAACTTTACCAATAATGTTCAAGTGACCATCTGATTTAAATATACTATCATTGACCGATATAGTTAGCCTGCATCAACCGCTGTTCGGAGTAGCCAGTCCTATTTCTTATGTTTGTGTAAGGTAACTTAGACCAAGTCGTGTTGTTCCAGGTTGAGGAGACCCCACAGAATTAACCCTTGAGGAACGAGATATTCAGCTGTTATAAGGAAACCTTCAAGGCCCCAATACTGGGCGCTTTGGAGACTAACCCTAATAAAGCAAGTGCCCGGCCTCTGACCTATACTTTCCTATAGAAAAGTGACACCCCCCACAACATGGGTTGTAAGTGCTATGTATTAGCTACCAAAAATATGCTTTGCAAAGCACCAGTGAAATCCTGACGTATAAAATAACTATAGATGTGCTGTGAGCAACTGAAAAGCAGATTCCCTCTATATTTTTGTTTGTTGTGACTGGTATTTGAGTGGATAAGAGTGCAGTTCTCGGGTTGAAAACACATGAAACTGAAGTCAAAAGGGAGTCAGTGTAATCATTAACTGACTCACCTTCTGGATGTGACAAGTAATGAACCAGTCTAAACTTGCCTGAAGCTTTCTTTGGGACAATACCCACAGGGGAAACCCTCTTACGCTCAAGTGAAGCGTTATCAAATGGGCCCTCTATTTTCCCCAAATGCCAGCTCTTTTCTGTCTTGTCTTGAACCACCTGAGGCCATATAACTGCTGATCTCAGCATCCCAGCCAACATTTGCATCTCGGGGCTTAAGTACAGGGTAGTAAAATCCCCAACACAGCCTTTTTTACAAAAATTGCGTATGCTTTTTGTTTGTTTCTTTTTTTTTTTTTTCTTACTAGCTTGCTTTCACAACCGGGGAAACGTTTTATGTGCCCGCGCTGGGATTTTCACGTTTGCAAACCTCTTTAACCAGCATTTGGCTCTTTCCACTTTCTTACTTTGATTTGGATGACTGCCTGAAGCACCTGCTAATGGCCTGAAGCGTTCAAGCCGAAATTTGCAGTTTGTGTCCCACACGCACTCAGACTGTTTGTTACCTGCCTTCTGGAGCACCTGCTACCCAGTTTGGGCTTGAGAGCCTGCTCTCTACCTGCTGACAGCAGCGCTCCTCACAACACCGGCTCTCCTCAGCTTTGTCCTGCTCTCTCCCCTGCTCTCCATAGCCCCTGCTTCAGCTTTGCCTTGGCCTTCAAGGTAACATCGATGTTGTCTTCCTTGTTCTCATGCTTGAGTGAAGAATGGCGTTTCCCCCGGTCCATAGGAGCAAAGGAAAATCAGTCATTGGGGTCATCCTAAAACCTTCACTGTGGCATTCACGAGCCGACTTTTAAATTTTTTTAAAAAAGGTTTTATAGGGAAATTGTGAATCGGGGCAGCTTGCTGAAGATTAGCGGTGGTTAGAAGATGAATGGCAGTACGTTGTTCAGGAAATGTAGGATTGCCACAGCATTGGCACTTTACAGAGAAGGACCAGAAGAAATGTGAGAGGCCGGAGGAACGCTCTTCCCTTTCTCCTGCTCCTGCTGCCTTTTGATGATCTTCTGTACGCTTTTCCGTGAGATTGCTCCTGATGCCTAAACATAGGGAAGGCTGTCAGAATTAACTGTATAGGCTTCATTTCATGAGAAAATCCAACTCCTTGGCAAGGGGCAATCCTAATTGAGGACTTCAGAGGTAACAACTTCCAACAGGGAATTTTCTTTCCATTATGCCTTTGGAAGCATTAGCTTTTTGCAGAGCCTTGGTCTGCACTGAGAGTATCGTTTACACGGGCCTTTCCTTTCCAAAAAGGTGTTTATTTTCTCTATTAGAAGGATGCCGTTAACAGCTACTGAAGAAGCCCCAGGCAGGAAGCCAATACTTGGTATTTATGCCTACGTTACCTGCCAGTCCCTTTACCGGCAGGATCATCCTCTTCCCCAGGGAGCTATATTCCTTAGTACAGCCACACCGTGCCCTCCACCCACCTTCCATGTTAGTGCCGTGTGGGGTTTCCCCCAGGAACTTAAGCGTCTCCCTACGTGCCTGGCCTGCAAACTGGGGCTTGTCTGCACCAGCGACATCTGCTTTTGCAGAACTGGGCAGGGCAAGGGCTGATTTTTTTCCTCCTCACTTTCCTTTGGTTGCCTCAAAATAACCCTAATTAATTTTGTGGAGAGTTTAGTGTGTTCCCATGATGGGATTGCTCTTTGTGCAGATCTCTTGCACGCTATATTTAGGCATGGTTTTTGGAACACCATGTGACCCGAATCAGATAACTTCTGAACTACTAATCATGTCTTTGACACCGACTCTCTCCATGGCTTTGGGGCATTTTACGGTTGTTTTCTTACATACAGAATCAAAACAGATGTACTCATCTGCCTTGTAAGAGCTGCTACCAGGGTTACCAAATATTTGAGACATTGGTTTGAGCTAAATTGCATTTTATTATTTCTACTGTAGTCATAGTTTCATTGTTTCTTAGAAGTTTAACTTCAGAAAATGATTCTTTACTATCTTAGTTTTTCTTAATGGATGACCCTGTTTCACCATTTTAATAGAAAGAAACAAGTTTCTTCTGTGTTCGTAGATGAAAATAGGGAAGATAGAAAAAACCTAAATGCCCTCATTTCCTGCCCTGCACAAACTTTCTTCCTTTGTTTACTAGTTGGTCGATCCATGTAGATGAAAAACCCAAAATGTTGACCTGAGCTATTTCCCCTCGCATTAGCTATGTTCCTTTTCTTAACAGGGGAAGTTAGTTATCTGCTTATTTTTTCCCTGATTCTTCAAGTTATGCAGCCTGACTTGTATCCTGTCATCATCCACTGCTCGAGGCCACTCAAGCCCTGGAGGAAGCTGAGTTCCCTTTGGCTCCGCATCCAGCATGGCTGGGGTTTGGAGCCTGTCATTCATTTCAGGTCATCATCTCTTTGTTGCTCACGTCCATAATTGCTGCTTTCTGTGTCTTGGCTACTTCTGCAAGGAGCTGTGGTACTGGCATTTCTTTTGGCTTCACCTGTTTTTGCCCTGACCCCTTAAGGCCTTTTGATGGGCAACTGGATCAAAAAGGCCTTTTTGGCCTTCAGTAGTTGGAAAGCAGCTTGGTTTGACCAGGTAGTTAGTCAGATAAAGAATAGGAGAAATTATGGCAATACTTCTCATCCTTTTGGAAGTAGTGGACAGAGAGGAAGAGAATCCTTCCTTATTGCAAGGCAAATTTATTAGGCCTAATTATAAATAGTAGCTTTTTTCTTTTTTTTTTTTAAATTCCTTCAGAATAAAATCCTTTGCCCAAGTGCTTATTCTTTCCCTCCTGCAATAGCAGCAAAAAGCAAAATAATACATATAACAAAAATCAGCTTTGAGGAAAAAGGCAGATAATGAAATATCTGCCAAAGACTCTGCAATATGTGTCTGCCAGAGAAAAAAAAAAAAAAAACATTCTTAGATTTGAATCTCTGAAATGTAACTGCACCAGACTAGTTGGGGAAAATTTGTTTGAAGATGTATTACGTTCCACGATCAAATGGAAAAAATGGCACCTGTCATCATATTTAGAAAACAGCTGGGTAACATGGCCAAGTGCCATAGTCTCTTTTCACATGGCCTTTATGCCGAAACCATCCAAGCTCCATTCTCAGCAACTGGAGAAACCCTGTGCCTTTAAATGGCTACAGAAACATCTACTTAGGGGCCAGCTCTTATTGCAGCAAAGCCTGCTTCTGATGCTTCTAATTAGCAGTTAATGGATTATACTTTACTTTTATAACCATCCCAGCAGGCACTCTTCTATAGTATTTTTCAGCTATTTTTGGTAGAACATATATGCAATTGCGCTGCTTTTCATGCTTTCATTTTGAGCATGCAGAAAATATTAGAAATAAGCCTCTATCTGAGATTATTTTAGCACTCAAATGCTTAATTTAAGTCTGATTAAGCATTTCCTAAATGTATTTTCTTTTATCTAATATCTTAGAAAAACTCTAATGGGTTAATTGCTCTATCTGATCTAGACTTTGATGCTGAATCTCCTAAATACATACATATTGTTAATTAAAAGATGTATATACCCAGTGAAAAGCCTGGGTTTTTTAAATTTGCAAACACAGCTCCAATACGTATTCATTTAGGAAAAAGTGTTCTTTCCAGCTGAACACAGTACAGGTACCTGCAGAAGCTGAGATGCTTCAGAAGTTAGATGGGCTTGTAGAAGCTAATGATTTTTATATTTACTTTGAATTAAAATATCAATGAGATTAGTAACATTGAAGATTTGCAGTGTTACGTGTGTGTGTGCACATATATATGTATATGCGTAATATATATAGTATGTATGTGTCAGAGTATGTATGCAAACCTGTGCATGTGCACATATGTTTAATAAAGAAATACATTCACATAGTTTTTAACTGGAAGATCATACTATTTCCCCCTCGGGGAATTAATTTTGGTGCCAGTTCCTAGCAGGAAGCCTAGCTCACTGGGACTGCCTTGGAACCTGCTCTCTTCACTCCTTCCACACTTCCAGTAGGACAAGGTCTAACATTGGTTAGACTGGAACAGGAGGGGGAGCTCTCACTGCACCGGCCAGGAAAGGGGAGGACCAGGTACCCAAGCCAAGGAAAAGAGGGGGAGCGACCACCAGCTGCTCACCAGAAGCAGGTGAGATGCACCCTCACTCTGCTCCCACTTACTGTGGTCCCTTCACCAAAGCGGAGAACTGGGCTTCTCTGGCCCTTACTCATGCCAGTAACACCAAAAAAAAAAAAAGGGGGGGGTTGGTTGAAGTGATAAGCGATTCCAGGTTACATCCATGGCTTGCAGCAAAGGAAGCCCCAGTTGCAAGGCTCCCAGTTTGGAAGCACGTTTGTATTCTCAGCCTGGTGCAGCACCGTGCTTGCTAGCTACAAGATGGGCACTAAACTGGTATGGCTGTGTTTGTTGAAGGCAGCGAGTTCCAAAATGCTGTCCAGAAAAAAAATGTGGAAACTGTTATTATTTTTACACAGAGAATGCTAAAAAGAAAGGAAGAAAAAGGCAGGGATGGATAGTGGTTATTATGTGAACTAACTCCTTCAGTGCAATGGGATACGGGCAACTTACTTTCTGTCCTGTTTTTTGAGGGTTTGCGTTTTTCCTCTGTCATATAACATCCTGGTAGAGGAGGAGGCTGGCTGTGCAGGGGCAGAAGAGCTGTCAATCCCCTGCTCCCTCTCAGAGGGATGTCTGCTGAGCAGGGCCAGTCCCATCCCATTCCTGGAGCAGGTCCTCACCATTTAATACATTTCCCGTTTCAGCTTTTTCAGGACAGTGCAGCAAGAGACCACCCCTTGCTTGAAGCAAGGCCGTAGTCAAGTCTCTCTGAAATTATTTCATGTTTGCTCACTTGTGTCAGCCAAAGCTCTTCTGACGCGCTCTAATGTGCTGTTATATTTCCCTTAAGAAATAACGTGAAGATCAAAAGATTCCAGTATCAACCCGTTTTCCCCTAAAAAGAGAGCCATCTCCCCTAGCGTCTGGTAGAAGCTCTGCTTTCTCCCAGAGCTTCCACAGAGGTAAAGTCCATTGTTTTGCCTGCACTATCTCTTCATAGTGCATTATAAACTCAGTTTGGGGTGTACAAGGACTGCAGGATTAGCTTCCCTCTGACCTCTGTCTGAAGTGTCAGTCGAAGTATGTGGGTTCTTTAAGCTATATTTCTGACCTCCACACCGGAGTGGTGAACGCAAGACTGAGACTCAACCAGTTCAGTGACAGCATCCCAAGATCTGCACCAGCCAGAGCTCTGGGATGACTTTTGCCCTCCCCAGTTTCATCCCTCAGCAGTTTGTGCCAGGGCAGGGTAAGCCAAGCTTTGCAGTAGGTGAGGTTATCAGGGAGAACTTCATCCTGGAGAGTAAGGCTTCTTCAAGCAGAGTTTGGTTTGAGTTCTCAGAAGGTCAGCTTGGGAAGTTCCCCATAAAAGCTGAATTTTGATGTTGGCAGGCAAGATAGATTCAGAAGTTTGGGGAACTTTTTTTTTTTCTTCTTCTTTTTAATTATAGGGAATGCAGGAGACCTGTGAATGGGGTATTTTTAGATTGCACGTTCAAATATAAAGTATCATTGTATGACAGCAAATTAAAATTTTTATCAAATGCTTTTTTTTTTGATGAAATGTACTGTAACTCATCATGGAAAGTTCGATAAAGAGTAGTATGCTGCTCTGCACAGAAATTCTGCTCTTGTGACTAAATTAAACATCACTGGTTGCTCTCATTTAGATGAACCCTTTTGGAAGTTCTTTTTTTAAAGCTAGCGGATTGGACTTCTAATTTTAACTCTTACGGTTTATAATTAGAAACATTTCCAAACTTGTTTACAAACACCTGCACTTGACAGTGTGTGTCTGCAATTTTAGAAGGACTCACTTGTCACTTCCAGTGGGGGTTGAGAGGGCATCTGAGTTCTTTGTATTTGTACAGTTAGTTTCAGGACACTGGAACAAAAGTGCATTTTTAAAAGAAGGTTACAAATATGTGATGTTTTGAGAGCGGGTTGCATACACCTAATCGGCAAATAGGTCTTACTGACTGGTTGTGGAGTGTTTCAAAGTCAGGATTGTTGGTTAGTGGTCATTTGGAACAAGACTCAAACTGGCACCCAAAGGAGAAATTCCAGGAGCTAATTTTAGCAGTTTGATCTCTGTATTGGAGAAGATGGTTTACAGGTTTTCTGTATTTGTCTCTTCTTTAAACATACTACTTTCTTGCCAGCTGTCCTTCAGAAGTTATTCAGAAACAGTTTAAATTGGCTTTGGAGTAAATCCTGGAGTTGTTTTTTTGTGCGAAGTTAAAAGTAAATTGCTGAACACACAGTGAAGCAGCAGAGCATGGTTCCCCTTGAGTTTGAGTGGGATGTGTGTGTTACACAAGTCTGTATGCAGCTGCTTTGCAATAGGGTGAATATCATACTATGTTACTCACTGGTCTAGTATATAATCGTGTTAGTGGTAATCAAAATACTTCATAAAATTTTTTTTTTGGCTCCTCGTTATGCTCTTTACACCTGATTTTTAGCTGCATTACATAGGTTAAAAAAGTTGCTTATCAATTTCTAGTATAATAGGAGAGATTATCTTCGCTAAAAGTTGACGCTGCATGGGAGGGTGCCAGGAAGAACCCTCCAAATAGGCTTCAAGGGTACGGCTGAACCAGAGGTGCTCAAAGCAGACTTAAGCAGTAGTGGCATAAGGTGTCCTATTGATTGCTTTATGCTCTTGTTGTTGCTAATTAGTATGAAAAACTCCAGTTAATTAGACGAGCCTGTTTGGCTATTGTGTCCTCTACTGGGAACCATGGTCAACCTTAAAGAAACTCCAATATAGGAGAGGATAAGGAGGCCATGGAGCAAAATGTTTTTTATTTTCTGCTGTTTTGTTTTCCAAAAAAGCACGGACCTGAATCCAGCTGAGGAATCTGTGTTAATGTCAAAGATCGTGTCCTCAGAGGTATTTACTCTCTATCAGTTTCACTGAGAGTGGAATTAGGCACCTAAATACCTTTGTGTATGTGAGTTCTTTGAAGTCAAACCTGTAGTCCACAGCCTGTGTCTTGTGCTTGACCCCTCTGCAGAGCACACGGCATATACTCACTGGGGGGCTCTTCCAAAGCAATTGCTTGCAAGTAAACAAACAGATCATTAAATTAAGGTTTTGGAGTACAATGTACAGGTCTGAAAAATTAGTTTTTTCTGCCTGTAAAAGAGCTGTGCCCCAGAGCTGTATTTCTGAATTCCTTTAAGGCAATGTGATTTCAACAAGCATTCTCTTTCTATGGCAAACAGGCTTTTAAAAAAAAATTTATAAACAACTAGGCTAGCCAAAAATATGATATTACTTAGATAGTCCACAGCATAATTTCTTAGCAAGTACGGCTGCAATTAATAAATTACATTGTAACCCCATTAGGCTGTTACCATCTTTGAAAATAGCTTCGAACACAGTTTATAAGCTCCAGTGTTGTCAGGATCACAGTTGATCAGAGTTAGAAATACCTGACATTTTAGAAATTGCTCATGATTCAAATGTGACCACAGAAATTAGACTCAAGTGGAATTTAATACCACTTCTTGCTTAACTAGAAACTTCTATTTTATTGTGAATCCTGTCTGGAGATAGCAGTTTCCCAGCTGAGGTACGGAGGGAAATGTTGGTTCGTGCCAGTGTTTTCGGTTTTCCTCTATTTTTGTTTGCTTGTGTCAGCTCTGTGCCTACTTTCGTGAGTGCTAATCTGTAGAAATGGTTCCAAAAGGTTACAGGAGGCTCAAAAGCAAGAACTATGCAAGTGTAGAAAGGTCCACCTATCTGGCAGCTCCTCAAAAACATGCAAAAACCTCTTTGATGTCAGAAGTCTCGACTGACCGTGAAGTTAGTGACAAGCTTTCTCAGATGTATGTGATAAGAAAGGAAGACCTCTATGAAATATTTGTGGCGTTATCAAACCCATATAAGCCTGAGCGGTTCTTTGGTGTGAATCTTTGGGTGAAGTGGAGCGTATGGTGTATGCATGAAGCAATCCGTTCTCAGGATAATCTGCCTGGCTTCTATAGGGAAACAGCATGGAAAAATCTCTCTTTTGGTGCATTTAGAAGGATATTGTCTTCCTCAGAAAGTGGTAATTAAGATAAACTGAAGAGTTGTGGATAGAAGGAGAAAGGGCTTCAGAGTTCTGCTTTGGTGGTTCTCACAGTAACTCTCACTTCAGGTAAAATTGTTACTCCTCACGAAGGATCCCATGGTATGATTGAATAGTTTCAGCCACAGCATGCAGGGTACGCCAGCGTGATTTAAGAACTGAATTCATATCCAGGTAGCTGGGCATATGAATGTATAGTGTATACCATCATATACCATGACAGGGGAAGCTCTGGGAGGGAATATCTGGTTGCGGTTCGAAATCCACCATGGGTGTAAGGTGACTGCTTGTATATTGCCAAAGGCAGTGAATGTAGATTCCCAATCCATGATTTCCCGGCATGAGAGTTACAGCTGCATCCCTAGAGCTGGAACACACTGCAAATCCCTGAGATGCAGCTCCTTTGTCCGCTTCTCCCATAGCACATAGCTGTAAACCATTTTTTAAAAGTCCATAAATAGGTGTAAAACATGCATTTTCCACAGAAGTAATGAAGGTAAAGAGGACTGTGATTATTACTATGGCTTATTGCAAATTATCTGTAGCTTAAATTTTTGCAGTTTCTTGTTAGTGGTGCATATGCTTTATATAACCAGCTGTTTGATATTTCTGAAGTAATCCTGTGCCAAAAAATATGTGGTTTTCCTTCTTAAAGAAACTGTTACATGGCAGTTGTACCCCAGCTGAAGGGACCTAGAGCAAATGTGTATGAAACGAAACTACTTCAGGATAACCTGCCTCGGTTTAGGGGACAGTTAATGATAAATTTATTTTCGTGACCTGTCTGCCAAGTATTTGTACACTAATTGGGTCCTATTTTGAAAGCAGAGCACGTGAGCTTGTAAGAAACCCCTCACAGAGGCTGGGAAGGGCAAGGGGATTTTTGTCCCGCATGAGTGCAAAACGTAGCATCACCTAAATTTGTGCATTATTTCTGAGTAGCACATCAATCCCTTGGCTCGTATGGAGGCACTTCTTAAATTGGCTCACAGGAGTAGCTGTCGCCAGCTGAGGTGCGCAGGAGTAGAGCACTGGGGAAGAAACCGAACTGACTCAAAGCACAGTCATAGTTTTTAACTTTATATAATGTCTTTCGCAATATAGTAGAAAATAACCTTTATGACTAGTGGCAGGACCTGTTGTATAAGTAATCCAGCCATGGCGCTGGTTGGTATCTCGCTTTTCACTTGAACCTCTCTGCAATGCAGGTCTTGGAGGAGTGAGTGCCTGGTGCAGTCTCTGCCTGGCTCCTTGGTAAGTCATTCGAGTTTATCTTTCTGTACAGTCACTTTCCAAACTGCTAAGCAAAAATAAGGAAAATTTTCATAGAGTGCTTTAAAAGAGAGCTGCTAATCAATTTTTCTTATTATTTTATGCCCTGTGATTTTTACACCACCCCCACCAGCTGGTTAATCATGCAAAAGCTGAACACTTCATTAGCCAGAACATGTTTGCCCATGGGCATTTCTGTAGTAAATTAGTTCTTTCTATTTATACAGGTAAGTCATGGCCAAAAGTCTTTAAGGTGCCAAAGGTAAGGGTTCGAATTAATTCTTTTTCTGAGTTTTCAAGAGAACTAGGTTTAACTCAGTGCTCTGTTGATTTGAAATTACTTTTGAATTAAAGATAGCATGGGTAAAAGAGCATTCTCAGGCTGTTTTGAAATACGTTGCATCTTTCTGGATCTCAAATTTGGCCTTTGCAGTACAGCCTGCCTNCCTTAAAAAAAAAAAAACAAAAAAAAAAACAAACCAAAAACAAACAAAACCAAACCCCAAAACCACATGTGTGCGTCCACCTGGGTGTGTATATACATATATACACACCGTACCTATATCCACATGCAGAGACTCTGCTTGTTTGAGTGGCATGTGGCATATTGACCAGTGTTTTTCCTTTCTTACTCTGTGCCTTTTAAACTATTAATTGAAAATATGTGGTTTGTAGATGCTTTTTTCCCTCAAATCAAATGGTACCTTCTGAAAGCCTAGTTTAGCTCGACAATGAATTTAGCTTTCAGGCTTTGGCCATTGCAATATTGTTTGAATGCCACCATTTCCTGCAATCAATGTAATTTTATATCTACTTGGAATAGAAAGTCAAGATGGTGATTGCCTTAATTTAACTCAGTGTTGTATTCATTAAGGAGCTGATCCCGAATTCCTTTCAGATCAAAGTCTGTCTTGATTTCAGTGGAGCCTTTCGGCGCACAAGGTGTGCGGTAGCCTTCTAAAATGTTGTCATTGTGACTAGTGAATAAAAACTAAATGTGTTGCTAAATTTAGGCTGTTGCTCATGTCAGCTTCCTTTTCTAAATGACGGTAAGTGCATTCCATAAATAGTATGCCTCTTATGTTGTCATATCTCTTTGGCTTGCTTTGCAGTATTTTACAGGATATTTGCAAATGAATTTTGTGTTCAGTAGGCAGGGGATGAAAATAACACTACTCATTGGGACTCCATTAACCCACAGCTAATGAGGAGCCATTTCAAGGGCTGGATGAGTGTAATTCAGATTAGCCTGCGTGCCAGGCTGCTCTGCTCCCGCTCCCGCTCAGGCTCGTGCCGTGCCACGCTCTTGCCGTGGTCTGGAGGGACAGAGCCCGGTGCGGCACAGCTGGCACTCCGGCACGGACTTTTGTCGGTTAAGTTTTCTGTGCTTCAGTTTCCCTTTTGGAAGGTAGGAGAGAAGAGTGAGTGTGTGTGTGTGTGCATGTGTGCGCGCGTGCGTGTAGATAGGTGACAGTGATCTTGACCTCCATAGTCAAGTGTTTTGAGATGTAATGAAATACTCTACAAACACTATACTTGTGCTCGCTGGTTGATAGCATTGTTACTTGTAGAAAAGGGTACTACATGATGACAGTAAAGGTGGTCCAGACTGGCCCTTAATTAATTTTATTTTCAAAATCTATATTAGTGACTGTCATGAGGGCACCTGGGCACTTTACATCAATAAAATAATCAATTTAAAAAATGTGTAGACCAGAACTCTGTGTTCACTAACAAAACTCCTGTTCCCTGTTACGACTAAAGGTCAGTCCAAGGCTGGCCAAGCAAGCAGGACTCGCATTTCTGTGCCTCGGCGCTTGCCAGACGCGGCTCTGGCGGAACACCACCGGCAGCAGCTTCCAGATGCCCGCAGTCCCTGCGGAGAACGTCTTGCTGCTGGCCGACAACTTGTTAACCCCCTGCAAGTCTCACATTGCTTTCAGGACCGATGGAAAAGGTAGAGAAAGACTAGCGCGGAGGCCAGTCCCAATTGAAAATGTGACTTTTTCCAGTTGCGAGCAGCCCACTGAAGTGCAGGAAACAGGGACTTGGTGGAGCTGTGCTGCTGGAGTGGAGAGAGAGAGACACCTCCTTCTGAAGAGCAGGCTAGAGCTCTCCTAACTGAAGAAACTTTATTGATGACAAATGTTACATTATGCAAGCTTAGCAAATTCTCTAGGAATATAATGCTTCCCAGTTTTTTCTTAACATGTGTTAATATTTTATGATACCTGTGCATTAAGGGCCTGTTCCTACAATGTTTAAGCAAGTTTGGGCGGCTAAATTGCCTTTATGGACTTTAAAAAAACCAATACTGGTCACTACAGATTAGCTGAATTCCCAAACTTGCTTAACGTGCTGATGATGTAAAATCAGGTTGTTTCTGGTTTTTATGCATTAAGTGAGCATATGTAATTAAATTAAATGTTGTTGCACAGCTGCATTTTATTTATTTGTATTAGTACATTTTGGGCAATAATCCCACTTTAATACATATCTAATTGTGCAAACAACACTGAAACTAGGAGTTCCGGGACACCGATGTAATTTTTTAAATGTGAAATGATAATATACTTTGATGTATTGAAATCCAATTGAACTCAAGCTGAGCTTAAAAATCCAAGATCTGATTCAGGAGAATTCAGTCCCATCTGGCCGGTGGGTAGCAGGTGTGCAGCGCGTGTGTGTAAGGGAGGGAGGTGACTGCAGGGAGTGAAACATTTCTCTTTTCCTATAAGGCTCTTAATTCCAGCTTAATGCCGTGGTCTCAGGCTCTCTGCAGTTTAAGTTCTTGCGTAATTATCAACAGCTATTGTCGGTCTCAATTTCTAGACAACAGAATGGGGATGGTGAATGGCAGCGGCAAGTAAGTGTGCAGCATTATGGAGAAATGTGGTTTCTAATTCTTAAAGTTCTGATTTGGTTTCTGATTAGACCCAAGACTCTTCGTAAGGGAGAGTGCATTTTTTTTACAAATTGGTACATACAGGATCCTTGAAGACCAAATGAGAAAGGTTTCATTGCGTCATTTGGTATCAGGCTTTTTTTGAGAGTTGTTGCATGTTCCCACAGCAACATAGAGAAGGTTTGTTTCATCTCTTTATTTTTATAAAAGCATAGAAAATGTATTATGCAATTTCTGTTTTCAACAGATAATAGACATGTCCTACATTTTTCGTATTACTGCGATTATAAATGAAGGAGGGGTTTTTTAATCTTTAAAAGTATTTTAACAATCTACTGGATACTTCAAGCAACTTTACTGGTCCCACTTCATACCTTGTAACCTTCAGAAACTTGTCCCAGCCATTCTCATTTTCCTCTTTCTCCTTCCCTTTCTTCATCTTTTGATCAGATACTGCCAGTTACCCTCTGCCTCTGACTGGGAGCTTTTTACTTAGGAGGTTTAAGAACCTGCTCTTTCTTGACTTTTAGCATTAGCTGTCGAGTCAGCTCCCACTTAGACTCGTACCAAGTCTCCCTCTTCCAACTTTTAAATATTTCCTGTTCCTTTTATTTGTCCCCACTGCTATGTAACTCTGCGCTGGAAAGTCTTTTGGAACATGTGGTTTTTATGGGAGTTGGCACACAAAGGACTACTTACTTAAGAAAGTGAGTAAGCAAACAGTCATACTTCTTCTCTAGTTTTTAACTTTACACTACTACAGTAGATGACACTTTGCTACTGTATTTCACAGGGTTTTTTCATGGTGAATTGACTTACTTTCTAACGTAGAGTGGAGCTGGTGCTGTGTTGCCAAGGGAAGTCCATCTGGTTTGACACACAAAATGATAAGCATTTCTCTGGACATCCCTGTGAAGATCTCCCTTTATTCGTTTGCTTTGTCAAGTTAAATAGAAGAGGTCACCCCCTTTAACAGAGCAGATTCTTTTTTTCTAGCAATAGGGCTTTGCATGAAAACATTTTTTATTAAGCAAGTCATCCATACTGCACCGTAGGCTGTTTGAGTGTAACAGTATGTTACAGTCTGCAAAGTTAATGCAGTTAATATTCAACTGAACTTTTGGGGGGTTGCTAATCCCTTAGGCGGGCTTAGCAGAAAGGGCAAACATATTTATAGCACTTTGAATCAGACTGCAGTGAACGAGTAAGAGTATGTGTTATACCATGCAAATGTTATACAATTTCAGGAAAGCTCAGTGCATAATCATCTTTTAATAGTACTTAAGTTGGTGAAACATCTCGTCTGTAAGCAACAGAGTTGTTGGTTCAGTGGACAACAGGTCTGTTAAAATAAGACTCTGTGAAAGGTCTTGAGATTCCTGTTCTGGTGATAAATCCTGCAAGTTCTGAACAGATTTATGGGCTGTTTAATTAGGAGCTAACTGTATTCTTTAAGCTCTGTCATTTGTATTATTCCCTAATAGGATTTCATTGGACTTTGTCACATATCTGACTATGACTGAGCGTGTGCAGGGGTGTCGATAGCCTATTCCATATAGACCGTGGTCCCTTACTGTCTTTATAGAAGTAAGAAGATCATTCCTGAGTGATCTTTCCTCTGGACTGGAAGTGTGACACTGGGTAGAGTTTGCTTTGGTTAGAGCTGTGGGTGCATTGAGCAAAAGAAATGAGACTTAAGTCATGAGCTGCGGGAAGTTCATAGAGAAGCTGAAGTGCTCAGACTGAGAATGTCCAACAAGGAGGGTCACATTTCTGTGAGACAGAAACTCTCCATGTTTATGTCATGGACAAAGCTTGCACGGTGTGTAAGGTTTTGTGGAAAAGCACGCGAAGGCCCTGTAATGCTACCAGCCCATCAGCAGCCAGAGAAAAAGCAATTATGATCTTGGACTTTCCACAGAATTTGATTGTGTAGAGTTTTTAGTCTAATAAATAAGAGGTCCGTCAACTAGTAGTCAACAAAAAGTCATTTGTACATTTTTTTCGGAGAGAGACAGATTAATATGACTGCTAAGAGCTGTAGTCGGTATGGTAGATTTTTAAAGTGAATTTCTAATACCATACAAATGTAGAATACAGGCCTGGCAAAGTGGCCATTCTATTCTAATTAAGATTCTTTCTATATCTTACACTTTGGCTATTTCTTCCATTTCTTTCTAGATATTAAATATTGGCATGAGTGACTCTAACATGGAACTTGACCTTAAGGGGGCTCAGGTGCCTGAATTTATGCGTGTATTCAAGTAATTCATTGATCTTCCACCTTGCCTGCACACAGTCCCTTCCTTTTCCTTTTGCTCTTTGTGAACCACGTTAGCCATTCATGGTCCTTCAGGAAAAAATACAAAATAACTGATGTGTGAGAATTGCTAGGAAAAATGGAAATAAGTTGATAAAGATTTTCAAATATTTTTATTTATTATATTTTCAGTTATATATAAAATGACTGAATATCAGTAACATTATGAATTGGACTTGCTTTTATCTGAAGTACCAGAAAATAACTAGTTTATTATATGCAAAATTTCAAGTTCTGAAATATGTTAAAATATTAGGTCAAGGGTCAAAAGCCTCTCCCAACCAAGGAAGGAAGGAAATCAGAAGGGAATTAGGGCTAATCAGGTTAAGACACAGTAAGCCTGTAACGGACACACAGGGATGATGTGGCTGAAACTGATGCGAGTTCCTTTGGTTCCTCAGCCTGAATGTTCCCAGCTCGTCATTGGATCAGCTTCAACACAAATCCTAAGCAAGATTCAACTTTATGCTCGACCTCTGTAATGAGAGTCCATAACACTTCTGTCATTTTATTAAATACTAAATACAGACATCTATAGTAAAGGCCTAACTTTGCAGAGTATGCTGGTGAAGCTGTGCTGGGTCTTAGCTGCAGATCCTGCAGCCATCTTGGAGCTTAGAAATAAATGAAACCATTCGCTGTTTTATTGGGAAAACAAAGAGTTAAGACTCGGGTGATGTTAACTGTGATAAAAGGTGTGTGTGTGTTGCTGTGCTGTACTCTATACATTTATGAGCTCTTTTTATAGTAGCGTTCCCAGCAGCATTCCCAGGAGCAGTCCAGGTCCAATCAGGACTGGTATGCCATTGTGCGAGGTGTTGTTCTAATTCATGTGTAAATGTGGAGTGGTTGCTGCCCTGAGGATATTACAGTGAAATTACAAACAGGATAAAAAATAGTGGGAGGTGTGGAGGAGAAGGAGGGCAGCTGCAGCGAGGTGCACTTGTCTCGTCAGGGTTGCGGTACGTACAGCCTGATACCAAGTGATGGGCATTTCATTTATTTATAGGTCCGCTGCCTTCAAAACAGCCTCATTGTCTTTCGTTTGTGCCTTAGTTATTTAAACAGAAATGTAGAAAGTACAAAATGAATGGCTCCTGAGATCCTTCTAGCCTCCTGTTCTGTCTCTAGCAATGACCAACCCCAGGCGCCTCAAGGAAAGTTGTAAGAGCCTCACAATGGGCAGACACGGGATAATCTTCTCTCTACATGTTCTCACCCTAATCTTTCATTATTAGGGATTAATTTAATCTTTGAAGCATGAGGTTTAAAAAAAAATATATTTGTCGTTCCCCCTCCTCCACCGTCAACCTTGTTTAAAGTATGAAATATCCTCCCAAGCCTGTGAGCTGAGCTGTTCTCGGGGTAATCCTACCTGCTCCTTGGTGTGCTGACCAAATTTTCAGCTTGGGAAGTACCGCGGTGGTTTTGCTTCCTCTGATGCCAGAAGGCACCGGTAGATCTTTTTCCGCAGGGAGATGGGCGTAAGGCAGAAGCACGTTGAGCAGTTATGGCCTGGGTGTTCCCATGTCGCCGTATGTCAAAGCTGCGGTGCTGCGGCTGGATCTCTCCCCTTTCTTTTAATATTTTAGTGGTTAATTTGCAGTAAAACACAATAGGAAATAACCATAAATAAATCTGGGAACCTTTGTATTAATTTCTTTCTTTAGCTGTGTACATACGAGCAGCTTGCCATTTGCATATGTGAATCTTGTCATAACAATTTCGGGAAGTGATTTGTTAATAATCAAGTTCTCAGAACAGCTCTAAATCAGTAATTGATGTAGGTCTGGATAAAGCAAGCCTTCCGCCTGCCTATTTTGTGGAGCATTTTTGGCAAGTTTCAAGCTAGCGTGAAAACTAGCCATCAGAATAAAATTTAGGACAGCTGGGATGCTTTGCAGTGAAGACTTTTGGCTCCACAGTTCAAATAATCACAATAGCAGCTCAATTTAGCCTTTGGCTGGATAGGTTTGGCAGGGCACAATGAAAAATAATTATTTCATGGCCTGCTTATTTGTCCCTTAACAAATAAACTCTCTGACCTATGCAGGCTTATGTAAATATGCTGCCGTATGTGGGGTTGTAGAACACTGTCATGTCCCCATTTGGAAATATGTTTTATTTCACCCTCGTGTTGCAAACTTTTTTTTTAAGAGTTCTGTTTGGGAAGCAAAGAAAGGAATAGGAGGTATCGGCTACTGAAGCCCAGACAGCCAGGCAGAGAGTCTAAAAAGCCATCTAACAGTCGTCTTTCTGAAAACACATCCATTAGTATGCAGTGTTTTCACTGCTGTAATAATAAGAGCAATCATGATACGAACAAGTCCGTCTCTTCACAGCCTTCCCACGCGGGATGGAGAATGACAGCTCCTAAAGCATTTGGATATTTGCCTGAATGTATGCTGCTTAGCTAACCACGGTTCAACTTGCTCTCCATCTTATGGCTTCCTGGATATCCTTCTCAATTGTGTCAGTGACAGCTTAAAATGTGAGACTTGGAGGGGGGGGGAGATAAAAGCTTAGCGAAAGGCTTTTTGTGTGTGTGTTTAAGGGGAAGTTTTATTACGCTTGATGATGGAGAGACGTGCCACACTATCTTCTGTTCCTACGATTTTAGTATTTGCACTTTCTGTTGTACTGGCAGCAGCCAATCCATAACGCTGTCTTTCTGTTTCCCACTCTGGAGGGGGAAAAAATACACAGAAGAATACAGATTGATGGTTTTGTCTTCTGACACCACCATTTTGGTTCTGAAATAGTAAAAGAAAGCCTTTTTCCCAATGATCCGAAAGATCTCTTTGGAACATCTGCCTTTACACACTCATGCACATACGCGCACACACACGTCCACGCACACATGCACAGGCTCTCACCAAGGTGGCTATGATCTGTTTTTAATAGTGGCACTTCTTCTCAAAGTGTCATTTAAAAAAACATCAGCAGTCATGTCATGCATCGGGATGAATTTCTAAATGTAAATGAGATTCTCTCAGTAATTTATTTACATTTGTTTTCAGCACAACAAATGAGACATCACGTAGCTTCATAATTTCCCATGACCGAGTCACCAGCATGAGGTGTGTAATTTACCCTGATTTAAGATGCTTATCTAGAGGTTCTTGCAACAATACCTGGTGGGCTTTTTTTTATACTACTTTTTGCTGGCTTTTAACCCATCTACTTCACCTCCTTCTCCGTTTTTTAGTTGAAAAAGTATAAATGTGTCTGCTTCTTGAGGCCTTTTTTTCGGTAGAGCTGAGAGGGATGGCTTTGTTGCCTTGTTTTGTATATTATTTCCCCTGCCATTTCCTTCTCATTTGCTAAAAAAGCATAGGAGGCTTCCAGAAGATATCTTGATTTACAATCTGATGATGCAGGAAGGCAATGCTGATTGTGGACATTTCTGATGGATAAATGTTCATCTGGACATGAAGCGTGAATGGGAAGCATCTTGCAGTCGTTGGTTCTCCCCTTTTTTCAGCTGAAATACTGACTCTTTGGCCTGGTCTCAGCTCTGCTACTGACTGAGTTTGTGATCTGCCTGTGGCTGAAGTGATACTTAGATTGAGAGGAGATGTGAACTCCGGTTTTCGAATAATGTGGACACAGTCATGTACTACAAAACTAATTTATTTTAAGCCTGTAGTTGGAACATTTAGATGTCTAACTACTTGCTTGAGTATTTCAGGTAGGTAGATGATTAAAGGTGCAATGTACCATGCATACAATTTTGTACCTCTTATCTTGCAGTCTCAGTTAAGGCTTGACTAAAAATCAGGGCAATAGCTTTTGCTGTTTTACAGGGTAACGACACCGGAGAACTGAGAGACTTTGTTGAAAGTTACTGGTAGTTCAGCAGCAGTACAAAATGCTATGCTATATAATTTGGGATGTTATCGTGCAAAAATACTGTACATCTTTACAGGGAGCTGCAGGATTAACCATGTTTGGGTGATCTTTTCCACACTGAGGAATGCCATTTCTTTGTATGAATTCCTGAAGTAAAATGCAACGTCCTCCTTTAAACTGAATAAGCAGATTCCAAAAAAGAAGAGATTTGTATTGTTTTTTAATGTGCATTGTACATACTAGGACCCAGCTGAGATTTAAATTTTGGCCTGCTGGCCATTTCCTTAACGTTGCATGGGTCTAGCACCAAATTATGCTGATGGCCTGTCTATCGCCAAATTATTTACAGAACTGCAGTTAAATTATAGAAATCTTCCAGGCAAGTAGTGCTCTGGGCAAATTGTTTCATCAAAGTTATTTTCCATGGTATACTTAAGCAAAAGCTTACAGAAACAACATGAGTCTTTTCTTGGTATGTGATTACGCGTATGTGGTAAGAGCCCCCTTTTTAGAAATAGTTAACTTTCTACCTGGGAAAACAGAAGGAAACCATGATATGAAAATTAGCGATCTCTGTGCTGTCCTCAGTTTGAAGAAAAAGTTTTACCTTATGGAAGTGCAGGACTAGGCCCAGCAGTGGGATGGCCATTTCTGCCCATTGTCAGCTTGTGCAAGGTCTTGGGACTTTTTTTTTTCTGTAGACTTATAACTGCAAACCTCTGTGCACTTGTAAAATCAGGTACTGCATAAGCAGCTGGCTTTACTAGTTCTCTGTCACATCCAGGCCCAGTGGTTGCTGTTCACTTTTACAGGAAAGTACATTTGTGTATCTGAAGGCAGTATAGGCTTCTACTGCGTTACCCCCACCTAGCAAGATTTGAACTGCTGTATGATTATGAAATGTACAACGAGAATATAAATCCTAAAAGCAGCCCTAACTCCCTATTATAATTGGCATCCTTTCAAACTCTGTTCCAGAGTTTAGAAATATACTCAGGGTAGAACATCTATATTTGGGTTTATATGTAATGGTCATACCTACTGGTTCACTTGGAAAGATGTTGGCATAGATCACTATTTGAGGACTCTGGATGCAGTGTTTATGTTTAGCTCAGTGTTTTTTATCACTGCATATTTTTTTTTTAGTATTCCATTTTAACACATTTGCACTGTGAGACAAGAATGCCTTCCCAGCCTCTGCATGGTTGTGTNTGCCTTCCCAGCCTCTGCACGGTTGTGCGCTTTTTTGCTTAATGAATATAGAAATTCAGGTTTTAAACTGACTCCCATGCATAAATTCTACTGGGAAAACAGGTGCTTAAAATCTGTGTTTTCCAGACCTCTCTCCACCCATATCTTCAGGGTAAAGCTCAGCCACGTGTAGATGGCAGACTCGAATGGGATGTCTGCACTCAAGGCCCAGATGTTGAAAACCTTAGAGATGTGAGGAAGGACAGCAGGCTCAGAAACGCGTGACAGTCTTTGCGAACTGAACATCCAATTTTTGCCTAATTTCTATTTGGCGTTGGGCTGTGGTGTTATGTGAGGACTACACGGACCTGGGGAACCCACTCTGCAGCTCAGCTGGGTTGACTCAATCCAGGCATGAGAGGTGGGACTGCAATAGCTGCAGTGTCATTGCACTGTTTGAGGATTTTTTTAATTTTTTTTTTATTGGCAGGATGTGAACGTATGTGAAAGTTGGATCTCCTTTACTCCTGACCCTTAGCAGATGCAAGTCTGATTAAGTGCCCCCTTAATTTAGAAACGCTCTTAAAGACAGGAAGATGCTTAAAGCTGGCTTTGTCAACAAAATGGAGGAGGTGTGCTCTTGGGCCCCATTAACAGTGGTGCCAAGATGGCCACGGCTGCACAAATACTGGGAATTAAGTTTCTAAAAAAACCAAGAAGCTCCAAATTTTATATCTCACAAGTTCTTTACTCCCCCACTTGTAATCCATATCTCACTTATTGCTAGAGTCAACAGTCTAATAGTAACAAAAAATACAACCTTTCATCATATATTGATTTTCAGTCTTTAAAAACTGACGATAAGCTATTTTTTGTCCAATTTCTCAATAAATAGGAACATTTATTGGTTTTTCAGTTTTATTGTATTACATTAGAATATATTTTACTGCATATGGTTGGTAATGTAGCATCAGGAGACATGTTTATGTTCAGCAAGTAACTTTTGGAACTGCATAGCTCAACTGAGATATGTAAACAAATTTGTAATACTAGTTTAATTTAGATTACAATGCAGAATACTCAGGCGTGAGCTCATTTTTCTATTTATTCCATTATGATCCTCTAACTAATGGAGGAGAATTGCCATAAAAAATAATTACAGTAGAACATCAGTAAAGGTGAACATCTACTTTCTTCCCTATCTGAGGGAGAAGCAGGAATTTTGTAGTTAAATAAGCATCACAGTATCTGGGTTTATTTCCTAAAAAGCCACCACAGACAATGTTGTACAGGTTGGGAAGTCATAAATTCTGTCTGTGTGATACTGTGTGTCAAACAATGTGGCATGAACACCTTCCTTCACAGTGACCTCTGTTACCTTCTCTCTCCTTTTAAAAAAGGAGACAAACTGGGACATGATTTAGTCGTGGTAGACCTTGGGATGTAGATCCTGAGTTGCCTCCCCACTGCCACCTGCCTTCAGGGTGGAAGATAATCTGGTGGGTTTTTTCCTTTCTAGAACCTGTCAGGAGACACTGAAGGTCAACAGTTGCCTCTTGCTTACTCTTGTGATGAGAAATGGCAATTTGATGATATTTTTCTCAACTGTAGAAGCAGTTTGAGCATTATTATTTTTTTTTTAATTAAGGAGCAGTTAACTTCTCTTCTGCTGACATTCAGCCCCACAGCCAAAGACAGTAAGGTCTCAGTTGTTTCCATCCTACCACCAGAAACCCTGAGGTGGAGGTGCCACTGCTGAGGTGGGGATGTACAAAACAACCTCTGCTTTAAACCAGCTGTGCCTCTGCGCCTCCAGTACTGGCCTTTGCAGACCCAGGTGGTTCTTCTGCTTCGAGGATATCAAAGTGATCCTCCTGGCAGGCTTCTCAGATGAAAAATTTCACCTAGGTCATGAAACGTGTTCCTGTACACCATGAACATAGAGACAGTTCTGGCGTATGTTTCATAACCATTGCACTGTACGCAGAGAAGAGAATCATTTGGGCAAAAGGCTTCACTTTTGGTGAGTTGGGTGTGATTCTGCAAGGCATGGGCTATTGTTCATAAGCTGCTGTGGATCTTGCTGTTGTCTGCCTCACAGGATCTGATGCACAAGGAGTTAATAGATATGCAATGACCAAAGCCATTTATATATCTCTTTATATACAGTAGTGAAGTGGAGCATATAAAATTGGAAAGCAGACCCAAACCTGAAATTCTCTAACTTTGACTAGTGTGTGTGTGTGTGTTATTTTCCCATGATCTTTAATTACATTCTGTTCTGGAGGGGAGAGAGGGGGGGATGCTAATCTGGTGCACCAACTGGGGGAAACACAAACTGTTTTACAGCGGGAGTCTAGATGACAGCACACAGCAAATGCAAAATTTGACATTCATATGAAAGTGAGCTAAGCAAGACCGATAGAAGAGAGCCAAAATGACTGCAGCAAGAAGAATACAAGTGGTTTAAGGAAACCATGGTTTCTCTATTTATTGAAATACCACAGCCGACCTTTAAGATGGTGGTGATGNCAAAATTTGACATTCATATGAAAGTGAGCTAAGCAAGACCGATAGAAGAGAGCCAAAATGACTGCAGCAAGAGGAATACAAGTGGTTTAAGGAAACCATGGTTTCTCTATTTATCGAAATACCACAGCCGACCTTTAAGATGGTGGTGATGTGATGTAGATTTTGTAGAGCAGCACTGAAAGAGATGGCTGTTATAAAGGGAATGCATGATTGGATTCAGGTTCATGAGAAGCTAGGTTTAGAACAGGATTGCCCTTCCTCTTTGAACATACAATATAGTGGGGTATGTCTCATTGCACTGAATGGAATGATGCTATTTTCAGGACTGCTGTTTGCTGTGCTTGCTAATGAATTTCCAAGGGGTGTTTGAGCCTGGATATTTACTGTAGAGATGCTTGCAGTCAGTTGGAAGAGATGTGACTGAATGTGAAGCTTAGTTCTGTGTACATACAATCCTGCTCTCTGTGATTCTGCCTCAAGTTGTGTATTCAAGATCAGTCTGCAATAGTAAATAATTTGTAGGAGTCCAGCTGTGACTTAAGGCTTCTCTACAAACAGCATCCAGGGCACAAAGTCATGTGATACCCTTTTTCTTCTCTCACTGGATAAAATAGCCTTTAAAAAAATATTCCCACTTCCAGTCAAAACGTTAAAACCAATGAACTGGGTGGACGCTTTTGCTGGGGTATAGCAAAAATGGTCTCTGCCCTGTTCTTTGGTTCTTCATCCCCTTGGCTCCGAGCTGGGTCACAGCACACTGCTGTGCTCTCCTGCACCACGGGGGACTGAGTTTCTTTGCAGAAGTGAATGTCTTTGCTAAACAGCTTGACTTAGCAGCACTATTTGCTTGCAAGGTGTAACTATTTATTGGAGTAAGGGGTGAGTGGACTATTTAAAAACAGAATTCCCAGTGCGTTCTAGTGTCACATTTAAAAGGCAATGGAGAGTCTGACCTAAACGTATCCTGTGTAAATAAATGTTTAGACACAGGTCTTACTTTGTCTCTCNGGAATGCACCTCATTTTGGAGAGAAATCACAAAGGTTTTTTTTTTTTTCTTTTCTTTCTTTTTTTTTTCCTTCATGCTCATTAGCTTACTATTCAAATGTCAGTGGCAAGTTTTATCTTGGTGGATAACACATTCCAAAGGACCTAAGTTCTCCTGTGGGAGGAGGACCAGGGCAACTACGATGTGTGCCAATTTAACACCTTTGAGTGGCATGTGAGGGCATCTCTCCTGCTCCCCAGCGGTGCTAACCTGTGAATTGAATAATCATGGAGCCCATGGGGCTGTATGTCTTATACCTCTCTGCACCAGCTGTGACTGGTGTGGATCCCTGGGGTGATATCAAGGATGAAATGAACTCTTGTGTGCTCCGATGTGTCGATTATGAGCAGATCATCACTCAACACCCATGTTGTTACCGCATTCTGGGCAGTTTACCTCTACCCCCAAGAACAGTTGTAACAGTGAGCTTTAATTGGGATTCCAGTTTTAAATCTAACTTTCACGTGAAGCCTTAGAAAGAAAAGTTAAACTGTGCCTTGAAAAAGAAAATGTGAAAGGTGGAATCAGAGGGTATAGAATAATAAGGATGCTTTTTTATCTTTGGTAGATACTAGGAAAGAAAAGGAAAGGAACGTACTATGGATCTTCTTCTCTTGCTCATTGTTTTTTGATCCAGCCCATTACACACAGTGGTCCCAACACCTTCAATCATTTCCTATCAGCTCTGTTGCTCAGGGGCTGGACTTCACTCCCATACCTTTTAGCACCGCACTGGCTTGGGGCGTTCCCTCGGGGCATCCTCTACACTTGCTACTTCTTACCACTCTCAGCTGGAGAAGGCACACTGCACTTGCACATCCAAGCCCAACATCACACTTAAGCCATACAAAGGCCACTTGCGATTGTTTACATTTTTCATTAGCCTTCTAAAGTAGTTGCTTAGAAGGTACAGTGGCTTTTCTAGCTGTTTGAACTCCTCTGGAAGGTTGTTGTTTTGGATCACTAGTCCACCGGTGGCCTGTAATTGTTATGCAAAACATCGCACAAACATAACATAACTAATTGCACAATTAAGATTGCTTTCTCCTCATCATGCCATTCATCATACTCCTCATCCACACCTATAGTCAGCATCTGGCATTAACAAAGGCTGTATTTGTTGCATTAATACATTCCTTTTGTAGTGAAAATGCCTTTTGTGTATCCCTTTGTTACTTAAGGGTCCTGTCAGTGTTTTCAGTAAGCCTGAAAATGCTGTTTCACTGCCTTGTAGTGGACATCCCTTTTTCAGATGTTTAATGGCAGCGTAATGCAGCGGTACTCCAGGATACAAATGCAGCAACTCTCAACTCTTAAAGATCAGAAAAGGGACCTGATATGGATCAGCAAATGACCCCCCCNCGTTGAAGTAAGCAATACAGTGTTTTGATACTTTTTAAAATCTGAGGTAAATAATGCAGGGTGGTTTTTCTTCACAGTGACCTTTCAAGGTCATCAGTCCTGTTAGCCTGACATAAGACGCATAATCGGTTCATTCTGATAGTCCACACCGAAACCAAGCAAACCAAACCTATGTTGAAAAGCGCAGGAGGTAGCAGGGGAAAGTCCAAGAATGTCTGTGAAGCAAAACAAAAGAAACTGCCTGGTACCCTTATTGCTAGACCTAGGCAGATGGTTTTGTGCTTGAAGGTATTGAGGGTGTGTTTGCCACTCATGAAAGGACAGGGTGGGAACGTCTTGGACTGGAAGCCTAAGGAGGTCTGCAGCACCATAATTCTTCTTGGGAAAAGGAAATGATGTAAGTTTCTACTTCTGGAATCTTTCCCCACAACTCTATAAATTTTAAGAAATAAAACACAAACAGAAAATTGATTTTTGAATGACAGTGAATTATTGTCATTAGAGGATCTGTAGTTTTGTGTCAAGGGAAAAAAGAAAAACCTCGGTGTACTATGTGCTACTTTCTGAAGCATTACTTAATGTACCAGTCATTGCTGGGAACATGGAGTCCTTTTAATGCTAGTCAGGTAATATGTCATTCTCTCTGTAGAAACTCTGTGCAGCAGAGACATGAGTTATATACTGATGTAGTTATCAGAAGATCATGTGGTAGCACTAATGTGAGTCACTACAGTGGAGTTTGCCCCGTTTGAAATTTTTACATAATTAAATATAAGTGAGTCATTGTCCAAATTCTGCCAAAGTGCAGATGTCTTTAATTTAACATACGCAATTCAGCTTGCATATGCCTTCCATAGGGTGAGCATCTTTTCCTTTGTACACAAATCCAGGTTAACTCCAGTCTGGGAGCCGTTTTCTTTCACCATTCAGCGTGCAACACTCCCATTGAAATCCGTGGCAGCTTCGGTAAAAATAGCTGGAACACCCGGACCTTAAATAGACCTCTCTGCTTCGTTTTATGTTCTGTTGGTAATTCTTTAAATACATGTAGTTAGATCAAAACAAGCGTATTTTTGTTTCTGTAATAACAAAGGACATGGCCTACATATCCCAGTGGGTGAAATACGTTCAGTTGCCTTCTACGACATCTGTCTCTGTACCGAGGCAAAGACCAGAGAGAGGATTAGAAAGGTAAGGCAAGTTTCTTTCAGGTAAGGCAAGCTGGAGATGCTTACATAAATGTTGGGCTTTTTTAATGATAAACTCCAAGATGGTGGATGGCTTAGTACTCAGAGGTAGTTAAAACAGACTAGTTTACCCGTGATTAAAACCACCCTCCTTGCAGTTAGCTACATCATTGATGTTTCTGAAGATTTCACAAATCGTTTGGTTTCTGAGGTCTGAAGATGATGATGTACCATCTCTGAGTCATTTGGCTGAAGAGGCGGCAGCTTTTCTTTCTTTCTTTCTCTCTTTCTTTCTTATTTTTTCCTCCCCCTCCCCCTTTTTCTCAGCTGCAAATCTAATTGTTCTCCATATAATGCTGAAATGGAACAAAAATGTGATTAACCATCACATTCAGAAGTAGCATGTAGTTTTGCTGGGCACAGAAGAAAAGAACAGGCATATATGGAAATGTTGGAAAAATGTCTGATTAACTCATGAGAGAGAGTGAAAATGACTAAGGCTGCTCTGCTAATTTCTGAGTCACTGAGTAGATGCTACTTCTTTCTTATTTGTCAACATCTTCTTTAATAGGGAAATAAATAATGTTTACTGCTGTAAATTCCTTCCCAGGAAGGGAAGAGTTGAATTTAAATCCATTTCAGTTTCACCCGCGAGTTGGTCTGGATCACGTACCAAATGTTTGATGAACTTGCACTGATTTCCAGATTCATTGTCAGTCCTGTGGTCAGGCAAGTTTTGTATGCATTACTGATTTACTTCAGATGTTCAGCACAAACTGTAATGGGGATGACTAGTTCATTTCTTTGGGAGTTTTGGCCTCTCTCTACAAGTTCTATACTTGTAATAATACTAGTAATATATGTAGGATCCTGTTCTTGAAAGGTAACCTTTGAGTCTTATGCCCACAGTTTTCCTTCTGGCCTGTAAAATGGTGTGCTGCCATTCCTTGGAGCTCAGAATAGGAGGCTGTGTTACTAATATTTCTGCTATTAATATGTTAATATTAATATGGCTGTGATGATAATATTTCATTAAATAATTTAGTTTCTTTTTCAATCCATAAGTGTCTCTGTCTCGGTCTCATTCTTCTTTCTTTTGGGAGAGAAGTTAAAGAGAGCACCTGTTGCTCATTCAGTGGCCAGTCCAGCCCAAACCGTCACAGGGAGAAACTTGTATATTTTATTTAAAAAGTCAGTTCTTCTCCTATAGAAAGACTGCAGCCTTACGCAAGAGGGCAGCATGTATGCTAGCCCACCCAGAGAGTAGCCAGCCAAAGGGCTATATGTTTCGAACACCTTCTGGGCGTCCTGAAGGCTGCTGTAGTAATTTATCGATGACAGAGAGGAGAAATAAATTTCTCCCATAGTCTCCCTCTCCACACTGCTCGGTTAATACTGCCAGCAAAGCGAGAAGGAAGTTCCCACGCCTTCACCTGCTGCATAGAAAGGACTATGCAGGTAAGCAGTCCTGCAAATAGTCAGACTCGGGAGCATGTGATTTTTGACACCCTCAGTGCCTGCTCCCCGTTCCTGTTATATTTAAGTGGTCTGCCTCGTTCGTGATCTCTGAGCTCGTTCCTGTTAACTGCCCCCCCAGCCCCCAGTAAAAGTCTTTGTTGCACAAAATAAAGCTGCATGGATGTGCCTGAATAGCAAAACATAGTGTCCTAAATGATGTTACTCAGGTTTTGGGAGCAGGATAATTGCAGTAGTGTGAGGCTTCTTTTAGAATAATTAGTCTTGCTGAGAACCGGGGTATAAAAGCCTGTGCAGAGCACAGGAATAAAGCAGTTACACCATTTCCAGTATTCGTGTGCCCCCGCATAGCAATGCAGATGAGAGCGGGCAAGCCCACAATGATGGTCACCGAGTGATTTCATCTTTGCAGCGCTGTGCCAGGACTCTGATACAAAATACGTGGGATTCATTTTGAAGAAAACGGTGGCACTCATCTTCCATACTAAACCAGGAGGCCTTTGAGATCATTAAGAATCATTTTTGCAAAGGAGAGGCTTATGTTTCCATTCATGAAGCCAAAGCCTGTCCTTGTGCCCTGTTAGTACCTGGCACTTGCCCATCCAGGAGTGAACTCTGCTTCAGCTGCATGCGCTTGCAGATGTTGGGATTTCCATTTCAAAGTACAAACAATTCTAATATTAAAAAGGCTATTTCCCCAGTGGGAATACGGGTTGCATGAGCTTCTTGACTTTTCTTTTTCGTCTTTTGATCGTATATGATAACACCTTTAGATCTCTCTATCACTTTTTTTTTGTCAGCATCACAGTGGACAAAATGTCAGGAGAAGTTAAAGTGGGAAGCGTCCTTAGAGAGATAAAGGTTCTTTTCCACCGCCCGCTATATGGTTGACTCTGCTGCCCTTTTCTTTTGGGGTTTAGTCTGCTGGGGTGCTTCACTGCTTAACTTAAATTTACTTATCTGTTATATAAATAAGGGATAGCCTTGGCCATTAAGTAAATCTACTGATGGAGGGAAAAGGGATTTTCTGAAGCGCCTGTGTGCCTTTCTGAGACACGGAGTTCAAAAACATCTGATACGGTAACCTTCAGCTGGTTTTCTGCAATGACTTTTATCAATGAGCCCTAAAAGCATTGATACTTTCAGGCATTAGAGCTGAAGAGAACTGCGATGTCCTTGAACTACCCGCTAGCCAAAGGAAAGGCATCTCCAAACTGGGATGGTGAATTCCCCTGTACTGCCACAAGTGACTTATTCTTTTTCCTTTCTCTCTGGGATGTCCGACTGGTACCAGGACCTTGACTCTAGCTGGTACGCAACACTACGTTGGTACCGCTCTCAGGTGCCGCCTGGATTTGCTGTTGCCTTCAAAATGTCTGCTCCTACATTGTATAGTGAGGATAATCCTTTGTTTAATTTTTTTTTAACATTTTGAAAGGAAAATAGGGGTCTCGTTCAGGTCTTTCCATTTTTGCATGATAGTACAGTTGAACAACGTGTACATGTGTTAATTAAACATCCCTTCTTATCACTGTTTTGGTAAGTGTCCTGTAAATTTAATCACTACGACACCTCTGTACACATTACAATCCTTTTAAAGATCTAGAGAAAAATCCTGGTGGATTATTCAAAGCACTAAATCACACAGAATTACAGTAGTTATTAGAGGCATTAAAACCTGTGATAAGAAGCTTTATCATGCATTTTTGGGGAGGCTTAGTCTTTATCAGAGATGACTGTAAATAGAAGTGAACAGTAAAAAAACTTGATAACAGTTTATTTTACAGTACATCAATAGTCAGGTACTGTAATTACAGTATAATTACATTATAATTATTGCATAGCAGCTAACTACAGTATATTAGTTTTCTTGATTTTTCTATTATCACAACTACCTGCGAGACCTGAGCCAACAAGGGGCCTTATTCTGCTACCGTTTTCCCTGGGTTTACACACACATGCACAAACACACGTATGTACATTGTAGATGAGTTTTGACTGACTTCAGAGGAGTTGAACCTGCTCACATGGAGGAGGAACAGGAGGTGTGACACTCATATCAAGTAGATATGATCTCTTCCACATATACATTTATCTAGACTCAGGTCTATAAAAGAAGGGAATCAGATTTTAGCTGTGGTTATATTTAGCTGTCCAATTTATTTTTTTCCCTCTCTTTTTGGCACAGGAAAAGTTGTGGTATTCTTAATCACTTAGATAAACCTCTCAGTTACAGACCTACTCAGTGTGTGGGTGTTTATATTATATCTGTAGATTATTTATCTCTGTACATCCACATCTGAATACAGATTAGATTAAGGCTCTGTTAATTATACTTGGGCTGTGTGTGCATGCCTGTGTTTACATATTTCCGGTAGTAACCCTGAAATGTTCTGTCATTTTGGGGTGTAGGCTAAGTGAAGATAACCAGTTAAGTATGACTTCTTCTAATTTAATGCTGCTTACAATGTTAAAGGTTCCAGTTAATTAAGAATAGCTGTGAAGCTGGCAGAAGAAATGTTGTTCACGTTGAAATTAAGATCTTTTCTTGATAGCAAGTGCCAAAGACATAATATAAAATACAGCCTGTGAGGAGTATGGAGTGACTTCTGCCCCTCACGGCTTTGGTAGGGGCTCACCTATACCTCTATGCATGTATTTGGGCAGCACACCCCAAATAAGATACAGAGAGTTTGGAGAAAGTCCAAAGGAAAAGCAATGAGAGCGGTAAGAGAGCAAGGAAACGTGACCTGGCAGGAAATATTGACAGAATTGGGGGTGCTCGGCCTGAAAAAGAGATGTCTGAGGGAGAACATGGCAACAGGCTGTAAGAATACAAAAGACCAGTGGAAAAGAAAGTCCGTAATTTATTCTCCATCTCCATGGGGAGAAACTGGAGGGTGTGGAAAGTAATTTGTTGAACAGAACCAAACAAAATTCACATTAGGTATTGGGAATGGCCTTCTAAGGTAGATAAAACAAAACAAAAGGCATTGAGAGATGTTGTGGCATTTCTTTTGTTGAAGATTTTTCAGAAGCAGGTGTAGATGGTCCTGCCTGGAGGCACAGAGGAGGGCAAAAGACATCAAGACATCTTAACAACACTCCTAGCCCCATTTTCTGTGACTTGGCTCGTGAGGATCTGTTTAAGAATCATGATCGTGAGAAGGTGGCGTGTTCCTAGTTTGCTTACCAGTGGGTCAGAAGAAAAACAGATGGTTTGCTCACCTGAAATAAAGGTTCTACCCAGTAAAAGGCCTTGGAAAGACTCAGCATCTACACAGGTTTGGTAAACTACTGAAAGTCTTCATTATGACCCTACTGTTAACTTTAACTTTGTAACTACCATTCGGTTCCGGTATCTAAAGTCTAGTAGCAAGTGTGAAGGTACACTTAACATGCTCTAATTTCCTTTTCTCATCCTTTTGATTGAGTAAAATGTCAGGTAATGCATTTACTATCAAATACCTCTTGACTGGGGACTCCGTGTTTAATTTTCAGGTGAAATAACTCGGACTTTTTTTTTTCTCTTGCATGAAACAACTCTCATTGAGATACCAGTATAACTTTTATAATGCTTCCTAATTTTTTCTAGATGAAATTTTGTTTCCATTTCTATAGTAGCTGACATTTGTAGTAAATGCTGAAAGGCAATGATCCAGTTGGAGAACACTTTGTTTGATACATCAAAAATTCTTCCTGCAAAAGATGATTACGCTGGGTTTTTTTAGGCTGGATTTGTACAATTCAGTACGGAGAGGTAGTTTTTTTTGTTTTCCTTGTTTTTTGAACATGTGACTGAATAAGTACTGTATTTACAACTTTCTAACTGTACTACAAGAGGATCATGCTCTTGGGCACATGGGAAGTATGTTGCATTAAGTGATACTCGTAAACTTGCAGATGCTTTCCCTCTGGGAAATGCTTCGAACGGAGGTGGTTTGAAATTATAACTCCCTTTTAGGTAGAGGTGATGCTCATGGCCCCTCTTCCACCTAGCCTATTATCGAATAATGTGCAAAATGCCAGACTGATGAGTAACACGGAAGCGCTGCGCTATCAGGACAGGAAGGTTCAAATCTTAAGGACTAATTTGGAGCTTGTCGGTTCCTTTGCAAGTATTTAGCAGGAAACATGGACGGGAAGATGCTGAGGTTGCTGTTTATGGCTGAGGCCACTTTCGTGCAGTCCACTGAGTGTATTTACAGTGCTCATTATACTGCTGTGGGGTTTGGTCTCCGTTTCAGAGAGAAAGGGGTCTCCAGTGGTTATCTGAACACAATGAAAGAAGGACTTTCTAAATTTCTTTTTAGTCTCCCAGTATTTTTAATGTTAAGGTTTTTAAGGATATGGTTTTCTAAAAATTTGTTTTATTTTAGAAAACGTTCTTTTTACAGAGGCACATTAGAGAGGAAAGGTTAGGATTATTTAAGGGAGGGGAATTAATTGTGTCACTTCTATGGGCATTAGGCAAATTGCCTCACTTGGAGTTAAGAGGCAGCATGGGAGTATTTAAGTATAGGGTGCCTGCAATGCACTTTATGATAGTCTTAGCTTACGACCTTATATCATTTTATTTCTCTATTAAAGCAAGACGTTCCACACTGAGACTGGGATTGTGCACGGTGCAGTAGTTAGCACCTCATGTCCTGAAGACTATGTGACATACTGTGATAAAACAGTGAAGGAAACTCGAGTACTCGGGTACTTGAGTAGTACTAGAGTACTCGAGAAGTTTGTCTGATAATTCAGGAAACAAAAGGTGATATCTGATATGTGGTGGGATGGAAGATATGTAAATGAGCTGGAGAAATGTCTAACTCAGAATTATGTTCTATGTGTTTTACCCATAAACTTATTTTAAACAGTACAGCAGATGCCACAGTAAAAAGAATGGCTTGAAAAGTAATTATGGGCCATCCAGAAATACTAGACCAAGTCTCTGACTCCAGAGGTAGTAAAGACCTTACAGGTCAGTCCAGTGATGGTGCTTAGCATTTATGTGCTAATTTGGCATTTCACAGAGGAGCACTCAGGTATCTAGGAACAGGCTGTGCTGACTCGGAGCACCCTCCTGCCTTGGGGAGAAGGCAGAACGACTGATGAAAGATATTGTTTCTGAGTTTTATTTTACATGAAACAAGTTCTCGCAGGAGGAACAAGAGGATGCCTTTGGACACTAGCAGTACTGAGTGGTTCTTTGCAGGGAGCAAATTCTGACCCTGCTGATGAGTGCCTGCTTTAGCCTGACACCATGGATATTGCTGCTTAGGGACTTAGGGGTAGGTAGTTTATGGCTCCTAGATAGGTTTTGGTGCATGTTACATGGTCCAGTCCTTTGCAGAGAGATAAGCTGGGCTGTGAGTAGAGATGCAGCTCTGAGGTTCTGTGGACCTTCAAGTCAGAAATTGAAAAACAGTTTAGACATCTTCAGGAGCAGCCAGATTCTCAAGATTACTATTTATAACATGTGAATAAATTCTTCGTCAACTTTTAGGTATATAGACACTTCCTCTGACTCCAGCCAAATCCTACATTTTGCGGGATGGATATTTCACGTACAGGTGCTTTTGAATGAGAGCAAAGCTATCATCAAATACCATGTTGACAGTTATTTCATCTCCTCTGTTTCATTTCCCCATCTGTAGAACAGAAATAATGGTACTAGCTCCTGGTGTACAGTGCTCTGAGTTCATTAATAACAACACTGTTGAAAACTTAGATACTGTAATGCATACAACACAGAAGTTTCATCCTTGAACACTGAAATGATAGTTGTGGATTTTTGGTGGTTTTTTCTTGGTTTTGGTCCAATTAGTTCAGGGGAAATAGTGCAAATTGAGCATAATTACCACAGAAGGTAATAACTTTAGTTATCATCCCTGGAACTACATTTAACTTGTTGACTTTGTGCCCCGTATAAAATCTTAAACCGCCGGGAAAACATTTAAAATGGTTCCCGCCACTCTCTGTATGCCAAACAGCATTTCAGTTACTCTTAGGGCTGCAGTAACAGTAGAGTGGATTTCCAGGAGGAGCCTCCCTTTCACGGGACAACCGATGCGTGACAACCGGCGCCTGCACTTTGGCACAACCGCAAGCCCAACTTCGGTACTGTCCCTGGAGCTGCACGGACGGCTGTGCAGAGCAGGAGCTGCTGGCCCCAACACTGTGACCTGTGTCCGCTTTGTGGCTGCTAAGTGAACAGGCGCACGTTTTATGGGTGCAAATTGTAGCTGGAAGAACAACAGAGAGGGTCTTAGCACAGCCTGCAATGTCTGCAAATAAATAGCAAGAAAAGGAACACGGGTTGGCATAGCTGAAATGTCCCTATGTGTGATTAAAAATGTATACCTTCATTTGTTTTTCCTCATGCAGCCAAAGCCTAGTAAGAGAAATATACCTGCTCAGGCATCTGGAGTTTCTGCCAGGAAGGTCAGCTTCCAGAAAAGAGATGGAAAAATAAATTAGGTAAGAGACTGAGGGGGAAAAAACTTTATAAGAAAAAGCCAAGAGTGAGATCTCAACATACGAGATCCTTTTGCAGCACAGGATTCAACCAGCAGTAAGTTGTTACGTCATCGCAGCAGAGGACACCGGCTAAATACGTAGATAGATTAAAAGAGGTTTCATTTTCTTCTCTCAGCAGTAGCTGCTGTGTGGTTTTTGTTGTTATGACTTTTTACAAGCATTGTTTACATAAAAATCACATTATTCTCCCAGTACTGACGTAGGTGATGATGTCAATACGCCTGCTCAGGGCCTGTTCCTCAGAGAGGCAGAGTGCCCAGGGCGCTCTGATCGCCTCGGCTTGGTCGGCAGCGCTCGATGCCAGGATTTTGGGACTGGCTGCCTTCGTGTCGAGCTCTCTGAGCTCTGTCACAGGAAACGAGATTTGGTACTCAAGGAAAAAGGACCTCATTTGAGAACCGCTGTGCAGGGTAAATCTCCCTTTTCCTTAAGAAAAGCATTTCATGCTGTCTCTTCTGAAAAGAAGTCCACTTCTCTGAGTGATAGTCCAGAGGCTGTCTGGCGGGATACAAAATACGGAAACAAATTAACCCTATCTGTGCATTTAGAAGCAGTACTAATACTTTCCCAGGGAGTGCTTACAATGTATGACTGTCTGTTTGTTTATTTTTTTTAAGTGACATTAAACTATCATCAAGGTAGATCTCTTCCAAAATCCATTTCAGATGGAGAAGAGGCATAACCTGAAAGAAGCCGGCGGCAGCAGGACCGGTTGAGTGCGCGCTCCCCGTGAACAACGAGCGCTGCTCCGAGTAAGACATCAGGGAAGGACTTTGCACAGGAAAATAATGAAAGCACTGACAGGGTGAGACCACATGCAGAAAAGGGAAAGCATATTTCCTGAAGAAGCGCAATCACGCTTTATTAAAGGAGTATTGTGAGGAAACAAATTAGATTTTAAAAAACGACTTCTCGCAGAAGCAATAGAAAAGGAATTTCTCATAGGAAAGGAATGCTAACAGAAGTCTTTTCATGATGTAAAAGCATTCTAGGGTTGTGCTTGCAGCCTGTGAGGAAGAGGGAAAGAAAGAAAGTGAAACTAACTGGGAACCGCTCAAACTAGCTTCCCTGTACAGGCCAGGAGAAATGAGAGATTAAAAAAATAATTCAATTAGTTAATGGTGCATTAGATAACTTTATAAGTGCTTACTTTAACACAGAAAATATTTGTTCTTGTGTGTGTGGATGCAGCCTTTTTTTCCTTTTTCTTCAGTTTTAATCTGCCTTACTTGTAATGGCAGCAGTTTCATCTGTTTTCAGCGGCGGAGACAGCCCACCGAGAGCCCCCCGTTTGTTACACCCGTAGCCAGAGATTTTGGCAGATCTAGGTGTAAAGCCAGCAGAGCAGAATGTATACTCTAGCTCTGCATTTCATTCCTAACTGTTACTTATTTGCTGGTTCTGACCAAAGGTTCTGTATTCAGTCTTGTGCCAAACATGGTTAGCATTAAATGCGTACCATGCATTAAGCCTCTGGGCTGAGGGGCGCGGATTTGCTAATTCAACGGGTTTTTTTTTCTCTCTGCCAGCTGCTTTGTTCTGGCTATCTACTCTGTAGCTGTTGTCCCAGTGATTTGAGCGATCTTCTTCCTTTCAGTGGCTCTTCAGCGTCCGTGTTTTCATCAGGAAACTCGTAGTTCACTCCATCCCGTAGACAGGTAGTGGAAAAGAGCGCGGGGAGTGGGATGTGAGCTGGGACAGTATATTGGGGAAGACTCAACAAGATAAATGGCATGGCACTTATGCGAGAGGGAGAGGAAAAGTCCTGACCCAGTGTTGAGTTGAGCCCACATGTTGTCTTCTGGGAAACAGTGGGGTGGGACAGAACGTGCCCAGTGGCACGCGGCATGGAGGCACTGTCTGCAGCGCATCTCTGCACGCCAAACGTAGCCGCAGGGAAGCAGACTTCGCTAACAGCTTCTCACAGCTGTGGCCGTCCGCTGGGTAACCTGTTCGTGACTATCATGGTTTACCACGGGGTAGGTACAGATCGAATGGCTCTGGTTTTCCATTTGTGTAGTTGTGACTCAGTTGACCGTAGGAGATGTACTTTTGATATGGAATGGCAGAAGTGGAGGTGTATGAGAGCTAACATATAAAATGGTATAAATTGGATCACGTTTGTGTCTCTTGTGTTGTCTCAGTGCCCAGGGATGACTTAGGCGGTAACACCCATTAGCAACATAGGAAGATAGGTGTGTAATTCTCACTTTGGAGGAAAATACTTTCCTTAGTGTCCATGTGCCAGCTGCATCGACTCAGAACACTGTAAGGAGCTCCATTAAGTTCTATTGGGTCCATAATCTGCACATTAAGAAAAATTTACCTGATAGATGGAGCTGTTAAAGTCTAATTGGGTAATCAAAAATTAGTTAATGTGCCAAAATATGTATTTAGCTGATAAACTCTAATGGTTCCAAAGGGTTCTAGTATTAATAGAAGGCATGCTTGCACATTAAGGAGTTGAGTAAGATATTGCTCTTCTAACACTCGTTTCAAATAAAGATCCCAAAGCACTTGACAGATATTAAATCACTTATTGATTTGATTTTTCCAAAATATGTCCATCCAAGGCTCTGGGGGAATATATGTTAACAATAATGTCAAATTTGCACATAAATAATAAATTATAATTTCCCCCCACTTCCCAAGTCTATCAAGTGCAATAATCGCTCCTGCCCTTCAACCCAGTTAAAATCTCTCTAGGCTGGGTCTTCTTTGATTGAACCATATTATGTCCCCATGATATACTGTATCCACTTGAGTGATAAATAAGTTGAACCCCAGTGAAATTAACTGGTTTGAAAAGGGTTAGAGGTGAAGTCAGTGGCAGAGTCAGTAAAAGAATATGGCATTGCTGGTTACTTCTCCTTTACCCTGCAGAGCAACCAACACAGCATTTGTGTATTCACAGAGCCAGAAGGATGTTTTGGCACTCTGCAAATAGCTTCCTTATCTGTTCGTTCAAATTTCATTCTTTTTTAAATAGAGGAAATGAATAAGAATTTTAAAGTAACTCATCTGCTTAATAGTTTCAAAATGTCCTAATGTATTATTAATAGCACGCCACTCCCACATTATAATAATATGTGGTTCTGTGTTTGTACAGCATCTAGTGTAATAGGGACCTCATCCAAGAGACTTTTGTAGGCTCTTCTACAGTTCAAACAGATAATGATAGCTTTATTTTAAGATGGAAAAAGGTTATCCTTGTTTTATGGAGGAAATGGAGGCAGAAAGGTAAAACCTGTCCCAGAAGTACAACTAGACTCCAGGCTCAATGTTGCTTTGCCGCTCTGACTACTGGACCGCAGCACAGAGGCATTCCTAAACTTGTGCCTGTTAAAAACAATTTATGTTTTGGTTCATATATAATGTGCCTTCAATACTTTGTGGGATTTATAATAATAATTATCCTGACTGTATTTGACCTATTGTGCTCTGGAAAGGCCTCTGGACATCTCGAAGTGCCAGACAAATGGCAAAGTCCCTTCTGTTCAACTAGACACAACTTTGAGGAGGGAAAGAGAGCATCTTCAAGAAAACTCAGACTTAGGATAGTCTAATGCTATCTCCATACCATGTAAATATTTAAAGACAAAATGCAAAAGCCACATTGTTGAATTTCCTACTTTGGATGACTTTCACATTTTTAATGATAGTTGAATAGTTTTGTATTTTATTTATGTGGTATCATTTGTTTGCTGGGGAATATGAATTGAACGCTTTCCTTGCCTCTGAATTTGAAAATGTATTTTCCCGATATCATTATTTGAAGGATGTTAGACAACTGCATGTTTTCTGTTCCACATAAATAAATAAATAAGCCAAGTGTCATGATTGTTTGCTGTCTGATATACATAGATCCAAATGTATACTGAAATGCCGTTTAAAACAGATAAGTCAGTGTGACATTTTCTGACATCTGCATAGAAAGAGAG
>RSEF01000003.1:22634290-22652726 GCA_003993805.1 Himantopus leucocephalus
GCAGCTCATAACAACGAGGGAACGTTTTTGGTAGGGTGCGACTGAGGTGGCGACACACAGAACTGGCCTATGGTGGCAATTAAGCATGTGTTGGTAATGAGAGACGGTGATGTTGTAGTCTTGGTGGAACGAGCTGGTTGGTTCAGGTGTGGTTGTGCACCAGGAGGAGGAGGGTGGGATTACTTACTAGTAGTAGCACAGGTAGTATGAGCATGAAAAAAAGCAGGGTGGTACTTCAAGACCAGAATTGGAGTAAATTGCTGGATCTTTGTCCTCTGCTTCAGCCATTGTAAAATGTAGTATGGGCCCCTTTAGCAGACCTTCCTGGCCGTTCACAACACTGTTGTACCAGATGAGCAGCTAGGTGTATTGTAGAGGCACTAATAAAAATCCTGTGTTTAATATAAATTGGATTTACATCGGACAAGTCTTGAAATACGTGTCACCTTAAGGGTGTACAGACTGAGATATCTAAGAGGCTCCTAGGATATTTGGGTCATGAATTAATTTTTGTAAATAAAAGATTTAAATAGCTTTTTTTTCTGTATTTTGAATAGTCTGTCTCACCAAATTTGTCACCCCTTTGAACAAAATTTGTAGTACTTATCAGCTTCAGAGTTCATAAAAGTGTTGACATTGATTTTATGTGAGATATATCCCATCTCTCTAAAAAAACCACACAAACTAAAGTCTCCTAGGCTTTTTCTTGGAAAACTGACCATTTCTATTTGAACAGGAGGAAAGACACTGAATCGAGTGACGCTGGGCTGGGAAAATAATAGTCTCTGGGAACTTGCTATCGTAACATTGAGGAAAGTCCTCAGAGCCCAGTCTTTCAGGGTAGGTAAGTTTTGTTACAGTTGTGCTCATTGATTAATGCAGTGGATGGGAGCTTGGGAGAGCTGGGCTCTATTCTTGGCTCCTGCCACAGACTTCCTATGTGCTGATGAACAAGTCTTTTAGACCAACGCTTTTTCTTCGTGAGAATTTCCTTGCATTTTAAATCTGTGGGGAATTAAATGGAACGGACATTCAGATTCACTTCCCCACCTCCTTCAGTAATAGATGAAATGGAGAGGATATAGAAACGTGTTTAAAAGATCAAATCAATGCGCTTATTTTGTAACCAGGAACTAAAGGGAACAAGCTGTTGTTTTTTTAAAAATACACATCTGCTTTTTTTTCCCCAGCCTCCCTCTGAGATAAATCAAAATCAGCCTTTGAAAGATTAATTGAGGAGTCTGTATCTCACAAAATGTAGCTGATGACTAAAAAAAAAAAGGCATAGTGTTGACTAATAAAACTGTCTAGCTATACAAACCTTTAAAATCAAGAAATTGCCTGTCCGCGTTTTTTTCTGCCACATATCTTAATTAGCTCCACAAATAACACTGCCTACTTTCACTTTCCCATCTATTAATTAGTCCCGTACTACTGTGAAGTGAGCACTGAGAAAATAGCCATTCTTCGTTCCTTGTGTTATAATACAGGACATTACCTTCATTCTGACCTGAGGAGAAAGGCAGACTCTTTATGCTCTTTATGAGAGCGTGGCTATCTTGTAAGGCCCCTGAATTAATTTACAGATTTGCATTATTTCTGTATAAGAAAGAATTTAATGTTCTGAACACACACACACACACACACACACACACGTATATTCACACAAAATGAGTAAATCTAGAATACTGAACTGTGATCTGCTCTAGGGTGTTCCTCTATGATTAAACTAATATTAGGGAAAGAAAGAGACTAGGAGACCAGAAACCAATTTTTTTAAAAAAATAAAAATCATGCACTTAAGGCAGAAATAAAGAGCTGAGAATTCTTTGTTTTCTTCCTCTTTTGCTGGTCAAAATGGAGAAATACTAAAGAAGAAAGAAACACTAAGTTGAACTCAACCCGCTCTTGAAGAGCAACACCCAAAATTCCTTGAGTTAAAAATGAGTCTGGATAGCTAGCAGATTCACCTACAAAATTACCATTGCTTCTCCAGATTCAGATGAGATAAGTTCTTTTTCTGATAAGGCATGTGTGTGAGCTTGTTAACCGAACCCATAATTAACAGACTTCTAACATCTAGAGCCCCAAGTACCTTAAAGTTATAATATCTTAAGGGTGCTGACCTGTGAAAGCAGAGGTTTCCAAAGGGTATCGCCCATGCTTGTAAGCTTTCCAAGTGGCCAGAGTAACAAACATCGTTTGGATATTTTCTGGTTGGGTGAAAACTGTCTAACCTAGTATCAAAATTTCTGTTAGTTTTATTCTCTGGAGACCATCTTGAGGGTTGTGGGGATTGAGCTGAAACTGATGGACTTTCATGCTGCCTAAATGTTTTGTATCATGAGTTTTATCATGAGAAGACCATAGACCACCTTGTTGCGAGAGGCAGTCTGCGTTCAGAACAAAGCAGTTTGGAGGGGCTGGAAAGGTAGGGATTTCTGGCACGGCATCAAAGTGCAGGTAGGTAACCGTGGCAATACCCACCCTCCAGAAAAATGTGATCCTGCCTAGTCCTGAGTTTCCACAAGTCTAGCTTATTATGATATCAGTTACTCAACATCTCTCCAGTGAATAAAAGTTCAGTCTGAGGATCTATGTATTGTTTCATCTTGATGAGGAAAAAATGACTGAGTTCATGCCAGGCATAGGTAACTTATTTTAATATAGAGGAAGCCAGTATACCCATCTTCAAGTTTAGATCATGTTTCCCATCGTGATATCTGAGTCTTTATCTATCACGAGAACTTTCAGTTCCTCACTTAAAAAGGAATAATTAGAGAATTCAGCATGCCAGTTTTATCTGATTTTTAAAAAAGTATACCTTCTTCCCCTTCTTGTCTTATTCTTCGTATCTTCTTATTCTTCGTATCGCCAAAGTTGGGTAAAAAGATAGGTCATTCAAAGAAGACTATGTGGTATAGCATGAAGGTTGTTCTTTCAGGTTCATAAAGTGATCTGATTTCATTTTGAGTTCCCAATTGATGTTTGTTTTTATTTAAAATGTCTGTAAGGGTAACTGTTCAGAATGTACTATCCAAGATAATAGCATTAACTGGCATGGCTGCAAAATCAATAATAGTAACAAAAATATACCTCTACTGATTAAGAGTGACATAAAATAAATTTGTTAACTGAAATGGATGTAGTCAACAGTTTGAACACGTGTCTTAAATACTGTAATGCAGTTCATAGTTCTTATTTTAACTTGTAGATAGTTTTTTAAAAAGAACCTTTGAAAATGTGTGTTGTGTTTCTCTCCTTATAGAAAGACAAGCAAAACTAACTTAGAAAGTATTTCACTCCCTCTAAGAGAGCCCCCACCCGCGAACATAAACCTGATAACAAAACAGTAGTGGACTTCACTTAGAGAAAGTAATTGAAAATGGTAATTTAGAAACCATAGACTAGCTTTGAAGGACAGGTCTTCGTCATCAGGCTTCATGAGAAACAGCAGAGCAGAAATAAAAATAGATCATTGACCAAAAATATCCTTTTCCAGCTGGGTCATTTAAAGAACTGTCTTTTTTTTTAATCATACATACAGCTGATTCCAAAACTACACCAGAAAGGGGTCTGACTCCAAGGTCAAACGCTCTTGAGGGTTTTGTTGTTGTTTGCTTCCTTTGGATTTTGAGTGGTTACAGGGATGAAGAAGAGTGATTTGGAAAAATATAAAGCCTGGAATTGGGTCTTTGAGTCAGATATGCAGGTGTATGTTCATCGAGCTGCGACCAGCAGCAGGGCATGTGCATCCCAGTCATGTCACTTCCGAACCCAGTAGATACCTACTGCAGCTTTTTGAGGTCTTCTCTGCACTGACTCGTGGGTTTTGGACTTGGCACAGAAATCCAGGTGTGTGGGCCACATGTTGATGGCACTGCATTATCTGACCAAAGCTGATTATTAGTGTCCTTTGCATAAGAAACCTAAAGGCTTCTGGACACTGAATGGGAACAGTCTGGGCACCCAACACAGCATCATCATAAAGGTCATCACAGGTCAAGAGTATGGCAAGTTAATTTTTCCCTCATTTTGAGGGAAAAATGAAGACAGCCATTAATTTAGAGGTCTTCATTCTGTCTGAAGTTTGCTTTTTGGATACACTGCAGTTGAGGTCAGATTCTTATGTATCGGGGAGGAGGGGGTTGTGATATATATAGTTGAAAGTCATGGAAATGGTCGGTTTCTATAGATTATATTTATTTTCCGTTTAGCTGTGGGGATAAGACAGTTAAAAAGCACTTCTTCCCCATGTGGGTAGAGAGTGTGCTGAGGAAGTGATTTTGGCTGTGCAAGGGCAGCAAGAGAACTGGGGGCCAGCAGTAAGGTTCCCAGGGTGATGTGCAGGTACACGGCACATGGCTTCCTTGTGTCGCAGCATGTCAAAAAAAAGGCTGAGGGGCAGAAGGATGAGCGGCGTGCTCAATGGCAGACCTGCAACAGGGGTTCACCAGCCACCCCTTGAATGTAAGCGGGGAGAAGAAGGGGGCTGTAGGAGAGGATTCCCCATGGATGTGCATGCTGCACATGCCGACGTGCAGCTCCAAGCAGGGCACCGCGTGCGCTCGCTGCAGCTCAGCGGAGCTGCGCCCCATCCCATGGAAGCTCGACAAGAGCTTGAGGTCTGAGCCGACTAGTTTAAAGATATCTGCTGCAGCGTGAGCGCTCTGGCATTCGCAGCAGTGTCACCCATTGAGACAGACCTTCAACTTCTATAAATGGTTTTTGCTCAGGTGGGGGCCATTGGTTCATAGCAGCTGTTTGGTTTTGCTGCTAGCTAAACTGAAAGTTTGGCAAAGCTTTGCTTGCTTCCCCTTCATGCAGTGACATTTCACAGGAAAGACACATCTAGGAGACTATTATAGACGCTTCAGACACTGTGTAAAATGTTTATTCTTCCTAGCTCTTTATTTTAATACGTAAGCACAGCTTGAAGCAGAGATATAAAATAAAACTGAGTATTGACAAGAGACACAAAAATATGAAGATTCTAGTTCAGGACTATCAGAGATAATGATACCTAAACACCTTAACCTCAAACTCATTAGTCTCACATGTCTCAATCAATATGGATTCTCTCAGAAATCAATTTTCAGCAGCAAATATGATTGTTAAATAATTCACAAGTTACAGGCCTTCGGGCAAGAAGAGGTTAGAGAAGCAGAAGGAAAGTGGTGATCTCGACCTGAGATGTGATTTCAATTAAAAGAGGAGAGCATCTGTAAAACATAGTTTTATGTTCAAGGTGTAAAACTGTTTAAAGAAAAGAGGATTATAAATGTAAATTACAGTCTTAAACAGTATAGTATTTAAAACACATTCTTATTTTTCGTACATTAGCAGAAAGAATCCATTCAATTGATCAGCAAGGAATGTGTCGTTTTAAAAATCCCAGCCGGTACTACTGGCTTCATTTCTTTTTTTTATTTACTTTTGCTTTTTCCCTCTCTGCGTTANCTCTCTGTGTTACCCAGCTAATTTATTATCAAGTCTCAGTGAAAGGCGGAAGTGGTACAAAACTTCAGGAGATTCTCTCCAATTCTTTGAGTATTTCTGACCAAAGTCATTAGAATTTATGCCTATTGATAATTTTATTTTCTCATGTCTGCTTGGTTCTATACCTGTGTTTTCATATTCTCTATTAGGTGAATGACAGTTCTTATCAGGAACATTATTTTAGGGATATAAAGGTCAAGCTGGGAGAAGTCTTATGAGGTGGGGTGGTACTAGCGCTCCAGTACTTTTCTCAGGGCCTTATCATGCCTGCTGCAGCCCATGGAAAGATTTGTATTGATCTGCTGAATCTTGGATCTGGCTCTAGTGATGCTTGTGTAAATTTGGAATTACATCACTGAAGTTAATAGTATAATAACTATATTAGATTAATGCAAATACTCCTATTCAGGCCCTGAATTCTTTGGATTTGTAGTTTTGTTGCAATGTCCATAGATGCAAGTTTGTAGTTTTAACACAATTTAAAAATCATAATTTAATTAAAAATATTTACTAACCTAATTATTTCCATACCAGACATCTCTTTGAGGTAATTATAATGATACATTTTAATCTGATGTTATCTGTATTCTGCCAGGGATTTTTCAATGGGCATAATTTGGATAAATATCAAGCACTCCAAATGCATTTGAATTCAACCCAGGTCAATAATGGTATTACTGTCTGAAGGCCCTCGATGGGTTTAGTCAGATGAGCTGGTGAGCTTATTCCAGTTTTGACAGCACTTAGATGCTCGGATGTCAGATGCCAGTATAACAATTCAAGCAGATGGAAGAATTGCAGTGAAAAGGCACCTTTAGCGAGGCACAACTGAGGCTTTGTATAAAGACCTGACTACGTTCCTAGTCTTTGAAGAGATCTGGGCTAAGTCTTGTTGGTTTGCTGTTACCATGCACATGGCAAAAGCTTGAGTCCTACCTGTGTTTTTAGTTTCTCTCCACAGCACTCCATCTTTCCAGGCTGGCTGGCAGCCTTTCACCTGCACNGGTTACCATGCATATGGCAAAAACTTGAGTCCTACCTGTGTTTTTAGTTTCTCTCCAAAGCACTCCATCTTTCCAGGCTGGCTGGCAGCCTTTCACCTGCACAAAGTTTCAGTTACGTCCAAACTGAAAAAAGAAATCCCAACAAAAAACCTCTCCCTACAGAACTTAGAAACACCACCTCTAAGAGTGTTCAAAACGTGGAAAAAAACCAACCCAAAACCAAACCCCAAACTTTAAAAAATACGTAGCTATCTCTAAAATTACTCAAAACTTTTTCACTGTTAGGAGATGCTTGAAAGAGTAAAGGAGCCCTGGTTTTCTCCGCTGGGGATAATGAGTGGATTGTGATCAGAAGTGAAAGGCAGCAGCTGGCTGCTGGTGAGAAGAGGGACGATACTAAAGAAGATCACGGAGATAGTTTTGTTGTGTAGTGCTGGGAGAGAAGACCTGATCCCCTTTTCCTTCTCAGTTTACTGTGAAAAAGAAAACTTGTATGTGTGAATAGGGTCATGGTCTGAGCCCAAGTCCCAAGAAAGCAAAAGAGGGGTAAGGGAAAGTGTTTATGTTTACTGCTATAGATTTACAGCCAACCGCGTTAAAAGTGATTTCAGTCAAAAATGGGCTAAAGTAAGTGTAATAGGTTTAATATATACTTATGGTACTCTTCTTTTCTAAATCTGGTTTTGTGTTGAATGAACTTCGTTTTTAAAAATATATTTTGAAATGTGATTAGTGGCGAACGTCAGTGAAATTTATTGTACTATTAAAATCCTATTGGGTCTTTGTTTATGAAATGTATTTTCCTGTATTTGAGGTTTAGGGAGGCTTGATAATGAGGCTGTGAAGATTCATGGCCCCCTTTCTGCAGCTTAATTTAGGCTCTATATCAAATATGTAAAAGAACATTATATCTTCCTGGAGCCTGTGTGTGTGATACATTTTTGTATTATTATTTCCCTGCCAATGTTATTTCTTCTACAAATGCAGAGCTTGGAAAATGGTGACAAACTGACTGCTATTTTCTAGGCTAGAAATAGTAAATTTGAAAGGTGCTGTGGTCATAAGTTTTATTAAGGTGAGACACGTGTCCATGGCCACGTGTTCACTAAAGATTGCATTATTCTTGATTTAAAGTCATAATGGACAGCCAGCAGCAAAATCTGTGTTTCAGAGGAGGTGTTTCAGAGGCCCACTGTCTCTGCTGCTGGCTGAGAACTTTCACCTTCCAGTGCAGGACACCTGAAGATAAACTTTCATGTTGGAACGCATCACGGTGCCCCAAACCATACACCAGTGACCTGGCAATGAGCTTTAGAGGTGTAGCTGAGGGATACTCTCATCCCTAGCTGTAACAAACTTCAGAGGATGATGATTACAGTGGAAAGGTGTTATTTTGATTTTCACAGAGTTAGTCCAACCTCTTCCTTGAATCTGCTGGTGATCGGTGCTGTGACCTATCAGCACAGAGAGGCGTGGGGTATGGTAGAATCGGTACCTGGGTGGTTTCAGTCTCTTGCTCCAACACGACGTATCTCTTCCAGGGGTGTGTTACAATTTGTGACTCAGGGAAACATCGTATATTGCTCTTTCCATAATTTAGGAAGATTCTTTTATTCCTGTCTTGTCTCGTACCACAGATTATTTACCTCTTGATGTTCAAACCCTCCCTGAGATCCAGGTTCACCGAGAGTGCTACGTAGGTGTCTCTGGGCACAATTGCTCTCAGTTCTTCAAATGTCCTCTCTACTAACTCAGTCAAATGGCTGTCTCTGACCATAAGCAGGAGAGAGGTTTCTGAAGGATGGAGCTGTAGGAAGAGTAAGGTAAGATGTTCCCATTTGTTATAGGTGCAATCCTTAGGCAGGAGAGAAGGGCATTGCTGCCTGCGTATGTTGGTGTAATTGAAATTAGAACCCTGCCCCAGCAGTCTGTATGGAAACTGATAAAGACCAATTTTGTTACCTCACCGAAAACTGAAATATCAGCAAATTGATCTCCTCTTGCTTACACTGATATAAAGCCCAAGTAATCCCACTGAAGGCTGGGGAATGACATATGTAAAACTCTTGTTCTCTGATCAACCCCTAAAGTCTTGGGAAGCAAAAAGCTTTCATTTGCTAGCATCTTTCAGATTCATAGGAACGGTTAGGGAATGAAACCTGATCTGTCGCTAAGATCTCTACAAGCAGTACAGCAGTACATCCCTGGTTTGAATTATTCCAAGTAGTGTCTTTGACTCCTACCTCTGCTGTGTTCGAGATGTTGTTTAGCCAGAAAAAAAGAAGAATCTTTAGGGCCGGGCTTTCCTTTCAGACATGGCCTGGGATGTCAAGAGAACAAAGCTCTGTTAGTTGTTCCTCATTCAAGATGCGTAGCATGGTATTATAATACTCAAACAATATTCATTAGGCAAAACAATTGCAATAATTATCTTATAAAAAGTCAGGCAGGGTAATTTCTTTTAAAATGAGGATAATCTCCAGAGGAGATACTGCTTCAGTTTTGTTTTTGTTTGTTTATTTTTGGCTGAGTGGCTTTAAATAGAAATTACTGAGGTGTCAATGACCTCTGGGTTCAATTGAATTAAGACATTTAAATGAAGTTTAAGCAATATTGGTATTTGCTGGGAGGTAGAAAATTGTGTCTGTGAAACATACTGCAAAAATGCCACCTACATAAGTTTCATTTTGAAGCCATGGGTAAAAATCAGGTGGTAGAGGGGTTTTAAGCATTTCAGTAAAGCCCTTGAAATTTGGAAAACCAGACCTTAGGATGTTCTGGTTTTTGATGCTTTGAGACATGACTGTTTTTTTGGTGGGTCTATGGGGGGACTCATACAGGGCGTGAAAAATAGTAATAGCATTCCTTCTCTTGAATTTTCTTTTGCGTCTCAGCTCCTATGTTATTCCCAGGCATTAGGAAGACCCTGGACCTGGGTAATATGCATGATCAGCACAGATGAAGAACATGCCAATAGCTAAGTATTTCAAAAACTAAGTAGTCATTTTTACTGGACACCATGATAATTATCCATCAAAAATTAGGACTGTTTCTAGCAAGCCAAGATTCTCCTTGTTTGGATTCAGTACTGTAGTTTCCAGAAGACACCAATAGTACTGTGAGATTAATTCAATACCAGGATGCAGCTGCATTGATCTTTCTGATGTCATTGCCCTAAATTATTATAGGATACAACTAAAAACCAGGTCTAGAATACATATGAGCAAGGGCATGGTCCAAGAGTATTCCTTCTCATTCTAATAATGAGTTATTAGACCAAATCTTCACTTTGAGAAATCCAACTGTATTTTGGTTTTCATAATATTCTTTTTTATTATTATTATTATTTTTAAATCTGAAGGGGGGAGGGGGCTTGTAGCAAAAAGATTGATCACTGACAGAGAGGAGAAGGCTAGAAGCTGATCCTATACTCTCTTATTCAAATTCATGAATAATTTTCACTTGTGCGAATTGCCCATTGAAGTCCATAGCACTTCTTACGTGAGACAGGATCACTCATGCAAATAAAGGTTTACGGGATGAGGATCTAGGCTGTGTTATTACAGGGTCATTTCTTGATACAGTCTTGGCTTTTCTACTTCTTACTCACTAATTTTATAGGTTCTATTCTTCTGCCAGAAGAGGTTGTTACATCATTAATAATGGAGCTTATTATTGCTTTTAGTATTTGAATTATATCTGAAAAAGCATGAAAAGGTGTATTCATTTCCTTAGGAGCATTAAAATTAAAAGATGCTAGCGTCTTTGAGTTATGCTCTGTATAATTTTGAAATAATTTTGGCATTTTTTCCCTTCTGGCAAGTGAAGCCTTTAACCTTATGGGACTGTGTTTTACAGTGACACCACAATCTTTTCAAAGGCAACATTATTATGTCACTGATACTGAAACGGTACAGTCAGAAATAAGCAGAAAGTAATTAAGGGAGAAAATTATTACAGTAGAGCAGATTTGACCCAGGGACCAAGGGCCATATCCTGCTTGCTTTACTTGAACAAATTGTCCCGTTGCATCTCATTCAGACGTGCAGCACTAGCATAAACCCAGAAAAAAGCTCGCATGAAGTCACCACTGTAACTGAGATTAGAATCTAACTGAGACAGAATTATGCATGTATATGTAGTGAGAGGAAGAGATTGTCCAAAATATTCATTTCATTTGAATATGTATAGGAAGGGAATGAAAGTGTTGGGCCAAATCCTGCTCTTATTTACATTAATGCAGCCCCACGAAGTCTGTTGAGGGTAGAATTTGATCTGACATTAGCACAAACTAACTTTTACATTTGCCAGATTCTTATTTGCTCACAGCATGTGGCTGGCCAGAAATATAAATAAATCAAATCTGTTTCTAGGAAGAATCCAGCAATCCTTTGAAACTTTCCTTCTTTGCATTACAAGAAAAGAAGGGGTAGAAAAAAGGGGAGAGGATGGAGGGTTACATAAATGAGAGCAGGTGCGGTCGTGCAGAAGTAACTATTCAGCATATGTAAGTGCAGTTGGAAAATCATTGTCTTGCAGAGAATACTTGAAATTGGTCCCTAATGGCCTTGGGTTTTGTCATATGGTCTTGATTATCAGGCTAAAATTGCATTGCCGATGCCTTTAGTGTGAACGAGATGGATGAATAATTATTACGTGCGCTGAATACCTTTCTGCAAGGAGGAACCAGGACATCCCCTGGTCACCGCAGCTACCATTTCACCTTGCTGTCAAGAAAACTGCAAGTGGCCAATTCATCACTTCCTTATTGTTCTTAAAATATATGTTTATAATAATAAACGCTCATACCTGCACTAAGAATGGGCAATGCAAAACCTCAGCGTTGTGACAAACAATTGCGAGACCCAGTCATTTTTGGGACTAAGGGGGTGCAAGCCCTAAGTGCCTTATCCTGTTTCTAAAGACCTTGCTTTATCTTTGTATTCATGCAGATCTCTGTGACTATATTAAGGAGCAAAATGAGATTCTAGTAAATAAAATAAGCGCATACAAGATACCCCAAATTAATTTTGGCCTCTGTTCAGAAATGAATTACCATCTTTTTCCTTTTTAGCAGTTATAAAAGGTCTCACACGCTGCCTTACTTCCCTCTGCCTACCTTTGTCTCCATTACCAATTAATACTACCATAACAGTAGTAGCAGTAATGAGGTTAACAAAAATCTTATTGCTAGCACTACGAATAAGTCTCTGTGGTATTGAAAGATCACTCCACACCCCACCGGCCCCTCCGCGAAAAGGAAAATGTGATGGTAAGGTTCACAACCACTCCGAGATCCATGACCATGACAACACTGCTCATTCATCACCTGAATATTTACATTAAATCATGGCTGGGTGTGACTGCTGCTTACTCTCTGTGCAATCCTTTGCAATACTGGCAATTAGTTATGGGATCCACCAGTTCCTAAATGATGCAGGTTGAGCTTCCTCATAGCCACAAATAGAAAACAACAACCTGCGCTTCCTCTTGGTGCGTGATCAGAAGGATTGCGTGTGCGCAGGGTATAAGTATTTCAGGACAAGATTTCCACTCTCTGCAGGTTTTTCTAATTAATTACTTGATGCCGTTTGCCATTAAAACCCTAATGAAGTGCCTAAAACCAGTTTTGATTAAATAATCAGACCATCACCCCAACTATTCAGGTCTACTGATTATCTCTTACCAGTTGTTTTAGCAGTGACTGGCTATTATGGACCTAAAAAAATATGTGTGTGTAGCTTAAATTTGAAGAAAAGGAAGAAAAAGTTAATAAAAAAATCACATTTAAGAGAACAGGCTTTAACCATGTTTTAATATCTTCCATCAAATTCTCCAAATACCCTTCTTGCATGAGTAAATGAATCGTTGCAAAACATTTCCCTTGAACCTACATGTTCCTTTATACCTATTTTACAGATGGCTACACTCAAGCGCAGTGTATCTCTACACTCAAAACAAAACATGTAGCTAAGTCAGGTTAAATATGATCCTATGATCTGGGTGATGACTGATCAAATTAACAACTGGAGCTAAACCTGAAGAGAAGCCTGAAATGAAGCACGAGCTGCTAGTCTCAGTTCTCAATTTTCTCTCATTAGCTATCCCAGGTTATCTGGCCCGAAGTATGAAGGTTTTCTTTTCCCCCAGAGTACCAAAAGTACCTAAGAAAAAGCCGAGTGACCTGCGTAAAGTAAGTGTCAGAACAGGATGTGAGGATTCGGACTTCACTTCACCCAAGCTCCTGTGTAACCCATGAGTGCGCTTACAGCAAAATTGGGGTAGCAGCCTAGCCCTGCTTGTCTTTTTAAACCCAATAAGATAGGCATCACTCGAGTGCACCCGAACCGTTGACTTATCGAATCACCTGAAGGAAGATCTGACGGTGGAAACTTGATGGTCTGAATTTTTTTGGAGACTGTAGTCTATACACCTAGGTATGATTCAAGTGATCTGAATCTCACCCATAGCGCCTTATTCTTACTGGTTTGCACTGGAGCAGCCTCTGGCTTTTTTGAAGCACCCTTTTAAAAGGCTTAATCTGTTCAAATAGAGGACATCAGTCTTAATCTGGGACTGTGATGGACTTTTTGGTGATTGGACTTTTTTGGATCTCACAGAGGTCTCGGCCACCTTCTGTATCATGCGATGTTGCAAAAGGTCATGCATTTCATACCTTTCTCCACTGCAATCTCAGAGCTGCTGCAGGGTGTTGCCAAAGTTCACAGCTATGAGGGTGCAAAGAGTTACTGCCTATCCATGCGTGGTGCTTCCTGATGAATGGTCTTTGGTAAGTTCACACTGTGCCTCTTGATAAACATTAATGGCGTCATCTTCCTATGAATAAAATTCTAAGTGTAGACAGCAAGGATATTATTATGTAAAAGGATGCTATTGCTGTTAAGAAAACAAACAAACAAACAAAAAACCTAGAGGCTAGAATTTGGTGGTTTATCGTGTCCTAGGGTTTTCTTTTAACTTCCTTTTCTAATTGAAAAAGCTAAATTGATTGAATCATTTGAGCCCTGATTTAGCTTTTAAAAAAAGAAGCAAAAGCTAAAAATGGCTCAGTGAAGCAACTGAAATGCTATCACAAGCTAGGGAGATCGATAAGCTAGGAAAAAAAAAAGGAAAGAAGGAAAGTTTTTGAGTGACAGTGTAAAAATGGGAAATTTAAATACATCTATATCGTTGCATTTTGCTCCATTGTGTATTGCATAAAATACACTTTGGCAGTGCATTTCCATGCAATCTAGAAGGTGATTTATTAGTAACACTGAATTTGTGTTTATGTTCCAAACTGTAAACTACATTTATAGCAATATTTCTGTATTAAGGTATTAATGCTAGAAGTGCTACCTAAGCTTAACTTTACCAATATAACTCAAAATGTAGTTTATAGCACTATAAATAGTAACATTGATATTGACACTTGCAGCAGCATCTAACTCCCTGGAAAGCTGTTTCTGATGCTAAATGAAAATGCAGGGAGCTGACAGTGTATTTATACATACCAGGGAGTACAAATAATACTTCATAGTTCTCATTGTTGAGGTTCCCCTGTGCTAAAGAGTATTGAAATATTTAGTGGCAGGGCCAAATATTCCAATTTGAAAACCAATGTTTGCATGTATTACTAGATACGTGTTATTATGATTTATAATGATGATAACCTTATGCGTAAACATATTAAACAACAAGCATAATGCCTGTTATCTGTTGTTGGGGTCTGATCATTCATGATGGTCTTTGACTTTGTTCCTTGCCTGTTTTTTCAGTGTCTTCTGTATTATCGATGAAAGCTATGCAAGATACAGTGCAATATGAAATCTTTTTCTAGATATGTTCTTTCAGGAGTTAGGAAAAGACACGTCTCCTGTCGAATTATACATATCTTTTCTTTTTTTTCCTCATTGAAATTTTTATAGAGGTCTTAGCACATCTGTGAAACATCTGGGAATAGCAACCAGGGCTCAACTTCCCAAACCCTCCTTTCAATTGGAGGGTCTGTGATAGGGAGGGACATTATAGCTTCATCTCTCCTCCTGCAAGACAGATGGCAAACTGTCATATGTGTAACTTTCTCTACATTGTTAAAAAAAAGAAGAGCAAGGGGGTGATTTTCAGTTCACCAAAATCTGATTTTTAACTATTCTGAAAGTATTAACAAAGTTAATCCAAATTTTCCATACTTTTAATTTAGGAGAACATCTGACAGGTTAGATCTTGCCTGTCACCTCGTCTTAGGCAGTAGCTGAAAGCACTCACTCAGGACATCAGAAACACAAATCCAATTCCTTTTCCTTTCTCAGGGGTCTTGAGCTCCATTCTCAAGAGAAGGCCCTACGCACTGTGTGTCCGAAAAGGAACATTTCTGAGGGTTGCCTATAACAATCTGTCCAACGTGCGACTTCTAAAAAAATTATCTGCTGAACTGCAAAATGAATTATTCTCACAGCCTTTCACACTGACATTTTTACTTGCAGCTTGTGGCATAAAAGGGTTTATGTAATTTTTGGCTATATTACATATGCTGAGTATGGCAAGGATGGTGTTTTGTGGTTTAGAGTTCAGGTTTTGTTCTCAGCACTCCTAGAGGATCACTGTTCAAGTATGGACACATTTATTTCCTGCCTTGTTTTCCTCAGTTCTAAATGAAAGACAATTGCTTCCTTTAATGACTCCTTACATAAGCATTGTATATTTTGGATTACTGTGGGCCTCGTGAGAGGTGCTCAAAAGTATAAATTGTTTTATCTAAGGTGGATATGTCTGTTATGTGTGTATGATGTGAATGCATGCGTATGTATACGTTTTGTATTAGAAGCACATATGTAATATATGTTTATCTAGATTTATGATGTATCAGTACTATCGTGAAGAGTACCAAATGAAATGCCCTTACTCGGATAATTACTATCATGACATAAAATTTCCTTTTAAAAGGGTATTCTGTTCTCTTTAACTGAAGTTGAAGCTATTCACTTACGTGAGCCAAATTATACCCTCATAGACTATTTAGTACTCATGTCAAACTGACTTTCTGATTTTTTCAAACAAGTTTTGGTCCTTAGTGTATTTATTCACTGGAGACGAGTTACAATTGAAGGATCTGAACGTCCCATGTTGACCTGAGAGGCGTAGGTGAGAGGATCCCCTCTCTGTAGACCTCCTCAAGTTCTTGCACTTGACTTTTAAGCCCTTCTGCTCCTGTCAGAGCATGTTTTTAGCTGGGGAACAATGGGGATGATTCAGAGGGGATGCTGCATGTGAGCAGGATAGTGAAGGTGAACATGAGCAACCCAGCACAAAGATCAGGAAACAGCTGTGAAATCAGGGGGAGGAGCACGTGTGTTTTTTTCCAATGCTGTGGTTGTGCCCAAATCCCAAAAGTCTCACTGAATCCTAACCAGTTCGCAATCTCATTCTTCTTTCTTTTGCCAAAACTTTTAAAACTTCTTGCCTTTTTTCTTTTTAAGAAGTTATAAAGGAGTAGTAAATAACTTCAGTTTTATCAAGCCTGATTCCTCCTCATAATACATCTATTAGGAGATGGGCAGCTGCCATTCATAGAATCATATAATGGTTAGAGTTGGAAGAGACCTTAAAGATCATCTAGTTCCAAACCCCTGCCATGGGCAGGGACACCTCCCACTAGACCAGGTTACTCAAAGCCCCATCCAGCCTGGCCTTGAACACTTCCAGGGATGGGGCGTCCACTTCCAGGGATGGGGCATTGTAAAGAGAGGTTAGAGCAAACGTTCCCTTTCCACAGTCCAGGTGAAAATGACAGTGGAGAGGTCTGTTCCCATGATTTTTCATAGTTTCTAGCTGTTTGTATCTGGGATTCTAAGAATTCAGTGCTTTATATTCTGAAATTAACTTCTCACTTTGGTCCACCAGAGCCAAGGTTTGGTGTCTCTTGCCTAATGTAAATTATGGCCTTCTCAAGCTTTTCCCTGAGAAGGTGACTATAGGTAGATTGGTAGATTTTTGTCTACTTTGGACACAAGTCAGTGTACTTTATGGTTTGTTGGAATGGTATGTTACAATAAACGAAAGATAGCTTGTAGTTTTGTAGCTCTGTGCCTTTATCTGTCCAGGAAATAACAGATAAGTGTATTAAAACACACTCTGAGAATGCACACTGGTTTAACAGTATTGCACTTCTGCTTTACATTTCATTTAAAATACCTTTTAAAACCGTTTCATACGGTATTCACAAAACATTCTAGCAAATACTCTCACAACAAGACCAAGATCCTTCAGAAAGGTTAGGAATACGCTTTTCAGATTATCTTGGGTTTATTTATTATTAATTTTTTATTTTCTTTTTTTTTTCTTTGTTCTGTATTCCTCAGTTTAATTAGATGCCTTCTCCTCCTTTTCCCTCAGGATTCTTTACTTTCTTTCTGTAGCAATTTGTGATTTACTGGCTAATTTGAACTCTAGTTTTCTTTACAGTTAAAAAATCCCCCATGTATATTCAGATTTGTGACTGTGTGATTAGTGTATGGGAAATGAGGCAGGAACATAAAACTAAGAAAGCAAGAGAAAAAGACCGGTCCCAGTATACATGGTAACTGTGTCATAGCTCTGTTATTTATTTGTCTGAATAATGGACAAATGGCAAAACTCCCATTGATTTCAGTGGGAGCAGAAGTTACCTCAAAATGAGCAGCTTTCCTACATGTCTAATATTCTGAGGACTCAGGTGTTAATTTGCGAAGAAAGATCAACACAGATGGGAAAAGTTATAGCTTGTGGAAGAATAGCTGGTTGAAATGCAGATCCACACAGTAAGGACCTAATCTGCTCGATGCCACATACTGACTTCAGTAAAAGTCAGGGCCCTTGCAGGAATCCAAGCTAAATGATAGTAAAAAAGCTAGATAGAGGCTAGACGAAGCCCCTCACTGGTGTGAAATCGTGTGTACGTATAACCTTCCACATACAGATTTGTACATATGTTTCCTTAGAATAAAACGTTAATAAAAGGAACATGGCATCCAGGAAGACAAAGCATCCAAGGCAACCCATCTGCACTCTTGTCATATGATAGACTTGGACAAACCTGAAGCTGCCAATACAACTGCTCAAGAAGTATGCCAAGGGAGCAGATGCTACCTCTGCAAGGATATTTTCCAAAGTTTGGCATTCAGGATCTTGCGATTACCATCCAGAGAGGAAGAGGTGAGGAAGAGAAGTGGAATGATGTTGCCTTGGCACCTCCCGGTGTCAGCTTGCCTTTCGCATTCGCTTGAGTTGGGTGTTTTCAGTTCTTTCTTCTTCTGCCTAAGAGAGGCATCTGGTGTGGACGTTAAAAAGGAAAACAGCTATGTATGAAAGTAGAATACTGTGAAACTTGATGCTACCTTTAAAATATTTATTCAAGGGCATATTCGTGAATGTATTTAGACTTATGATGCATAATCATGTTTGGGTTAGCAAAAGGCCCACGGAGGTACTGGATAAATCTGTGAGATCAGAAGCCAGCGGGGTTTTTGTGAACTCAAGGGGTTGGAACAGAAGATCGTTAGGATTTTTAGAGAGCAGCCTGAAAGCGATGCCTTTTGGGGGAGAGCAGGCCCTGTAGCACCTTTGTGCGTTCACAAGGCTGGGGCGCGCGGGCACTGCACGTTTGCTGGGTGAGCCGGGGTTAGTACAGCAGGTTCCAGGCACCTCTGGCAAACAAGGAACCGCTTTTGTGCGAACGCTTGCACACCAGCAAGACCAGGCCGTTGCAGCCAGCCGTCACAGCATGTGCAAAGGCTCCGGTGGGACATGGTGTGAGAAGTGGGGGGAAACAGGGGCTGCCACGGTGCCACTGCTGGCACCCACTGCGGTAAGCCGAGGTGGGTGCTCTGCCCCTGTGGTTCAGTGGCACCCGCAACCAAATATAGATCTTTTCTTAAAAAAAAAAAAAAAAAAAA
>RSEF01000003.1:22652738-22671620 GCA_003993805.1 Himantopus leucocephalus
AAAAAAAAAAAAAAAAAAAGTGCTCTATGGAATTGTTTAACTATTTCTCGTTGTTTTCATTCCCTCTATATTACTAATTGTAAAGGGGTAACGTGACAACCAGCGGGCCTGCATTCAAGCACTCAGCTTTTCTAGTGACCTTCAGCATCCACGTTGTTGTGCCTGACACTCGGCCATATCTGTGAAAACGTCCCTTCTCCGAGCTAATCTGAGGAAACACAAACATATCCAGCCAGCAACAGTCTGTGTTTCCAAAAGTTTATGGTTTCTTCCAGGCTCGTGCTGATAAATAATGTTCCAGTGATTTCTTTAACATGAGAAAATACTCCTTAAGGCTCAGAGGTCTTATCAAACTTATTTGGCTTTTGGACTAAGTGTGCTTTTAATCAAGCCCCACCAGCACAGGAACTAGTCAGTGATGACCTTTATTTTGTTTTGGGGTTGGAAGAGGGGGAGAAGGAGGCAGGCTATGTCCCAATTCCCAAGGCTCATCCCCGCCGAGCCATGACCGCCCGAACCTTTGCTCCTGGCCCCTCCGAGGAGGAGAGGGGTGAGCAAGGGAGGCTAGGCCAAGCTGCCCTGCAGCCATCGGCTCCCCCGAGGAAGAGGGAAGGAGCCCCAGCGCCAGGAGGAGGGCTGTGCCTTTCCCGCCCCGCTGTGCTCACGCGCACGCGAGCTCGGTGTTTTCGTAACGCGGCATTTGCCCTTCCCTGCTGCGGGATGCCACGAAAGGTCACCCGAAATGATCTAAATGCATCGTTTCCCTGGTGTGAAGGATGCAGTAGGGGACCTTTGAATGAAGGCGGTGCTTCTTTTTTGTCCTGCGAGCGCTCCCTTTGCTGTTGCAGTTTCTGCAGACCAGTACTGTCACCTGGGTTGAAATCCGCCCCAGACTGCGTTCTGTCCATGCAGCAGCCTCCAGCGTGGCCAGGACCTTGTTCACAGCCCGGGAGGGACTGTCTCGGTTGAGAACTCTCTGTCTTAGGAGGTGCAGACCCAGGGACCGAGACCTTGGTCACACATCCCCGGAGCGTCGCAGAAACCCCAACCAGCAGCATGCCGGGGAAGAGGTTTTATACTGGTTTTGGCAGCGTTCATTTGACTGGGGGTTAGCAGTGTCCTGAGCAGAAACCCACAGTACATGCATCTCATTTGCTAGGATTGAAATATAGCAGCCAAGGCAGACCATCCTGCCTCGCTGTTTTTATGTGTCCCTGAGTCTAAAGTCATTTTTAAAATGTGAGTGATGCAATTTCTTGCATCTTTCATTTAATATGCTGCTTGGTAAACAGTGTTTTAGATTAGTATATTTGTAATTTAAATGAAGACAATACATCAAGTCAAGTCAGAAAAGAAGGAAGAAGTTTAAGGAATGATTGATGCCTCTTTCAGTGTTATGCCCTCTTCAAAAAGGAAAAAAAAAAAGCATAAGGAGAGGGAAGAGGTGGGATTATTAAGGATCTAGTGGGGTAAGGGAGAAAGAGAGAAACTATTGTTCATGGGCAGAAATACACTATTTTTAAAAGCACAGTCAGCTCTGATAGCTGAATCTGTTTTCTTCAAGCGCACTAATAAATTCTGCCTAATTCATTTTTTATTCTCTCTTGGGGTCTGCTTGCAGATTTGCCTCAACAAAGGAAGCATCATGTTACTTCTTTTAAATAATTGATGGCTCTTGGTCCAAGCCAGCTTGAAGGAAATTCAAAAATAGGTACTGATTGAGTAAATACCCTGCCTCCCCCCCCACCGCCCGCAACCCCATCCCTTATTTATTTTTGCAGCCTGGGTGACTGGCAGTTGCCGATGATGTCATTGAAGCTTTGGGTACACCCAGCACTTAGCAGCTCTGATTTCATTTATGTATTTATTTATATTTAAGAAAAGGAGAAGCTGTTAATTGTAAACTGCCTGATGGAGCTAAGAGCTCTTAATAAATCATCAGCGCTCTTGTGCTGTAACAACGAGGGTTGGACTTTAACAGGCTGTGGTTGGAATGGGTACCAAGAAAGGCATTGGGGAGACTTGCATATATACGGTCTCCTCTTCGCTGGGGGATGTGGTCTTCTCAGGGTGCTCATGGATCAGTGGTTTCCATCGTGTTGGTGGTTTGCAGGCTTTGTCACGCCGCCTCTGACAGCAGCGTTGTTTCCATGGCATAAGTCATTTCACTGTGGACAGCACGGATTTGCCGAAGCTCTGTGATGTCATTTTTAAAGATGCACCCTTTATAATTTGCCCTTTAAATTATTCAAGACCAGAGTGGTCTCAATTGACAATAACAAAACCCAGCAATGATTTTTTGTTGTTTTTCTCCTTTCTTTAGCTAGCCTTGGAGAGGGACCGTGGCCTTTTTCTGCTGTCTTTACAGCAAATATTGCCGCAGTAAGAACATTTTTGGTGTAAAATACTGCATAGGAGAAAACAGTGCAGGAGTTCACATGTAGTGAGTTTTGCATTCATACTCTGGTTTGTACCCCACCTGACTTCGTGCCTCCCCAGTTTTGATAGCAGCAAGCTAAAGGACTGAAGGGAAGTTAGTGGAAGGTGGCTTCTGTGTGAAATTGTTACCCCTCTTAGGTTTTCTTTGTAAGGTATATCGACCTTTTGCAAGTTTACTTACGCAATGTAGCAGAAGCGATACTCAACTATAAAAGGGGCTGATGTCTGTAGAAAAAAATGGGGAACTTTTTTTTTTCCCCTAAACAGGCAAATCCTACTGTTCATCTCGATAAAATATTTTAATGCGTGAAACCAGCACTCACCTAGTAAATAACATAAGGTCTCCTTGACCTTGCAGCGTTACGTGGGCACGCATGCCATTCAGCTGAACTACTCTAGTGTCCAATACCTTGGAGAAATTGTCAAGTATTTCCTCTGATGCCATGCTTGTGTCACCCACGCTCGCTCGGTGTTCCTCTCTGCCTGCTAACGGCTCTCAGGCCACGAAGCAGTTTGAGTGCCGATGGCCATAGCGGGATCAGGCCGGGCCTTTCCAGCTGGGAGAGCAGAGCACCATCAGGGGCATGTCCACATGAGTAGGTGCAGATGGACCGGAGCGGACTGAACGTGGTTTGGCTCTGGTTTGGAAGCCATGGAGCTATTTAATGCAATGCTGTCATCAGGCTAATACTCCTATTGTGTATTATTGGTAGCGTTAGATCTAGAAGCTCCAGTATGAAGATTGATGTGTCAGGAGTATGCCATATATTTTGCATATTTATTGTCCTCTCTTACCTCCCGTAAATTGAGTATCGTCTCCAGTAAAGTAAGCGTTGTAATGGCAGATAATCTGATTTTCAAAGAAAGCTTTCTCTGAGAAACGGAGTGATGGAGCCACTTCTGTGTATTTCTCCTCCTCCCCTCCAGAAACGGACCTCTGGTGGTCTGTATTAAGAAAACCGTAGCATTTAGGGGGGCAACATGGAAACATGGGTTCATTGTTTCAGGGGCGTTACAATCTGGGCAGTAAGAGGACAATGCAAGAATGAAACTGGAAACAATAGTACTCAGAACTGCCTGCCAAAGCGGGGCATACAGTTGCATATTGAGACATCTACAAGGTGTCCTGTACTCTGAGTAGTTCCCCTGACCAATGTGGTGCACACTGGTGCGCAACAATGTGTAAGAGCTTTTTTGAGTGATTGTGAAGGCATATGCATTTTTATACAAGTGACTGTAATATTTGGAAATGTTTCTTCTGTGTGGTGCAAAGTGTGCAAGCAGAATTTAGAGATTGTTCAAATTGTCTCTTTATGTGCCAAAAGAACAGGTAAAAAATAAATTTTGGTGATGGGAAAAGCTTAAAACCAGCACACTAGCTCACTTTGCGAGTCAATACAGTCTTTTGCCATAGAGGGAAATCAAAGACTCGCTGCAGGCATGGCACACTAAGGTGTATCTATGAGTGTGTGCTTAACTCTGTTGCCTGGCAGCTTTTATTAAATGCAATGGCCAGGAAAATTGACCTCACATTTTGGTTTTTTTTCTTTTGGGGTTGGATCCTGACTCACATCACATACATGTATAAAGCTGGCAATTTACTGATTTATCAATGAAAAAAGCACTTAGTTGGAAAAAAGGGGAAAATGTTACAATAACATCATTGGGCTTTGAAATATAAGCTGCATCAGAGGATATGAGTATGTTATTGGGTGGAATAGGGACCCTTTTATCTGTGAATGTAATGCCATATAACAAATACCATGAGACAAAGCAAAACCAGTTTCTCTGATGGCCGGACTCTCCGGTTATAAAACGCTATTGTAAGCATTCTGTTTAGGAAGGGAAGTTAAGAGCCTCTCAAGGGTACATAGAAAATGCTGATCCTGAATGTATAAATGGACACATTTTAATCCTTAAGTTATTAATTATTACTCATGATTAATTGTAATTATTTTATTACTACTCCAAACCCTTGGGTCAAATCGTGCACTGAAGTCGGTAAGAAATTTGCTGAAGAATCTCTTGATTTGGTATGTTATCATTATTATATTGAATATTGGACATTATCAGTTGCACTAAAGAGACCAACTGCTATCGTGCCATCAAATTACAGGATATATTTGGGTTGCAGGCGTAACTCCATTTCTTTCAGTGTCATCAGATATAACTGTAAATTTAATGCACAAAGGGAAGGGGAAATAATCCCTTCACCCACGAAGACATAAATTAAATGTTACCCCACGCTAAAAAATGTAACCCTAAATGAACCTTACGTACAGGGAAGTTCAGTGCATACATTCAGTGCATAGGCTCTGTTCAAGGGGATGGCAAGTACTTTCAGATTAGTCTGTTTTATTGAGGATTTTCCAGTGGAAAAGCTTGGCACCCGCTCCCTCTGGCCAGCCCTCCCGTCCGACTGCATAAAGGCAGCGCCTCTCTCTCCTCAAGTAACCAGAAGGATCTGTTTCTTCTGACCATATAGCTTGTAATATACATAAAAGCAGAATTTGCTTTGATCCTGACAGCGAAACGTTTATTTTTAAACTCGGGCTGGGCTGTTGTCCAGCAATGCTCTTTCCTTTGCATCGTGCCCTGGGTTTCAGCTCCGCAGCCCCCCCGGGTGCAGCCGGACCTGCTGCAAGAGGGACCTGGCTTGATGGGTCCTGCTGAGCTCCCTCCCTCCCTCTCCCCCCATTCCTCCTTCTCCTCTGGTTTTGAAATTCAAATTGAATGCAATTTTCAGCTCATTTGAGCCAGAATATACTCTTGCTGAGCTTCAGTGGCTCTTAAATTCAAACTCGAAGGAGAAAACAGATATCATCTGTCACCGAGGGTGGGAAAGGGTGTCCTCCCCACATTTTATTCATGGGAGGCAGGGCTGCACTGACTAATTCCAGGCTTTCTGACTAATCACTCACTGGCAAACTAATCAGCTAATCGATGCAACCGGTTTCTTGGAGTTTGGTCTCTTTTTGCAAGGTTTTTTTGTATTTCTCCAGCCTATTTAGTATTTATATTTAATGCCCTAGAAGTGCCCTAGCTGGAAGGCCTGCGTTCACAGTCTGCGTTGCGACTGTACCTGCTCCTTTCTGCTCTCGTCGTCTCTGTCACAGACTATTCCCTTTAAAGAACTACAGATGGAAACGCCCCAAATCGGATAGTTGGCAGAGGAGAGGAGAGGCGAGGGGAGAGAGATTTTCAAAAGAAGCTAAAAAAATGGAAGGGGACAAAGGGAGAAAAATTGTTAAATGCATTTGTTGTTGTTATGTCAGCAGGTGTAGGACTACATACACCTCTGGGGTACACACAATGTATAAAGCCTGTTTCATATTAACACATGTGCCAGTACCTCATGAGCCACCTCATGGGAGGTGGGAGTCCTGCTTAAAAGTAAAACAGAAATACAACTCCCTATTTTGCCTTACTGCTTTTTTTTTAAATATATATATATATTATTTTTGAAGTATGAAAAGACTCTCGCAAAGAGGACCGGCTCCTGCTTTTCTTGCGCTCCTTTACAAACCACTCTTTCGTTTGGTGAAAATAGCATTGGTTTGGAGATGGGCGAACTACCTTCAAAAGGAAATGTTGCAAGAAGCAGCAATTTGGTAGGTGTAAGGACAAAACTAAAGTACAACCTGTGCTAGTAGAGAAAATAGGTTACTTAATCTAACAGCATGATAGCATTTTAATGCTGCTCTGAGCAACGTCAGCTTGTTACTGGCAAAAATCCACAACCCGAATTTTGGTTGTAGCAAAATCTACATGCCATGAAGGATGTCAGAAATAGACAGGACATCTGCAAATGGTGAGAACATATTAAAGTCAGACTGGAAATAATTTCAAACACCATGCTGGTCCCTCAATAGTTTTATACGCTCTAAAGCTAAACCTGGCTTACAGTTGGAAACCCAGTGTTCTGCAGCTTTCCTGGTGCCTGTTCTTTGTTCCTCGTACTAGACAAGGGTTTGCGTACAATTTGGGCCTGATCTTGTAAACAGTTTTGTGTTTGGTATGCTAATATCACCCAGGGAAAACAAGCTGTAATTCCATCATTACTTTATCAGATGCTTGAAGATTTTTTCTGCTAGGATGTTCCCTCCTTCCGTCTGATGGCATAAAACATTACTCAGCAAAATAAAGATGCTTAATAACCTTGTACAAATAAACTGAAATTAGACTTTGTGACAATATTCAGTTGTCGCTTCGGGCATATTAATTCCTTCCAGTTTAGTGTCTTGTAACCCTTAAAAAAATACATTTTTGACGTGGGCTGAGTCAAAGCAATGATACTGGCCTGTGCAGACAGCTGGCCAGCTCGCGATAGCCAGAGACAGATGCCTTGCACAGAAGCCAGCGCGCTGTTGTGGCAGAACTTGTGTATTTTAGATTAGAGAGTGACTGGCAAAAGGCAGGGATGAGAAAACAGGGCACCATTAGCGCGTGTTAGGAGTAGCCCAAGCTCACCTTTGGGACTGGGCGCCTTCACGACACAGGCAGCGTTTAGGACCCACGTCTGGATCACGGTGGGGTTTGGAGAGGTGACAGGCACGCGACTGCCAGGGTAGCAGGAACTGATTTCCAGTGGTCTTTATGGTCATAAATGCTAGCCCTGATGCATTTACAGTTTCTGAAGCAGGGTATTTTGGAATCTCTTTTTTAATTAGGCAATTAAATTCAGGTTAAGCCCTGTTTCAGGCACCTCGGTGCCTCTCTGAATCTTCCCCTTTGTCTCCAGCGGCTCTGTTAGACGTTGACACTGACCTGCAAAGCTGGTACTACAAGTCCTTATAAAGAAATCTGATATTCCTATGGAAGTTATGATGATGTATGTAAATCAGCTGCCATATCCACACTGTCACCTCTTCGGCTGAAAAAGAAGGGCAAATCATTTCGTTGGTAGCTGCTGAAACCGTCAGCTGCACTGTCATTAATACTCTACCCTCTTTCCTGGAAACTCAATATGTCAGCTACCTGATGTACCCTTCCTCTTCCAAGAATACATCTCCCCATTCCTTCAAATTCTTCTTGAGCTGGGACCTCCCATCTGTCAGTTTATTGTTCTTCTTCTGGCCCATTAGTTTTTCCTCCTATTCTTTTTTCATAGCCTCGTGTTTTTTATAGAGTTTTATTGTGTGCTAATGACCAGAGTATCTGAGCTCCTTCCAGGACCATATAAAGTGATGTGTCCAACTGCTATTAAGCCTTTTTCCTCTTCTTTCTTGTGGGGAGAACAGGGGAGGGTAAAGCATTAGGATTTGAATTTTTTTATGTTGCTGTGATATATACACCCACACTGTCATGACCTTGGTCACCCTCTGCCTGTAAGGCATCCACTGGACTATGCTGTTTGGACTTTGGTGCTCGATCTGTTCCTCAGGGAACTGCCCAGATTTGTTTTGCTGCTCTCTGGGAAAAGACTCTCCGTGCAATGTCACTTCTTTGAAGCAAGTCTTCCAGGTCCCTTCCCAAAGGTGCCATTGCTGAACTTTCTTGTCCCGTATCCCCTATTCTGTCTTGCTGCTTAACCCTGACAGTCCCAGAGATCTTCTGTCATCAGTCTCCTCATCTATAATTTATCCTTCAGGGGCCACACAGCAGCTGAAGCACTTGCACACAAACTTTATGCTGGGATTTGTATAATAAAAAGTATTTCCCTTTACAGCTGTACAAGAGCCATAGAAATCCAGGTGAAATAAGAAGTGCCTGCCTCCTTGCTTTGGTGGATCTCCTGGATCTCACCCCTCTCTGACACTTGCCCGCCTTTCAGCCCACAGCCATCTTTCTTGGTTTGTGCTTGGCCCATACGTGAAGCTTTCCATTACAGAAGGAAGCAAAACTCTGGCTGATGTCAATGGACATTGGCAACAATGGGATTTTTACTTAAATTAAGTCTCTGCAACTCACCTTTTTGTTGTAGCAGATATTCCTGTGCAGCCATTAGAAAGTAGCAGTTGCACCTGTAAGTTTTCCGTGTGAGTAGACTCTTGTGCACCTGAGGAATCCTATTAGAGATTTCCACATGAGCAAGAAATGACTGGATTGCAAGTTACAAAACTCCTAACATTGTCCTGTCATATAAAAAAAAAACCTGTTGGTGTGTCTATGTGAGTTTCACATATATAGATGTGTATCCATAGAGAAAAAGATACGTTTTGTGATATCTCCTAAATAGCAGATTACTTGTTGCTATTCAGAGGTCACTGGGTGACCTGCAATTCCTGCTTGATTATAACATGCTCCATAGAGATCACAGTTTCAGGTGAATAAATAACTGCCAACCAAACTGTGGGTGTTTGTGGTATTGAACCTGTAATCAGGTTTTTGCATTTTAATTTTGTATCTACTTTTAAGAATACGTATGTTAATCCTTCTGATTGGTTGTTACTCTTCTTTATCATTCTCTCTATATTTTTTGTTTGTTTCTTTACGGTCCTTCGAGAAATTTAGTAGTGTAGGATCAGGACTGTTCTCATTGAAATTATGTTTAAAACTGCTGTTGACTTCAACAGGATAAGTGGTCATGTTAGGGCGCCTGAGAAAGTGGTCTTACAGCACACACTGATTCCTAAGTAACAAACCTCATCAAGTCAACTATTTCCCTGAGTCACGTTTTGTTCCGTCCTGGCACAAACCAGACGGGGACGACAAATTGTATCGCCAAAGAGGCATGACATTAGCCTTGCGTATATATTCACTGGGCTTTGTATTGCCATGGCAACAATAGTTTTAATTACGGAGAGCCAAAACGATAACTTGTATATCAGATGGGGCTCAGTTTTCCCTGTGGACAAAATTCTGATTAGCCATTGGAGAAAAGCTTTGTATCTCGGTTTTCCTCCCAGGCTGGATTTTATTCTCTGCTTTAACAGACATCTGCTGTGCTCACGGTGTGATCGTGGAGGGGCTGCAGCCGGCTGGAGGGCTGCTGGACAGTGGCCCGGTGGGAGATGAAGTGACCCTCCTGTCCCAGGGGCAGCCTGGCACTGTGGTGGTTCGTGTGTTTAAGAACAGTCCTCTCACTGAAGGACCGCTCTTGGCTTCCCTTTAAACCGCTGGAGATCTGCATATTTGGAAAAGCCTGGTGTGAAGTGATGTCTAGTAATCGGCCTTGACAATGTTCAAGATTGTGCTTGGGGGACAAACAAGGAGCTCCACTTCAGCAGCAGAGACGAAAATTCGCAAAGCAGATCCACATCCACATCCAGCTGTGACGTGGGAAATAAATATGTCTGCGTGGTAGGATACAGGTCAGGAGTGGATTTCTCCACAGTGGCAAGGGTGTTGTTTAAGTTACTTTTCCAAGATGGGGCGTGTGAGGGCCATGACCAAAAATATATACATTACTCAGGGAGCTCATACTGAGAAAGAAAAAAAAAAATTGGATTATGTAAAACATTGTCTTTTTTTTTTTTAATATAATCAAATACGTGGACTTCTAATGCATCCGTTTCCTATTTTGGATGAATAGTGGCCCTTGGTGGTTATGGTAAGGCTGGTTCTGGGCTTGTGAACTTCCTAGCGTTGTTTGAAGAGCAGAGAGGTCGGTGAGGAGGTGGGATGTCACATCCCTTATGGGACGTCATGTAACTTCATCTGGATCTTCTCTGACACGCTGGTATTCCTGTCGTATGTTTTGCTGATCGCAGGTCTGAGGCAGCGTCGTCAGGAGATTATGGCCAGAGATCATGAAATCACTGAGAATAAGAGTTGCAAGATCACACTGTTAACTAGAAATTCAATTATTCAAATGTGGTTCCAGAATGCAGGGGGCTCAGCAAGCATGTAGGCTAATATTTAGACTTGCTGAATCTCTAATCTCACTCCTTGCAGTGTTACAACAGCTTTTTTTACAACACAAAACCCTGAGCAAGTATTTCACTGGTAATTATACTGTTGATTCACTTATATGTTTTGAAATTTAAGAAGTCCTGCCTCTAAGATTGTGATTTTGGAATTTGGGATCATAAATTAAGCCTTCTTTTGAAAGAAAATAAGAAGTTTGCTGTTGTTTTTAATAAGATTTTATGGTAAGTATGGCAACGGTAAGTCTGTCAGTCGCGGCTTTGCTGCACATGTGTAGCTCTGTGCTTTGAGACCCTTGAAATGTCTGTTTTTAGGACATCAGCAGGGGGCTAATGAAAAGGCTTTGTTGATTTTAACGAATTGCAGGCCACTGTAGCCAAAATAAATATAATCTGCTTTTTGGATTAGTTGTCACACATGATTTTACCTACTAACAGTGATTAAAGAACCCTGGTGGACCAGAAGCATAGCTGCTCTCTGGTGACTCTTGCTAAAATAGCAATAAACAGAAGTAAATAAAGACTTAGGGCATTAGTTATCTTTAATAAACAGTGACACTGCATATAACGTTGAAGGGAGACTTCAAAAACCCACATCGTGTACAGCAGTGTCACACTTTCTAGTGCAGAGAGCATTGGTCATATTAGGTGGCTGGAGATGATGGCATCACCGAGCTGCTTTACTTGCGTTACTGACCTGCAGTCCCTCTTCGAGAGCTACTGACCCAACTGGACACCTTGTGGACACCTTCATCACAAAGCCATTTTCATCCAGTAGCAGGCATCAGAAACGAAGTGGAAAATGCCCAAAACTAGAGGGATTAACAGGAAAATGAGGGGAGTGTTAATTGCTTGTCTAATTATGCAACCTCCGAACCAGTGTAATTCCATCCAGTTAATGAACGGAGGGTTGGTGTGGGTCTTACACACCTTAGTCTTTGTGAGCTGATAGAATTACTTGCCCCTGCTGACATCTTTTATCCCTGATATTTTCCCAGTAATCAAGGGTGGGTGTGTTTCCCGATCCCCTTCACGTTTGTTGTGAGAGGCAACAATTACGGTTGATGGTATTGTACTACTCCTTTGGACTCACTGTTGCTTTTAATCAGTGGATAGAAGAAACAAAACAAACGAAAGCATGTTCTTCTGAGAGGGAATTATTGCTGCAGTACTGAGTGTTGGGAAGAAATTTAGGCTCTGTTTTACAGGGAAATCACCTTCCTGAGGGTGGCAGGGAATGGAAGAGTTTCCCAACAGGAACATGGGAAGTCAGGGGTTTTGAAATTAAAAAATCAGGGGATAGCAAAACACCAGAAAGAGTACTTTGGGGAAAAATCTTACTGAAACGGGGAGAGGGTCTGAGCTTTCTAACGAGTCTTCAACTTGTATTAATCTGTCCCTAACTGTACACCCCTGGAGGGCACATGGCACTGTTCTACAGGGAGTTTATCTTTTACATGACAGCTAAAAACCTTCAGATTAATCAAGCAAACATCCTCTGGCTTTTTTAGAATTGTATAATTCTTTTTTGATGTCTGGAGTTAAATTCTTGTTTGGTGTTTTTGGTGAAGTTGTGCAGCGGTTACAATACACTTCTGGCTTTACGGTCTATGGAAAAAATACTCTGATATCCTGCTCAGGAAGGGAGTAAGACCCACCAAGGACCCTTTCCTTCTCTTGGCTGGCAGTCATTAGGAGTTTGGAGACTTGCCCGATGGTGTAATTCAAGTCTTGACTGCATATCTTATTGGTTAAAAATAGGAGCCAACTCCAGCTCATCAGTTTTGCTAAGAAACTATTGATTGTGATTAGCAAGCTTAAAAATAATTACCTTGTGTGTTCATTGCTATCTTTGGACATACTCTCATATTCCTACTCTTATAGAAAGTATTGAGCAGCACAATAGGGCAATTTGATGACTAAGGTGTTACATTGGAGGGGGGGGAGGCGGGGAGAAGGGTATTGAGCACTTCTTAATTGTTCCATCTCCTGGTGATTAAACAAACACACAACACCTGGACAGGGGAGAAAACCCACTGGCCTTACCGAAGCGTACAAAATGAGCCATCTACCACCCCCTTGTTCCCAAAGGGGCTCAGCCATACATCCAGTCCTTCCCAGTTTCAGTCACCACTGTCACCACTCAGCTCTTTTTTGGCAGGAGCCTCAAGCTCACCGTGCCCCACAGGTGCTGCACCCTGGGGATGAATAAAACACTGATTTGCTTAATACCTGGAGAAGGGGGGATGAGTTTCACCTGGCTTTTAACACCTAATGTAAAAGCTTGATGGTGCTGATTCATACCTGGTAGTGAGTTGACCCTGAATGGCTGATTCAGTTAAGGATACCTAGAAAGCCTGCCTGTCTCTGGAAGTTGCTGTTCCTGTAGCAGGGATAGTTGCAGGAAGCAGCTGAATTTTTGTTACTTACAGCACTGTGTATTCAAGTGAATGAGCATCCACTTCAGTCTGCTCAAGCCCGGGCTGCCTGCTGAGCGTGTGAGAAGAGCTACCTATACCTGTCAGACTCCTAATGCAGGTCAGTAGCCACTTCAGGGGGCCACCTTCCACAGGCTTTAACTCTTGAGCATCCTTGGAAAAAGCTGGTTTCTTGCCGTGTTGTTCTTCTCTGTTGAGAGAGCCTAGGAAGAGTAACTTTTCCATTTAAGTTTGGTGTCAGAAGTGGGATGATGAGAATGTTCTTGTATGATACTATGCCTGCAGAATCCCCCCACCTTTTTCTTTAGGTTTTGTATCCCCAGGAATGTGTCAGTAATTTCAAATCGCAATAATCCCTAATGCCTAGGGTTTGGGTTTGCGTTTTCAATTTGTATTTCTCCTAGAGTTTAACTCTTGTATTCGTTTGGTGTGTACCAGGGTTACCCTCAGCAGGCATCTGATGCGCTGGCAAGGACATGCACGATAACGTGGGTTAGAATAAAATTACACAGGTGTTTTGCAACCATGGATGCTTGTTGTGGGGATGTGCACATTAAACTGAAGTTTTGTCGCACAACCAGATAGTGACGTGTGGCCAGGGCGTAGGTAAGCTCCTCAGGCCACTCATAAGTCACGTGAAACTGTGCGTATGTGTTTGTGTGTCCAGGAGAGGGATTTGTCCCAGTTTTTTTGTCTGTTAATAGCAGCTTTTGAAATTTAGAGTCGGAATTTACAGGGGGCAAAAATCACTTCTTAAAGTGTTTGCTGGTGCAATGCTCTTCATATCAGCAAAGTTGGGAGAGGTGAGTGCTGGGTCACAGCAGCATTACTGCACCTCATGTGGGTTTTGTGTTGCTTCAAGAACGTAGAAAAACAAAATGCGAGGCTTCAGTACGTTAGCAAGGAAACTGCGGGCATGTTCGCTTTCCTTTGTGCTCTGGTCTGTGCCAGAGGAGGAGATGCAGATGGACTGCAGCTGCAGCTCTGAGCAGAAACGGGGCTGGAGCAGGAGCCCTGTGGGGGTGGCTGAGGAGCCGGTGAACCTGGTGGGAAGTTGCAGCTCTCTTCCTCTCGCTGCCCTGCAAGGGATGCTACAACAGCCCTGAGGAAGGTCTGGGCTGCGTGGATGGAGAGCAGGTGACGGTATAGAAAAAAACTTCACTGACAGGAGTTTCTGACAGCAGCTTTATGCACTGAAGGTATTGTTACATGCTTTTTAAGACTTTCTAAGTGACTCTAAACCCATATGCTGCAGTAATTTCTCTATAAATACTTGTATTAAACTCTCAATAGGCTCATACACATAACCCATGTATTTCCAAGCAATTTGCTTCAAAAATATTTGGGCTGAGTGAAAATTTTACTGGAAGAGCTATTTTTCCCCCCTGTATTGAAAGGGGCTTAGACCTGAGCCCTTAAATTCAGCGTCCTTTATTAGCATGATTCTAGGACTTGCAAGGATTTATGTAAGAGTTTGAAACATTTAAAATATATATTTTTCATGTTTAAAAACAAAAGATGCAGCTGTAAAATTTGATATATTGGGCTGTACCAGAGCTAGAAGCGAGTGTTGTATTGCTTTCCCGTGGTTTGAGAACCTTCACCCAGGAGACTGCAACATATTTTTTCGTGTCTGGCTGTCTCGGTCTCAGATACTTACATGGTTGCAACTACTGCAGTTTCCGAATGTTTCACAACACTTCTGGGAGAATATTATTACCTTAAACGTATCACTGGCTCGTGAATACTGAGTGCCTCTCTTTAGCACCGATGAACTTTGAAAAGGTTTTTGGTACTTTTTTGGAAAGAAGGGCATGTTTTGGTGGAAGTTTACTAACAAATGTAACAAGAGTGACCACAGACTTTGCACACCAAGAGGGAACGCTGGGCTGAAACCCGTCAGGCTTTGGCCATGGAGAATGTGAGCTAGTTAGAAGTCCCTTGTTTACTTTATTTGTCATGTGAATATAACTTATACAGCCTATTGGCTAAGCAAGCAACTTTTGATCTTACATAGTCGCTTTTTGCATTCTATTTAACACACTTCTTGACACAAGCGATGAGAAACAGGGAGAAATACTTCTGTTTGTGGGTAGTTGATGGCTCAGAGTCACCTGCAGCCACTAGCCTTGCAATAATTTGAATTATTACAATCACATAGGAGGAGTAAAAGAAGAAGATGCAGGGCAGAAAAAAAAATAATCACAAGGGAGGTTTCTTGAGGATAATTTTATTAAAAGTTCATGTTTGAAGTGATGTCATCCTTTTCATTCTCTGTATTCAATTGCCTTTCTGAAGCTTGGCATAGCTATTCTGATGTGCAGCAAAAATGTTACATCAAAGGTGAACGTTTGAATCCTGGCTGCAAAATGAAAAAAAGAGGGTGGCGGGACATGGAGCAGGGGAAGGAACCCCCAAATGACTGAGAGTTCTTAAAAAGTAAGAAGTAAAAGAAAATAATCATTTCTCTCCCCTGACAAATAGTTCAAAAAGTAGCCAACAGTTTGGATCTGGTATGTCACATTGCATACAAATGAAGAAACTGTCACCATGGGTTTCCTTTGAAACCTTTTAATCTTATCTTCTGTAGTAAAGGGCATGTGACTTGATCAGGGCTTCTCCTCTCTGATACATAGTCAGAGTCCTGATGTACTGAAATATCTGTGACAGGTTTCTCCACCTGATACAATTACTTTTTTTCCTTTCCCTTCAGTGCCTTTGTCTGCGGTGGGTACAGTTCACCCTTCCCTCTCCATCCAGGAGAACCAGGTTCCTAATTAGGCAATTTCCAGCTAATCCTGTGTATTATGTCTTAGTCGGTAGTCGTGTTATAGCTGTTTTCTCTCCATTTGCCAGGCTGAGGCTTTTTTCTATAAGAACAGGAAAGTGGAATTATGGTATTTTGTAAAGGCACATTAGGCACACAATTCTTCTGAAAAGTCATGGGAAGTATATTCTGATAATTAATTAAGGGCTGTTTTGTTACAGTGTACCTTTAAATGGACGATTTGAATATGCGTGTTCAGTAGTGTTGGGGACAGTAGTGGAAGGAAAAGATTTTTACAGACTTCTAATACTTAATCTTTAAAAACCACAGTTTCTGTGAGGTGTTTATATTTTTAATATGAGCTATATTACTTAAACTGCTTTAGTTGATTAATGTTTTGGTCCAGAACTAGTGAAGTCAAGGAAACTTTTCCCAAAGGGTTAAACTCTGCTTCTGTGGCAATCGATGGCAAAACTATCTTTGACTTCTCTGCTGTGGGACTGCGCTGTGAGGGAGAGTTGAAGTAGGAACTAAGCCCCAGGAGGTCTCGCTGGGCTCCTCTTCGCAGAGTAAAGGCCAGAACAAAATATCCTTGGATCCATGTGTTGTAACCTCTGGGCTTTGCCGCTGAGCTCCTGGTAGAGGACGTCCTTGCTGGTGGTCACCCCAGGGTGATTTCTGCCCCTGCTGCAGCTGGAGGAAATAGTTTGCAAAATTTGTGAGGCGTGCAGCAGAGACAAAGAAGGTATATCCTGATTTTCTTTTTCTCTCCTGTTTTTCTGAGGAAGGTAAGCATTGATCGGGGTGTCCAGGAATTGTCTCTACCCAAACTTGCTAATTAAAAAAAGTGCTGGAGTTATTGAGTGCAAAGCAGCGTTTAAATGGGTGAAAGTTAATGGCCAGTGTTTGCACAGGAGGTCAGACTGGGTGACCTCTTTTAGCCTGCAGCCAATTAACCCCTGAGTATGTGATGCTGCCTTGCCTTGCAGATGGGGAGTTGTCTAAGACAAACCCAAAGATTTCCTGGTCCATAGAGGTGACCAGCCTGGCCGCAGGCTGCCCAACCGAGCAGGCTCTGGTTGCATTTGGGTTTCCGCTCGGCTTCTCTCACCGGCGCGTCCCCGTTACAAGTAACGAGCTGATAGAGACTGGAAGAAAGCCTGAAGTGTGCCAGCTTGTCTGGGAGGTGCAGCTGGGTAAAGTGCAGCAGCGAGTCATTTGCAGTGCTGGTACTGAAAGCCGTTTCACAGAGCAATTTTGTTCTTCAGTGATTTTAACACTGCTAGAAATTAGATTCATTTACACAGTAAGTGTTCCTCTACGTGCTGAGGTGGCTTGCGTGTCCTGTTCTTCAGAGCTGGAAAACGGTGGTTGTTGGGCTGCTTGTACAGAAGGGTCTCTTTTGGAGTCTTTCATCATGTGAAAATCTTCTGGGAGAACCAGAATATGTTGGACCTGTGCAGCAGCATGTTCTCTTGTCGCTGAAGTTCCTCAGCTCTTAGCTCCTGGTTTAGCAGAGTGGGAGAGCATGTGAGGACGTCCTGCTGGGGCCTAAATACACGCTTAGGTTGTTTCGCTTCTTGGCTAACAAGAAAAGTTAGCAAAGCTAGCTTGACTTTATTTTATCTGAAGAATTTGTCTTTTCCTGTGTCTGTGCTTTTTCTCCTATGTCGTCTGCTGTGTGAGGAGTAAGAGCTGATATTGAATAGTGGGGCCTGAAAAGCGATGGGTTTGAATGCTGAGTGGAGCTGAGGGTCTTAACTATTGGAATCTTGGAAGGCAAATGGCACCCAAATGAAAATGGATTTGCCTTTTATCCGTTAACACGAGTGCAGGTCAGATGTCTTAACTATCAACGTGAGTGAAAAATCAGCCTTCCCGATGCTCCACAGGACTCTCCGTTCAATATATTCTGGATGTTTCAGCCCTGGAGTGTAAATGGCCGGGGACAGAAACACTAGGGGGTTGCTTCCTTCTGCGCCATCTGGAGATGTTTGCAGTCTCCCCAACACCGTTTATCTGGTAGGCAGCAGCCAGCTGCCAAGCAAGGAGAACTGCTGGTGGTGCTGAGGGCTGGAAGAAAGACTGAGATGTGGCTGGAGATAAGAGGCTGCCAATGCGACCCCCCCTTCTCCCCTGGCTAGTGGGAGAAGGATGGTGGGGACCTGACGGTCCCACCATTTCCCCACCGAGGAGTGAGGGTGTGGGGGAATGTGATGCTTAACACTCAGCTGCAGGGTTTAGGAGATCCAGAAAACCACCCATTTGCTTTCAAGGCTCACTCTGCAATCAGCATAATTTCTCACGAGAATGGGATTTTACTGTAGAACAGAAGGCTTGGGGAATGGAGTGTTTGCAAAGGGAAAAATAATTATATTTATGGACTGGGAGTCTAAGACCTTTTTGGACCCGATGACCTATCTCTGTCTGCTTTGCATCCAGGAGGCAGGTTATTGGATAGTTTAAAATGTTGGCTATTTTATAATAATAATAATAACAATTTAAAGATTTTCCCAGCTGTTGGAGGATGCAATTTTTCTTTCATAGGCCATTATGTATGCAAGACCAATTGGTAAACTGCAATGTACTGTTCTGTAATTATTCTCCCCTGTAGCTTTAATGAGGAGATCTGCGTGCAGTTTGATGGGAGAATATACTCTGCCGACAGCTACATCGAAAATCAAGACAGGTGTAATCTGCTTACTATAGTCTGTGAATCCTCACCATGTGGCTATGTTATCTCTAGTGCATGTTTATAGAAAGATGCTTGTAAAAGGATTTAATTTAATGGAATAATGGTAACTGGCACTATGAAAATGAAGGGGCTCAAATAATATGGTGAGCAGAGTCATATAAATCCTAAAGTAGATGATTAAAAACCTGCTATATTACGTCATTCGGTTAACATCATATGAAAGGAAAATACAAATTAAGCCATGTTATGTAAGAAAAGAAAATGCGTTCCTTATTACTAACCTAGTCTTAGAACAAACTTGGGAGAAAACATATCATTTTGGAGTATGCACTAAGAGATAGGTGCCCAGTCCTGCAGTTGCACTTGGGTGGCAGATGTGCGTGGCTATCGCTGGAGCTCTGCATGGGCGCGTGTCCAGGACTGGAGTCCTAAGAGCAGAATATCTTTTAGAAGGCAGATACTCTGCTGAGCCGTAGCCAAAAGCTGCAGCCTTCTTTCAGGTGGAAGAATAGTTATGTGATGAAAGGACCGGTTGAGACTTCATTTAGAAACCCACTCTCTTTGTGGTGGGGACACTTCAAGACACTCCCACATGATGTGCCTCTGTTTCCTTACCTGCACAGTAATGATAACAATAAACTACTAGTAGAAAAGCAGCACAAATAACTTACTATTTTGAAACCTATTGAGAAAAAGGAGCATCTCCTTGCTAGCAGCAGTTACACAAGATTTTTT
>RSEF01000003.1:22671720-22712552 GCA_003993805.1 Himantopus leucocephalus
TATTTTTCTTAGTACTTAACCTTTTTGGTGTTAAGGTAAATGGATCTGATTTATTATCCATACCAAGGATAGAGAAAGTGCGTGATTGGACATATTGTGTTATTGCATCAGGCAAAATGTATTAAAAAAAAATAATACTGAAAAGCACTTCTGTTGAGGAAAGATGGGGGCTGGATGGGAGTTGGGCATCGCTGTTAATTATTCTTATTATGCTGATCTCGCTCAGATTTTGAGTCTGGTGATTGCACTGACAAAGGAGCAGCCTTGATTTCTGCACATATGTTACAGTTACTTGTAAAACTGGGCTCACAGATTGCTCTGAAGCTTTTACTGCTCCTGCAGAACATTTCCGTAGTTCCAGCAGTTTGATCACAAATGCGGCATCTCTCTCCTAATGCTGTGCAGGTTGATAAAACAGTTGCCGAGCTGGAGTCCCTAAAGAAATTATTAATTATCTGGTTAATGTGCATCAGGCTGTGGGAGTGTGAGATTAATCACCAGTGCTGGGATGAGTTGCTGAAGTGGATTTTGGTTTTTCGTCTCCTGTCACTCGGTAATGGCTTTTCCTTCCTTCACCATCAGGTGAACAGGTGCGGAGATGCTGTATTTTCATTTTCCTGTAGTCGGTAACAGCCGGTGACCAGGAGATGCCTTTTTCTCAGTCCTGCTGCATGAGCAGTTTACAACATGGAGCGCTACCTGCTTCGGATGTTCCAGCTGCGGGAGATGCTCCTACAGCACAGGACTGACCTGAGACTTCCCAGATAAACACATTTGAACACATGCACTCGGGGAGGGGTGCCAGGGAGAAGTGTTGGGCTGAGCTGGGGGGGAACTTTTCTGTATNGACGGGGGACTTTTCTGTATTTCCCAGGTCTCAAAGGGGTTGACTTATATTTGGATGTGGAATCGCAACTTGACTCCAATTTTGAACGTATTTATAGTACTTAAAATTTTTCAGTAAGTGAACATTCAGCATGGCTCCTTTGTTTAATGTAACAAAAGAAAAATGTGTTCCTTTATTAGAAACATACAGAAGAGGGTTGTTCTAGCTCAGTCTTCAGTGGTACCATCCTTAAAGCCAGTGGGCTGCATAAAATAGTCAGCCATGGGAGAAAAAGTCAGACTCCTTACCGGTGGTGGTGGATCAGTTGGGACGTTCAGGTACAACACTGCAGCACTTGTCCTGTCCTTCTAACTGCTGTTAGCCATCAGCAGTTGCATCAGAAATTGTTCAGTGAAGCCCTGATGCTTTTCCAGAGGTCCCTACTGGATTACACACATTTGCACCACACAGTGCATTGATGAAAAAACTGAGGAGTAATTTGTCTTTTAAATTTTACAGTTGTGTTGCATGAATCTTTTATGTGAAGCTATAACAGCTCTGCCTCGGAGTTGGGACCCTTGGCTGGAAGAGTCTTTTGTTTTGGTGACTACCAGTGAGGAGAGGAAGGCAGATGAGGTGGAAGGAGCTATGTTGTACGCATCCAAAGCAGATAGTTTGCCTGAGGCCAGGGGACCATCTTCTAGTTAAGAAGGGAAGAAGCTGTAGACGACAGCACAATTGTTCCGGTAATATGTGTTGAGGGACAGAAGTAGAGAGTGAACCTCTCTATTTATAAAGTCTAGTCATCTGAATTACTCTGTCGTCTCTAACACAAGTGTTGTTTCTCCCTGAGGAAGTTCTGTAAATGACCACAGCTATTGAGACTTTGAGATGCACGGCACTTGAGACTGGAGATCTGTTTTTAACCTTCTACCTGACTATTTTGTATCAAGCTTTCTTTAATGATATGAACGTGTAGGTATTGGCCCTCATCAGCTTATGGGTTTTGTTTCTCCTTGGCTGAGCTAGTGGGGTTTTTGTCCCTGGTGAACTGAAAATTTTTTATTACCTTGCCACTTCAGGCAGGCAGAGATGTACTTGTATTTGAGATTGCATTGCACTACTCCATCGTTGAGCTTTTGTTGTCCATATTGTACTATCCTGAATCCTTCTTCAGCTAAGGGTGTTACCTTGGGAGGGGAGGAGAGAGGTGTGCAGTTTTCAGAGAATTTACTTTTTATAATAGCTATGTGCTCCAGTCTGGAATCCCTGAGCAGCCCCACGATAACATAAACATCCATTTGTTTGGCAAGTTATGGTATACCCTCACATTAAATGTAGATGACCCATTTGTGTCTGAAACCCCCTAACCAGCCAGTCAGCGTGGCAGCAGGGGGATTTTAAATGTTAAGTAGTCTTCAGGGCTTCAGGTTGAGTATTTGCATAGGAGTTGTTTGGGTTTCTGCTCCTTGTAGAGCTTCCTGAGCTTGTTGTGATAAGTAAAACCAAGTTTACTTTGTTAAGCTCAGCCGTTCCCAGCACTGAAGAGATAACAGGAGGAAAATAAGACTTTTAGGAGACAAGAAATAAATTTCTGTCTGTGTGGCGATGCAGGTTCTTTTTGTGTGACTTTATTTGATGATGATGTCTGCGTGACCATGAATGCAGGTGCGTTTGCGCACAGTGGTGTACAGAAGTGATGCAGGAGGAGTGTAAAACTTGGTAAATGTATGAACCATAAAGGCAATAACTTGCCAGACTCTTCCATAGCTGTTGATCTCTGGTGCTTAAAAATAAGTAGAATAGCAGATTTTCAGATGAGTAAACTGTGCAAATCCATGCCTAATTTACATGTACGATCACCTTGACTGCTTGTACAAATCAGGTAATTGCGCATGCAAATGGCTAATTAACACAATTAGCCAATCTGCTGATGCAGTCTCAGGATCTGTAAGTGTATACTAGCCATGTAGTTACCATGTATCTGCAAACCAACTGTACAAAAAAAAAAATAAATCTAAGCCCTGATAACTGTTAGCATGTGTGGGAGTTGCTTATTTTTTAATATCACAGGTTTTTGGCTTTGGGGTGGAGAAATGACTGATGTGGATCACAACTGTTATTGCAGTTGGGATACAAAATTGTTTAGGTTTATTAGAAAAATTTCCCTTCGAAGTAGCAAGCTGGCATTGCTGCTGAAGCACACTTCCAGCACTGCGACCCATGGCAGGCTAGCCGGTCTGGTGGCACGAAGGCTGCAGTTGCGCCCATCTCCTATAAATCGCTCCACGTGAGGACAGGGCTGTGCTCGTTTTGCCCTATGGCTTCATAAAAGTACCTGTGAGCAATGGTTGCTAAATACCTACTTATTACTATTTTTAGATAAGAAAAACATTTCGAATTTTAAAGCCGCGTGCCTCCTTCCACCTTGGTAGAAAAGAATTTACTCAAAAAAGATTTAAAGGGCATCTCCTGGTTTTATCTATTTGTCCAACTTGGAGATCTCTTCCTTAGAGTTTAAATGCAAAGTAAAAATACCCAGGCAAGTTTAAACATGCAAATTGTTGAAGTTTTGCAACTGTATAAACAGACACTAAACATGAATCCAGGGATTTCAGAAATGCATTTCTCCCATCTTTGTTTCTATGGGTTTTTTTTTATAGCTGTTATGGGGGGGATGGACACCCTTCATTATAGTAATTATTTATCATTTCAAAGCAAACATAATGTGAACCTGCAGTCAGTTCCTACGAATAATTTAACATCAGCATTTGTGGCTTCAAGTTGAGTCTACAAAAAAGTGAGTAACAACATAATCTTCTGAAGGCAGGTATTTCTTGAACTACCCCTTTAAAATTTTTTCCTGGTTATAAAATAGAGAACTTAAACTGGTGTATTAGACTTGTGACCTACTAATGTCCCAATTGCTCTCCGAATTTCCTTTCTTACAGGTGTAGTTTTATTTTAAAACAAGGATAAAATATGCCAATACCACATAACTGCCAGGATTCAAATCCTAGCAGGAGCTTTGTATCCAAGACAGCACCGCTGTATTCTCTTTCATACGCTTACATTTCTCACATGGATGTCTGTGGCACCTAGCACTCTCCTTACTCGGGGGACTTCAAAACCCGTTGAAAAGCAATGAATTAGATGCTGATTGTGTTGGCAAAAGGAGCACCTCGTTACATGCTCCATCGTAGCACTCTGATGTCCTCAAAACCTGCTCTGTGCAGGGAATGAAATGTGGCCAGGAAAGCTGGGATATGTCTTTAAAAAAACCTGCTGTGAAATGTTTTACTGTTGTCTAGGTGGCCACCAGATGAAGACCCAAGGGACTTCAATGTAAGACCTTGGGTGGAAAAACCCTATTTCTGGTAGAGCAGTATCCATCTAGTGGTAGCTGGGTGCAGTTGGGAGAGAGAGAAGTGTCAGCCCCAGTGGGCTCATGAAGGGGCAGAGTGTTTCTAAGCAAGTACAGAGAAAGCCCCTCAAACATGGACAGAAAATCTACTTAATGGTATATTTTTAAGAAAGCGGAGGCTGAAGTAGTAGAGATTTTAACACTTCTTGTCTGCAAAGTACACTGAAGAAACATAAAACCCATAGAGAGCCGCCTTTCTTTATCAAGCTGTGTAGTGGCGCTATTGGAGGTGGGAATTAAAACCAAAAAACAACTAAACAAAAAAACCAGAACCAACCAATGGGCGGGGAAAAAAAAAACAACAACAAAAAAAACCCCAACGAACCAAAACCCAACCAAAACACAAAAAAGCCCCCACCAAACAACCCTCAAAAGAAAAAAAAATCCATGACCTAAATAAACACAAAACCAAAGTCCCGGCTTGGATGCTAGTTAGCGCGCGGATACCCCGGAGCACGTCCAGCCCGCGGCTTGCTCTTATCAGCTCCAGTGCCCGAGCCCTGGGAACAGAAGCGAAGAGCTGGGGCCTTGCTAGTGCGTGCACAGGCTCTTCCCCCCCTCCACCACTTCCAGCATGTGCTTTGCAACTTAAAGATGCGAAATTCACTGAATGACAACTGATGATTAGCGAGGAGCTGAGGCCTATCTGCCGCGAAGGGGAGCCGGGGAGGATGCGAGCCGACTTTATTTCTGGCCGTGTCAGGCTTTTACCTCTGCTGCCCGCTTAGTCTTTAAAGGAATGGTGGCAGCTGTTTGTTAAACATTTTATTTAAAACTTCGCTCTGAAAAAAAGCAACAGCTTTTATGATTTTTTATGACTCATTATTTCTCAGTAAGTCTTAAAATTTAGAAAATAATTGGCTGTAAAAAATCTTTTCCATCGTCGATCAGCCAAATTTCCCCATTGACTGTACTGGTGGCCTGGAATTGAAAGCTAATGGAAAATGAGAAGAAAGCATAAAAAAAATAGGCAGTCTGTTTTTAAAGGCCAAACTGACTGAGACTGGGGGAGAAACAAAACTGAAATTAGTTGAAAATAAAGCGAACAAATCTTCTGTAGCTCTTTATGCCGAGTCAGTTTAAATCCCACATTTACCAGGTCTCGGAACTGCTTGCAGAATTGGGGCCGACAGCTACAACGTGCTTCAGTGTCTTACAGGCATGTGGTGTTTTTCCTTCTGCCCTGACACTAGCTGTGGGCTATACAGTGCCAGTCCAAAAAAGAAAGAGCCATTTATTGAACTGTTCAGAAGTGGGAAGGGCAGAGATCATGCTTAGCTACAGTGATGACGTTTACACTTTCAGTTAGTTGAAATGCTGTCAATATCCATGAATTACAGGCTTAAAGCCTTCTCTGAAACCTTAGGAATTGCCTGTGTGTTATTTTAAGAGACAGCTCTTTTTTTTAGATGATCTATGTCCTATTGAATTCAGAGGGAAAACTTGTACCTGTGATGGGATAAAGTTCCCACTCCCTGCTATGTTTCATTAAGGACTAAAGGAAAAGGCAGGGTTTATGTGCTCTAGAACGGCTTGTGGGCTTTTTTCGGGAAGGATACACCTGCCAAGCAGGGAAACAGCACCTCTTCCTAGGCATCTCACTTGGAAGGTCCTAAAAGTTGGTGATGATTTTTTTTTTCTCCAGTTACTTATAGACATTAAATAAACTGAAAATGCAGAGTTGAAGCAAGTGCCAAATTGCTGTGGTACGCAGATGATTTCTCTCCTTCCCCTTTCCTGTCGAGGACTGCAGTGCCAGGCAGGGAGATGGCTGGTTGCCTTTGCCTGATCAAGGGGTGTCTGAGGAACAGCCGATGGCTGAAATCCCCTAAAATGTCATTGAGGAACCTGTGCTAAGAGTTTGTAATCACATTTTATCTTAAAATATGTGCCGGCAGTCACCCCCTCTAGCCTGCAATTCAGGAGCCTGCTTGAAATCTCTCACGTTGTGATGTCCACAAAGCATGATCTCTATTATCTCTAGGTGATTAGATGATGATATTCCCTTCTGGCAAAAGATAGTCTCTTCCTAAATATTTGCACCTTTGTTTTGCAGCCCACAACCATTTGGTGTCCCTGGACCTGAAGCCAGTAGCACTTAGGCTAATCTGGTTTGTGGAGCATGTGGGCGTGTGTGGCCTCAGCAGCGCAAGTCTTCATGAGCATCCTCGCCCTGGCTCCCAGGCAATTTTAAATCCCATTTGGAATCCTGGGTGTTTGTCTTTCAGTTTCGTTGAGGCTGGGTCTTGCTTGGGTATTTTTATTAAAGTCCTGTAACTGTGACGAGTGGCTTTGTGCCTCTAGCACAATGGAGTGCTCTGCAATAACACTGTTAACTTTTTTTTTTCCCCCCCAAAAAAAATCTTCTAATGGAGTCATGGACTGCAATGCAGTGAGTTTAAGCAATAGTTTGTTCATCTCAGTTTATTGGGGTTCTGTCAACTGAAACTTGTCAAAATCCAGTGCTCTACAGCCAGTGCAGAGTTAGTCTGTGCTCCAGGCAGGATTTTTGTGTGGGATGGTCTGAAATGGTTACGTGGACTTCCCCACAACTTTCCAGTCACATGTCTGGTCTTGTGTACTGAGTGCACGTTTGACTTCATTCTTGCCTTCCCTATCACAAGCACAGGTCTCTGCTTACAACACAAACAAAACACTGCTCGAGTTGTTTCCTTTGTGGAGGGGATGAGAGAAGCAGCAACGCATGAGAGATGGTAATGGTTCCTTGGTGTGATGGTACTGGGGACACTGTGGCGATACCCCCTAGCATTTCTTGATCCCTGTTTCCATGAAATATAGGCTTTTATACCCTTCAGAAAGCAAAGGAAATGTGCCTTGGAACAGACAAAGAAAGAAGAATTGTGTTTTGTCCCACAGCACCTTTATTTACAGAGTTTATCCTGGGAGCCTCAGAGCATCACTAACTGTATCAGAAACTCGGTACACGATGACTTACTTTTCCCAGTGAATCAACAAGCATATTGTATTGACATTTAAGTTTTGAGGTCTTTGTATATCCCTGGTGCTGAAATGAAGCTCCCAGATCAGCTGGTGCTGGCGAGGAGACGTAGATGCATTATTAGGGATAACTTGGTTTATCTCCTTTGACACTTTTCTGATATCTCTTGATCATTAAGGTCTGGATTAAGTGGGAAAAAACATTACTTGCACGGATGTTATGTAGCTTATGCCTCAGATCTTTTATGAGAGAGTTTGGGTGCTTAATGTCTTCTAATTCAAAAAGAAAAATCAAAGTCTTGTGTACAGCTTCCTTCTGTCAGGTGCCGAGATGAGGGTTAGGTGAGCGCATAACAGAAACGCAGATATTTGAAAGTCACATTTCCAGCTGCATTTAATACGATTTTAGATAAAAGACATTGAAGAGGAAGGGGCTGTTTGGGGGTGGTTTTGCGTTTACTTCATAGGCTTAATGAATTTTAAGGTGTACTAGTCTTAGTGTCACTCTCGGGAGAGAAGTCATCTGTATTTTCTTTCCCATGAACTTGCATCGTGACGTTTTTGTGAAGCACTGCTGTGTCAGGAGCTGACTGTCCGTTCATGGGGAAGAGATGGCTCTCTGGCAGTGGCGGCAGCGGCGTTGCACAGATGAGAGAAGGTGCTTGGCAGCCGGCAGGTGTTGGAAAAGAGTAGGAAAAGTAGGTCTGTATGCATCTGGCTGCCCCAAAAAACATACTGATCTTCAGAGAAATGTATCGGTTTTTAATATTTTGTTCCAAATCCTTACTCCACTGAAAAGGTAGCTATTATTTATAATTAATAAATTAACGGCCTTCGTCCTGAACCTGTAACAGAATGCAGAAATCGAACGTTTCTGTCTTTCAGTCTGACCTAAGTGCCAATTTGTGTTTCACGGCAATTCAACAGGCATTTCTGGTACTCCTGAGCAGATGAAAGATCAGGGAGGCTATCGCATTGCTTCACTGTGATAGCAGAAACACCATGGTGATATTGAAAAAACCTGTCCTAGGGACTAATGTATTTAGCAGCCTGATGCCCCCTAACCGGGCCAGTCCTTTATTTATCCTAGCTTGTTCCTCTTCAGCAGTATTCATCTGAGGATTACGAAAAGTGGACTTCACCCTGTGAAGCTGTTACCATAACCATTTATGGATGGAGAACTGAGGCTCAGATAAATTGCGACTTTCCAAAGGTTACCTCGCATGCCAGTAGCACAAACAAGGGGCTGTGCATTGTTTCCCGGACTGCTACTTTTTCCACGCTTTAACCACGTGGGAAGAAATTCATCCCTACACAGAGTCTAGCACAACTTAGGTAAGAAAGGATCACTTTAATTGTCAAGCGAGACCTTGTGCTGGTGCTGCGCAGAGGGATAAATTGGTCGAGAACTTTGTGGGCTGCTTTACAAAAGACAAATGATGGCACATAACTTGATTTGCAGAGAAACCGCTTCCTAGGAGAAAATAGAACCTCAACATAAGTAGATCTGCAAACTAATGACGTAGAAATAGCTTGGATAATAAAAAGCTGGTAAATAGAGGTATGGCAGCAATTTGGATATGTGCGAGAGACAAGCTATACTGATCTGAGTTTGGAGGAATTTATTATCTCACAGAGTTCCTATGGTTTAAGTCAGTCAGTGCTAGGTCGCTCTTAGTTGAAGCAGAAGAATATTTATTTGTAGAAGCCTACAGTCATCTTCCTGTAAAACAAAGCAAAAAACTGCTCAACTGCAAGCTCAAGATTGCTCGGAATAATCCAAATGTGTTTTGAAGGACTTCAGGGATATATTTCCTTCTGAAGATTCCCATTCTTCTGTATTTTCTTTGCCAAGTGAGTAATTAGTTACTCCTTGATTATTGCTTATCACTTTATACTTTTTCATGGAGACAGCAAAGGACTGTGAGGCTGTTAATAGCTATGCTTGTATCACCTTTCTGTTTCAAGTGCGGTTTATTAGCTTAAAAATAAGTGGGGGTGAGACATTTTTAAGTTCCTGTACTTTTTTTTTTTTACTGGTATCCTGAGTGCTTTCCAGAGCATCCTCAGTGAATACCAGAAGTGTGTAGTCTCATTTTTCTTGCCTTGAATTACTACACCCCAACAGTGTTGATCAACAGCATCAGAGGTGAAAGCTTGACTTAAGTGGTCTTAGTCTCTCTTTCATCCCATAGTTGAAAATTTTCTTTCATCTTTTCCGATGTTCCTAAACATGGCAACAAGCGTGGCTCTGCAACAGATGCAATTCCTCCTAGGTCTCTAGGTAACATTTTAACCTGTGTAATGTTCACAGCAAAGCATCGTAAGTAATATTCCAGGAAATACGCTGCCGCTTGTTAAAAAGGATAGGACCCCAGAGATGCCTTTAAATATGCCTGTAAAGTGAGAGGTGCCAAGAGAAAGATAATATGGCTGATTATAGTTATTTACCTTACATTTTCATTCGCCCTTAACTGGGTGTAATTTAGGGGCATGAAATCTCTTATTGGAAGTGTATTTGCATTAAACAGCTCTAAGCAACCATGAAAGTGCAGAAGCTGAAAAATTGACAGACTGGGTTCCTAGAATCCCAAAGTAGCATTTTTGTAATAGGCATACAAACAAATCAAATAAACATGTTTTGCTTCAACGATTTAAAGAATATGGTCTTTGGAGTAATTTGTCTCTTTTTTTTTTCTTTTTTTTTAAACTATCATTTCTAACCTTTTCATTGCCTATCTCTAGTTTGCAGCTCCTCCTAACAATCTGCAGCAATTTCCAACCCAGCTGTTGTGGTTGCAGAGCATTGTGCCTTTGTTTAGTTTTCCCTGAGCTACCAAATCGCCCTATAAAGGGGATTACCTGGCTGGGGATGTTGTTTTTCAGGTCTGCACTTCTTAACAAATAATTGTTTCACACAGTGACTCTTTCCCCCACTTCCCCCTCCCAAAAAAAAAAAAAAAAAAANTACAGTTGGATGGAATCAAGTCTTGCAAGTAGATACCTTTGCTGGCTTTGATAATCCCCCTCGCTTCCTTTGCAAGTGATCATAAACAAGTTGAAATCAACTGCAAGAGTAGTGGATCTTTTCAATCATGTCGTATTTTTGTGGCAAGACTTAAATTTTCATTTGTGCTTTACTTGAAAAAGGTCTTTTTTTTTTTTTATCTACTATGCTGGTGTGCGCTAAGCCTGAGAAATTTATAATACAACTGTGTACTGTTAAACATGTATGATTTTCCACCTCGACCTCCTTAGTAGTCGGTCAGTTCTTTTATATCCGTTGCCTCTCCCACAAGGCACTTTATTTAACTGAAGTTTGTGAAATGTTGTGATCTTTGGATGAATGGAGTTATTGAAGTGAAAAGCATTAGCAATATTTATTTCGGTGGATTGGAGATTTAATGACTAAAGAAGAAAAACTGGTAAAGCTTGCTTTTTATACATACAATAGAGTCTTTAAGAAACTTAATTCGTGTTTAAGAATGCAGATGAGTCTGTCTGAATTTATATTACAGTGTGTATGCTCCCCGTATCACACTGTGTTGAAAGTTGTCTAAGAATATATGTCATTGAAATATAGCTACAGTATTCATTTTTGAGTATTTTCTTATGTTGAATGTTAAATGGAACCTAGTGTCTGTCTTGCTCTGTTCAGTGCAAAAGATATATTTACTGTTCTTGAGTGTCTTCAATTTTGGTTCCCGTTTTGCAAACACAGTACATTTTAATTAAGGCTTGTCACTCGAGATCTAATGAATACGTTTACTGTAATGTCTCCATCTTCAGGAGGTGAATTTGGCTTAGAAATTGCCTCTGTCACAGAGGGGCTGATAATATCAGTTTAAAGATTTCTTCTTTTCCTGGGGAAGAGCAGTTGGTGTGGTTTGTGCTGTTCTTGCTGGGTACGGAGTAGCAGCGCTCGCTTAAAGAATCACAGACCGATGCTTACTGCAGCGTATAGGCAGACAAGAAAAGACATGCATGTACATTTAGTTCAGAGAATGCACCTGCATGAGACTGTCTCTTTTTTTTTCTTTTCCCGCTTCCCTTTTTTTTTTTTTCTTTGACACAGTTTCAGAGGTGGCTTATTGATTATATTTGGAAAGATTAAGAAACTCCTCTCCCCAAATCACGCTTCTGTTAGCATATGAAAGGACTTTGATCAAACAAACAATGAATTGTATAATACACCCAGTAAAAAAAAAAAAAAAAACCCATAAAAGCAGGTTTCAATTGACCTTTTACCTGTGCCTGTTTCTACTCTGGTGGGTGGGGACTGTGCACGAGGAGGGTTGCCGTGCTCCTGCGTCTCCAACTCATGTTACTGTTGGCATTAAAACTCCTACTTTTAATGTCAAGTCAAACCCATAACTAACTTTACTGTCACGTAAATGCCACTTTATGTCCTGTTGTTGTGTGGGAAAGCACTGAAAAGTCAACTTGGAGTCTTGAAGAGAAAGAAACTAAGCCGAGTCTCAAACTTCTTGCTTTTCAGCATTGCAGTATTTTAAACTAAAAATATTTTTAGCTAGTTAAATCAAGACTATATTACAGCGCTGTCTTCTGGTGCAATGTTGTGGGGAAAAGGCTTTAGCCCCCAGACTTCTTCCCCAGCCTCTGCCACTGGCAGCTCTTACTGTCACCATGTCCAAAGTGTTACCTCCGCCTTTGTTAGAAAATGCTGGAGTTTGCATGGAGGAAGGGCCCGATGCGGGGCTGAGATGAAAGGGAGGTGCTGGGGGAATCCCACAGGCCGGAGGAAGGTGTCCTGCCCTGGGCTCTCTGGTGGGGAGGCTGCCCACCTTGGGGCTCTCCTCTTCCTCCTGACCTTCTGCTAAGAGTGCCAGGCAGCGCTTTGTGTGACGGCAAAACGGCAGGGACAGACGGTGCCTGTGACATGGAGGGGTGGAGAATGAGAGGTGCAGTAAGAGGGTGGGAAGAGGCTGGTGGGATCCCCTGAGAGCATCCCATGTGGTGTGAAGTATTGGGATGCCCAAAAGAAGAGCTGACGGGGTGCCGCTTGGTCATTGTCCTCAGATGTCCTGGTTGGGAACTTATTTGACAGGTAGTATCTGATTCACTCGCAATCACCCAGTGCAAATGTTTGGGAAGTGCTATTGCATCTGCTTCGTGTGCGAGGAATCGCATCACGCTGAGAGCAAAGCCCAGACTTCCAAATGTACTTAGGCACTCATGCTCTGGTGTCCTCATCCAGGGTCCCGGCGGAGCTCTGCGGTGGCAAGAGGAACTGAGGCTCCCTCACCCAAATCATGTTGTGGGGCTCAGTCCTCCCTCTTCCAGTCCATCCCCAACACGGGGGTGGCAGGAGCAGGCTGGGGACTGGGATGCTCTGCCCTCCCGCTGCTGCTGTGAAGGGGCAGGGAGTTAAGTGTTGTGTAGGGCCCAGAATGGGCCGCCAGCGAGGTGGCAGGTTATGGCTAATGACAAACACGTGCCACTGATAGGTACATGCTTTTTTGACCTGCCTTAATTTTTCTGGCTGGGCCTTTAATTGCCAGGGAAAGGTATAGGCTAATGCAATAAAAAAAGCCAAACAAATCAGAGCTATAGCAAGGCTCTACAAGGAAATACGTTTTAGAAAGATTTTTTTTTTTAAATTAATCTGGATTTTGTTGTCAGGCTAAAACAGACTAAAAATAAACAGCTGTATAGTACTTCATTAAACTGCCTGCTTGGAGTGATTTTCCCATTGATTAGTCTCAGGGCTAATGCTGGTTCATTCCTCATTTCATTGCTAATTAACATCAGCTCTGCTCCTGACCACTTGACCGCACTCTCTCTGTGAACATGTGCTGGTTTGGCAAGTAATAACTGCTCCCTCCTTCTTAAAAGAGAGAATTAAAAGAGAGAAAATAGCTATCAAGCATAGATCTCTGGCTGATTCTGCTGTAAGGATAGCAAACTGTGAAACTGTACCGGCCCGCATGAAGGGTAATAAACATAGTTTACAGAGAGCAGGAGTTTGATTGAGGAACTATGTAAATACAGATGATGAGCTCAAGCTGCCGTATGAATTGACAGGCTTGGCTCATCTCCTGTCAGTCGAGTTGATTCAGGCTCTTCAGGGACGCTCGCAGTGCAGATTACCTGACCCAGGGGCCTATGGTCGCCGGCCGGCAGGGAGAGGGCTGCTTTGGATGGGCAGCTTTTCCTTTTCCAAGCCTTCACAAGGTTTTCGGCGTCTGAATAATGAAATGCGCTGGCAGTGGGTACAGCAAGAGCAGGAAACGTAATGCCATGGTTGTAGCTTTGTCAGGCCACTTCCATGCAAGCAGAATATACATGAAAATAGGGGAATGAAATACTAGAATTGGCATGGATGCACTCTGAGAAAATCTCTAACAACTTTAATGAAATTAGCAGCCTCTGTTCTGGGTGAAAAGGTCAATTTTTCCATAAAACCCAAGTAAACTGGCATTTTGGAAAACATCTACTAAACTTGGCATGGAATAAATAACATTATCCCAAAGTCTTGGTTCAATTCCAGATCATAGCATTTTCTTTTAATTGAATTGGGTATTGCATTTCATTTTCAGAAAGTCTTTTTTTTTTTTTATTCCTACATTTTGAGGCATTCATATCTCAGAACTAATCAGAAACTCAGTCTTATACAAATCTATCAATCAGGAACAGTCACTGGAGAGAGAGCTTGCCTGAGTGATAATCCTTTTCTACCTACTTTTGAGCAGAATCCTAATTCACTTGTTCATCAATTATATATTTTCACCATTAATTTAATGGATTTAGGGCTCAGTCTTGCAAACACTTCTGCACGTGAATAACTTTATTCATGCAAGCAGACTGCTCATGTGAGTAAAATTAACCATGTGAGATATTTGTAGGATCAATCTTTACAGTAGTCATGGCCTTCCTAATCCCTCTTCTTTGATCTGTAGCAACAAAAAGCATCTTTTACCCATGTAAGTAAAATAAATAAAAAGTATGTAACTGTATTTAAAATTTTAGTAACTGTGCTAATTATGATCAGAAAGGTAGACAAGTCGTTCCTGTGTTTAAGAACATAAATAACCAGTTGGGATCAGGAAGGACTGCCTCCTAATTAAGTATTGCATGACAGGTTATGTCGTGTGGACGGTTCTGGAATTGGCCTCAGAGCACAGACAGAAGTGTAGAAAATCTTGTGTTGTTGTCAACTGACTTTAGACAAGGCTAAAACCATATTGTACAGCACACTTTATTCAGCTGGAAAATGGAAATAGAATTTTGCTTCTTGTTCCCAGGATACATCCAGCATCTCCTCTTTCTCAAAAAGATGCCTGTGATATTTTTAACTTTCCTCATGACACTTCCACTTCCGGTCCTGGTCAGAAGCAAAACCAAATAGCAAATAAATATTTACATCAATAATAAAATAAATTAAAAAAAAAAAACTAAAAAACCTATTTTCTTGGATGAACTGTAAGGAGTCCTGTTTGAGGGACTGTCTTTGTCTCTTGCTAGGTCAGTAGTTACACTCTCCTGCTTGCATTCAGGTATTTCATATTTTGCTCTCCTGTGGACAGGTGTCAGGAGATGGTTAAAAATTGATTCATTGTTGGCATAAAAATAACCCCCAAGTTGTATTCTTTCCTCTCGCTTCTGTAGTGAAAGAAGCATATCCATGTACATTTGCACATATGTATTAGGAGCAAGCATAGTTCTTCTGCAAGACAGTGTCCAAGCTGCTTGCTGGCTGTCTCATGATGCTTTCTGGGCAGCTTTGTGAGCTGTGTTATGTGGGGTGACACCAGTGAGCAGCCCCTGGGGCACAGGGACAAGCTCTGGAGTCCCCATTGCAGGGTTGGAGGGGATTCCCATGGTGATGGAGAGAAGAGCAAGCAAATAAGCCAAGCACTATGGGCAAGACCATGGCTTGGAGGTGGTGGGTGCCCAGAAAATTGCAGGTTTAGCTAAAGCAGTACCTCGGTGGACGGTTCCTTACCTGTTACCAAAGCATTTAATAATGAAGTTGAAAGCTGGGTGTTTTCTATTTTTCTTCTTTGCCTCTTCATTCAAAGAATGTCAAAAGAAAAGGCTAAGACATTTTTAAAAAACCCTTATGAAGGTGGCATGCTTTAAATAAGATCTTAGAGGAGGCTCACTTGGGTGACAAAGACTTTGTGATCCTCAGCAGTGGGACTATTTAAGATATAAACCTTACGATAAAGATGCCCTTTCTGGTCTTGTTACCCTCACTACTTAAAAAGAAAATGAATCTTTGAGTTTTCGGAGTTGAAAGTTACTGTGAGGGCCTCCATTGTTTGAACTGTAAGTTGGCATATTGTATTAAATAAGCTTCAGTAGCTTCTTGCTTCACTACAGGCTAGAATTTGGTGAATAAAGAACGATTAATAGCTCTTACAAACCTCTGGATGGACACCCAAAGGAGAAGAATAATACAGTTGCAGTGTTACAAGTCAGCAGCATATTAAACATTTTTTTTTTTCTGTAGGAAAGGATTTCCTGTAGAAGTCCTGAAGAAAAATAAGTTTCATTAGTCGAGCATCGAGCAGAGATAGAGCAACAGGATTGATTGTAATAAGCCTCTCCTTTTTACCGAAATCCATTACTTTCTGAGCTATTAAGTGATGAAAGGGATTAAGAGAATAAAAAAATATAAGCGGGACTGTATTCGTAAATCTAATAAAGTTGATAACAGTAGAGCATTTTGTGAAATTTGCATGTGAATTTATAACATCCTAATCCATTGGCAGGCAGCGTTGCGCTGCAGAGGGAAGGGGGTGCACCGTGCATACAGGATAAAAATGCAGGAGCAGAATTTCTGGCCAAGAAGCTTGCTTTTTTTTTTTTTTTCCATATGGATATCCATATGTTTTATCACAGATTCCATACTTTTTGTGCCAGGATCCATATGTTTAGCTTTTGCTCAAATAAAAGACTAAAATCATTCTTCATTATCGCTTTCTTCCTAGCTAGTGTTTTTGTGACATAACCAAATGTGATGCTAGATGTTTGAGGCATACCCAGATAGGATGCAGTTGGATCTCATCAGAGGTATTTAAAACCAGTACCTGGGGAGTTCAAGGGCTGGATTATCTTCTGAGTATAATGCCCCTTGACAGTGCTCGAACAATGCAGGGGGTGCTATCATCTGATTGCAAAGTCCTGGCAAGGTTTTTCCCCTCTAAAAGAGAAGCTCCTTTGGGAGCAACAAGGAAAATTTTTCTCCTTTTTATTTTATTTAATTCCCGACCTGCATCTCTGCCTCTGTGTTTCTGCTGAGGGGTGTGTGATGCAGGGATTTGACATGACAGAGCTTTATTTTACTTCTGCCTTTTCTGCCTGCCCAAGGCCTGCAGTTGGTAGAATAGCAGCAGAATTTAGAAGTGCTGATACAGAGAATTTGGGGTTGGCTTACGGATGGTGCGTCCCCATCTCCTTGACGTGACCCAGTCTGCTTTGTGCCAAGCAGATATCACTCACTGAGAATTCTGCCTAATAAGGTTTTATTTTTCCTTTTCTCTCTTTCCCCCCCTCCCCTTTTTGATGTAAATGTTGATATAATGCTTGTAAAGGTGTAAAACACAAATCTGTTCACGGTTAGACCTTGGAATAGGTACCAAGTAACCATCAATAGTAAAATCTGCATGTTGGCTCTCTGGTCGGATCTCATCTTCACTTGGACTTCCAGTCCTTAACTTCTTTGCTGGGAGAGCAGGTAGTGTAACAACAGCTGCGGTGTGTGCGTTTAATTCTCTTGGGAGTTTGATTGCCTACCAGTAGGTTCTGACTGTCCTATGGCTATGGCATTTTTAAATTGCAGAAGGGGTAAGGAATAACCTGTAATTTTGAATAGGAGACAATTAGGGTAATCATAATTACAAGCATTATCGTACACAGTTCCAAAATAAAGGCAGCAATGTGAATATTTTATTCACAGTTCCTGCCTCTAGCCTGCGAAATGTAACCCTGAGGTAGGCTTGGAGTTATGCTTTATCCTCTGCATTCCTGAAAATAATACAAATTATTGTGAAAGGTTAATAACCATTGTGTATAGCAGCTGTATTGTCTTTCACGTGGAAGAAAGAAAAGGCAACTACCTTCTCTGAATAAACCAAATAGCAGCATCTTGACTTTAGAGAGGAGACAATCGATGCCATAAGAACCTCACAAAAGCAGCTACATCTCAGATAGACTTATTATATTAATTTTCAGGCTAACCCCACTCTCATCAGAGACAAAAGCAAGACTTACCACTGATATTATTCAAAGCAGACACAGTTCCTGATATTATCTGTACAGAAGCTATAGAGAAACTTAACCTTTCTTTTGAGATTTACTTGTAAAAGTATCATCCATTTGAGGTTGAATTTAGTTTGTGTTCCGGTGGAAATAACCCATCATTTTTCAGCTCTACCTTTCCTTCCCAGGGTTGTGGCTCTGGCAAGGTCAGTGGCAGGTTTGTAGCGAGTTGCCAGTTGCGAGCTACCTCATGGGTCTTGACTGATAGGGTAGTCAGGACTATTGAAAAGAGGTGGCTCACAAGGTGCGCCCTGTGAGTGGTGGCATTCCCTACGCATGGTGGCCTTCTGCATGTGACGGTTCCTAGGCATGATGGTCAGACATCCCGGTTCGACCTCCCAGGCTGCCTGGCTGCGTATGCCATCCCCACTGGAGATATCTCAGTGTGAGGAGCTGGTATTTTGAGCCCCAAGATGGCAAGAGGTTGTCAGTCACCTACTTGTTATATTCATATGGGGAGAGTAGACTCTAAATCCTACATGCAACTCAAGCTGATTGTCCAGAAAAATGATGACACCTTTCTTCCTTTCAGAAATTATTCTCATGTAGAAATGCTGTGCTTTAATTTTCTTTTCTCCTCCCCCCCACTCAGCGTTTGAATACCAGATTGAGCTAATTTTAAGATTCCTCAGGGCAGTGGCACTGCATTCCTTCCACTCTGCTATTCCTTACTGCATTACCTCACCGCATCAGCACTCGTATCTCCCGCTGATGGCATCCAGTTTCCATTCCATTCACAGCAGCCAAGGATCATATCTCTGATCCACTTAGAAACACAATGATCTCTACCCCTGAGAATGCAAACGCTTTCTCAGTCAAATCTATTGATCTACAGGGCTCTATTTCTGGCTTTCCATTCACTCACTCGATGTTTGGGATGCTGCATATTCTTTCTGGGGAAAGAGTTAATTTGACTACTAGGAACTCAGTGAAGAACATTTCTGCAGAATCCAAAGATAGACGTGATCTCCTATATATGCTTGTGTCTGTACAAATACTACTCTTAACTGAGGAAAATGAAAACCCCCAGGCAGCAGCACACCTGTGACAATGACAGACCCCGGTGTGCTATCGCATTCTTATCCCAAGCCGATTCACTGAGAGTGCTAATGTTGAGTTGAGATGGGCAAGCACATGCTGACTTCTGCAAGGGAAGAGGTAACGGATTCACACATAGTGTCCAGGCTAGGAGGATTTACAATCTAAAAAGAAAAGATGAGACCAACAGGCAGGGCACTGGCTGTGCAGAATGACATGGTTTGACAAACACATAAAATCAGTGAAAGCGCTTCAGTGAAAACCAAGAAATTTTTCTGAAGCGCCTTTCTTCCAGGGAGTTTGGCTCCTAAGGTCTTGACTCTGGGCTGTCTCACAAGTGTACTTATGAAGAAAAGCAGAGATTTGTGGGGTGAGTATTCCAGCCTCCCTGTGCAGGTTATGTATTGAAGTAGGCCTCTCCAGGAGGCAATTTGTGCTTCAAATGGTCCTCTTTCATCACTGTTAGCACAGGCTATAGAGCAAATACACCTATATGCCTAACTTTGGCTTTGTTGGTGTTCAGAGATATTCACCGTCAACCCCAAATGGGATTTTGATTCCTAAAATACGGGATGTTAAGGATTTTCAACATTGACCTTGAACTCATGTTTAAAAGAAACCCAGGCACCATGATGTTGAGTGAGCTATGCCTGAGTTAATTTAATTATCTAGACCTTAGACAATTTTGGAAATATTACCTGTAATTCATGTCTTCCGGGTTCCAGCCGAGTGCCTGGTTTTCTCTACTTGTACATGACAAATGAATCCTCTGTTTCTGTGTGGGACTTTTTTTTTTTTTTTTTTTTTTTAATGCAGCTATTAGGTTACTACTTGGTCTAAGAGAAGACTTTTATTATTTACCACTTAGAGTGCCAGGGGCATAGTAGCTAACCTGGTTTGGGCTTGATTGTGTCACTCACTCTATAGCTAAAGGTGTTTCCCACCACTCACGGTGTTCAGTTTAACAACTGACACCTTATAGGTAAGTCGAACAGGCAGGGGTGGGAAAGGTCCCAGGTGAAATAATTCTGGGGTTGATAGTTGCGCTTGTATGCAATGGTAATCTTTCTTAGGATATCTATGAAGAGTACTGATGTATGAGAGAATTTGACTATTGAAGGAGTATTAAATTTTTACGCGGAAACTTAGTCTGAAGTTAAACAGATACTGGCTCCCGATGTGCAGGATTAGTAGGCAGTCCGTGGTGAGCTGCCTTACTTCACTTTCTCCTTTAGCCAAAAAGTTTTCTTCCACCACTTCTGTGAATTTTGCCTCCAAAGATGGGTAATAAGAAATAACTAGTGCACTTCTTTGTAACTTTCCCATGCATCCAGCTCCTCTAACTGTTCAGTATGTTTGTCAGCATTTCCAAATTTAAATTGAGGGAGGGGCAGGAAACGTCTTGTTCCTAATCAAAAAAGCAGGGAGACTAGTATAAAAACATGAACACTGGAATTAATATGCAATGTGATATAATGTCCTCATCGAGACATTTTGTTGCTGTTACAGTAATATAATTTAATGTTCTAAAACTCCAGGGATGTAATAGCCTGTGGATGACCCTTCCCTGCTTACAAACATGAAATGGGCTTGTACACATACGTACGCATAGGTGAAAGCTCCCTCTGTCTTTGTCTTTCCAGCAGGTACAAACCATTGATCGTCTCTGATTACAGCAGAAATTGCGGGAGCGGGTGGGCGCCTTTTGGGAAAAGCCCAGAGCCGCTTGCCTAAGTCTTTGATAAATCCAGTCCTCTTGACTTGACTCTATGTCCTGTACCTTGACTGCCTTCTCCCTGCAAGCGACACAGGCTGTAACTCTGGCATAAAATAAGAGAGACTAATTACTTTGAAGATTTTGTTACTTTGTTTTTCAGTTCTTGTTCCTAATACACTGTTCATTAATGCCTTTCCCTCTGGAAAAAAAAAAAAAAAAANTGGGAAAAAAAAAAAAAAGAACATTCAACTCTTTCCTTCTACCTCCCTTATCTGTACGTGCATGTAGCACCCATAGGTCTCACTAGAAGAGTGTCTTCTCTAGCAGGTTATCATGATGTGCCCACCACCAAAAAGGTTCCTGTACCAGTTTGAGCAGCAGCTTTATAAGACTTAAAGACTCCCTCTTCCCACCCCTCCCTCTCCCAGTTCCAAATAAAGAACTTCAGAGGGCAAATGTGCCGCTGCTGGTAGACATGTAGCTACTGTTGTATTACGGGGTTTTGTTTTGTTTTTTTGCCAGCTACTTGACATTGTTTTACAGCTGGACTGTGCGACTATTTCCAAAAGGCTCAGCTAATTCTGTTGTCCTTTTTTATCAAGGAAATTCTTGAGAAACCACAATAAAGCAGCTGTAACCCTGGCGATGCTTACAACTGTGGCCAAAAATAGAAATCGGTGCTTCATGCATTTTCTTAATGAGGGTATAGGGTTTTTTTCAGTGTGGTCCTTGACATCTAGCCAAGTTAGGGCTTGGCTCTAAACGTTTAGTGCAAGCTTTATAAATAGCCCTAGATCCACGGAGCATTTGTTTTCCCAGTGGCGTGCCCTCTCCTGGCTGGTCCTTCCTGGGGCAACTGTGCTCCTGGGACACAACGGAGTATCTGCAATGAGCCTTTTGGGCCACAGTTGCCAAATACTGTACAGGAGCTGCTGAGCAGCTCAGGTTCCTGTTGGCTTGGAGGAGCAGGCTCAGCATCTTGCAGAATTAGACCCATAAGCTTTTGTTATTAATAACTGCCTTTGTGTTCGTTTTGCTTACAGACAGGCTTTTGACCATCAGTGAAAGTGTCCCCATAACTGGAGTTTTATGCGCTCTTTGTACAAATAGAAAACCTTGGTATATTTGCCAGCTCAAGTAAGAGTTTGCAAATGTGGGTTTTTTTCCTGTGGTACATAACATGACCAGTAAATGGCTATGAAATGGCTCGATGCTGGGATTTCACAATGTTCCCGCAGGCAGGAGAGAGAGAGAGATGAGGCAAGATGAATTAAAACTTTGGGAAAGTTCAGTCAACAAACTAAGAAGTGCAGACATACTGATTTATAAAGATACTATAACTTTTAAACATGCACTTTCAATTTGAAGGACTGCAGTATGGATTTAAAATATGACTATTTAATTTTTTAAAATTACATAAATTAACTGAACAGCCCATTAATGGGATGCCATCAGGATCACATGGCCAATTCAGTTCAAGTTATATTATCTTGCTGGCCGGATTTGAATAAGAATTAAGAAATTACTATTCAAAGTAGTATGGGACATTGATCCTCATTCACAATGAAATTCGTCACCATAACTACCTGGAATTCCACTGCTTTCACAGAGGTGTTCCACTGAATCTTCTTTATGGAGCAACTAAAAGGGAATTGTATTAGTCGGGGGGGGGAAGCTGCTAATTAGTTGTTCTGCCTACATGTTAAATGAAGTCTTGTCTTGCAGAGAGTTCACAGATAAGCAGCAGGACATGTCTAATGAATTGTAACCTAGATCCAATAGGCGGCGAACTTTCTCCAGTTGGTCCATCGCTTGACTAAAGGTTCACCTCAGGAGCTATTTATCTGCCCAGGCGAGAGGAGCTTGCCTCTTATTTAACCGCTAGTACTTCATATTTGAACCTGGCAAATGGAACCACATCTGTTAAGCTTAACCAAGCTGAGTGATGCGCTTTAAGGATAAGTTATTCGAAGTGAAGTATCTTCCAGAGTCTCTGTTAAACTGAGTAACCAAAATTCACCATGACATACAACTATATTTAGTTACTTTTCACTATTTTAGAAACCTGTTTGAAAACACCTAAACAAATATCAACTTAGTGCAGTGCTGCACTATGTCAAGGATGTGTACAGAGTAAAACAAAAAGCTGCTACAAATGGTCAAGCAACTCATGTTACAGTTTAAAGAAACAAAGTGAACATTATTAATCTTAACTACATTCAATTTATTTTATAAATATTAATTTTACCAAGCAATAGCATTTTTATGTGACTTCACTGCAGTGCATTTCAAGTCTAATTTCTGTGATAATTAAAATGTGAATATTAGAATCTAATTCTGCTGTTGCACCATTTTTTTTCCTCCATTTTAACTCCATTGACTTACTGCTAATTTACACTGGCATAAATGCAAGACTACTGGGCTCAGCAGTTCAGCATGTTGAGATCAAAACCTTTTAAAACCTTTTACTGACAGAGAACACTTGGAATGGCAGATGCTGTGTATTTGCATTGTTAAGCATTTACAAAATGTGATAGTTGTATATAAATATTTAAATGAATGCCACCAGATAAGTTATACGTCCGCCCGTCAACTGAAATTAGCATTCTGGAGTTTGCAGTCGACGGAAAGAATTGTAGTAGATGGTCATGAATATTTGCGTTGCTCACCGTTACCTAATGTTTCATAGACTGGTACCTGTGTCTGATGCAACACAGGTGTGTTTCCTTGAAAAGACTGGCAAAAAAATTATTCATGTTATTTTTTTTATGAAGTTTTTCCACACCTGGGCTCCCCTAAGGTCACAAATTACTATCATAGGGTTTTTTGCCTCTTTTTGCTTGTAATGAGTAGCTACAGTAAGAGTGTGTTAGCAGGAAGTAATGTCAGCATGACTGTCGGTTTCAATAATCCATTTCAAATAATCTCAAACAAAACATAAAAAGTGTCGGTGTAATGAAATTAAGCAAGCTACTACTCACTGATGGTTATCTATGTTCTTAGATAAGAAATAAAACCTCACTTCTCTTTTTTTTTTTAACGTTCTGTAGCATTTTTGCATATCTTTTCACTGCCAACATTTTACCAGCAATGTAATGGGAAAGGAACTTCTCATAGGTTTTTATAGCTACGACTAGAAGCAGAAGAGTCTAAAACCTCAGAAGAAAGACTAGTAAGATTTGCATTTACGTTTCCAGTGCCAGTTGGGTCGGAGATGCTTTTAGAGAAGCAGCTGGTGATGATCTGAATAACGATCTGAATTTGACCAAAATTCTAACCCTTTTGATTTAGCCAATGTGCTGAAATTAATCTTGAATAATATTTTTTTTTGAGACACAGTATTTAACTTCATTTTAGAAGGTTACTTGGTACCAGTGTTCTGGGTTTGACATATGAATTCCAAGTGAGCAGGAGGTTGTAGACAAGGATGCCAACAGGGCTGTGCTCTGGTATCTTCAGATGATAACGAGAGAGGAAATTAATACTCTGAAAACTCACAATTTCCTGGTGTAGCATAAACTATAACCAAAGACTTAAAAAGCAAACTTACATTACTCGTCTCTTTTGTAATCACTTAAGCCATAAACATGGGCTTATATTCTACTTGATGAGCTGCTGCGGTACTGTGAATTGCTAAGACCTGTGCTGGCCATACACCGGTGTTGGTGTATGCTTTATATGGTGGGATGCTGACTTGGAAAACAAGAACAAAATTCTTGGGAAAGAAGCAAATCAAGGAGGATGATGTGGGATCTGACTATGAGCACAGCATGCAATTATACTTTTGTTACTGTAAACGTTTATTGGGAGAAATGAAATGTCCACTGAGCTGGTCATCTGACCATAGCCTGAGATTTTTAAATTTTTTTTTAAGGATGTTGAAGTGTTATTGTTTGTAGTGTGGTAGCAGCTGGAGATTTCTGTCCCTTTGTTCTAAGAAAAATGCAGGCATGTATCGATATGACACTTTCTACCATACAGTGACTCAGTTGAGACTGATTTTTAAAAAGAGGTTTTCTGAAATTCCCATAGTTCGCTGCTCTGTTGTTTCTTCTTTAAAGATTTCAGTTTTCACTGCCTCTTGAATACTCTCACCTTATCTACAGCATTTTGTTCATCCAGCCAAAGAAGAGAAACTCTTCAGTGTGTTTTGTGTGGCTAATGGCAATTAACCAACAAAATTTGGAATAGGTTTGTTGCAGGGCAATAAAATCTATTTTACTTTATTAAAAATAAACCCAGCTAAAACTAAAGAAATAAGGGGGGAAAAAAAAGGGACAAATTACTTCAGGCAGGTGTGTGCTGTGGGATTAGACAAACTAGGTGTTTAGAAGCTGGCTGGCAAGCCTTCTACCTACGTGTCAGACCATTTTTTAATGGATGTGTTTTCTCCTCACCTGCCTCTCATTTTAATTTTGCCTGCCTAATGGAAATGTAAAATAAGCTTATATGACACCAGGATGGAAAACCTACCTAGTTCCCCAATTCTCACGTCTTCTGTTGCATGTGGATCAAGGGGAGTATTTAGCCTCCAGTGGCAAGAGCTGTTAAGGGAATTTTCCCGTGTCAAAAATGAGTATCTGAGCAAGATGTGTCGTTTTTGGTTTGTTGGCGTTTTTAAATTCTTTTTCTTGTGAACATACACACAGAAATGCTTTTGTATGCAAGACCCATGGTCATACGACAATGGTGATTTGATCACAGTTCCTGTTGAAAAATGCGTTGTAAGCACCTCTTTTTCTGGTTTTTGTTTACTGCCAACCTGCATTGGATCACATAGCTCTGGAGAAGAAAAAATACTTTAATGGAAACTTTGCTTTGCATTTCTATCTCTTCTGTTGTTTTGAATTTCAGTTCAAGACAGTACTTAGGCTCGTGCTTAGGCTGAGCTCATCTTTAGTGCTACTCGGCACAAGCTGAAGTGTTGCCTAAATTCAAAGCGTTTTCTCGCAGCAGCGTTGGTGTGGAGGGAAGCTGGGACGTGCAGGGACTTGACTCTGCTTCCCAATCTACTTCCCGTTTGCTGAAGTAGGTGTGGAAGGATTGCTGCTGGGCCCCGTTTTGTTGCCCAGTAAAGCCTGTGGCAGGGCTCCCAGCGTCTCGCTGGTGGTGGTGGTGTCACTGCAGGAGGAAGGAAGAACCTGCAGTAAAAGAGAGGTGGTGCCTTCCCTCTGCTGGGCTGCATTAATGCAGCAGTGCACCAGCAGCTGTCCTTTTTAAACAACTTTATTTTTATTTTATTTTTTCCTCCCAGAGAGTAAGCTGAGCAGGCTTGCAGTTTATAAAACTGGGACAGCCTAGCAGGGGATAGGGTTGTCCACGCACCATCTTCAAGGGATAATAATATCCATCAGAGAATGACAGCCACGGCAATTGCAGAGAGAGGTGAATTGCTGTGTGCGGGTACCTGTGCAGTAAAGAGTTTCCTTAAAGAGAGAAAGATGGGGAAGGCTCCCGGATTGGGNAGCAATTGCAGAGAGAGGTGAATTGTCGTGTGCGGGTACCCGTGCAGTAAAGAGTTTCCTTAAAGAGAGAAAAATGGGGAAGGCTCCCGGATTGGGTGCCGGCTTTCGTTAGAGCTGGAGCAAAGCGCTTGCCGAACAGTTGAACTCTGGACAACGTGCTCCTGTAAACTCTTCACCTCGGTATTGTTTAGAGAGAAGAAGGGCTGCAAGAATTGGTTTAAATAAATAAACAGAGCTAGCAAGGATCCTTTCAAGCTCCGGCTTTGCAGCTAGAAGTAAAATATTGTGGATAACAAAAAGAAATCACTCTCCTACGCGCAGTGTTTTTCTTCTTGCGCTGTGGATCTCTCTTTGTACCGGGCACCCAAGTGCGGCTCCTCTGATTTCTTCTGGCTCAGCTGGTCCCACGGAGCCGGGGTTAGTTGACGTTGGGGACATGCTCCAGGGGCTGCCTGTTTTATCTGGCTCTTCCCGAGGGGCTGGATTAGTGGGGTGCAGCGAGGGAAGGCAAAGCTGTGGTACTGCGGGCGTTTGAAGGTTTATTAACGTAGCTGCTGGACCAACAGCCGCTGCTGTACAAAACCTTCTGCTGGCTTGTATGCTCACCGCGAGTTTTTGAGAGGAAAGATTTTTCCCTGTGTATTTTTAACTGATGCATAGAGAGAATGAAACATGATTTGAAACAATCTTTGTTTCTTCTGTTCTGTCGAGGCCTTGGGGGCAAAGAAGAGCAAATAGCCCTGAGCCTACCCGGCGTGTTTGAATACCGGCCGTGTTTAGAAACCTGCTGGTTCAACAAAGCCTTATTTACTTGTTGCTCGCGGGACAGCTGATGTGCCAACCCCCTACCTGGCTCACCGTGTTCCCAGGGGCATTTAAAATAAGAATTACAAACTTGTGCATTTGAAAAGGAGGATTGGGTTACCTGGGGACAATTATAACAGCATGGCTGTCGATTTTTCACTCTTCCTCAGCCTTTAAAACTGTAGATTCAGTCTTGCATCTTTTCTCCTGCAAAAGTAGTATACGCACACAGGCACATATACATATATATGTATACGCGTCTCTGACAACCACCCAGGCTTGAATATTACTCTTTCAAAGTACTTTCCAGTCTCTGAACTGAATCAGAGATACTCAATAATATCCTTCTGTTTGGTTGCTATTGCTGGTTACCACCGTATATCCCTGGTGCTGCTACAAACCAAGCCATTTGGATTTTTCCATCACAATTAATGTTTTAAATAGTCAAATACAGATAAGCCTCAGCTGTGTCATAGCTTGGTGAATGTTACAAGGAGGTAGATCACTTAATCAGTATGTTTTAACCAAATCTTTTAAAGGAAATGGGAAAGGGACAAGAAATTAGGGACAGGAATATTTTTTTTTCTTTTAATATGGTGATAAGACCAAATTTAGATGAGGAAAAACTGGCACTGTAAATTGGACTTTTTTTTCTCTTTAACTTATAGAAGACAGTGAACTGATAAAAGCAGGAGGGAGATTGTTAAAAGCCTATCATATCTTGAAAGCGATATACATCATTCCACTTCTCAGCTTTTACTCCCGTCTAAACAATTTTAAGACAAAAAGTAGACCATCTATTTTGTGTACACATGTGGTTATCTATTTACCCATACGCATCAATGTGTGCACATGTATATATAAGCACGTACCCCATAGGTGTGCTTTTAGAATGGTCTTCTGTAATTTTATTTCCCAACTCCTAGGTTTCAGTGTGTTTGACCCCCTACTTCAAAAAAACAAGAGATTAAGCAGGACCCATTATTTTGACATCAAATGCAAGCCCTAAACCGTTGCTAGGATACAGGATGTGGCACTATAATATTGCCTTGGTGTAACGTTATATTGTCTTAAGTGTGGGGAGCAAGCCATATTATAAATCTAAGTAAGTTGATAGAAGAGATAACGATTGCTGCTCTTACACTGTAATTAAAAGGAGAGGAATGTGTATGAAACAATTTGGTCATATACTCCGCTTTTATTTGGACAGTAAGTGAAGCACTATCAATAAGCAATTTCATTACAGTCAGTATGGGTTTTGTCTACTTTCAGTTTCCATCTGCATTAATTTAAAGTAACTCTATGGGTTTATTATTGATTGACACTGGTTTGAGCAATGCTAAAATTTGGCTGTGATGTTAGACCTGTTAATTTTCTCAATTTTTCTTTTGTGATCCTATTAAATGAAACTTTGCTTCTGATTTCAGCAGTATCGATTTATGGGTGTTATCTTACACTTTCTATAGGGCTCAAATGAGCTGCAAACTAGGTATTTTGTGGAAAAAAAAAAAAGAATATTTGCCTTTGATTTTTTTTTTTTGTTGTAGACTCGGGGGAGTTGTATAATTGTCTCGTATGTCACATCTAAATTGGCTCAGATGCAGTGTCTAAATGAGCCAAATCCAGTGCACGTGTGACCGTACAGAAAAGAAGCAGATGTTTTTATTACTTTTAATTTGTTTTGTCTTTTTAGGAGAAAAAAAAATTAAAAGAAACACACACATAAAAAAATCCAAACCCAGCAAAATTGAGATTTTTTTATTTTTTTTTTAAATCCCAGTGAGCTGTGTGGAGGAATGGCAGTGGTTTATATGCAGCCCCTGCACGCAGTTGCCATTTGTATAGCAGCTGGCTCATGTGGAGTGAAAGCCTGCACTCTGCTGTAGAGCCGAAGTTTCTATTACAGAGGAAAAAAGAAAGACCTTTGATTACGTAGCCAGCAGACAGGGGTAGGCGCAGGTGGGACATGAGTGCAGCTATGTTCTGGGTCAAGCTGTCCATGAAGCATGAGGTGGGCCAGATCAGCCTGGCAGCCTCCTCCCCTGTGAAAATTAGTGACTTTCATAGGTGAGGATGCTGCTAGTGATTCTTAGCTTCTGTACCACTGCTGAGGCAGACAGATCATGAGGTGTCCCATGGGTCTTATCAAGATGCAAAAGGACCTCTCAGTGTACTTAGGTGTGTTTATCTTCATCACAAATGCCGAGTTGAAGGGACATCCTAGCTGGTACCTCAGAAAAGTAGCATAAGTTGGAGATGGATGATAATAACTGTGCTTACTGGGGCCAAAATAGTATATGTTTGGATGAAGCATAACCAAACAAGCCATTGTGAGTATAACTGGACCAATCAAAGAGGTTAGTGCCTTCACGGAGAGATAAAGTGAGCTTTCCTACTCTGGGAGTGGGTGCAGTGAGTGAAGCTGCTGAAGGTTGTACTTGAGCAGACTGGAGTGCTCTTGTGAGTCAACAGTGGAGGGTAACGCTACCTGAAAGCAGCAGAGCTGCTTCCAGCAGGTTTCGCTGTCCTTGTTCCTGCAGCCACCGAGGTGCATCCAGTTTGGGAAGCACCGCAGGCTTTATTCCTTGTGTTGCCACAACGAAAATTTCCTCTTCCAGGAGTAATAGGCAAGGATCACGTGCTTGATGTTCACGTAGTCCAACCCACTGGTTAATGGCTAAGAAGGTATTTCATATGCATCAAATACCTGACCTGTTGACTGCTAGAGAGCAGTTCTGGACAGCTGGTTCAGGACACATAGCTATGTTTTAGCAGACTGGGTTATGTCTGGCAGTTATTGGTTTCAGTGACTTCATAGCGTTGCACCACCTATACGAGGTTCCACTTTGTGCTATTCAGTAGCAATTACTTCAGGGTCATTTCAGTTGAACGATGAAATGCTTCCCATACCTATTCAATCACAGAGGTGCGAATATCAGATTAATTCTTGTGAAATCTCTTTTAAGATGTCAGTGTTAGATTCCCTATTTTATGCATAAAAACATGTAGGTTCAGCCCTTAGGCTAAAAGACACTTGAAAAATCAGATTTCTGTGTCAAGTGTCTCCTAGTTCTCTGATTTCAGAACACTGAGATTTTAGAAGTGTAACTATGAGCTTAACCAAAATGAAGTTGGGTGTGCAATAACAGGAGTACAAAACGGTCTACGTATTTTGGCTAAAAAGTCTTCTCCAAGGTCAAAAAGAGAACCAGTAGCAGAGCCAGGAATAGAACCGTTATCTCCCAGGCCTTTTTCTTTTGCTTCTGTCCCAAAAGACACTATGCAAGGTACAATATCCATTTGACAAATTGCACAGTTATGTGATGAATTGCATTTATAATGCACATTTTATGGCCTCTTTTGGCCACTTCCTACTAATCCATCTTTCCTGGGGTATGTTCTTAACACTCCACAGCTCTCAGTGGCTATTAAACAACAACACAAAAATGTTCTTTTCTCCCAAATGCAGAATTTACCGCAACTTCTTTCATCTGAAGCAGAGGCCTGGAAATATTCAGGCCTGCCCAAGTGACAGGTTTAAGGCCTGATGTCCTTTGGCCTAAGGGGGTAGGAAATACTTTTTGTATGGCAAAAGGGACACGGGAGTTTCCCCACTTCTTGTTAAAAACATAAATTCCTTCTGCCCCTGCATTTCTGGTGTTTATACTTAGTTCTGTGATATGAAAAAAAGTCCAAATTACATTTAGGATCAAAAGACTTGTGTCCTCCAGCCAAAGCTCTGCTTCTTATTACTCATGTCAGATCTGTAGCAATCAGCAAGTTACTAATTACTTCTTAACGTCATGTGTGTAACAGGCACATACATACACTTGCTGACTTACCAGTAATGTGAATATTTCAGAATATGAAGCGGTTATTTACTGTGGTTCTAATTTCTTGAATTTCTTGTAGTAAATACATATGTACTGTGGTGTAGGATAAAAAGACTGGACTGGGGCCCAAGTTGCTGTGACATATATAGACCTAGTTTAAGGAAGAACCTCTGATAAGGGCAGCTGGAATTGAATGAAATCCAAGCAGGACTCATGGGCGTCCTTGAAGGTAGGCAAGTAGGATCCTGGGTAACACTTCAGTGTTATGTTGAGCTCAAGACTTGTCAAAGTTTCTGAGTCATCCTCATGGTGTTGGATTTTTTGGGGGCTGGACATGTACTACTACTACTAACACGTCATGATCTTGGAAACATCACTTAACCTTTCTGTCACCTTTTCTTATATACCTGTAAAACAGATATAAAAACACCTACTTCTCAAAGATCTTGTGAGAATTAATGAATACTGAAGTGCCTTGAAACTCTTGGCCAAAAGTCATTTGCAGAGGTACAAAGTAATATAATTGTCCATGTCTGTAATATTATGTATACACTATATAAATGCACGTGGTTAAAAAATACAGTTCATTTAAAAAAAAAAAGTAAAAAAAAAAACAACAAAAAAACCTTCCAGATGCAAATCTGAAAATATGGCTATAAAACTAGGTCTTAAGCTCCATGACAGAGGGTATAGATGAAAACATCTTTAATAGAAGTTACTTTTACTGTAAATTAACATCTTGAATGTACTTAATTTTCAACAAACCTTGTGACCCTTTTCAGTCTCCATCCTTCTCCCTAGAAGACTGGGAAAAATAAAATTGTTACCACACCAGCTTTATCTTCCTGCCATGGGCATTTTATATTGTGTGTCAGAAAACATGAACCAGAGAGAAAAAAAAAGTGTTTATTTTTAAATACGAAACAATATTATTGTTGCATTTCTTGAAATGTGTCCAGAATTCGAACCTGGAGGCAATAGATGTGCGAGAGTGAAATTGGCCCCAGACAGTTAATAAATTCTGAGCAGAGATGCATAAATCAGCGAGGGTATTTTTCAAACTTTTTTTTTTTTTTCCAAAGGGTGGGCATGGGGGAGGGAAAAGTCTTTGGAGAATTGTTTTCTATCAGTTCAGAAAATAGAGAAAAGAATTCAGCAATACCCAGTGCTGGTTAGCAGATTGTCATTTTTGGGTTTGATGTTCCTGGGTTTAATTGTCTTTCATGTGAACAATGGCAGGAGCTCTCTAGTGTGCCATGCGAGCATGATAAAAGGGGGCCGTTCTTGCATAGCAATGCCTTTTTTTTATTATTAGCGTAAAAAATTAGCAAGCTGGAAGTCGTTAGAAGGAGTTCCATTGGCATTAATTGTAATGCAGCCTGAATTTGTTTGCAGACCAGTGCGGCAAGACAATAGCAGCAGGGAAAAAAAGCAATATTAATAGCCTTTTACTTATTGTATCATTTTAGTGAGCCTTAATAAGGTGTCTGCTGTCAACTGGAATTTATTAAAATAAAAAAAAAGACACGGTAATTGATGTATTGCAGTAAGTATGGATGAGGGCTCAACTTGATTAATGTATGAGTTGGCTTTTTAAGGCATTTTAAAAAGGCTTCTTAACTGGGTCTTAAGAGACTGGCACAAGCCCACTGTAAACTACCTCATTGCAGTTGGAAAACAGCCTGACAGCTGCTGATGTCTCCTGTGGCTTTGCTTTTTTTTCTGATCAGAGAAAACTGAAGTAATATAGTCCTCGTCAATAATTGCAGTGCTTAAAAATCTTATAAAGGGATTTCTATTCTTCCCTCCGGAGATAACTTTTCAAAGGTTAAATTAGTTTTACTTGTGTGTGCTTCAAATATCTCAGCTCCCAATAAGGATCAAGTTTTGTTTTAAATAAACTGCTAGTTTGTGTGTTGCATCGGATTAGCACCTTGCTGAATACCTTCCCTTTCAGTAGGAGATGGACACTACAAAGCATTCAGTTTAAGTCTAGCTGTAGTGCCCCAAAAAAGCTTCAAGGTAGTGACCCGCTTGGCTAGTTTAGTTCAGAGATGGGTATTCCCTTTTTTTGGGGTGGTTGTTGCTGTGGGGGGGTTTTCCTCTTGTTTCATATTGGTGAACTTCACTTGAATTTATGAGCTTTGTACCATCTTACTACTCAACATAACTTCAAGAAGTAGTGGTTGAAAGATTTACATAGAGGCCTATGGGAACTAGGGACCCTGATACATTTTGATTTCAGTGTGCACCTGATTTCAAGAAGGTCTCAGCCTAAAATATTCTCTCTGTCTACATTCTCACACTGCTAAAATGCCAGAAGATACACGATAACAGGAAGGCCCAAATGTGTGCGAGGTGGCCGTTTTATGTAGACTATGAAGAAACAGTTTTGTAGGAGTATGGATTATAGAACAGTAGAGTTTCTGTAACTTATATGGAGGTTTTTGTCTTAACCCACCTGTTTTGTCCTAGGTCAAAACAACAAATATTTGGCATGCAGTATGGAGAAGTCACTTGTGCTTACCTGGCATTTCGGTTGTATTTACCAGGTAGTCCGTGAGCACACAGAGAAATGCCGTGTGAAGAACAGATGGAGGTGTCACCTATAGAAATAGTTCTGTTAGTCCGAATAAATATATTCTGTATTTTCTGTTGGGGTCATCGTAAGCCTAGGGTGTGAGGTGAAGCGACAGTGTCTAGTTTTATTAAAAATTTCCAGATTTGTCTCCTAGGATAATAGGTGACTTTCTACCAGCTAGGCTAATCAAGGTTCTTCTTTACATAGTATTGTCCCCATCAGTGCTGCAAATGTCATCCAAGTAGATATCAAAGTCAAAGGGAGAGAAACAGACTCTTAATTTGTCACAGTACCATGTTGTCCTTCCTGATAGCTCCAGGCCTTTCCCAGAGGAAGTGCTCATGCTTCATTATGGATGTAAGCTTTATTAGTATAGACGTCATCAGGTTCAAGTGTTAGGAAAAGCCTCTGCTTGCTAACAAAGGTCATGGCCTTGGATAATGCAACTCGTCTCCTTACTGAAGGTTGTAAGTCAGTGTGGATGATGTTCTACCCTTCTCCTTGTTTGGTTTTTTTTTGAACATCCTGATCCTGCTTGGAGTTCTTGTGTGTGATGCGATTCTCCCCCTCTGAAGGCTAAAAAGGAGGACTTGAGCGCTCTGTTTTCAGTACGTTCCTTTTGCTTTTGTTCCCACCACTTACCAGAGGAAAAGCCTAGTTGAAGCCCTTCTGGAAATCTGTGTACAATGTATCATCATTTCATCCACAGGCTGCCATATGTGAATAAGACTTCCTTTAGGATTTCTTCTTAGGGTTTCAGGTACCAGAAGTGCAGCAGAACATGACGCGCACTTGTGAGATTTTTATTTTTCTTTCCCCTTCTGGCAGGCTTGCTATTAAATGAAATTGTTGCTCTAAATATGAGTTTCAGCTTCTTTTTACTTTAGAAGTCTGAACTTTCACTTTTTTCTATGCAGGCTACCTTCTGCATGAGAGATGCAGCTGAGGGGTGATTTTTCTAGGAACTTTCTTTTTCTGTCACCTTTACTTTATCCAGTGACACCTCCTTCTCCAGTAGCTGTTAGGTGAAACCTTTCCTTCTCCTGTTCCCTGCCATCAGGTGAGGGGAAGCTTGAAAGCACTGATAGTGGTACAGCACTGCATTAATTGCAGCTCCCTCCCCTTCTTCAGCCTGTTGGCCACCCGGGCTTTCCAGTGCTGAGCAACACTCTACTGGCTCCGATATGCCATTGAGGCTGATATTAAATATAGACATTTTAGATATCTGCTCTTCTAGTTACACCACTGTGGCAGATGCTGCAGTGGTCCAGCATTAATATCTCTGTGATCTATGCAAAAAAACATGCTGTCCCAATGGTTTCTTCATTTAGCCTAACTCACAGTTTACATAATAATTCACTTCAAGGTCTGATTCACCTCGAGTCATTTTCTCCTCCTCATTCCCTTCTCTCCTTCATTTTTAGGCATGGGCTCTCTGAAATCTGTTCCTGAATATACCCAAAGGTTGCAAGCATTTGAAAGCTAAGTGTGGATTCTGATCAAAATTTTACAAATGGTTTCCATTTTATTAAGGAGTCAGATTGAAGACCATTAATAAAATGGAAACTCTGCAGCTTAATCTAACCTTGATATATTTCCAGCCTAATGCATCTGCTTATAGCCCTGTCACCGCTGGATCTGAGCACCGAGAGCATTGTTGAATACATTTTCATACCTTTGCATTTTTTTCCCCCCCTTTCCCAAGTTAGGCCAATTCTCAACTGTTCCAGGCATCTTTCTCTCCCTGACTTTGGCTAGGATTAGAAGAGCCATGCCAGCCTTTATCTGATACCCTGCTTGCTGCTAAATGTATAATTTGTTTAGTAGAAGAAGAGCGATGCGGAAGGGAGACTGAACTTGCGGCAGATTTTGGAGATAAATAAAACTGGGTGCTACACAGCTTATTTATCTCCAAGAAGTTTTACGCCTGATGAGCAACCCTATAGCACAACCATATCCAAACAGTAAGTAGTGATGGTGACCACGCAGAAGTCTGCAGGCCTGAATCAAGATTTCCCTCTCACAGAATTCAAGTTACCCACTACGTTTGGCTCTGCTGGAACTTCTGCTTTATTATGAACTTTACGTAGCTCTTATGTGCGCCAGCGACTTTTCTTCCTCCCAGCCCAAAAATTCAGTTTGCCCAGTTGATGTATAGGGGTAACCTCATCTACTCAGGTTGCAGGTATGTTACAGATGTGACTGAATGGATTTATCGCTGAATTGTGGATTATCCCTGAGAGGTAACTACCACACAACTATTAAATATTATTAGTTAATATAATACTTGTGATTAGAAAGTGGAGTTGCAGGTGTTACAGAGCAGGTGTTTCTCTGGAAGTTTAAAACGTGCTTCTTCCAGCTCTTAGTGAGCCTGAGCCTGACCCTAGCAAATGGATTCAAAAATTGACTTTGCAACATGGATCAAAAATTTGGGGGTGATCATGAATTTGCTTGCACTTGCAATTTTCAAGGTGCACGCTTGAAAAAGCCCTGCTTCCTCTTTTGTTCGGGTACCGTTACAAAGCCTGGCACAAAGTCCGTTTGGTGGCACTGAAAGAGGTCTTTTCTCTCTCACCACATCAGAGCATGAATCTCAGATTCCCTCTTCTGAAAGTGGCCTCTAGTTATTACATGAGTAAAAAATACAGATGATCTCTGCCAGACATACACGGAGACTAGGTGTCTGTGCTGACACATCAATACAAAGAACTGTTATCACAGGAAAATTTCTCCTTCTAAACCTGGGCTTAAACTAATATGAACAGACATACAAAGGCCCCGGTGGGTGACCTTTGTTCACACGAGAATATGTCTGCTCAGGGATTTCTTAGTTCATGTTAATTGATTGCCTGATGGGATTGATTAACTAATTGATTTACTGTGGTTTGTGGTTTAACACAAGGATTGGCCTAGGGTACGCTTCAAAAGTGTTTGATGCGGACGACAAATTTGGGAAAAGCTGGCACTAGCAGCGATAGGCTTCTTGAGCGCGACTCCAGTGTCTTACACGGGATGAATCCCATTGCTGAGAGTGTTAGTTAGCATGAGTAATGCTTTAGAGGCTGGGTTAGACCAAAGTAAGCAGAGGAGTGAATTTATAGCGTATTTGTTAACCCATACTAATTCCAGGTAAGCCCGCTTCAAGTGCATATTAGCAATGGTCAGTGTGTGAGGTATCCATCTTCCCTCTTACCCTTTTGCAGGCAAAGGGAGAGCAACTACTGGCAGCTCTGTGCTCAAAATCGTGGTCCTTTCCCTCATTCTGCAGGAATGGGCTCCTGATCGTTATTCTCCGTGTGCCTCTACCCCCCCCCTCCCTGCTTCACCATGGTGCCTATATACTCCAGCAGTTCTTACCGTGAAGGTGCAGAAAAAGACATGATCGCCCTCACAGGAGACCAGACTTGCAGCACGGAGTACCCCCCATGCTGTTGTTCACACATGTGTCTGTGTCCTGGTGAAAAATACCATTTAGCGTGAGTCACCAGGACCAAAATTCAGACCTGTGTGACAATTTGGAAAGGCTGGTCTAAGTGCCTGGCGGATGTAGTTGAGGTGGCTTTCCCGTCATTTATGTAAACTTGTTTCAAAGAAATTGTGCTGCAGACCCACGGTGAGGGCGCAATAGACTTTCTATTCACGCTCCTGGGTATTTCTTGGTACTTAGGAGACTCAGGGAAAAAAAATAATATATATTTCCTATTAACCTGTTTTGAAAATAGTCTTCCCATATCAAAGCATGTTTAAAAAGCAGATTGCATTCGATAGCAGTAACTAAAATGCAGTAAGAAGCAGCCTTTTGATCTGTTGCAAATAAACTCTTTTGCAGATAAATACGTTACAAGTGTATTTTTGTTCATTTGCTATCAAATTTAATAACAACCAGTGGAATTGAGTTCAACCAAAATGGTTTCATATCAGACTTTGAATACGTACTTTTAAATATTGAAAGATAATGATTTGTATGGCATTGTTATATAATGCATTTCTTGTCTTCTCTTGTGTGCATGTGACGAATTCCAGTCGATAAGCCCAGGACTCTGGAGTCAGTTGTCTGGCTAGTTATTAAGATTAAGATAAGTACTGAGAAGGGAAAGATACAGCGCATTGTACTGCCCTGCTGGGACTGGGCCACCTCGGATTCCAAGTGTAAACAATGCATTAGTTCTCCCTGGCTTATTTCAAACCCAAGGTGTACACTGTAAATATTTGGGAAATATGATGGAAAGAGCGTGGAAAGACTTTTTTATTTTTTTATCCATTAAACGTTATTACTAAAAAGGGAACCTTAACCCCCCCCTCGGGTCCCAAATCATTACTCCTCTGTAAAAATTCAAGACCAAATGCTGTTAATTACTTATGAAAAATAACTTTTTTCTCCTTACCCAAGCCGTAAAAAAGCAGACAGGCATTTGGACGGCATTATCACTAGGCACTTCAGGCTGGATGTGCCACAACAACAACGTAGTTAACGCTCGCACAGCAAAGATCAATTAGGGGTTTGGGGTGGGGGGTAAGGGGGTGGGGAATAGGAGTCAAAAGCCTGAACGACAGAGTAGTGAAACGAACCCAAAGTCTCCTCCTGACTTCAGTGAACTTTGGATGGGGTCCAAAATGCGAGTTAGTGAGAACAGCGCTGTCTGAGCGTGTTGGAGCTGTTACCGCTGGTGTCTCCGCGGTGGAGTCCTAAGGGCATCGCGCTGTCTTTGCCAAAAGGGGAGAGGGAGACAGTTTTTTGTTATTCCAAAATATTCCTGAGATGTTAAAAAAAAACGCTAAATATTTCCTGAAGTTCAGTTGTTGATTCTCACTAACTATAATAAACATGTGCTTTGCTGCAAATTGGTAGTTGACGCTTTCAAGACAGCAAAGTTCGACTTGTCTGCAGGATCACCGGAGCAGTGATAGAAAGCAGTAATTTAGAAAGTGTGTTGAAGCTCTGTGCTGTGCAGCGTAGACCGCTGGGTAGCAATTAATTTTTGTTAATGAATTTAAAACTAGATGTATGGCAATGGTTATATAAAATGTATACACCGCTAAACAGCTAACTAGTCCTTGGGGTTTGCATTTTCATTATCTGTATGTAAATCATTTCAGTAAGCGTGATCTAATGAGTCAAAAGCTGCTCTGAAATTTGAATTCCGATCTGCAGGACACTTTTTGAAAATCCTTATGCCCGGCTTCATCAAATGGCCCTTACAGTGAAGCTATGTCTACCCTCTGATTAATCACCTCTTATGAGGAGATAGTTTGTAGATTTTATTGTGTTTCAGGAGGGTTATTTCTAATCTCTAGGAATATCCTACATTAGCAAGGATGGAAAATTAAGGAATATTGAAAACCATTCAAGAGAAACAAGGAGCACAGCTGAATGGTCCCCAGTGACCCCTCCTAAATCTAATGTTTCTGATGTGGTAGGAAATAAATAAAAAAATAAAAGGAAACGGTTAACTGTAAAAGACTATCTGACCATGCAAACTGCTTTTTCCTGAGCGTCAGAAAGTTCTATTACTGAATTAGAAGCTGTCTCTTTCCTTCATATGCCAGTTAAATCATTGTGCTTCCTTTGCTCCCCTAAGGTATACGCTACGATTTCCTCTTAACCAGCAATGAAGATAAATAGCTCCTGTATCTTTGCTGTTTACAGTTATCTTAAGCAAAACCAAAATTAAAGCAGAATCACTGCAGCATCACAGTTCCTTATGGAATCCAGAATATAGGACAAAAAGTTTGAATATCTCGGAAAGGATATATGGTATATGAAATATAAATATGCATGCAAGTATACACACATACACTTTATAACTCCAATTACTAATAGACCTCAAAAAACTGAGTAATTAAATTCATATCTAAGCTTGATGTGTTGTAACCAGATAAATGAAATGTACAGAGTGGACTGGAATATTTGGAATACCATGCTCTGTTTCCCACCCCTTTTTTCACAGCGTGAGCATTATATCATGGTTGTGTACATTCCAGTTAGCTGCAAGTGAGAAATCACTGCCGAGGTCGCTGAAATGTCAGTGCCACATACGTTGAGAACAAAAATGGATGGAATTCCCTGTTATAACTCTAATTATCAAAACTCATACTATACAAGAGGAAAATGTGTGTGTCCCATATGCTGTGTATGGTAGTCTAACAGGGACAGTGGCTGGCTGAAAAGCCCTATAAGCAAACCTATAGCATAACGTATTTTAGATTTTTAAACATTTCATATGCCAGGTGAGTAAGTTTAGTCTCTGGCACAGACGTATGGCTTTATGCTGTATATTCAGTGAATACTCTTGAAACCAGCTATGTGTTTTTCAAGCTTTTTAGCTGAACCCTGTATAGTCCGAAATACCCAGGTAGTTAGCATTCCTGCCAATGTGATATGATTGAGACCTTTACTTGAACTGACCTCAGAAGGAATAGAAGACTAATTGAGGCAGCCCTAGTTCTAGCTCTCTAGAGGTGTAAAACACTGCAAATGGTATCTGGTGCATGCATAAAAAGGTTTACATAGTGGAAGAGGGATATGGGAAGGAAAAGAAAGACGTTTCTTTCTCCATCTCTCAGCAGCCTCCTCTCCCTAAAGCTCCATGAAAAAATAATTTTATTCCTATCTCAGTGTCATTGCATGGTAAAATAACAAGCAAAGGAAATGCNAAAAAAAAGAGGAAATGCACCCAAATAATGCAGAAGGTAAAATTAGGACAGTACTTGGTTGCCTCAGGGCTGTAATTAAAGCTATCTAGATAAAAAGAGATATTCTGCCTCAGATTTATGTTCAGGGGAGGGGGGGGAAAAAGGCTGAAAGTGAAACACAGCAAAAGAAATTCGTAGTTCCAATGTATTCAACTCGCCCATCAGAAGAAATGGCATTAATTCAGGTACCCAATTACTGTAATGTGGTTCAGAGCACCTCAATAGGTGTTTCAATCTCAAGCCAGGACTAACATTTGTAATCCTTTAAATGCACTTAAGAAATTGATGTTACAGCCCCACAATCTGTTAGGGGCCTTGCTTCCTGGCTGATTGCAAAGTATCCCACCATTAATTGGATCATCAGAATGTGATCCGCGTTCTGGTCCCCGGATTATGTAAGACTGACTTTGCTCTGACGCGCTGAACCAGAGGCTTCTTTTGCTGGATATTTTGACCCTTAATGTAGATAAGTGGTATTTTTCATCAATCTTAGCTTGCATTAAAAAAGGGAAATGTCAATTCAATGTGGGGCGTTTAACTTAATTCAACATCTTTTAATTTAATACCTTGGAAAAGTTAGTCCGTCTCCGACCTGCCGGAGACTTCTGCTGATGGAATGGTTTGAGGAGCGGGGCTGGAGGCACGTTGTTCCCGCTCCATAACACGGTCAGGTCCCTAAAAGTCTCTTCGTGCTTTGTCCCTGTATGAAAGGGAAAGACAGAAAAAAACGCCAAATGGCCCCCTGACCATGCTTTGCCTTACTGGTAATGAGTTTCCTCAGCTCCTTTGGACTGTTCCCTAATGAGTGCTCTATGTGCCTGAGGGAAAAGAGACAAAAAAATTATTTCAGTGTTTACTGCCCTGTTTTCATCTTGGGCTTCAGGTTTTCTTGATTTTTATATTTTTTTTTTTTTTGGTGAATCAGGGTGCTTTGATTAATTCACTCACTATCCCTAACGTGTTTTGGTGCTACAATAACAGCTGATTTGGAAATCTTCTGTATGGGCTAGACCTAAAATCTGGTTGAAAATAGGGGACATTCTTTCTGGCAGAAGGCTTTATCTCAAAAAACTTTTTACCAGAATAGGTGCAGGACGTGTTGTAATCTCTTTTTTCTTTTTTTTTGTTTTGTTTCTTTTTTGTTGTACTGCATCATAAAAGCCCTCCTAGTGCTTCTTTTCTTGATACTGAATGCATTTGTCC
>RSEF01000003.1:22717394-22760685 GCA_003993805.1 Himantopus leucocephalus
TTTTTTTTTTTTTTTCTCCTTCTTAATCTAATTTATTCCCCCTGGCTAGAAATTTACTTGTCAAAAGTTTTACCCAGTAGAAGGCTCTCTGTATTGGCCTGCCTGAGTTGGTGATGTTAAACCACAGCTGGGCTCTAGGCAGTTTTTAATATCCTCTGGATTAAAAATGACCCGTTATTAACGGGATTTGGGATCACCAAGAAACTATGAAACTTCTAATAATAACCCCACATCCTCCCCCAAATGCCTTTGACTTGTTTATAGTGCTGTTTAAAGATATGGAGGGCCAGCATTGATAAAGGAAAAGAAGATAACAGCACTTGAGAAACTGTACAAAGAGGAAACAAACGAAGCCATGGAATTAAATGTGAATGACCAGGGTTGTACGAGGGATATAGTTATATTTCAGAACTATATACAATCGCATATGCAAAGCGAGAGAGGCATCTTTTATTTCCATTGAGTGGATTTGGTTTCTTTTTGAAGACAGTATGGTTTGGCTTTGTAGTTGTTGTTTTGTTTTGTTTTTTAATATTCTGGCACTAGCTTCTGGGCTATGGTGATGATAGTCAAATGGTCAGAAAGGGTCAGTAAGTGTCCCATGTACAATAGCTCAGGATGTCTCCAAGTCCAAAGACAAACACTATCGAACAGAAAATAGAAGCAACTATGATTTAAAAAAAAAAAACCAAGCAAACAAACCAATCCAAACCCTCTATTAGTCATATATGTAATTTCCCAGACAGCTAGAAGCATGGCTTCAGAGATATAATTCATTATACAGTGTCACAAATAAAACCCTAAATATAACACAGGTGGGAATATGGTTGTATGGCATCAAAGCCAAGAAAGATGTTCTTATTTGATCTAATATCGCTAACGTTATTATTAGTAATATTCTAGCACTTTTTCCTGATTACTAAGCCACATGTTCTTTTGCATAAGATGTCCTTTTTCTGCTAAAAAAAAAAATATTGTAAATTTGGAGGTGTTGGCATCCAACTTTATTTCTCTCTTGTATGTAATAAATTGTGAAGAAATCATGTGAATGACTAAAGCTCTAAAAATACAAATCTAACTAAGAGGCCGAATCTCTGGGGCCCAACAGTGGCGTGCTGCTGTGCAAGTCTAGCTCTAAGGGCTTCCGTCTGTGCCAATTAACAGTAGATTGGAAAGCCAGGCGACCATGATGGGTTTAGTCCTGTTATCTGTCTCTAACTGCTGCACTGTTCAGAATTGCTGATTTCTCTGCAAAATCATGACAGATGTATTACAGGAAAATGTATTGGTCGAGTAGCTAGTGAGAGAGTTAATGCAAAGGATAATAAGTAGCTAAGGCTATGTCCTCCAGCAGACTTTGATGTGGTTTGATAATATATGGGATGGGTCAATCTGCCCTATTAGCAAATGTAGCCGGTTTATGCTCTACATACAAACTAGAGATTTGATAAAGCACTAAATTAGTTTTCACAAGGTATTAGATGTTAGATACTTAATGGGATCATCATGCTTTTGCTACACTTGGTTAAGATGTGCTGTGTAACAGAAGCATGCGGCAGCATGACATTTCACCAGGAAAGGAAGCGTGTCTTGTGACTGAATCACGAGTCTGGGAATTATAACGTCCAGGCATGGCTTGGCTTCTGAATTACCATCTGTCTGATTTACCAGAGAGGTTTCTCTTTTCACATCTGCAGAATGGGACAGTGTCCTTCTCTTTTCACTTTGCCTCCTCGTGAAGCTTAAGCCACCAATGCTTGTAAAGTGTATATTTTTGTTTTTTTTTTTAATCCTTGGATGCAAAGGGTGCAAGTAATCAAAATTCTGTGAACCTTCAGTTGTATGAGACTAATATTGTCCCACTTGGGAGGTGCTGGGAAATTCCCTAAACTCGACAGCAGAGAATTTACAGATTCAAGTGAATTTGATTAAGAAACCTTAGTAGGGTGTGGAAGGAGAAGCTCAGGGTTTTGAGGTAGCGCTCTACAACCTCGCTCTGCGTTCACTCTGTGCCAGTCTTCAATTAGTATTTAAAAGGTGAAGTAAAACCTAGAGTTCCGTGAAGCTAGTAACATTTTTGTACAGCCAAAAATCCATTGATAAGGTATGTCACATGGGGACAACACCCTTGCCTTCACACACTTGCACCTATTCCACCAGTGGGGAACGTGGGTGAAGAAGACGACCTTGCCGGGGCCGCAGGGCAGGTCAGTCCCCAAAACAGGTCCTCGGTTTGAGCATCCCCTCTTACCTGAGGTGACGTTTGNTGGTTTGAGCATTCCCTCTTACCTGAGGTGACATTTGTCCCACTAAAGCAGCCTGCTGCTTTGGTTAGCTGGCAACACTTTTATAAGCTTGTTTCTTCACTATCGAAGAAAGNCGGTTTGAGCATCCCCTCTTACCTGAGGTGACGTTTGTCCCACTAAAGCAGCCTGCTGCTTTGGTTATCTGGCAACACTTTTATAAGCTTGTTTCTTCACTATCGAAGAAAGGGCTGTAAAATGACTTTTTTTTTTTTTAAATTCCATGGGTTTTGTCCTAATCTAAACCTGCCCAGAGCAGTGTATGCCCACAGCTACCTTCCGAAAACTGTGCTTTAAAACCTGTCAAGCGTTTTGTATTTGTAATTCTTTTAAGGTTACTTTTCCCCATGTTTACAGGTACTGTTCTTAATTACATTTGAAATGCATCACTTTATTTTCTCTAACATCTTACTACTTGTGCAAGTAGCCAGTCCTGAGTGCCCGTGGCCAGGCTTTGCACCTCTCCTAGCGCTAGGGAGACATTCCTACCTTTTTGTGAAATGCAGCAAGAGTGTCATATATAAAATGATCCTGTTTGAAAGGATAGAAGCCGCATCCCAATATAGATCACAGTGGAAAATGACTCAAAATTACATGACAGCTTGTCCCCCATTTACCCCCCCCTCCCCCTTCCCTTTCTCAGCCTGTTCCCCAGTCGGGCTGTGGTAAGAAATGCGTCGTGTATTGTGACATTTTAGTTTACTGTTACTAATAATCCCTTTGCATCTTTCATTAGCGTGTTATTTATAGGATCGCAAAAGGGCATCGGTACCGCTCAGCCTCTGAGGCGGCGCTGCCGGTGTCCCAAGGACTGCAGTGTTTTTTAAAAGCGCTGGGTCTCACCCTGGCCTCGGCAGCGGGCTCGCCTAGCTCCGGCAGAAGGCCCGTGCCACGCTTTGAGCTGAAAACCCATGTTTTAAAACCCGCCGAGGCCAGCGTGGACTTCGGATGCTTGTGTAAACAACAAGACTTTGCCTCGTAACTCCTCCGAAGCCTGCACCTGACGAGCCGCTCGGAGCTGGAGGGCTGCGTGTCCCCTAATAAATTCCTTTTTGTAAACCCACTTGTTAGTCAGGCGTTGTGCACACTAACTACAGCGAGGGCCCTGTGTCTTGGGCATAAATTACTCTCGCGTGGCACTGTCTCCGAGCAGCCCCCCAGTTATGGATTACTTTGTTCTCGACTTGACAGGAACATAATTAGAACTGTTGATGAAATCTACCAAATTGTTCCTCCGTGGCCTCAATGGTCAGGAAATTTGGCTGAGTCGTATTTGTCACCGACGTAAAGGCTCTAAACACTTCATATTAACTATGTTATTAATGTGCCCTCTAATCTGTCCGTGAATTGGTAACACTTGGAGTGAGCTTGTGCTCTAATAGCACCTTGTGATGAATACATTGTAATGCTGTTAAAAAGTTTCTGGAGGGTGGGAAAAAAAAACCCAACCCCAAACACCCTTAATAAAAATTGACCATTTCTAGGTTGTTTCTTTTCTCTGTATGTGCATTTTTATGTTTTACAGTTTTCTTTTGTTTAATTGGAGATTTATTTAGGCTTTACATTGACAGACCGTTTTCTGTTCTATAGGATTTGCTGACATTTGGGCTGTTTCATTGCCAGAGGAGGCTTTGTGTGTCCCAAAGGAAGTGAGTGATCTGGCCATAACAAATCCTGCCAAAATATTTTAACACCGTTACGATTTTCTAATGCAATGCGTAGTGAATGTGACTAGAAAAGGATGGTGAGTCCACGAAGGGGGTTCGCTCCCTCTCCTCTGCGATTTGTCTGGTGGAACGAGCACGCAGGAGCTGCTGGGGGTGGTGGGAGACCTCAGCCAGCAGCAAGGGGGGGGTGTGTTGCTTTGCCTCCTGAAGCCTATCGCTTCAGACACAGCAATAGCTCGTGCTTTACCTTTAAGCCAACCTTTCAAATTTTTGGTCCTGCTCTTGAACTTTCCGAGGGTCCAGGGCGTTCAGAGACAGCGTTTTACTTACGTTAAATAAGTGCATTTTGGCTGCTGTAAATGTTCAGTAAGTTAAAACAAGGAAACACTTAGACACTTAAAGGTGAGAAAGAGATTAGTGGCTGAAGGTCCTAGAAGTTGGCAAGCTGCTGTCTTGGGTAAAACAAACTCTGACCCTCAAAACATAGGGTGATCTCATATTTTACAATGGCTTTGAAGAACACTAGGGTGGCTCTGAACTATCTAAGCAACTGTTCTTAGATAAAGCATTAGAACACAAAAATATGAGTTTTCACATGTAGCGTTTGAGTGATGAAGACAATTCTGACAATGTAATGTTTAGCATAGAGCTGCAAGTATGGGAAAACAATAATTTAGATCCCTGAGCTATTCTCTAAAGCAGTAGGTAAATTAGCTGCTGTTTTTCTAATACCTTGGTGATTTGTTTATATTAAATTTAACACCACCCACTCAGCCCCACCACCCCCAAAAACAAAACATGGCTGAAGTTAATATTTAGTAAATGATTTAAAACCTAAAACCATCAAGCAGTTCAAAATGTGCTGACTGCAGAATACCAGCCATCATCTCTCGTGCCCGGCGTACACTGTGTTGGATTACCCTGGCAATTGGCTGCTGTGCCAGGGTAAACTCATGTTTCTTTGGTCATTTTACATTCACATACTTAAGAACAAACAAAGTAGCTGACCATGTGTCCAAGCAAGTTTTACAGAAGGGAGGAAAGCTAATGAGAAAGAGAAATGTTGAGCATGACCACAGCTTTGGAAGTTGCTCCACACGGGCAGATCCTTCCGCTTTTACCCAACAGTCCCAAGTTTCTGACTGAGTTGAACTATTTGCCCCTGGCCTGCGTTGTCCGGTGCTCAGGTGGACATAAATAAAGTCAGGCCTTTTGCTGTTGATGGTGTTTCCCACTTGCATGTTTCTCTCTTGGTTTGTCTTTGAATCCCGCGCAGAATTGTGAGTTCTCGTGGTCATCTCCTAAGCCCTCATTCAGTTTTTGCTGGGCTCACTCAAACTGCCTCTTCCCTCTGCCCACTCTATGTGTTATTTCCTGGGTCCCAGGGGCAATAGTGCTCTTACCAACAGGAGGGAAGTGTGAACCCGGGAGTTAGAACTTACTGTGAGACTTCATTTTACGACCTTAACATTCGTAAATGAAATGGGAATCTAACTCTACACCTTTCTCATGCAAATCAATCTATTTCTAGTAATGAGCAATTTAAGTACTTTTTTTTTAATATGTAGTTGCCATCTCTGGAAATCAGGATCAGAACTCAGGATGCTCAGATTAGGTGTTAGTGCATACAGATATTCTGTTGATGACTCTATTATTAGAATAAAGTAGACCAGTACTTTGCCCGGATCTTGTTTCTTTTCGTTGCTTTTGTCTCTCTATCTCACAGTTCATCTTGTCTAAGCTTTTCTTCTGTTCTTTAATTTCACCCTTTAATTCATTTCTACCAAAGCCATGGGATCTTGAAGGGCTTTCTAAATAATTAGATCTTGTTGCTTATTTGCAGTGTGTTCAAAACTGAGTTACGATTTCTTTTGTCGTAGTCTAGTTTTATCACAGTTCTAAAACAGGATGTTATTTGGGACGTTCTTACCCAAAAGCATACTTTATGCTGCCCTAGCTGTATTTCATCTGTCTTTCTAATATATATTTGCTACTAAAAATTTTTCTTTAAATGAACGTGTATTGTATTAGCCTTGAATGCTACTAGCTTTCTGGTTTTGCTTTGATTTTGGTTTTTTTTTGTGTGTGTGTTTTCGTTTGGTTTTGGTTTGGGGTTTTTTCAGTTTCCAGTGGGAATATCATGTTATGCATCCTGTAAATCCAAATCTAGCTCGTTTCGTTCAGTAGACCAAAATGCATCATGAGCAGAGAACCCCAACAATTAAGCTTAATCCTCATTTGACTTTTTGTTTGAGTAGGAAGCAAAAATACTTCCGTAGAAACCAAGGCACTTACTGGGGGGGGGGGGGGNGGGGGGGGGAGGCAGGAAATGGGGATTTAGTATCAGAATTGGGCCTTAGAATATTAATTTGATAAAATGGTATGTTCTTACCGTGTCAGCTGTGGAGAGCATATGCTAGTAGACGCTCGTGTTTGAAGTCAGGATTCATAGTTAATAGTTCTAAGAAATAGACTTATCACTTCATTAACTCTAGGAAAGACTGTTTTCTTTTCCAAACATTTAAATTACTCAGCTGTTTTATACATTAAACCAAATTATAACTTACAGAATATTTCAAAGAATTTTCAAAGCTATTTCCTTTAGGAACTGTCCCTAGACTGAGACTTTAGCACCAAGTACTTCATATTCTCAACTGCATCTCTTGGTTTTTTTCCTAACAATATAAGGTTTGACGAATGTTCATTACCAGACTAGCAAGTACGAATCCCAAACAGCCAGTACCACTAAATTTGCACAGATGCGCACATAACTGTGCAAATGTGTGCGCACACACACACACACAGAGAGACCAGCAAACCACCCCCAACACACACTTGTACACAGCGTATGGACAGTTCTGTAAACTCTTTCAGAACATGCGACATGTCCCCTAACACTAGCAAACTGAAATCCCGATGTGGCTAATGAGCTCCAGAATATGGCTTAAAAATACTTTACCATCCTAGAGAAAGGAAATAACAGCAAGGTTAAAGTACGGTTTTATTCCATCACCTCTCTTCTGCCACATTACCAGACTGCCCGCAAAACAGATTCAGAGAGAAATAAAAATCAAAATGTGCTGCAGGATTTTAGGGAATGACCTGTATCTGCTACTGAATGGAAAAGCTTATTTTATGCGCCACCTTCTTGGTTCTCAGGGCCAACTTGATACTTGAGCTGGCTTGACATACGTCAGTGGCGTTCTCCTTTTGAAAACTCCCTCTCCTCAAAATGCATAAATCCTTACATTGCTCAGAGGGTGGCTGCTATGATACAGCAAACCTGATTTGGCAGAGTGCAGCTATGAAGTTGCGTGTTCCTTGGCCCATATGAAATCACGACGTTTCAAAAAAAAAGAAAAACCCAACTTTCCAAAGCTACAGAATAATATTTCATATGATTAATTTGGATGCTGATTTCTCAACAGAAAGGTATATGTGGATCAAATCATACCAATCTAGGTCAGGAAACGACCGGTGTAATTGCACATAACGCAGTAGCTAGGGGAGTGTTTTATAAGTATGAAGACCTAAAAGGTGCGCATGACACTAGTGCCATTACGAGACCACTTACTAAAGGCATCATTTTACTGAGCCCAGCAAGCTATTCCCACACCTTTATTCACCTGTTGGGAGTTAATAGGACAGTGTTTGGTAAATGTCATATTCCCAAATCAAGACTTAGCTCCCTGTGGAGAGCAAGGATAGAAAGGAAGCTTCATAAGATGGAAAAAATCCCACTTAAAGGCTGATTAAGAGAGGGAATAAGATTTCAAAATCAGAAACTGCTTTCTAAAGACTTCTGTGGGCCCAGCATCCCCATACAGGAAAAAATAAAGCAGTTTGCTTCAACAAAAAATAAATAAGAGGGGACTAGGCAATTGCTCAGCCCTCTCACTGTATCTTTCAGTGGAGCTGAAGTTGAGATAAGAGCCTGGTGCTTCTCTAAACGAAGAGACTGTATGAATGAAAGGTCGCAAAGATATTAGGATTTACTAAGTAAAGTCATACTTGTCAATAGCTTCTCTTGGTAGATATTTAAAGTTCAAGTGCTTGTTTGCTTTAGTTAAGTGCTCTGAAGTGCTTTAAAAAGCATTGGCCCATTTATATAAACAAATAGAGAAACTCACTGATAGTCTTCCCAGTCAGAGTGTGTTACCCAATATTTGGATATCCTTCCTTGGGTCTGAAAAAGATTTCCACTAGTAACTTCTAATACATGTGAGTCTTTGTTAATGGAGTACTGCATTTTATTATTTGATCATAGACATTGCCTATGTTGAAATACAGTTTCTCTGCTGCACACAACCATGAGGAAATAGAAGGGAGTCAGTAGCTCAGAAACTTACTTTTCCAGAACTTAAATGTGACTTGAGAGGAAGAATAAGCTGGATGCCTGTTTTCTTTTTGGAATGTTTGCAGTAGAGAATTAGTACTTGCACCTCTCCCATATTTTTCTTCCTCTTACTCAGCTATGTTACCTCAGGAATATCTTTTAGTGCTGAGAGTCAGGCAACCAAATTTAAACACATTCTCAAACCATGGGAAAATCCTGTTCACGCACATATGACCACTCACAGAAAGAAAGGAAACTACCAACACTAATTGGTGGTGAAGGTGAAGGTTGGGATGGTATTTACACGCTTCCCCACCATGTTCCCTGCTGATGTTGTAGTGCTTCCCTACCAGTTGCCCTCATGGTAACAACTGTACTATCACACCATTGCTCTTCTGGAGTAATGTCCTCTAACCTAATGACACTATTGTGATACTGAAAGCCTAGGCGTGTCACAAAATTGTACATTGAAGGTTAGCAAAAGTCAGCAAGCCGCATCCTCTTTCATGTATATATAAAGAAATAAGCACTATTTGGAGGAATGACTGGACATACCTTTTCCAGTAAGGCCAAGGCAGTTAGCTCCAGAAGAAAAAAATATCTGAATACTACCAACAACTGCTCCCCAAAATGCAACACAATGTCAGCATAGGGATGTAGCTGGGTGCTATCTTAAATGAAGGATGACATTTTAATTTAAAAAAAAAAAAATTGTCCTAATAATTTTGATTGGCCTGTGTTGTCTTTTTAGCTACCTCATGTACTGTCTGTAAGATTCAGGGGGTGTCATAAGCAGGTGGATTTAGAGCTGTTGCTAATTTAAACTGCATTTAATAAAACACAAGTTTGAGATAGCTTACAAATCAGTGAATGTGGCATAGTTTGAAGATTGCTTTTGTCAAGTTTGATTAGCTCAAAGAGAAACCTTTTCTAAATATTGGTTGTGAGATTAATCAGGCAATGTAAGACCTTGAATTATTCCTCATCACAGGAAAACAACATAACATATTATCTCATTTGAAGACCAGAAAAATGTAACTTTTGAGGATTTAAAATTTGTGTTTTAAAGATTGGACCCAAAGAAAAACTTTCAGACTGTTCTTTTTTTTAACCTGACTTTTAATTTTCCATATTATACTTCGCTTTCTATAACGTATTCCCATATTACAAGCTGATAGTACCAACATCATTACATTGAAGGATGTTCTCATTATTGACTCCATTCTCAATTAATTATAAGTTTGTCATGTTTTAATGAGTAGGATTAAACTTTCATATTCCAAATATATGTCTCGTGTTGCTTGATTAGAAACTTTCTAAAGAAGGTGGTTGAACCATTTCTTTGAATGAGTACGAGGAAATAAAATATTCCTTGTGCACATTAAAAATATGGTGTTTACCATATTTACAAATACTTGTAGAAAAGCTTTAGTAGCTCTGTGCTTTGGAACAAAGCTTTGGAATTTGGGCAAAAGCTTTCCTGTTCTTTTCTAGCCTTCTCTGTCACAAACAGTTGCTGTCTTCACTAAAATAAATACTTGTACAGGCACGTGTTATGTCGTGTACAATACAGGATAGCAGAAGGAAGAACAGCACTAACGTGTTTCAAACACACCTAATTTTCACTGGGTGTGCTCTTTATTACTCTTAAATAAATCTCTGCGTCCTTCTATACCCTTTTTTTTTCCTCCCCCCAAAATGAAATGGTACTTTGTACTTTTACTTAATTGCCCTGTCCTTTAAACTGTGGTGTGTTTGCAGCAAAGATGCTGCCACTTGTATCTTTCAGGTTCAGATTTGGTCCAATGCAGCTGTGCAGTCAGGCTTCCTCTCCAAAGTTCAGTGTGCATTAATAGCTCCTGTTTATTCATCATATTTTCTAGCAGAAGTTTGATGTTCGTTTGTCTTTTATTTCCTCATACAACTTAACACCATTCTCACTATTACCGATTAAATCCTGTCTAAGAGTGCTTATTCTTTTGCTTATGTGCCTGCAAAATATACAAACAGCATGGATGTATTCTAGCCTTGTTGTTTCTGGACTGTTCCCACTGATTTCGGTATAGACATGATTATTTTTTTCTCCAGTCAATCAATAATAATTAGATATCCGTAACATTAAGAACCAGTAAGTTTGGACTCTCTCAATAGATGGGTATCATGTGGGTAGGTACTGGCATCATGACTGCGTAAATCACAGCAGATTCTTACCAAAGAAAGCAGGTCCCTTACCAAAAAGACAATCTTTCATTAAATATGGTTTACATTGCTTCTTTAGTCTGTATCGAATTAAAAGAGTAACCTTGCAATTTGAATAGCAATGTCAACTGATATTAGAGTTTGGCTAGTAACACGTGGGCAGGGTTTGAAGGAGATTGGATCAGCACGTCCCTCACCAGGTAGAAACCCAAAGTCCTGGTAAATGCTCGGCAGCAACCTACACCCCCGGCCACGTCTCATGAGACCTGTTACTACAAATAGCACGTAGCGACCTTTGGGTATTCAGGTTTTGACAGGATGTGGCTGCTCTTTCTCACTTACCAGATGGCTTTCCAGGTACCATCACCCATCCTAGTGCTCCTTCGCCTCACTAACAGAGTTGTGACAAGAACTGTCGTGATGGTTGTGAAAGTTGCGTTCTGCATGTGGCCATCGTAATTATCACATATAGGCACCTTTATTTAGCCAGTCCACGTGTATTTCTCTGTTGCAAATGTTTTATGTTTGGGTACATTCATTTTACATCTAACCTGTATGTGGTGTTGATATTCTGCAGCCTAATCATAGAGCTAAACCTGCGTAAAACCCGCTTGATCTCAAGATCAGGCTTTGTATGCCTGTGTGATAGGGTGTGAATTTCTTCATACTCCTGTTTGGAGGAACTTCTATAACTCAGTTGTGGCTTTGCACTACTTGAAAGTAATTCAGTAATCTCATGCATGGCAATGGAAGTTTTATAGTACAGTTCCCCATCACCCATCCTCACGCACATTTTCTACATGTATCATTATTATCATCAGCATCTGTCTTGAGTGATGATTTATTCGTCTCTAGGTCTCTGTCCCTTTGTACACTACTAGATCTAAAATTACATCTGTCTAGAGAGAAAGGCATGATCTCAAAGATTTAATACTGGTTTCAAAATTGTGTTGCCAATAACTAAATGTGAAATTGCTTTAAATTAACCAGTAATTATTTAGAATGAAGTAGGAAAGAGTTAAAAAAAAATTTTTTTTAAGAAAAAAAATCCCTTTCCACAGCAAACTGGACCCCCTCCTTCTAACAAAGCCATTGCAGGAGGTTTCAATAGTATGAATAAATGTATTTCTTTTAACACTTTTGTTGTTTAAAATGCTATTGTTTCATCTGAGGTGTGAGGAGATGTGCTAACCTTGTCAATGTGGGTGCAGTAGAGCAGAAATGATAACTGTATATACTATTTTTTTTTAACAAAAATACAGTGTGTGTGTGTGAGAGAGAGAGAGAGACAACTTATTTAAATCCTGAATACAGTCAGACCTCATATGCATTGTTAAAAAAAAGCCCTAAAGAATTGCATATGGATTAGGGGGATGAATATTCTATTATTTCAGTCTGTTCTGCTGATCTTCTTATTGTGACTTTGCGCTTCAGAAATCTGCCAGGAATTTGGCTTTGCTGTACTAGGCAGTAATTTTAAATGTGTATCAAGCACTTGATAGTGTATGATTTGCGTGCTGTTGCATTCCCATTCCCTAAATTTTCCACCAATTTATTACTTTTTTCATACTGTTTTAATATTTCAGGATGATGAATATATACAGCATCATTAAAGGTAAATAAAAAATGCATGAAATTAAAAAATGGAATATTAGATGTTTCTTTGCTGTAATCCCTAGGTCCAATAGGAATGAAATGTCTCTGTTCTGTCAAGTAATCCCTAAACATGATTAGGGACCTTGTAGTTTCCACATAGCCCACATAATATTTGTATCATATAAGCCTATTTATGTAAGGTTTGAGTAAAAGTTGTTATTAGAAGACCTATAAACCTATTTTACAATTCAAAAAGATATGCTTGCCTCTTAATCTCTCTACTTTTATTATTTTGCTGGAGATGGCAATGCGTCCTTAATTCATTTTTCAGAATTCTGTTACGTCTTTTGGGTACTTATATCGTGCATTAACCATCCCAATGAAATGTATTTTTAAGACAGAGGACCGAGTTCAACAGTTCATGTACTTGTGTAGCTTCTCCTTAAATCCGCGTTGGAAGGGATGCGCACCTCTTTCTAGGTCTCTTCTTCAACATCCGGGTTTAATCTGAACTGGGGATCATGTAGAGATTGTCTTTCTGATTTTGGGGAAGGGGAGGTGGAAAGAGAGAGAGGAGATTAATTTTCTCTGTTTAAATTGTGTGATAATATCAGTGATGTAGGCGCTTCTGGCAGCATCACAGAAAGTTTTAGAAATCAGCTTTTGATTTGACCAGCCAATAGCAGAGTTTTAGGGAGAAAAAGCTAGAAAGAAGGAAAATTGTGAAAAGTTTTGAATGACACAAGAACAAGACAGGAGAGACAATAGCTTTTTCCAGCTGTTTCTTGTGACGCAGTTGTGTTGGGGGCGCAGCAACCCAACGCTACACATTCCCTGCCTCAGCTTCTTGCCTGGGCAGCAGAGATGCTCGTAGTCCCATCTTGGATGTTGTTAGGCTGAATTCATTAATGTTCAGAGGTATTCAAGTTCCATGGTAACACAAGGAAGATCAATAAATAAATAAGAACAGTAACTCATATGCTTTTATGGTTTGAGTAAACATTCACTAAGAAAATATTTTCAAATGATAGCAGGGGTCAGCCGTGGCAATTCTGTATTTCCCATAAGGAAATCTGAGATTATATTAACCTTGGGCTATCTACTCAAAAAACCCTGTGGAAATACACCTGTATTGCTTCCACACGGCACTGAAATTTTACTTTTATTTCATTTTCGGCAGTTAGGGTGGCGTTTGAGCAATAGCTCTATTCTTGTATTTATGAACTGAGAGAAGCAAAACTGCTCACTGCTGAGCCCAGGGATCCTCTTCCAGGAAAACTGAGATCAATAACTGTTATCAAGTCTTCATTTATAGGGAGTGTTAAATGACCACAAAGTCTTGATGTTCATCAATTAATAGGGTGCGCTTAAAACTGGGCTGTCTGCCCCACTCCCCGCCCCCCCCCAACCTACCATAGTCAGAACTTTTGATCTTTGCTATCATTTTAAACAATCACTTTTGGTTATTAGAATTTCTTTTTAACTGGAGATACTGTATTACAGTGGTGCCAGTAAGTTAAAGGTAAGCGATGTTTTCCCTCGCCAACCTCCTCCTTCCTGCTAGCAATGGAAAGTAGGAAGGACATGATGATACCTGAGGCTTGTTTTATGAGCCAAAGCAAGGAATTACAGTTATTGTTGCAGTAATTTTTGCATTTTGGTACTCAGCAAGAAGGCAAGTGCACACACCAACCGGAGCAGAACAAACCCTGAAAACTGAAAATAAAAGCCTCACGCGCAGATGCAGTTTCAGATGCTTTTATTCCCTCAGTTTAAGTGGAAAAGAGGGATTTGGAAAAGAGAGAGCTTAATTTAACAAAATAATATTATGCTTTCGATCATTAAAATGAAAGAATTATTTGGATACTTAGCAGTATATTGTTTTTGAATAACACTGGTACTTAAGATGGGAAAAATGATACTGTGAATGTGCTATGTTTGCCTCTTATGATGTTTTTACCAATTTGGCATTTATGGGAAGCAATATCATTGTTGCAAAGTTTCCAAATTGCTTTTTACACAAATCCGCAGAAATTAAATCTCCTTCTTGTTATGAAAATGAAATGATGTCTTGAGACATTGGCGTATTAGCACAAATCTGTGGAGACAATGAGCCCAATTCTGCTTGAAGTTATTTTGTGTCCACTTTTAATGGCTTCAAGAAGCTGTGTTAGGTATAGGCTATCACGCAGCAAGGTAAATAAGCATATGCTTAAGTATAGCATGCGAGCAGTAGCAGAGATGCCTCATAGGACCTTTTGCGCTTAAAGTTAAGCCCACGCCTGACCGCTTCCGTCATGAAGAATTTAGCCCACGACGTGGAGTAGTGTGTGATGCAGGAATAATGGCAAATTATGTAAATTGTGAGCCTTCAGAGAGAACATCACAAATCAATTTCAAGCTCAAAGAAAATAATGCGAATACAAATTGGTGTAGGCCACGTGAAGGTTTCAGGAGATGGCGTACCATGTGGTGCAATGCAGATTGGGCCAGTTATGGAGGTCTTCAGCAAAAGCCTGCTGGCATTATTCCAGTTCCTATTCCGAACGGCTTCAGGGAAGGCCACACGTTTTGTCTGAGAGGTGGGAAAACATAGCAGTACAGCTCGTACTACCACGAAAAAAAAAGACATTTAGTAGAAATGTATTTTGAATAGTAGTAACGCTGAGCTCTGAACAAAGATGCCAGGCCAGAACTGTGCCTGGCTGGCGAGCGTTTTGCCGGGTCCTCCCTAAAACCCTGTAGCTGCCGACAAAGGTGGTGTCAGCGGTGCCGACTTGGAGAGAGATGCGTGCCTGTTTGAGCGACTTTGGCCTCATTAGCAAGAAGGAAATGAACAAAGGCAGTCTAGCATCCCAGCCCCTTTCCCCATCCCCTTGGACCGTGTAGGTCAATACATGTCAGAAAGGAACAAACGCAATGTGGGTGGGAAGAGAGACCAGTTCATGGACAGTCCAGACGACTGGCATCACTTCCAGGCGAGCCACAATTTAGCAGGGCGTGACGCAGAATAGTTTTAATTCATTTATGTTAGAACCATAATGGGTCTTCATAGCCGAATTTAAACTACATAAAAGTGCTGTATGTGATGCGTTTAAATTCATTGACAGAATTAAGGCAAGACTAAGGCAAGTGCATGATTGATTTTTGCAAATACAGATGAATCTAATAGGTGGAGGAAAGCAAGACGGATCAAATTTTAAGACATGGGAGCTGATTTACCTACATCAGATGTTTAATGGGATGCTTAATTTGATTGCTTCTCCAAAAACTACTCACAATAGTCAAGCCACTGACTAAATGTCTGTGTAATCAAGGCCTCTGCGTGCCTCTACATCTTGATTTCCATGTGCAAATAACCAGTAATTAATGCTGCTGGTTGACTGCAGGGAACAATTTGAGGTTCAAAATGGCAACTCCAGAGTTTTGGGGGTCTTTTAGCATTATTTCACTGTGTTTTTAGAAGTGAGTATAGACAGACTTATACAAGTCTATGTAAACGAAAGCTTTTCAACTCCAGTTGCAGAAGGTTCTTCGTGGCTATAGCTAGGAAGGGTCTCTCTTTAGCAAAGTTAGACTCTTTCATTCGTGCGAGTTAGGCTCTTTATATTAAAACCAACATATTAGTCTACTTCTGTGTAGCCTGAGGGTCCCATTAGGTGGGTTTATATTTCCATGTAAATGTTTGAGTAGAAGGATGAGAGCAGTTGTATATATTTTGTAGCAATCACAAGCACTGTATAGTTTCTTCATTCTTAGGATTGTACACATTTCTGAGTGGAAAGTCAGCAGTCACTATTGGCACCCTTTTTTCTTTTTTTTAAAATCATTCTCATTATAATGTATATGAAGGATGTGAAGAATATTGGACTGAGATTCTTGAAAATACTGGTGGTCTCTCATTAATTTTACTGCAGTATTTCTACAGTAGTGATTTATCAATTACGTTAAGACTTTTTATTTCCCATGGCACAGCTACAACAACTAAAATTAAGGGTGTTATGCTCACAATCGCTTGCCCCACTCATTCTACTATGGGCAAACTTTTGCTGTTTTCTCATAGTAACCTTTACAATGCAACCGATAAACATTCCTGTTTTAATGACTCCCAAATAATGTCATATTTAAATGAAATGCAGTTTGCCTCAGCAGGGTTCTTTGAATTTATGAGCATTTTTGTCCCATATCCTACAACAATGTGACAAATATTATTTGCATTTTTACTATTTTCTTGAATACTTTTAAACACCCATTTTTAGGAGACTTCAGATTGCTTTTGAACATATTTGAATGCATTTTTAGCTATCACCAAGCTTAAAATAGGAACCCTTTTTTCAGCTTATCTTTATTAAACACCTGTAAAAATCAGTGGTATTTCTTTTTTCTTATAAAGCTTTCTTCCTTTAACGAATGCCAGAAATGCTGCACAGTTTGTTCTAGTATGGGCTTCTTTTCTTGGTGGTAATGGGCAGTAAATGGTCTGGTAATGTCTGCACCATACGCACAGACATTTATCTACCTGAATGTCATAAATAGAAACTTTACAATGTAATGTAATGCATCTGATCTTTAACTATCATCAATTGATATTAGAACTTTTAGGCAATTTTAGAAAATATTATCCAGAATAAAGTCTTAGAAATGGATCTGTCTGTACAAGTGATCTTGCTTGCAGTAAACCTGTAATCTAAAGAGTAGGTGGTCAGGCATGACAGTGACTGATTAATTATATTTTCGTATCGAACATTCACTTTGCATTTTTTAAAACCTCAGATTTTGTTGTTGGGGAGTTTTATGGTTTTTGATGTGTGTGGGGGGGCGTTGTTCGGGGTTTTTTTTAAATATAGATACTTATTTTAGAGGAAATTTTATTATTCGGTACCTTTATAACATAAAGGTGGACTAGCAGCTTAATCTTGCTGTTCTTGGAGGCAGATGGTGCAGTGCTTTCACAAAGTTCTTTGTCTTGGGTGGCTTAAGTTTTCTGTTTTCCTTTGATGCTTTTTTTTTTTAATTTTTAAGAATGAATATTGTCTGATCGTTTTCAAGGCAATGCTTCATGTGTTGAATTAAAAAAAAATCAAAGAAATTCTTGTATCTCTATACAGTCATATTAAGACCTCTCTAACATTCACAGAAGTCAAAAGGTTGCTTTATTGCTGTTATGCTGCAAAAATAACTTCCGTGTATGTTTTTGTGGTCAAAAAACCCAATTAGACACCTTGTACAGAATTTTGCAAGTGGAACCAAATTGTTTAAAAAAAGATTGTGGTCACTCACCAGTCTCCATTTGAGCACTGTGCTAGACGCCAGTTAAAATTAGACCTCCTTAATGGACTAACGAGGGAAGGTAGGAGTAGAAACAAGAAAAAGATGACAAAAGCAAATATACTCGTAAATAAGGAAATGACATGTTTGCTTTCGTGGCCTTTGATCAAGCCTAGGAGTTTCTTTTCAAAGGACATTGCAGGACGCCTGGGAAGGGAACGTTACCAGCGTAATTGGAAAGGGGGAAGGTCTGTAGCACGCCGGCTGCTGCTGCTCCTGCCTCTCTGATAAGATTGTAAGAGTTGCCAATATCAGTATTCAGTCTTGTAGTGTGTCAGGGTGCTTTTATGTGAACTGAACTGAACTGTCTGTGCGCGCTCCCTCCCGCTCTCCTTCCCAGCGCTCGTCGTCGCATTGAAGTCAGGGGAGAGGAAAAAAAAAGATTTGAGGATCGCCCAATTTGTTCTGACATAAAGAGATGTTTAGCTCTGTGAAAGGTGGTGGAGGCAGAGTGCCTGACTGACATTTCAACAGGCTGTCTGCTGGGATTGCTCACTTCATGTCCCTTCATATTCCTGCTGTGTCCTGTGCGAGTGCTCTTGTCTAATCTTCACAGCGAGAGCGCCAAGAGTCCCCTGGGCTTCAGTGCTCAACACCTTGTTAGATGGGGCACACAGGGCTGTAGCTCCTGCTTTTGTATTTGCTTTTGCTCTAATGTTTCAGGCTTGTTTCAAGTCCAAATAATTATTTTTTTCCAAGGAGTTTGCTAAAATAACAGCGTATACCTCCTAATCGCCTTGGTCTTCTCTTGGCAATGCTCGATTTGGGTAATAGCAGGTAAAAACACACGGAGGGAAAGAAAATAAAAGACCCCAGTAAGTCAAAGCTGTAAGCAGCGTTCTGTGCTTTTGTTTTTTTAAATGAAGATTCATTGACCTGCTTTGGCTGGTTTAGAAAACAGACGAGAGAAAATAGTCACTGAACAACCAACGGGAGGTATAACACGTTGATAATAAAGGTAAGACAGTGTCTGATGAGGAATGCCAAACTCCCTACCAGGGGCTGCAGGGAAGTTTAGTTGTTGAGGGTTTGTTTGCTTTTACGATTCCAAACACGTTGTGATGCATTCTGGCATGCCACATCCTGTTACATCACGTCAGGTCAGCCCGTGATGCCGAATAATGCTAAGAACATGAATTAATGAGAGCTAATGCTCACCTCTTATTGCAGGAGCATTATCAGGTACCTTGTTAGCTACAGTTCCTATCAGGATTCAGACCTCCTAAAGTAGAGCTGATATTAAAGATATATGTATTATGTTTTTAACAGATAGAAATGTTATTTTTCATTAGCCTTCTCAAAATACATTAATTAATGGATGTGGTTTAATCCCTGTTAATCCATTAAAAATAATCCATGTACTGCCCTCACAGTCCTCTTTTACATCTTTTTGAAGGCACTTATTTTCCCCGAGTGTATTATTGATGGTGACAAAAAGCAGAATGATATCTTCCCCTCTGCTTCCTGCAGCTCTGGTGTCCCTGTACTGTTATCCCAGAAACACATTGCATGGATAGTGGTTGCTCGTGAACGGTTGCCACTGTTCAAATTTCTCCTCAACTTGAAATTTTGCAGAAGTATCTCTTAACACACATCTCATCCTGAGGTGGAGTCACATGTCTCACCGGGTAAAAGACTGTCAATGTAAGCTCATATTCTCAGACCAACTTTTCAAACTTGGGTGCCTAAAGCTGAAGCCTCCTTCCTCCCAAAATGCAAGGACAGCTACGCAAAAACACTGATCATGGGTAGCTGTGTGGTTTCCTTCAGCCAGTGGGACATCTAGTCACACGTTCCGTTTGCTAGGGATCAGCAAGGACTTCTTTTCCTGCAATAGACTGAACAGGTAGATATTAAAGCAAATTTTTCTTCATTTCTGTAGCTTCATTTCATTTTCTTCATCTCTAGCACGGAGGAGCTAAACTTACGTTATGTTAGTGCCTGGTCACAATTAGAGGACGTTGTAGAGATGCCGTAGAGGTTTCACCAGGGTCCAGGCTATTCAGAAGACCAAATTCCAGTTCTCAGAAATTAAAATAACCAGGGAATTAACTAGTAAGTTTTCTGCTGTAGGTAAGGGCCAGATGACACCAGAAAGTATTAAAAAGTGGTTCGGTGAATCTTGGACACTCAAGAAAAGACTCACATGTACATAAGGATCAGATCTCTTATTATCCAGCATGACTAATAACCGGGCCCATGCTGTAGCAGATATAATTGATGCCTGGATCGTATTTATGTAAGAGCTGCTGTCATGCTTCATTCCCATTTCAACGTGTCTGTCTTCATTTTGCCTGTGAGTTGGAGTCAGCGCAAGCAATCATTAGCATCCCTTAAAATACATACAAAGGAATCACGATGTCTGACATTTTCATTGGGAGAACGTTACGGGTGTACTCTGGCACACGTAGCCTGATTCTGTCAACCACTGAGATGATAGTCAGCGTACGAACTGTGCAGTTTCATAGGAGAAAAGACTTTGGAGGATGCCCAGGCAGGTGGAGGGGGCATCTCATCATCATGGGGCATTTGGAAAAGAGGATACCAAGGATCTAATGCCAGTTGTGCCCGTCTTAATTGCTCAGGTATCCCAAACTCCTGCGGACATTTCACTACAAAGAAGCCTATTGGCAAAACGTCTCCATACTTCAGGCTGTGGTCCAGTAGTTTGTGATATATGTCTAATTTAAACATGTGAATAACCCAAGAGATGCTCNTCTGCAGACATTTCGCTACAAAGAAGCCTATTGGCAAAATGTCTCCGTACTTCAGGCTGTGGCCCAGTAGTTTGTGATATATGTCTAATTTAAACATGTGAATAACCCAAGAGATGCTCGGGGACAAGTCATGTGTAGTGTTACTCACATTTAGTGACTTGCTGGATTAAACCTTAAGCAAAAGCTGTTTGCTCCCCAACAAGTAGGTAGACAGTGCATGTGAGATGTTCAGAAGTGCACACAGGCAAGTGTGGTTTTGTGTGCGTGTCTACAGGCTGTCTCTCTTCCTATTTGCTTTTGAGCAAATAAGCCTGTACTGTTAACTCAGGTTGATTGTTTCCANTGCACACACATATTGCTAAATAATATTTCATCTATATCAAGAATTCAATCGTTTTATAAAACTTGTACTTGTCTGTACAAGTGTAGCAGTACAAGCCTGTACTGTTAACTCGGGTTGATTGTTTCCAAACAGCTGGTTACAAAAGTGACCATTACTTTAACAGAAGTTGCGTTTATTTAAAAATTGACTTAAAAGACCGTAAATGACTCAATGACTCATTAAATCAATTTAAGAATTGACTTAAAGTACAGTAAGTGACTCATTATATTAAGCTATAGAAAGACACCCAATAAAAAGAAGAAAAAAAAAAAACCTGACAGGAAGTTATAGTTTAGTATCCTGATTTATTTTTGTTAAGAATAAAATGGTCTGATTACTAAAAGTGGATGCAAGGACATCTACCTGAGTATTACAAAATACTCGGGTCACAAAAGCGCAACCGTAAAGCAAGGAGCCAAGTGCCACTGAAATTTTCCCCTGATTTGTGTATCGATAAATGAAGTTTACAATAATGATTTAGCTGGGAGATGTTTAGTTGTGTACCTGGATACTATTAATTTACTAGTATTGAGTAACTGTTCTATATGTCCCTAGATTTGTCGAACATAATGTCTATATGTTAAACAGTTTTCTATAGTATTTAAAAATTGACATTTCTAAGAGTGTAATAGCATAATGAAATGTAAACTGAAAACAGGAATGAGTTAATTAGACTAATGATCCCTTGACTCCTTTATTAGCCAGCTCTTTAGAAATTGGGATTAGCTTTGTTTTCTCTGCTGAATAAAGACAGGAAGGATGATGTTGATTCTAGTAAATGACAGCACCAGAAGAAATTAGTGTTTTCCTCTTCGTTATAGGTTTCACCAGTTAAGATAAAAATTTAGCCTTCCTGCATGCATACCTAATTTTATTACACTTTGGGTTCAGCTCAGATTGGAAGACAGAAATCAGGAAAACAATTTAGGAATGCTTACTGATTTCATATCATGAAAAAAGTATATATATTCATATCATTTTAAAAGTGATCCACTCTATGTCATTTCTGGACTTGAAACTTTAAGATTCTTCGTGTGAACCTGGAGTAGACTGGGTTTGAATTTAAATGAAGTCTTCAGAAAAGGCAGGCTTGACAACTTTTTGATCTAGGTTTTGAACACTTAATTTCTCCTCTCTATAGGAGAGTGGTTTACACGTCTCTCTTGCTTTTAAGGGCTATCAAGAAGCACGAGAATTCTCTCTATAGTGGTTCAAACCAAGCATGCACGGAGAAACAAAATTGGTTTTACGACAAATAGGAGGATTCTTAAGTCAGCAGCTGTTAGCAAAACAACATCATTAAAACTTCCACCGATTCCAGACCTTGCTCTCGGGAGTCGCTCAGGCCAAGCAAAACCTTAGATAAAGTGCTGAATTATAGGCAGGAAAAAGAAAACCAGAATTTAAATTGGTAGGAATTAGCGATGATTCACTAAGCTAATTTCTGCCCTCCGTTACTCTTGTGTGACAGCGTGGCGGTGCGTAGAGCGGAGCCGGGATGAGAGAGGGCAGAGCGGGAGCCGCTGACAGCCGGCTTTTAAGTTCGGATTCTTTCTGTTAGATCTTTATCCTGAAAAGTAATGAGCTCCTCAGCTTCCCCCGAAACCTATAAGTATAGAGGGCACCCAGACCCGTGCAGGATCAGCTCTTTAACGAATGCCTGAGGAATAAAAAATTTATCACACAAATGAGGCGACAGAGAGGAGGTGGCAGCAGCTGAGTTATGAAGCTTTTTACTCACAGGCAGGCTTCGTTTGCTATCCCACACGCCCTCGTTAAGCATTCTTTGAGCACCACGCTGAAGCAGAAGTAATAATGCCATTTGTTTGTAGTGTAGGCTTTTCTGGAGGGTGCTTTTGAAGAAGTGTGGTGGAGAAGTTGGGGATTGGCAGGATGGCACCCAGCACGCCCGGGCTGTCACAGGTACTCTCCTCCTTTCTGGAAAGAAGCATCTGGTATCCATCGAGTGCCCTCAGTTTTTTCGCAGGTGCTACTTGGTGGCTCTTTGGTATGAGGTTCGCTTTGGTGCTTAATTTTACCGCGCTCCGGGCAGAGGGTGCAGCCCGCGTGTTGCACATGGAAGAGTTGAGCATTGCTTGTAGTCCAACACCGCACCTGACCTTGCGGCTCAGTATTAATTTGAAGTAGGGGAATTAAAATTTTCCATTCTTTTGCATTGTCATGCCTCACATTGATAAGCACAAAGAAATGTAAATAAAAAAGACCTATTTCACAACCCTAGCTACAACCTTTTTGTTTTATGACAAAAGACAGTTAATTAGCATACTAGCAGTAAGCAGCCTTCCCAAACTCATGCTAATTATGTATTCTGTTGACCGTGACTCCAGTCATAAGGTAATTGGCTTGCAGCAACATGACATTTCAAATCATCTCTTGAAATTACATCAAAAAGCCAGCCTGTTTTGTTTTGATAGGGGAACAATCAATTTGATAAGTGGTAACACAGCTCATTGTTTCACATTAATTAGACTAATTGCAGCATGTTAGCCTCTGAAATAGACAGAACTTGGAGAAGACAAAGGCTGTGGCCTTTAGCATGCAGTGCATGTGGTGGTTCCACTTGCTTGCACATACTGTAGGCAGAAAACAGAGTTGTTAGGATTCAGCCTTGCAGGAGACTGGGTGTTAACAGTGGTTTGATGTGTTATGCTTAATCCACTGGCTTTCAATTATAAGATCCAGGTTCAAAAAATCCCAGAGAGAGGAAGGGGGGAGGAAAAAGAGAAAAAAGCCATTTTAATATTAATGGTGTCAAAGTTTTCGGTGATCTTTGGTATTCTGTCTCCTGAAAGAGAAAGCAGAGATCTGGCTGCAGGATCTCTTAGATGTTTGAGGACAGTAAAGCCCTTCTTTGAGAAGGCTTCACTTCCACTCTTGCATTTCCTCCCCATTCCCATTAATATTTATTTCTTAGTATACCTTAGTTGGGCTATTTTTATTTTCACTTTTATATACACTTAAGAATAACGTATAAAAAAAATACTTAGCGGGTGGATTACTGAAGACAGATAGTAGAGAAGCATAACCCGCCCACGCGTTTCTAATTTAGAGCATCTTTCCCTGCTATTGAGATTACCAATTGTACTTAGCTCTCTGATGATTTTTTATGATCAAGCTATGTCATCTGTAGATTGACACGACCAAATGGATTTTGCTTGTGACCTAATTGAAATGTAAACCAAAGTTTTAAGAGATGAAAAGTTTAAGGGGTTATCTCAGTCCACAGGCTAAGCTGACTTCATTGCTGTTCACAGTTTGGTACAGTGTTTCCTGCACATCAAAACCAACGCCAGGCCACTGGCTATGTGAAAGGTGTGTTCTGTGACCAATAATGTTGCCTAGTGTGTTTGATAAACAGGGTCACAGTTAGCAACTTCACTGAGACAGAAAAGCATCAGAGACTAGATTCCGAAATTGAGTGAACGCTGATGAAATCATCTGCAGGAGGCCAGCTCTGACTTCTCTTCTACAGCCCTCTAGTCCACCTGGGTTCAAACTGAAGTACTACTAGAGCATTTTACCTCTTTTAATTACCTCTATTCAACAAAAAAGTATCCTCAGTTAAAAAAGAAAAAGAAAATAGAGAGAGACTGGGGGGGGGGGCAATTGTGAATAATCATGGAATTGCTTACACGAAAGCATGAATTCTTCAGTTGGTCTCCATGGAAAATGAGATTCTTTTTTCAAGCGAGGCAAGGAGATTTAGGTATCCACATATTTCCGCTGGGCACAGACTTCACTTACACATTTTTGTTTCTGTTACCCACCTCAGTCATTGACTGGTTAGACCGTAGAAACTTTGGGGCAGAGATCTTGTTAAATTTGCCTGTAGTCTAAGTTTTGAGAAGTGTAATTTCATTTAAATCAAAGAACTTGTTCCAACAGCTTAACATTATCATTGCTCGTGGAAGCTATATTTTTATTAGTTTTGCTTATGCTTTATGTTGGCCGCTTAGCAAATGGTCATAAACTCTGTTTTAAATCCAGCTACCAGTGACTTCATACCGCTGATTTATTTCTATCATTTACTGGCAAGAATACATTTTTAAAAATGTATTCTAAGCAATTCATTCCTCTCCACCTCCTCTCTTCTGTGCCTCCCTTTGCTTTCCTCCTCCTTCGACATTTCAATCGCCTTTCATTGAGCTTAAAATTACGCCTGGATTAGTGACGTAACCACCCTAATGTGCTGCTCTTACTAAAAAGTCCTGGGTTTATACAGGAGGTGAATTTGGAAAGGAGCGGAAGATTGAAGCCTTTTAGCATTCAGCTTAAGTGCTGGTTCCACTTGCCTGAGCACAAGCTGAAACCGGCGCTGTTAGGATGCAAGCCTGCACCCTCGCTGTCACTGCCGCTCCTTGTGTAGTCAGGTTCCTGCTTGGAGCAGAGCAAATCTTTGCTCAGTTAAGCGAGCGTCAGTCACTGGCAAGCTTGGCTGCCAGCCCAGGGTTGTTAGACTTTTCCGTGCTACACCTGAATGAGATATTGAGGAGACATGGCTACCTAAACAGAGTCGAGAAGCACTAGATAAAAAAAATAAAAAAAATTAAATTGTCACGGGGATGACAGAATAATTTTGAGACTATAACTTACACTTCCAGTGCTCGCTTGGGAGGCTTGCAATAAGGAACCTGCATTGCCTGCTCGGTGACAGATCCTGTGTGATCTTGTTTAAATACCTTTCTCTGTTTTCTTGAAATCCAAGATTAGAAGGTAATTGCTGACTTCTGGGTGAGAAACAGGGGCACGGGCAAATCATAGCTTACCAAGCTGGAACACATCGATACCATCCTGCGAGGTGCTGAGCTCTTTCAAAGGTGCTAAATTACCGGTTTGGGCTTACATCAATGGTGGGCACTCAGCTACTGGTAGGATTGAGCTTTTAAGTTGCTTGGTTATTATTCAGTCAAACAAAAATCGACAGGATCTTCTTAAAGTGGAAAAGGAATAGTGAGAAATAAAGTTGCAAAGTCTTGGGTTGCATGAAGATGCTGGCAGTGAGTATTCCGCGCAGAGAGTAGAGGAAAATCAGGGACAGGGTAAAAAGAGATAAAATGGGAATAGTTTTTAAATAGGAATTGCTGGCAGAGCTATTAATCACACAAGTGTTTGAGCTCTAAGGGTTGCGTGAGTGGTGCTAATACGAAAGAAGAGAGATGCTTTGCCGATATCTTGAAATACGCTATTAAAAGCAACAAGCAAAATTAAAGGGAGATAATGTCTGAATAGATTAATGATGTGTAATAATAATTAAAAAACTCCAAAACCTACAGACAAAACCCAAGTACCTTCAAAAATCTGAATCCCCAGGTGTGACTGTTGTTTTGTATGGTATAGTCTTTTAATAATCAATTTTGCAAGTTGCTGGTCTAATCATATGGTCTCAGCTCTGAGCTCTGTCTCTGATCTCATTTACACTAGTAGAAATATATCAACATTTCTGCTGTTTCTCTGCCTATACGCTGCAACTGTGACAAGAACATGGACTCTGCTAGAGTCTGTGAGTTTTTAGCAGGAAATTTCACAGTGTCTCTGAAGCAGGTTAGAAAAGGAAGAGAAAAATGCATTTTTTCGTTGCTCTCTAAGGTAGGCCACCACCTGCTCTTTGCAGGCTGCCAAGCTAAACGGGGACTTGATGCAGGCAGAGGCTTTTTATCTGAAAAGAGGAATCAAGCATCTGTGAATATAAGAGAAAGACTTCAGACATAACTTTCATTGTCATATTTCTTTTCAAAATCTACATCATCATCTTTGAACTGATGTCATTGCAGTCGATTCAGGGCAAACTGAATGCAGGTTTAGGAATTTGCAAAGGTGAATAACATTTTCCTTACATGGGATGATACTTCTTTTTTTTTTTTTTAAAGTCCTTTTCTTGCTGTTGCTGTGACCTTCCACCCCTAACGCACTATTGTACATGTCTAATGAAAGAAAACAAACCAAAATTCTGCACTAACCTGGACTCATGAAACAACCAGGGTTTTCAGTGAAGCTTTCATAAGCTATAAATCAGTGTAAAATTTAGCTCATATTGCATTCTCATTGGAAATGGGTTATATGATAATTTATGTTGAGCTGATCATAACTAGAGCACCTCATAGTAGTGTCCTTCAAAAAATTTTAATCAACATTGTCTTTCTCCACCTCTCTTGGTGCAATTTCAAGAGGTTTATTTGCATGTCAATCTGCACGTGTTGCTGAAGTTATTCCAATGAAGCAAGTACAACATCTCGGCTGCATACGTGTTTTACAGCACCATAATGTCAGGTGACTCTTTGCGTTTATCTTTGATTTGCGCTAGTAGAAGAGTCAGGCCCTTAATTCTCTTAAGCCCTGAAAACAGGGGTATTTCCAAGTGCCCTTCAGATCTGTTTTCCAAGTCTTTTTGTGTTTCACAGTGACTGGGCAATGAACAACGTAGGCGAAGAAACTGTTGATCCTATGAAAATCACTGAGATGGTCTAACTCTTACTTTAAAATCTATGTTGAAAAGTGTTCCTAAGTATGTTTGACATTTACTTTTAGATGTACATTTTGTCTTGAGGCTTTTCCCCTCTTTGTTGGACGGTGAACAGCAAAGGGGTTCCAGAGCAGAGTCTTGGGCAGCAAATACCAGCAGAGTCCTCTCCAGGGCAAACTTGCCAAAAGCTCTTTGTATGAAGGACTGGCTTGTTTTACAGTACTTATGCAATCTCTAATGTGATGGGGTTCTGCAGTGAGGACAGAGTTGCTCCATAATTGGTGATAATAAACAGTTTCCCACCTAAGTATGTATAATCAAGCTGAACAGGGTGGGGGAGAGGTGTGCTGGTAAGAGTGGGTGTGTTGATTTCTCATGCAGGCTTTTTTCTTTTTCATAATTAAAGGCTTATGTTATGAAGTTACACACGGGTGGACTCCTGGTAGAATCCTAGAAAGGGTAAACAAGTTTTAACCAGATTTTGAATGGATGTTGAAGACAAAGATTATGAGCTATGACCAGAGAAGTTTGACTCCAGAAGCGCAGCGGAGCGTATTTTTAGTTAGACCAGAGCTTTAAGCTCACTACATGTCAAGTTAGACAGCCAAGATGTAAGTATTTTTCATGCTGTGGTGAAGCTTTGGATTTGAAGGTGGGAGAACTTGGGATTTGTTGAGGAGTGACTGAAGTGGAGGAGTAGGAAAACTGAGATACAGAAAACATACTCAGACAACGGTAGTTGTAGCCGCAGCAGATGAAGTAAGTTCGGGGAAGCTGGGACAACTGTTGTGGGACACTGTGAAGGTAGAGATGTAGGTTCTTTGGCAGACACTTTCTAACTTGCTCTGTATGGAATTGCTAGGAGATGCTCAGTACATTTGACCCTAGATCCTGCTAAAACAGCAGTGTCTACCAGGCTTTAGGTTTCATAAGTCTCATAAAATTAATGGAGATACTGCCACAAACCACTCTCTTCTCTCTCCCACCCTTTAATACATGTCGTCGTTCTTTGTGAGTTTTGGGTTTGGTTGGGTTTTTTTTGAGGGGGGTGGGTGGGTCAGTCTTGGGGTTCCCCCCCGCCCCCGGCCTGTAAACATTAAAAGTTGAGGTATTTCCAAATTACCTTTTTCTTCCCACCAGTCGTTTCTGGCTACGTTCCAAAGAGGGAGACAAGACGACAGGTTTTCATTGGTCACCTAATTGTGTATGTCCATTGGTTTTTATGACTTCCAGATTCATATTTTTGTGTGCTTAGGGGCTTTTGTGACAAGGTGCTAATGGGTTCCTGGCTGGGCAAGCACCTGTGTCAGAAAGTGTTTCATTGTGTCCCTTATTTTTCCAGCTCTGACTGCTTCTATTAGCTTGCTTATATACCTTTCTTGTACCCCTCTGATGTACTTTTGTTTGTGGAGGGTTTTTTTGTGGACATATAATCTGCATGTACAAAGGAAGCTATTACTTTTGGTATAGAGAGAAAACAGGAATTTCAAATGAGAGTTCCACTTGTACATGTGCCTGAGAGACAAGAAATCTAGGAGATACAGAAAAGACTTGGAGCACTGACCTGTCCAGGGATTTTCATCACATGATCTGAGAAGTTCTGCAAGGTGGGCTGTGGGTAGCTGGTAGGTATCATGCTGCTGGAAAATCTCATTTCCAACTGTCGGGATGCATGAAATGGTAGATAACTGTGCCCTAAGTGATTTCCTAATGAAGTGCTTCCAAATGAACTCTTGTAGCTGCTCCAGCCTTATGACTGTGAAAGCGAAGAGAAACTGTGTCTGTGGCTTTAAAAGAGAAGCAAAACACCCACAAGGTGATTGCTGTGTTAGACTCTCACCTATGTTAGGAAGAAGACCTTAAGTCCTCTCAGGATATCATGTCTAAACCTGTGTTCTAGTTGCAGCAATGAATTTCTTCTGCTTCTGAAAAAGAAGATAAAGACTAGCTTTTCTTGCTTATTTCTCTTGTATTTCCTCTAATGCAAGTTATTTCAAGATGATGTGATGCATTTTGGGACATAATATTGGTGTCTTGTCTTTTGTTTATGCAATAATTTAGCTTTTTATTCTAGTCTAAATCAGGACAAAATTTGTTGCAGATTTTGGCCCTTTTAGCACTACCAGCAAATAAATCCGGTCCGAGACTGTCCTTTGTTCTAAGGGGCAGTTTCCATAACATGGGTGTCATCAGCTCTTTTAATGGAAAATTGTTAGACTTTTTTATGCTTCCCAGTTTGCTCTTGCACATTGGTTTGCCCTCTGCACTTCTCCAAAGTTAAAGATCCAGCTGATGAACTTCTGGAGGGGGAAAAACAAAAAAGGTATGGCAGGTTTGGGCTCCACTAAAACTAGAAATAGAATAGATTTAGAAATATGTTTAGTTAACAGAGCTTCTGAAACTGAAAACCCATATGAATACAACAAAGACCTTAGCTTCCAAATATATAGGACAAGATATGAACAATAAAGAGTGCGTCCTGGCATGGGTCGTTCAAATGTTTTTTGTATATTAGTTTATACAGTCATGTTATGAGAGACATGACCAAGAATAGAGGAACAGGATATATAAATGAGATCTTTATGATCCAAATTGTGCATATGAAATGTAGGACAGACTGGATTCAAAGTCAGTTCCCTATTGTGAAACCTGCCTTTAACACGGGACTTGCAGTATTTTCCATTGTGCTCTAAAGACAAAGACTGTATCGTGCTACAGAAAAATTATGTCTAAGCCTATATAAATTTAAATATATCTATTATTTCTCACTCCCTTTTCCAGAAAAATTAGCAGAAACTGTACTCCGTGTGTTTATCCTGTCCTATTGATAGACATCTTTCATAATTTTAACTGATCTGTAACCATTTTTCCTAAAAGGAAAATGTCCTGATTCCTTAAAAAATAAATGTGCCTATGACCAGTGCTGGTCTGGTGATGATGTATAAAACGTTTTGTTTTCTCTGTACAAGGAAGAGGAGATATGTTTTTTGTTGGAATTTTCTGTCTCTGTGACTCTTTGCAAATATTATTTCATTAGATGCTGGTCTTCTAATTCAGCAGCGTATTATAAGGCTTGTCCCCTTAGAAGCCTTCCGTCTACCCCCAGCTAATAATAATGATAATGCATTGGGAACTCATTTAACAGGCGGGCTGGACTGCAAGCTGTGTCCTGCTCGTGCCGCTGGGACAGCAGCTGCCAAGGAGTCTTTTGAGACTCTTTGGGCGGACTTGCCCTCCATCCCAGCACTGCTGCACTTTGGAGCAACTTCAGGGCTACTCTGTATTTGTAGCTGGATATTGGTACACGATACCCACAAGCCCATCAAATTACAGGAAAAATGTTTCAGCTGCCGCTGCCCAAACCCCAGCCCTGTGTCGAGGAAGCAAGGCAGTAGCTCTAACTCAGACGGATATTTGGGGCTTGAATCTTGCACCTTGAGTCCTCGTAATCTGTTGGCCCCACAATCAAATTCACCTTCCAGATATGCTGCTATGAGAATTCGAGTAATTCAATGTCATCAATTAAGTTATTCTAGAATTACTCCAGTGTAGCTGAGAACAAAATTAAGCCTCTAGTCTGTTCTGGGAAATTAGACAGATATGTTTTTTTTCTAAGTGGTTTCTAATACATTTCATTAGGAAATTATTTGATGAATGTCACTTAGGCATTGGGGATTGGTATAGTGTCTGGGGTTTGAACAGTCTGACAATTTGTAGCTGGCCAAAAGGAAATGAAAGGCTAATATCTTCACAGAACATTTCAATATTTTTAATCTTCCTTTTTTTTTTTTTCTTTTTTTCCCCAAGCATTGAATACTTCAAAGATGTCATAATGACATGGAATAGGAGATTCATTCCTAAGGACCTGGGAGTGCTCCAACTTATTTTCCTAAATGCGCTTGGCTATCTTAAAACTTAGCCCTCTCATGGTATTAGTTTGTATCTGTGTCAGTTGTTGTAATTTTCACAAGTAAGCAGTCTGCAAGCGAGAGGCAGAGGTTCAATCAAACTTTTCTTAAATTGCATTAAAAAAGTCACCTAGATATTGTTCTGCCATGACTTCACAGTTTCTAAGGTACCAGAAAAACTTTGTGCTAAGGCTGATGCAATATTCTTGGCCAGAGAACAATTTATCTGAGTTCACTGGAAACTTGAAGGGAGGTGAATCCACCAAGGTCGGTGGCGTGATTATATAATTTTTGCATTGCGAATAAACAGATGTTCGCTTTCATGAGTATTCACACCTATAGTACTGGACATTAGGTGAAGTATCCCAGCCTACTGATGCATCTAAAAGAGGTTTGTTGCTGCAGAAGCCACGGAAAACTTTTAAATCCCATTGGATGCTGACATAAATGCTGAATATAATTCACTGCTGTTGACTTTCAATCCCATTTCTCTCATATTTGGAACAGAGGACTAGACTTGGCTCTTGGTTAAAATTGCAGGGTTTGGGGTTTGGTTTTTTTTTTAATATTAGTGGGGTATTTTGGATTTTTACAAAGACAAGTGAAATCTGGCCCACTGGACCGCTGTTGATTCCTCAAACTAGGACTTTAATAAAGGGTGTCATTAAAAATTACCTGCCGTATACAGGAAACAAACCAGCTACTCATCCAAGAAGTGGTCCTTCAGTTGTGCTTTGGGCCTTTTATTCAGATAATATTACTGTAGATTAATGTAATCTTTTTTCCAACATCAAATTGATGTGTCGGATTTTCTGGTTTCTCCAGTTATTCTACATCACTCTGATGATACAGAAAAAACCCTATACCTATTTTGGCTGGTTATATGCCTGTGTAGGTTCATCTTACACTGTCAGAACAATACTAATCTATTGAAGTAATTGTTACTTTGTCGTAATGATCTCTTACTGCTTTTAACACATGAGCTCTTTCCTTATCTTTGATATTTCTCTTACTTCTTTTAACCTTCCTCATGTAGCTTTATTTCTCTCTCCCGCCATTCTGTTCTCAGGTCTTGGACTAATTTCTCCTTCTTACATATGTGCCAAATAACTAGCTCTTCTTCCTTCATAAATACGTATATTACGTTAGGCGTGTTCATACCTATCTGCCAGAGAAATAAGGAAGAGGCATGGAAGAGGATCAGAATAGGCAAGAAAATTTGAGAGAGCAAGTCGGTCGGTTCATCTGTCCAGTCTCTGTCTTCCCACTTAAACTGTATTGACGGTAATCTTGGTCTTAACTTCTTAGCAGCATGAAGCGTTGTTTCAGCCACACGCAGAAATTCACCTGCCTGGCCTCTTCCGCCGCTACATGACAATGAGAGTGGTAGAATAACAGTAAGGGAATAACAAGATATAAAGAAATGGAGGATCCTTTTCCATGTATGAGATATTTTTATTTCTTTCTCTGAAGATGCAAATGTTAGCCTGACAGTGGTCAAAGAGAAATGTCAAGAAAGGAAATGGAAAAGAGTATTTATTGTGCCAGTACGTCAATCTCTTACACACCCTATGTAAAGCCAAGAGAGTTCAAGCCTTTTAACAGAAGACTTTAAATTGTATTTATAAATGTCAGTATAATTCAGCACAGAGTCTAACCACACCTGTATGAATATCTTCAGCTATGTTTAATCCATTTCTTACAAGAAAACCCCCACCCTTTGCATTTGTATTGAAGCACTTTGCCTGACTCTGTGCCATTAGTCTTCAGTCTTTGTGTGTTTATGTGATTACCAATAGCACCTGGACAGTTGTGTTGCAAGAACTTCTACTTAACGTTCCCACTGAGGTTTACCAAACAAAGTGGACAAACTATGGTTAATTAAAAGGTTTTCTTAAAGATTAATGAGGCTTAACAACAAATATAAATTGGGGAATCACCTTTTCCTTTGCCTTCCTTGGAAAAAGTACGAAAAGCAAAAAGACAGTTTGTCCAGTTAGAACCTTGTTAGAAGTATGTCAGGGACTTGCAGAAGAAAAATATTAACATGTGACATTCATAATCCTTGCATCAAGGAATCTAGAACATTTTAGAAATGTGTAATTGGTGAAGTCCCAGTGAAACATGGAAATACTGTTACCTTTGCTTTTACAAAGAGACTGCTGGAGAGGCAGACAGATTAAGGGACTGTGAACAAGACCCTGACGTCACTCACTTGTAAAATCAAGAATAAAAAAAATCCTCATATTCATCTTCTGTTCTGACCCACTTACTGTGTTGTTGCAAACAGATAGAGTGAAATAACTCTGAATGTGATGTTTAAAACAATATTGCTAAGGAGAAATGAGCCTAAATTAAAGCTGGCAATAGCTAAGTGAATTATTTCTTTTTTTGACTATGCCAGTTATCTTGAAATAGCCCTTTGATGAAATCGTCTCCTCTTTCAAGTCCTTGGAAAAACTCCTACAATGAGATTCATTTCACCTAACTTTAGACATCTCTAGTGTAAACCTCTATATCCAAGCTCCCCATCCTTGACTCTCTTTATAGCTGATGGAGAGAAATGGCCCTTCTAGGGTACAATTCCTCTTCTTTGTTTTGGAAGACTACTTTAGAAGAGAGAAATTCAACACTGTAAGTACCTGCCTCTCTCTGTCAGCGTTAAAGAGATAATAGATGAGCGACTTTGGTGGCATCACGCTCATCTAGTCAGAAGAAACCCACCTGTTGTGACTTCAGAGGGGATTTGCACGCCCACATTTTTTACTTGGGAAAGCATCGCTGGCTGTGTGTGGGAAACGCCGAGGTTCTTGCAGATTGGCAGTACGTTTTGGTTATGCTCTCAGCTGCTTTCACACCTCTACCTGCAGTCTCGGAATTCTGTTGCATGAAACTATGTTTAACTGTAGAATATCTACTGGAGTTATATACAGGGTATACAGCATCTTCATTCCTCTTCCTAAAATTGCAGGTAATTGTTGTGAATCTGTGGACTCCCTCATTCACCCCAAAACTTTCTGGGAAAACTTTAAGAATCCATTCAGAGGAATGTTAAAAGAAAATAAGTTACTTTGATAACTCGCCTTTTCTTGTACCAGTATTCTTTCCATTCGCAGCTTAAGATAGACATGAACCAAGGGAGAAAAAGCCATGGGCCATAATGCAAAATGGAAGATTTAGGAAATCATGTGCAATTGCTACATGGAGAACAATAATAACACTGAAAGCATTCTAAGCAGCAGTTGGTATGTAGCAGCTCTTCCGTTGAGCTCTATCAGTGTCTTGTGAAAGAAATTTGATCACTTAAGGGTGGGAAATAGCAGTTTGGCTTTTTTTTTTTTTTTTAGTGTAAAAAAGAGTGGGATAATACTGAAGGTGCTGTGTAGGTGTTTTGACTTTGTGTTGTAATTAGCTCTGTTCTAGGATATGTTCCTTAGCAAAGGTTGTCTGTGGAGGGATAGAATAAAATCAGAGTAAAAATCCCCTGTGTTTAAAATGGTCTGGTATGCTGTGACTTGCCCTTACATATGGTGAGGGGTTTGGTGGCATGATTGCTTAATTCACTGGACTTTCCTCACTGGGGAGCAGGTAAGTTTCAGAGCCTGTTGTTTCCTTGCAGGCCAGGTGACCACATGGAGGTTGATGTTGGTCTTTTTGCCATAGCGGTTGCCCGGACGCTGCAGAGCCTGAGATTAGTGCTGAACATGACCGCTTTGGTCAATGGGCCACCTCCTTGGTTTGGTCTATATAAGGCAGCATAACTTGACTGATTGCAGTTCTTAGGTGATCACTGAGTCTGGCCTGCCAGTTTTTGAGATAGTTTACTCTNCTCTTAGGTGATCACTGACAGTCTGGCCTGCCAGTTTTTGAGATAGTTTACTCTTCTGCATGTGAAGAAGTGGAAAAGGTTGACTTAAAGGAGCAGTTTCTCTGTAGCTGGAGTGCGTGCATGGAAGCAGAGCAGAGGAACCTGTTGAGTCCATGGAAGGATTTTATGTGTGGGTGGGAAAAAGGAAATCAGAGCCATGAGAGGGTCATAACGAGACAGAGGACTGCAGGAAGTAAGAAGGAGGGAAGTTAGACTGGCAAAAGATGAAGGAAGAAAGACTATTGAAGTTGTCTATAATTCTGTGGAACCGCGGGGATGGAGGGTCTGTCTGTCCATTTACACACATATAAATCCGGAATAATTTAATTGCTGTTGTCTTCATGTTATACTGATGTGTGAGTAGAGCTGATGAAACTGGGGCTGATGTTGTTTTGTCCCTTGGAAAAGGAATACTTAGATCAGTTTTCATCATGTTGTCACCATCATGTTGTTTTGGTGGGTTCCAAAAGAAACTTCACCAAATTTGTCTTGTAACAGTAGGACAATAATATGTCTTAAAAGGAAAGAAGTACCTTCTACAAAGAGGAGGAAAAAAGAAAGACATGGTGAAAATGACAGGTTCAAGTGTTTTGTGTGTTTGCAAGGGGGTAAAATAATAAACTTGCTTTATTTTTTTTCATCTGTACATAACTAATTGTCTTTTGGGGGGTACTTAACTATACTTAACTAAAAAAACATTTTAGTTAGATTACGAACTAAAAATGTGCTTCCCTGTTCTATGTGAAGTTCTTTAGGATTTTCTCAAGATTAATTGTGTTACAGCAGTTTAAAACACTACGTTATCAGTACCCTGTGTGATACCATTGTGTCCCTTCAGCTCTGTCAGTCTTCCTCTTTCTTTCCCCCATTCTTTCTCCCAGTAAAAATGTCTACTTGTGGTTTTGCTTCGGTGGTGTTACTTAGCAATATATTTCCTGTAATTAACACATCTGTGGGTACCTGATCCAAAGGCAAGTGAAGATGAGGGAATGTTTTGCCTTCACATCAGTAGATTTCAGATGTGACCCTCAACAGATGATTATCAGATGCTGAAATTCACATCTGAATAAAGGAGGCTCTGTGTGTGTGTATGTGTGTATGTATGCAGAAATGCTTTCTTTAGCCTAAGGGATAGCAGTCAATACAGAAAGTGAGATGAAAACCGAGTTTTTGCAGAATGGAGATTTCATTTTAACTAAGTATTTTTTTCCCTTTATTCTTCTCCTCTCCATTTGAAAAAATGTTAAACACGTTGAGTCAGAGAGACATTCCTGTGCTGCATTAGAATAGCCATCAACGTCAGCCGAGACCATTTGGATCATGTCACTTGTCCTAAAGTGTGTAGCTGTTTTTAAAGAAAGAACATGTCATGTTCTGTACAGGGATCTTTAATGCATGAAACTTGTTTGAAGCAATAATAAATCAAGTCCTTGCTGCTAAAACCAGTGTCTGATTTTCCCTCATGACAATCTCTATCTTTCCGTGTGTAAAAACTGAGACAATAGCAAGAACAATTCTGCACCCAGAAGTATTGTAAGTAATTTTGATCACAACTAACTAAACCCATAAATCTAGCAAAATAAAGAACTGAGATATAAATGCCCTACGCATTTGCCACAATGTTTAATAATGTACTCTTTTTCTACAACCATCATTAAAGGAGGTTGCAAGCTGTGTAGAGATATTTTCATTATTCATGCTCTATTGAGTAGGCAGTTCTGCAGACATTTTTCTCACCTCTCCGAAAAAAGTGGAATAATTAAGACCAAGTAGAGTGTTTGAGACTTATTTGCTTATCATTTTCCACTCTCTTACGCAAGTATTATTTCTAATAGATTCAAGCCAGTTAGTGGTGATGTAAAGAAAAATCAGGCTTTTGCATTTTACTCTTTATTAATTACTCCTTTTGACTGTGCGTAACCATAACTAATACAAGTAAAGGAAATGTAAATGCAAATCCATTTAAATTAATCTAGAGTAGTTTAGAATTGCAGGCTATTTTAGCAGCATGACTTAGTTTCAAAAACCCTGTGAGAAGACCACAGAAATCTCAGTCCTGACAAATGTTATTACTGTCTACAATATATAGTAGTGTAATCAGAATTACGAACGGATGGTGCTGAGATCCCCGACTGGGCTTTGACAGGGGTTGAAGCTTAATCGGACAAAGGGTTCAAGGGTCTGATTCTTTGCCACCTTGTAAAATGCCTTGCTCTTTCCTCCACTACAGATTCATTGGCTTTGAAACTGGGCAATAAGTTATGAGTATGAAAATGTATTTTCATACAAAATACACCAAAAAAAAAAAAGTGTGTTTTTTTCCTTTCATGTACAGAAAGCAAAAAAATCCCTCAAAACAAATTGGTGAAGGGTATCAAAGTGGCAGCACTGAGGGCTGGGGCCCCCGTGATGGGAGTGGGCTGCGTCCAGAAGCAGAGCCCGACCAAGGCACCTCTTGAACCAGGCAAGCTGTCCCAGGGTTGTGCAGGGAGTCCACTCACTCCTCCACTGAGAACATCAACAAAGGTGCCAAGTAGCGCCAGCTGAAATGATGTTTGCTTATAAAATATCTGTAGGCTCCAGTCCACTAGGGACTGCAGAGAGACCAAAAGTGCATTTTGTATAAGCTGGGATTTGAACAGCAGATTGTAATGACTTTGAGTTGCACCGAGAGCAAAGTTGATTTCAGCCAGTGACCTTGAGCTGAAAAACGTTAGCCTGTTATCAACACCGCGAACCATGAAGTCGCTTTGTATGGTTTTGAGTGGTTTTGTTTATGTAGATTGGTTTATTTATTTTTTTAATCTGGTGCAGCATAGTAGAGGTAACCATCAGTTTGTTATAAAACCGAGTGCTCCGCTGACCTTTCTCCTTCCAGTCCGAGTGCAGTCGAAACCTGAGGTAGCCATCGCTTATTTGTTGTTCCACTCATGGGGCTGCTTGAGAACTTCCAATTTCCAACAGCTCAGCTCTGAGGAGCAAACTTGAGCACAGAGGCACAACATGTGAAGTGTTGTGATTTGTTGCCATGATGACAGTGTCAACTTAACTACAGCTGACAAACAGTTTTTAAATAGAACATTTCAATTCATTATAGTATTCTCCATCTGTTTTTTTTCACTGTCTGCATACATGCAAAACATCCGAGAAATGCTACCACAATGGTTTGGTTTACTTATCTAGCCTCTAACATTAATTAGTTGTCGAGAGTGGTAGTTTAGGGAGCAAGTAAGATGATGAAATTCCCCCCTTGGTAAAGGAATCTATTTTATTTATTCAACAAAAGATGCCCAGTAGATCTGCTTCCACAGTTAGAGTTTTTCAAACTGATTTTTTTGAGCATAGGTTCTATATTGTTGGGGGTTTTTTTACTACTTTGCTACCTCTTGCTTTTGCCACATTTTGCTCCTTTTCCAAAAGCATCTGCCACTGCTATTTCCAGTGTGGAACTGGTAACAGAAGGGGAGCATCATTTTGCAATTAAATCAGGCTGCTGGGGTCAAATTTAGAGGGTTTTATTCATGGCTTTGCCACTGGCCCACTCTATGACCTTGAGCAAGTTGCACATTGCTGTATCTCAGTTTACCTATAGGTAAACTAATATTGACTTCCCTTGAGGGGATATCATGAGGCTTAATTAAGCGTCTGCAAAGATCTGCGAGATAGAGGACTGAAAGCTGCCATAGACATACAAATGACGATGATGATGATGATTTGTGCCCAATTGCACCTCTTCCCACAGAACTGCTGCTGTAACTGCTGCGCGGATTAGTTGTCAGGTGAACTATGAATCTATCAATTCATCCATCATTCTCCCCCTTGTAGATTGAGCCCAGCTGGCTAGCTTTGCTTATTAGTAGCTTTTAATAAATCAAATCATATTTGCTGTTTTAATTGTATCTTAAAGGGTAGCATGGCTCTTTGCTTTTAAATTAAAAACACTGTGACAATGTAGACATTAGAAGCGGTGCTGCTGCTCTTGTACTCCACTGCTCTCAAATTGTTGACATAAAACTGGGTTAAAAATGTATGTGTGAGGAATCTCATAATTTTAAAACACGCAACTTCTAAATTCTGGCAGAGGACGTTCTCTGGGTGCCTCTTTTGCAAAGTTTGGGCATCCTTGTTCGTAAATCCTGTTGGAGCACTGTCGCAGTAACCACATTTTGAAAATTATAGTCTACTCATCCACAGGAATCCAAGGTGAAAGTAGTTGAGGATTGCTATTTGTTGACAGAAACAGCCATGTCCGTGGGGTGGGGGAAAATGATGTAAAATCAGATTAATGAATTATTCAAGATATACTTTATTGTGATTTTTATTTTTAAATAACACTGGCCAAAAAAGCAATGGGAATAACGAACTGACATGTTTTATTTTTAATCTAGGGCCAAAACTGTATCTTACAAATCTCATTAAAATGGAGTATATCCACTAAAATATTGATAACATAATTTCCTTTAAATTTGGTTCTCAGTCATATGAAAAGCAAAGGGCCTACATGGAAATGGATACTCTTAGAGGAATCCTACTCAGTGAAATCAATGGAAGTAGCCCAGCTGGCTACTTTTGCCCATTACTAATTTATAGTAAATCAAGCAATACTTCCTTTTCTAACATAATCTGAATGCCAAGTCGTATAGGAGTGCCTCACCAAGTACAGAAAAGGGTTAGGATTAAAAACAGCAGGAGTTTCCCATTGATTTCAGGTAAGCTTTTGCCCAGTGTCTTATTGTATTTTAGATCATCAGCCATGGAGTTTTGTGGAATTTACCTTTCCGTTGTGTGCAAAATTTGATTCAAGGGTGCCTAGTAGGTAAAAGTGAAAAGGGGGCATTGGGCTCTTTAGCCTTCCAGACTAACTTCACCCTCTAATTTTACTGTTTCTAGAGCAATTGCGTAATGATGATAATCCATTCAAATGGCAAGCAGGAAAATCAACGCAGCGCGTGCGGTCAATAATTTCTAACTCCTGAGAGGAGATCAAAGAGAAAGGCAGCAGGGAGGAGAAGTAGCCTTATATAAAGGAAAAACCTCGCAGTAACTGAGATAGCGCTATGAGGAGATAACAGAATTCAAAAAGATTTATTAAAAAAAGCAAACAAAGTAAGTAACTGGAGAATTCAACTACTGGAACATAAACAGAGCACGCTAAGCAAGCTGAAGCAATATGTTTTTGGATATGCTGGTCCTGTATTTGACCCAAAGGCCCCCTTTCACACCGTAAAAGGGTGTGAAAAGCACCTATGGATTTGAAACCTTTACCACCATACCCTGGCGATAGGAGGAAGGATCTCTGATCCTTCAGTAGGGGGACGGGCTGTGAATACATGCCAAAGCTGGGCTTCCCAGCAGGAAATTGCACGGAGTGCTGGGGATCCTGCTACCCAGGCTCTGCCTTCGCAGCACGTAACTGCCCTGTGGTCCTCGGGGCTTGGACAGGAGAGCGGCAGGGTAAAACCCAGGCACACACAGGGGTCCTCACCAGCGTAGTAAGGTGAGGTGGCTTGCGTTCTTGAGCTATAGAGTAATGGATTTCTAGTGCAAACTCAGGTAAGCACGAGGGACATACCCCCATGGTCTGTATGGGGTATATAGTGCAGAACAGTTAGAGCCGTGTGCCTCTGCCGCTGTATATTTAGAAATACTTGTTGTGCCGTTACCAAGAGCTCAGACTGGGGAGAAAGATCCAGTCCACTTTAAAAAAAAACAAAAAAACTTCTTCAGCAAGTTCTTATTATTAGTTTTCTTTAGAATCCCTTCCACTATTTTACTGCTGTTTCCATTATTTTTTCTGAACTACATTATTTTCAAAACGTCCATTCCTTACTCAAGAATGCAAGGGGGAAAACACTTAATGGAACTTTTGTAATGGCTTTTTGTATGGTTTCTTGGAGGAATGGGTATACAAACTAGTTGTAAATGATGAATGCTGGGGAGGAAAGACAGTGTATGACCATTAGAGCCTCTGCTAGTCCTGTGGTGATGTGCAGGGCTGAGGGATGCAGCTTTCTTTGAAAGTAGCTTGGGATAGTATTTTTCTCACCTAGGTATTTTAAAAAATAAAAGGTACAGCAGCAATGAAAAAGGGATGTTGCAAGCAAGAATAGCATCTCATGCAAAACAGAAATGTGTACAGAGCATACAGCCACACTCGGTTTCTTTGAAATCAGTCAGGATTGGGTCTGAACACCTGTCAGAAGGGTTTAAGAAACCGGAAAGGTGAAATTCAGCAAGAAAATCTGCACAAGAGTTTAAGATAAGTATCAAGGTAGATTGGCAAAGGAGACATTGGTTTGGCTAAAGACTTCTGTAAGGAGCAGATGAGGCAGACTGCTGAAGGCCCTTTGAGCTAATGATGTACACACACAGGAAAGCACAAGTATAGTTACGGCAAGGGCCAGATATTCAAAGAATTTAAGCAGAATTCCTTTATGGTGGAATCAGGTCAGGAATCAGAGCAAGAGAATAGTATAAGGAAAATATTTTTGTCTATGTATTAATGTTCTTGTTACACTTGCTCCTCAAAGACTACTAATCCATTATAAAATATATATATATATATTAATAGCGTGTATAAGGATGTGTTGTTTTTCTTTCGTCAGCCGGTAAATTGGAGGGGAGTATTTTGCGTTGAAGTAGCTCTTCTTTTCCACTTACAGAAATTTTTCCTCTTGCTCCCTCCCTCTTTTTTTTTTTTTTTTTTCCTAAACCTTAACAGTTGTCTGAAGTGACTTCACTCCAGGATCCCACAGTCGGATAAAAAGAACAAAATACAGAAAGATAAGTTCTTAAAATCACTCTGGGCTTTCGTTAATGGTAATCATTAGCCCTGTTCTGAACTCTATTGACAAAATGCTGGAGTAGTCTTGAAAGCTGTGCGAGTGCTCTTTTAAAGGAAGAACTGGTTAATTAGAAGATCTAATGCAAGTGACCTAATTCTGCAGCTCAGCGCTAACTTTTCTTACACACAATAACGTAAAGATTGGAAATGATACGTATTGATTCACTTAAGTCAACAAGTTGAAATCTTGATTGGAAAGTTAATTTCTCCACAGCTATTTAAAATCATCATCTTCTTTCCAGACCAATACTAGGTATTTTTTGCTTGCAATTTGATAACCATCACAGAGCTCATGTATTAATATGTACAGGGAGCCACAGACACAGAGCGAAGATACTTAATAGTCAAAGAATGAGGCAACCGTGCCATGACTTATAAGTGGCACGGCTCTCTGTTACTAAGTCGTGTTGTAGCAAATGCAAATGTTCTTGTTTTCTAAAAAAATAAGTAGGCATTTACTTTTAATCACCGGCACAGCTATTGTTGAGGATTGAAAACTATTGCTAAGGGTACGTGAATGTTTTCACTGTAAATCAGAGCAGGCGAAATGTCACTACATTTTGGTATCCAAATATGCCTCTTTTAAAAGCAACACTATTTTCTGGCCCCTCCCCCCAGCTTTAAGTAGCAAAGATGTGTAAAATAATTTTTCTGGCTGCAGATGGATATTTTGGACATAACTCAAGAGGACACTATAAATTATTCCTCACTAGGCCTGGTAAGATTAATGTGTAATCTACCTGCGTTGTTCTGGTTTCTTTTTTCTGTAGATGGGATGCTGGTAAATTGTGATTCCTTACAATGCTTTGCTGTAGTATCTCACCTGAACGTCAGGAAGAGTTGCGCTTTTGTATGTTTATAAAAACATGCTGCAAAGGAGGATCTTTACATCCAGCTACAGACGTCCAATCAGGGTGTGTGGATAACCTTCTGGAGGACCTCCCCTCCATCCATTGACTGCCTTTGGATGTCTGGCTCCTGTCTGTAGGGGCTCTGAATCACACCTAACCTAGACATCTATGATATTGAGTCCAGAGGGCTTTCCTATCCATAATGTAACTGCTGCGTATTTATATATAATTTCTTTTTTAATTTCTGCAGCCATTTTTTATGAGTAAGATGTACAGGATTTGTCCCCAAAAAAAGGAAATTTCTCAGCTGTAGTAGTATATGTATTTATAGTATAAATGCACTGATGGCGTATTTAAATATGGAAGTGCTAAGGCGGCAAAGGCTCTAAAGCATTGGTTAGTGAATGCTAAGAGGTCTGCAGATCTGGTAACAGTAAGAATAATTCCATTTATTTGTATACCCAAAATGCCCTGTTTCAGAATAAACAAAGTTCTAGGCCCAGTGAACATTTTAAAAAGTATTTATAAATAAAGATATGAGGTTCTCTCAATCTGGCAGCCCCTTGGTATTTTATATTCAAATTTAATTGTGTTGTGGAGTACGTACATGCTGTCCTCTGGTGCCTGGAGAATTTTTGCCCTTAACTTCATTTGATTTCCTGGAAGAGGTGTTGCGGTATCAGGACAAAACGCTTGTTAGTCTCTTGTGACAAGTTAGAATGAAGATTTTGGGGTGTCATGGTTTCAGCTGGGATAGCGTTGACTTTTTTAGTAGCAGCTGGTATGGTGCTGTGTTTTGGATTTGGGATGA
>RSEF01000003.1:22775834-22819627 GCA_003993805.1 Himantopus leucocephalus
TTTTTTTTTTGTGTCATTTCTAACTTTTAAATGAGACGATATTAATTTTGAAGGAATTAGCCGGAAATTTCCTCATACTGCAATGAAATGGCATGAGTTAGCCAGACTAGCTGCTAAAGGTTTTCTAATGAAAACTAGGGTGATATGAAATTTCCCTGATAAAAGGATCTCTAGATTTCATCTGCTGTATTAAATACCAGCCTAAAAGGGACAGAGGGAGTCACAAATGGTGGACGAGATATTATCTACTTTTACATTCCAGGGACACTCCTTTACTTCTCTGCTATGGTCAAAACAAAGCCTGACAATCTTGAGGGTTGGGGCTATTTTCTTCCTCCAGGCTGACGAGCTCCTTAAAAGTCTCGATAGCCTTTTATTTTATTTTTATTATTTTAACCGGTTCCTTTTCGGATCCCGTATGAGGGTTTCAGGTTTTGGTGTGGACAGGTGTTTGCGTGACTGCATTCCCCGCAGGGCTTGGGAGGGGGGGGGGGGGNGGGGGGGGGGGGGGGGGGGGGGGGGGGGGGCCCGGGAGGTGTTGAGTGCTGAATGTTAAGCTCGTTCCTTTGTATGGCTTAGAAATCTCTGTTGTCCAGAATTGTACAGATAAGGCAGACCCATTTGCTTCATTGTCAGGCAATGTAGCTGAATAGAAATGCAAATGTGACATAAGGGGACTGCACTGGGGAGGCGTTCGCTGTTACCTACTGTAACAGGGCTCCTGGCTGTTAGAAAATTCCTGCAGAATCCAAGNAAGCCGAGAGGCTTTTCAGTTATTTCTTTTTTTTTTTTTTTTTATAATTAGCTACAGGTTACGGGGAAGATTCTCCAAAAGAAAATGTCTCTCTCTTGCAGATGCTTTTATTTTTATGCAGTGGAACGGCTCGGTTTTAACTCCCTTATCAAGAGCTGCATGCACTGCCCGGACTAAATTGGGAGCATCTCCACACTGTTTGACAAATAGATTTTTTGTAAACTGATTTAGCCTTTTCATTGTTTGCATTTCATTATATAGCAGACTTCATGTCACAAAATCGGTATTCATTCAAAATAGAGAATTTAGAGATAGGACTGTAGCCAGATAAAAAAATATTGCACGGGTCAGGTCTATTAACCATAGAATAATAGCAAGTCAGTGATCCAAGGGGTAGTTCTTCTGCAGGGAAGGGCTAACATAACCGAGGTCAGGAGTCAGACCTCAGGACTTCAAATGTGGCTGTCGCCAGATTTACAAGTAAATCTACTGGGAAAACAGGGAAAATGAAGGGACCTTGCAGGGTAGGGAAAGAGAAAGGCAGCCCAGCTCTTTCATCTTAAACCTCAGCCCTTCTCAGTGGATGAAGAATAAAAGTCTGATTTGCTTAAGTGCTTCACGTTATTCAGAAACTCTGAGTTGCATCTTCCAAAGCGTGATTCAAGGATCTAACTCAATCAGGTTTAGAGAATTTATTTAGAAAAATAACATTAAAAGAGAACCGATTCTTGTTTTGCTGCCAAATTCGTTATTGAATAAAGACCGTTAGCATTCTGAAAATATGTGTACCAAATGCAAACAGCGCTAAAGAATATAGATACGGCCTTTAATAAGACTGGAGCAGTTTATGTTAATGCCTCAGCGGCAGATAATCTGAAGTTGGAGTAAACAGGTCAGGGGGAAGACTGAGTTGCAACTTTTCCTTTTGATATTTTATTTCCAAAAGCCTTTCCAATGTTTTTTAAGCCTATTGTTTCCCTGATAATGTTAGAGAAAGTCTTGCTTGTCTCCTAACAGTCACGTTGCAATGGCTGCGTGCAGAAATTGCTTTAGATTTTTCTTATCATAACCGCTCCCTGCCATCATCCTCAAGCTTATAAACTTCAGCTGAGTTGAAAATAGTCCTGGGTGGGTTCCAGGCAGGTAACAGCCAGCATGTTCCCCAGGAAACCAGCGTTTCATTGGGCAGTATTGTTTAACTCGTGCTCAGATTAAGTTGTAACTTTATTCTTCTGGGTTATCTGGTCAGTAAAGATACTGTATCATGACGCTAGGATTAGTTCTGTTTTCTAGATGCACAAAAATGGATGTGCTCTCAGGAAGCAGGTAATCGGGAATCTGTTCTTACAATGCTTTCTTGGAGGGGAGCGCTACTCAAGGTTCCATGTTTGTCTGAGAAGGGAATGTAAAATCTGGCTTTCGGGTGGGAAGAAGTAAGAAATGTAACACGCTGTAACTTGGCGTGCTTCCAAATCAGCTCAACTGGAAGCTCCTTCAGCGGAGAAGAGGGACTTTGGAGGGACAAAATTAATAAAGTTACTTCTAACTAGAATGAAAGATGAAGCCGTTCACTTTTGCGTACACATGTTGGTTCAGCTTGCTTTTTTTTCTACTTACATTTTGTGTGTAAATACAGGTAGATAACCCAGAGCCTATGCTATAATACATTTACGTGTGTGTGTAGGTATAGGGACACACACGTGCGTCTACAGTAATTGAACCAAATGTTTTGTGATACAAGAGTCAGAAGTGCAGTGAGACTAAAGCCTGTACTTTCTGAATCAATTCACACCTTGAGTGAGTGCTTTAGCAGGAAAATATTGACTGAATCTGCTTAAAAGTCATACTGCTATTTTATTGCTTTATTCAGCATACTTGAATCGAATAATTACAATTCTTGCTTTTCCTTTTTGTCTGTGAAAGACAGAAATTTCTGTCATAGGCAAGTTAGACTACACTTCTGGAAACAACACCTGAAATGGAGGCAGAACTCGTCGGAGAAAAGAAAGCTAATAGGAAAAACTTAGTTTTANAGAAATTTCTGTCATAGGCAAGTTAGACTACACTTCTGGAAACATAACACCTGAAATGGAGGCAGAACTCGTCAGAGAAAAGAATGCTAATAGGAAAAACTTAGTTTTACATGTTTCTTAAAATGGAAATTAGAATATAAATCCAAATTTGCAAGCACATGAATTAAGCTGGAAGAGTGTATACATAATGTTTACACCTTAACCACCACACATGGAGCTAAATCTATTGATTTGAGATTGGATAATTGAATAGGGCTAACTGTCTGGTCAATAGGAGTGAAACTGCTATAGGTCAGAAACACAGGTGGTAATTGAAGGCTTCAGCTGCAGAAGGATATCATTACGATTATATTGTCTCATTTAATCATATTTGCTAATACAGTCAGAAAAAAGTGTTTTCATTGTAATAATGTAACACAGGCATTTTTCTTAATGTGCGGTTCTTATGTATTGTGTTAAAGATATTAATATGATCCCGTGAAGTGTTAGTGTACAAGTCTACTAGAGATAGCAGAATTGCTGCACTTGTATTGGTGTATACTGACGTGTTTTTGAGTGGCATTCTAGACCTTCCACCCACCACTAAGTGGGAAATGAATACAGGAGTGGTGAACAGCATCTCAGTGCACCCTGACATGTTCTCCGAAGGCTTCCTTTAAGACCATCAGAGCTTTGACGTTCAGGGAGATGGAGCTGTAGGACCTGGGAAAAGAGCAATTGGTGGTGAATTCTGTATTTCTTTGGAACTGCTGAAACCATATAGTTACCCATCTGGGAGCAGCATATCCATGAAAACCTTTATTTTAAGTCTCTTCATATCAATGATTGGGGGAAAAGCACAAGATGTGCTTAGCGCCTTCCTGTACTTGGGTTATATACTTGTGTGTCCAAGAAATCATTTGACTTGGAGTCTGAATAAGCATATATACAAAGTTTAAAATATTAAGGGCTTAGTCGGTCGGCTGATACATGCATTTAGAAGCAGCTATATATTCAGAAAGAAAAATTAGATGTTACCGTAGGGACAGATTTCAGTGGCCTTCAGTACGGAAGTCCCTACCTGCTTTAGATCTGAGCTGTCTAGAGATGAGTTCAGGGTAGCTCGTACCTTATGGGGAGGGAGGATTTGTTTACTCTTGAGCATGTGAACTCAACCTTTGTTACCGGTTTCTTCTGACTGTTTCAAAGCTGTTAATTTCCCAAGGTGAAAGCTCTGATTCACCAGCACAGTCAGGTTATCCTGAGCTGAGGACATTTCATTAGTCTCATTCGTCTCCAGTATTAATTCTGCGCCAAATTTTTGCTTCCCAGGTCAGTGAAATGTTAGAAGACAGAGAATCTCACCTTGATCTTGGAGAGAACAGTTATATACTTCTACATTACATTGAATTCTTCCCTAATAGTTATGGATAACAAAAGTAAGACGGCCATGCGGAAAGTCCTTGCTTGACAAGCAGATCAGTTTTTTGGTTTTCAGGTCTCAAAACAGATGCTTTCCTGCTTGTCGGTATTTATTGCAGCTAAACTGTGAGTGTCTAATTTAGTGTTCCTTGCACCTTTAAAAAGTGCAACCCCTTTAATCTATTGTTTTAAAAAGCACGCATTAGATGTCAGACAACATAAAGACAGCATGTAGAGATAACCCTGATGTAAGTGATGGTTCCAGTCATCTAGTGTATGGATAAAAGATTTCTGAGGCTATGTTACTTGGCAGTTCAACATGATCTGGCTGTTCGTTAATCAGAGAGCACCAGAAGAACAAAGGAGGGAGAATAAAAATGTTGAAAAAAGTGTTGTCTAGCTAGATGTACAGCGGGACAAGCAATGCAGTGGTGGGATTGGATGAAACAGAGCCACAAAAACAATGAGCTGTAGGAAGGTAAAATTTGTGTCACTGTTTCATGTGACTTGAGTTTGTTGGTAAAGGGGATAAACATTTTGTATTCAGTCAGAGAGCATGTTCTGTAAATCTCTTCAGTTACCCGTTCCCTGGGTGTCGCAATAGATTAAGTCGCTGTGTGATGATATGACACCGCCATCACTCGTCTTCCTGGGATATTGCTGGAGGCAACAACAAACCTGTGTCTTTGGCACATGTGAAGGAATTTAGTGCTTGAGGGGTTAAATTACACAGGCTCCCCTGTGGATCAGCTTATGCTTGGACAGTAATAATAGCAATAACATTAATAATAAAAATGCCAGAGCGAAGGGAGTGGAGGGGGAGCAGGGGGGAGAAGAAGGAAGAAGAGTGATGGAAGATGGGCTGGGACAGTCAGAGGAGGGGGGGGGAAATAGGCAGGCTAGAGAGAATGTGTTTTGTACAGCAGGTGTACTGGCTCCAAGTCAGATGTCGTAGGAGCCTCTGCGACACGCACAAACACACGTTAGAGGAGCTTTGAGGGTGGCTGGTGGCTCTGTGCGTGTGTGTATGCGCGCTCTCGCTTCGAGCCATGATATCCTAGGGCAGTGTAACAAGCAATTCATGTCAGCTCGCAGTAAAGATTATTGGTGTTTTCACTGGGGAAATATTTACACTCCATCTTCTTCTTTGTCTATTTTTAGCACTTTGAGCTTGCAGTCAGGTAGAAGGGCCGGTGGGGGAGTGGGAAGAGACCCATTGAGGGACACGTCTCATCCCTCAATTAGATGGAGCTAAACCCCTAATCTTGCTTAGGAATAGCTGCTGATGCTAAGTTTTCTTCTTTCCCTTCTGGTTTAGTGGGATATTACGTTTCACTGCAGTATAGGTGATAGAATGGGGTGTCAACTGGAATGTTTTGGTTCTAACAGAAATCACAAGCGCTTTTTAAAGAAGGTATTTTTACATAGGTGAGGCCTCCAAAAAAACCAAAATGTAAGTGCAGAATAATGTGGATTTTTTTTTTTTTTTTAATTCCTGGATAGAAAAGCCATCACAATAATGGGACAGCAATTTATTGCATTGGGGTGGGATGGGGTGGGGAAGAGAAATCTGAATTTGTTCTCTTTCGGTTTTGTTGTTTATCGTAATAATCCTTCTAGTGAAAAGGGCTAATTTACTCTTTCTATAGGAATATTTTAAGTGTGATTATCATAATATCACAGCTGCTGAAAAGGTCTAAAATAGGACATTGACCTTGAACGTGTTCCTGCGTTTAGTATGTGGTGCTTAACATTCAAGAAACAATATAACTGCAACTCATTTATTAATGTATAATCTCAAAATGTTAACTCTTGCTCTGTAAATACATGCCACAAGGATTGCAGAAAGCTTGCAGTATCCCATGAAGTACATGTGGTATTTTATCAGTGTAAATATGTATAAGATTTTCAAGATTTCTGCTGGGAATACTCCATAACTAAAGTAAGTTTTCCCTTTGGTACTGCACTAGTTTATGATTTAATTTTTACTGACATTCCACCAGTCATATTATTAGCTTCACAAAATGAAAGTGAAATAATCCTGTATTAATTAAACAGAGCAACTGAATTCCCTCAGTCATCTTATCCTTGGCTGTCTGAGACAGTAATGTACTTCAGCTTCTCTGTAGAAACTTACACTAAAAAAAGAGCTTGGGGTAATAGTGAGATATCCATATTGAAGTGTGTGCCTGAATTATCTTTAGGGAGTAGACCTTTTTTGGTGGGTGACAGGCAATGTGCGTGCGGCTCCCTTTCTTTTTCTTTTTTTTTTTTCTTTCTCTATCTTTCTTTTTGTCAGAGGCTTTGGCAAAGGTGTTTCGTCAAGAGAATAATTTTCATTTAGAGCAATGTGAGCGGTTTCTATACTGTATCAGTGAAGGCAGTCATTTAAATGCCCATGCCCTTGAAAATAAAACGAGGAGAAAATATGGAGTATTTCTTTGAGACCAGATGAATTGAATGTAGTTTGGTAACATGGTAAGGCAATTGCTGTTATTTCACGGAGACATTTTTTATATGCTGGAACTGAGTGTAGCAGCAAAAGCTAAAAGCCTTGCTCTGTGTATTTGTGAATGCACTGTGGAAAAGTTCTAAGGAGCGTTCGGAGATTGTGTTATGTGAGCTTTTTTCCTCAAGATCAAAACAAGGAGTAATTAATGATAAATACAGATTGAAGTAGCAGATGGCTTTAAAGTAATAACCTGCTACAGTTTGTCCGACTATGTACAAACAGGTGAGCAAAATTTGGAACTTTTGTAGCATTCGTTTTTTTAACGCATTAGCAGCATATCCAGGGATGCACCGAGTGCTTTCCGGTGAGAAGCACAAAAGAAAAAAGACCAGCAGACAGTGACAATACTGTTCTAATGTTGATCTCACTGTAGCACAGCACATGTGAGTTGTTTCTTTAATTAATGACTGTGAATAAAGAGAAAATCACGTATTTGACGATACTTGGATATTTATTTCAAACTCTTAACAATATGATATTTTCCAGTTAGACTTTGAATAAGGTGCTATGGTGTATGGCAAATTTCTATCTAAAGTAACAGTATACTTGTTTTCAAATAAATTCTCAGCAGCTAATAGACTCTTTCATATTCTTGCTCCTTCCCATATGGCTTGAGCTTGTCGCTCCTTTTGGTAAACACACATTTGACACAATGCACTGTGTGGTTTCTGTAAAGCTCCACTGAATCTTACTTCTTCAGTTGCCTTGAGGTAGTTGCGTTTTAAGAATCTGGCTGTTTGGATGCCTTGAAATGTCTACAGTATTTAAATGTGAAGATGCTTGAAGAAGTGCTGTTTGCCACACAGGAAAAATTATATGCACAGAGAGACATGGAAATGTAGGTGCTGCTCAGTAATGCCCCTTGACTGGTACAGGCACTCGTGACGATTTTTTCCTTCCCCTCTCTGATTCTATTACCACCGTTTGGTATAGACTCCTTGTGGTAAGATTTTGCACTGTACGTTTTGATAAGTTAGTGCAGATGTGTGTTTGCATGCATGTTCTTATTCTGTATCCCCTGATAAAATTCAGTAAACTGATACCTGTTTTTCTTTTTTTTCTTTTCCCTGCTACCACTTTTATTTATTTCTACAGAAAAGCTTGAGAAAATGAAGCTATGCTTAGCCCCGGTTTATTTCCTGCTGTAACCTCTTTCTTATCTCTTTTTTTCCCTCCCCCAAACTGATCGGTAACTGTGAAACCCAAGTTCAAGAATGTAGTTGGAATTCCAGGCCCCTGTCTGGTGGAGGTGACACTTTCAGTCCCGGGGGGAAGAAGCCAACTGCTTTGTTTATCAACATGCAAAGTACAGCACTGTATTTCTGGTTGTCCAAGAAGCAGCACTGGCAGGGAAGAGAGACGCTTGCTTGGATGAAAGGCGGTTGATAGAAAGGTAGTGATGGTTCACAGGGGGAGAGGAAAAATGTATTATTTGGGGGTGTAGAGGAGGGTGGGGGACAACAAGCCAACAAGGTAGTGGAAACTATGCGAACAAGAAAAGCTGGGCTGGAAGACAGACCTTGACAGAAGGAAAGAGACCATCATGTTTTCAGCACCTGAACGTAAATATATAATCTTAGGAGGCAATGAACAAAAGTAGAAATAAGCTAACCTTTGCTTTGCAAAGTTTCAAAATGCATTAGCTGTCATATTTTAAAGTGTATTCAGGGGAACATAATAAGGAAAGTGACCTTATCAAATTACTCATGTATAGGGATTCATTATGGGTGATTTTTAAATAAGAAAACACATACATGTGAAATGATTTGAAGGAATTTTAGCACAAAGATATTGAAAAATAGCAATTTGGGGCATAAATCTACCAATGGAAGCTCAGAGACACACTCAGTACAAACAATATATTTGTATTTTCATGTTTTGCCAATGTGCTCATGTGAATCAGTTTGTAGGAGCTGTATTTTGGGTTTACAGAATAATACAGATACCTATACTAAAGACATCATATTCACATTCTGATTTGATTCCAAAATCCACGTTTATCAAATTGTTACTTAAAGAGGGTGTTCTAATACTGTAACATGATTAAATGCCTCTCATTCTAAAATTTGATAAAACTGATTTTTTTTTTGTCTCTGACAAAAGTAGTACAGAGTACTTGGATTTTATTCTACATTTCAGAGCTTTTTAATTCACTGCTCACAAGCGAATTTACATCTTAATTACAGAGTTCACATTTAACAATATAGACAGCATAATGCTACTGGTAATTAAGCTTTTACTACCTGCTTTTATACAGTAGTCAGAGCTGTAGTTTTGCTGTGTGAGTTCCAATTCCTAAACTTGCATGTATTTATACCAGGTTTGCAGGAAGCAGGCCCAGTCTTCACATAAGGTTAAATACATAACACTGGAATCTCTCTGCTGTAAATATATACAAACATGTCTATTGAACTTACATATTTTGGAGTTGGGTTCTGTTCTGTTACTGTATTTATTTGGTAAAATGCTATGAAACACATTTGGAGAGGGCATTTATGTTCCCATTTGTGAACGGTATTAATGCATTCTGAGGGTGTGCACTGATTTGTTTTGATCTAAGAGATTGCCATTTGCATCGTGTTAGGGCTCCAGTCACAAAATATTTTCTAAGAGTTGAACTGCATTATAAAAAATTATGGTCTTGCCAGTGTTGTTTTTTCTTGCCAGAAATAGCCTGTATCTATTTTCAGTGGTAGGGGCAGAAACACTTTGAACCTGGAAAATAAGTATGGTGTCTTAGTTGTAATATTAAGTAAAAATAGTAGCTTTTGAGAGAAAAAAAATGCACCCCCAATTCATTACTGATCCTTTCAAAACGGGAGGTGTGTGCATGTGTTTCAGTGCAGTGTCTCTAAATTTGAGTATGGTCGTTTTATTGGAACAAGTTTAATCAGGGACCTTTCATATGACAGAGATGAGCAACTCTGAGCTGGCTCAAAGCAGTGGTTTGCTGGAATTGGGCTTGGCGATGCTTATGCAGGCATACATACAGGGCTATGTGTTTATTATTGCCCTTTTAGTTTGGTAAAATTTACTTTACAAAAGCCCAAAGCATTGTGGAGGTCTGTGCACACTCCCAGATTTACTCATGCAGACCTACTACAGTGAAGTCCTTATCTTGTTAAAATGAAGCAGGCTGAGATCTCCCACTACAATCCCTCCACAGTTACAGAAGAAACTGATCAGTTCTGGAGCTTTTCTTTCTCTTTACTATATCTAAATACACATATCTAATTATTCGCACAGGGGCATGCACTTTAAATATAGCCACGTTAAGATGTAGCTAACCTGTATATGAACACATATACCTATATATGCTCCCCGTTGCACCCATGCCGTTAAGGAATGGATTTGAGTGCTCGTTTTGTTAGGAATGTCCCTTTTGTAGTAAGTACAAAATGAGGCTTTTAATTTTTAAACAGATAATTATATATTTATATACTGTTTTATATATTTATATAATCTATCTATATATGTATACATNCCCCCCCCCCCCCCCCCAGCAACTCGGATGACAATGAAAAGTTGAGTTACCCAGAAGCTTCGGCAGGCTGCACTTGGCGATATTATTATTATTATTATTTATTTTTTTTTTCCCCCTCGGCGCCGAGCAGTTCCAAAGGTTAGAGAAGCGGCGGTCTGGAGAAGCACGCCAAGAGCCGAGCCCGCCCGGCCCCGGCTCCGGCCCCGGCCCCAACCGCCACAGCCAAACACCGCAACCGGCAACGGCAGCGCCGAACTTCATCCTCTACCTTTCCGCGCAATCCTTCGCGGCCTTAACCGGGAGCCTGCCGAGGTACCTGCCGAACTGCGCTTGAAGTTCGAGCCGGCCTGCCCGCGGAGCGGGAGGGAGGGAGGGAGGGGAGGGCGGCCCCGGCGGGCCGGCGGCGCGGACATGTCTGCGGGCTCTGCCCCGGCCGCCGCCGCCGCCTCAGGCCGCTCCCCCGGCCCCACCCCTCTACCTGCCGCGCGGCCCGCGCGCCGGGCCGCCCCGGCGCCCCTGGCGCCTGATTGGCCGCCGCCCCACCAATCCGCCGTCCCCCCGGGCCGGGGGGACTGCATATGTAAAGCCCTACTTCATATTCATGAGCTCCGAGCGGGGCTTTAAGTCCTTGATTAGGCGCGCGGGCGAGCTTTTGGTCCCAACTGGCCGCGCCTGCCGCCGCCGCCTGGCCCGGAGAGCACGCCTGCCAAGTGCGCGGCGCTCGGCCACGGAAACTTTGATTTACCGCGGGGGCGCACGAAGAATGGTCGCCGGGCGCACATGGATTCGGTAGAACTTTGCCTGCCGGAGCCGCTCTCCCTGCACTACGAGGAAGAGTAGGTACCGCTCCCCGCCCCCACCCCACCACCACCACCACCGCCGCCGCCTGCCCCAAAACATGACAGGCGCCTAGACGCCGCTGCAGGTAACGCTGTGCCGGGGCCGCGGGCGTGAGCCGTCGCGGGCGCGTCGGGCCCGGCCCGGCCCGGGGCACTGCGCGGCGGCGGCGGCGCGCCGAGGGCGGGGGGGGGGGTCGGTCGGGAGGCACCCGGGCAAGCGAGGAGCTGTGCTGGCGGCGGGCGAGCGCCCGGCCCCGCTGCCTGCCCCGGCGCTCGCGGTCTGACAGGTGCGCCGGCTCTGCCCTGTCGGCTCCGGCTGTGAAGCGGCGGCGGCGGCGGCGGGCGGGAGCTCGAGCGCCGCTGGGGCGACGGTTGGGAGCGGCCGGCCGCCGCGCTGCCCCGAGGTAACGGCCGCCCTCCCCTGAAGTAACGGCCGCCCTGCCCCGAGGTAACGGCCGCCCTCCCCTGAAGTAACGGCCGCCCTGCCCCGAGGTAACGGCCGCCCTGCCCCGAGGTAACGGCCGCCCTCCCCTGAGGTGACGGCCGCCCCGCCGCGGGGCGCCGCTCCGGACGGGCAGGGTGAGCGACCGGGGGGGTGTTTTGTACTTTTAGAGGGGGCCGTGCCGCCCGGCGTGGCCCTCTGCTCTTGCTTTTCCTTACAAAAGGCAGCAAAATACTTTTTAGCGAGCCGCAGTTCTTGGCTGGCACTTATTAGCTACCTGGCGGAGCGTCTCCGGCGAAAAGCGTGGCGCCCCAACAAAACCGGGCGATCTGGGGCTGACGAGTGGCTCCTGAACTTGATTTCAGCCCACAGCCGGGATTAAATATTAGTATATCACGGGAGCTGTCACCGACTCATTTTTCTTTATGTCGAGCCACTTACGTGGCCGTGCCTTCGCATTACGCCGAGGGTGACAGTAACACCGAAGGAAAAAAAAAAAAGACAAACCAAACCCCGGCTAATAGCCAGCATCCCCCTAGACGCAGTCTGTGGAAAGGCTGTATTGAGAGGTGACAGTGTATTATAGGTAGATGCCCACTAGCTGTCCTTACTGTCTGCATATTGCATTGCTATTTGTAATTAAGTCAGAGATGAAAAGTGAATTGCGGTGATCACGTATTGGTGAAATAATACGGGATGTAACAAATAGCCTGGCTCGCAGGAATACGGTTGGGGAAGGGGAGGCAGGGAAACCCACTGCAATGTTCCGGGATAAATAGAAGAAAATAAACAGAGGTAGGATGCCCTCTTAGATGTGGTTTATAGGTCAGCGCACTGTGAGCTGCTGTGTAGCGTAAGATAGCTTCATAAATGTAAGTATGCAGTTTCCACAGCTTTTACGAACAGTGACACCTTTTTTATAAAATACAGAAAAAGGCGATAAGTTGGGGTATGGGGTTTTTTTTGGTGGATGTCCGTCCTGTGTCGTGTCCCACCCCCCCCACCCCCCCAGGAGCTTTCTTGAATTTACCTTCTTACAGCTAATTTGAATGATTAGTTTAGATAAGCCTCTTAGAGTAGATGCATTTAAATGAAATCGGGGCACATGTCTTTTTGGCTCTGGTGCAAGATTCAAACTGATTTTTTTCCTCCTCTTTGGCTCAATTAAAAGTCATCTTAAAACACTCCCAATATATTGTCCGAGCCTAGGGTTTGAAGCACGTGTGGTTGAGTGAACACAGAAATAACTAACGTTCAGAAACATATCTGCTTCTCTGTCTCAATTAATAAGCCCCAGAGTTTTACATGTTACTAATATTCATAGTAATTGTGTTTTGAATATATATTTTCACATGCGTATGCAGATACAAGCATAAGGACATACAAAATAAATAAAGTAGTTTCTGCAGTTCTTATGTTATGGATGAGGGCAGAGAGGATTCAAGCTAAAAATTGTCCGAACATTTTGGGAGTGCACAGACATCTGTCTGACCGTCACTAGGTATGCTTTGATTTTAAGGCAGAGCATGTTAAAGAATGCAATAACTTAAAGCCAGCTGCAGCCTTGGCTTTTTGCTTTTNCTAACAGATGCAATAAATATATCTGCTCATTTTGACATATGTGTCAGTTTAATCATTCTAAATGAATCAGTGCGTTCATAACGTGAAATCTTCTTCAACCTCTGATTAAAATGTAACGTTGACTAAAGGATTATAGAGCGGACATAATTTTACTGACTGTTTTAACAGTTGTCACAGCTGTTGGAAGAAGGAAAGGCAATTGAAACACTGCAAAAAAGTGAGGGGGACACACACTGGCACTAGTTTAGTAAATTTAAACATGATCTCTGAATGCCAAATGTAGAAAACTGAGATTTGTAACTGTGCTCTATGTACGTTTGCCCTTTGTGGCTCGCTGTGTTTCATTAATTTGAACCCTCAGCAGTTTCTCCACTTTCTCCATTTTAAAATGTGCAACAGCATTTAAACATGAGACAAATTCAGCTGTTACAGTGGGCGTAGATTTTCATCTTACAGTGCAATAGATAAAATACATAGATGACAAAATACTGTGTAGAATGGCTGTAACATTTAAAAAGTGGACATAACGCATCACATCATGTGAATACTTAAGTGGGGTGATGGTTGGTATACACATTTTATATTTTTCTAACCGTTCTCATGTTGCAATGTGGGAATGGTCTGTGGAGTTACTGTGTGAGTCTGTCTGGGTTGTGTTTGTGTATGGAAGAATATAAGCGTGTGTGTATACTTGCATGAGCATGTAAATATATACATATGTGCACACGAGGTGATTATATGCTAAACATAAAAGAGTTTATGTCAGTTTCACTCTTCTTTAAGGCATTTTGGCATAGCTTCTAATTCCCAAAGAATTTATTTTAGAAGCGTCTTTCATTTGTAAAGGGGGAAAGGGGTTGACTGAAGAACGCTTCTTTGTGAAGTGGGAAGCAGCACTTGATTCCACTCCACGGTTTCTCTAGGCTGTGGAAATCTTTAACCTCGTGCATTTGTCTTATTAGATAGCTATTTGAAGTTGTTATTAAGAAATAAAGCCCAAAGTTAATATTAAGTCTAAAGTCTCCAGGCCTGCGTATACGTACCCAGTGTGTAAGGTGGCATGCAGCTCTGTGTTGTGAAGCCAGCCCCCAAGTGTGGGTGAGTGAACAGGCTCTGCCTGTGTTCTCCCCATGGGCAGCAGGCAGGCCTTGGTCCGTTCTTCCTTCTCCGTTTCCGGTCGTATGTCTTTGCTTTCTCGGTTTTGGTAGACTGCTGTCAAGTTTTTAAATCCTGCAGAAAGTATAAAAGGTTTGTGCTGAAATGCCCGTCTGACAGCTTTTCATTTACGGGGGCTTGCCCCTCTTTTAGTGATGGTTGCTCATTTTAATGTGTTTATGGTTGTGCTCTTTTATTTACTGAGCCTGGTGCGTTGCAGCGGTAATTAACCCGTGTTATTAGCAAAGCCCTTGTGGATATCCATTAATTCTCTTGAATAGCTGATCATTTTTTCTGTACTTTTTTCCCCCCCATTTTTTCCTAAGGCACGCTGTCCTTTTTCTAATAATCCTTAAGCTTTAATATTTCCTATAAATTTCTTTTTAAACTGATGCAGGTAGAAGGACACCATCCCCATAGTTCCATCATAAAGAATAACTATTGTTTTAACAAACTGTTTTCAAAGATGCTAATGGGAAGCAAAACAACTGGGAGAATCTGTAGGGAATAATTTATTTAATTATTATTTTTCAAAACACATGCGTAACGATAAGAAAAGAGATAAGAATTTCCCTAGCTTTTTTTTTTTGCATCTGCATTAGCTGTTGTGAATATTTAAGCGTTCATATTTTAATCAGATTTCAACTTAGTTAATAGCACTTTGGGCATTTAAAAAATATTGAGCCAGCAGAAAAATACTTGTGCTTGCACTGCTGAGAAAAGATAAGGGCCGCCTCATTAGCCAACCCTACTTTTGCAATTAATTTCAAATACATGGTGCTATTCATCAAATACAGAAGGTAACTTGTCTATGATAATATTTAACAATACTTGAAGCCTACTTTGCTGAGAGTAGCTAAAAAGTATGATATGTCTATTCTTACAGATATGTCAGTCCATATGCTCTGCTGCTATTTCTGTATGTTACAGAGCAAAATTATGATAGAAAAATTATGGTATAAAAATATGAATTATTTATAAGTGACATGATTATTCATTTTACGGCGTGTTTTTAAAGGAGTGGCCCNTGCTGCTATTTCTGTATGTTACAGAGCAAAATTATGATAGAAAATTATGGTATAAAAATATGAATTATTTATAAGTGACATAATTATTCATTTTACGGCGTGTTTTTAAAGGAGTGGCCATTGACCTGCAGGGAGGTTGCTTGCACCCCTGTGGAAGTGTAAGTAGGAATGAAAAAAACCACTTATTTGAACCTTTCGAGGAAGTACCTCAAATAATTTTCTGCTTAGCATAAGTGAAATGCGTAGGATAAGTAGGGAAAAAAAACCAGGAGGAACTCTTGCTGCTATTGATGCTTTAAGAAGCCTCTGTCTATGAGATAAGCTTTGCTATGAATATAGCAATTTCATAGCAAATTCATGGAGGGAAGAAACAATAAAATGTTGATCCGTTACAAGTGCATATGAGCCTCACGCTACCAAGCTCTCTAGAGGAAATTTGTGATTATGCTGGGCCAGTTTGTTCAGTTTTTATCTCTTTTACATCCACTGGCCTTGTATTAAATTGTCATTGTCCTAAAGCACATGAGAGAGAAATGAATTGCATTTCTCGACATGCTCTGACAGTGAAATATTTAGCCTCTCTGTCTCCAATCATACTCATATGTATGTTTGATAGTGCAGGGATGACACCAACAGTTGCTGCAGCTTGACATTCCACTTATTACATGTTCTTTTACATTTTGTGTATCCTTTTTTACTTTTGGGCTTGAGTTAGGTAATCATACATGCATACAGTCATATCTGTAGAAGCATGTATGTGTGTGGTTTTGTTTTATGTATTTGCATTTTATGTGGAAATCCTCTGTCTATGCACAGCAAGCTTTGAGTTCAAATGCATATATATATCTGCACATGCATGTGTTCCAGCTATATAGTGTATTCCTTATGCTCTTTATGCAATGTGTGTATTGTTGTGTGTATTATGTCTATTATTGTGTGTACGCACACAGACGTGTACACAGTAAGTATATGCAGAGCTATATAACTTCCCTCTATGCAGTTGCTTGTCAAAAAACTGCTGCTTTTATGTGGTCATTTTTTTCTTATCCATGAGAAGAGAGCTGGCCAGCAATGTAGATAAAATATTTGCACCTGATTTTATATCAGATTCTCCATGTAATCTAGAATTTCTGTGTTTGCACTCACAGTTTTGCTTTTAAAAGATGCTGTATTGTTTAATAAAAATTTCCTCTTTGAAGTAATGTACATGAGTAATATTTATTCATATTCTTGTAAGTTTTGGCTCTCAATGAGAGAACTGTTTTTTCAGCTACATGTGTACTCGGACTCACCGTTATGTTGACACCTAAGGAATAGAATTATTTTTAGGGGGGAAGCCTCCTACGTATCATCGTTAATATAAATCATGATGTCTTCAGACAAAAATATAGAAGACACATTCCATTTTAATGGCCCTTAGTCCTCACCAAAAATCCTATAGTTTATTTGTTAAGGTTTGCTCATCCAGAAGTAAAAATACTGTGAAAGATTAAAGAAAAATATTAAATTGAATTATATACCGCTATTTCAGATAGTATTACTTACTTGTTATTTTTAAAGGATTCTGTTTTCCCTTTTCAGTGGCACTTTGGACAGTAACTTGGATAGATACGGTAGAACATTGCCTTTTGACATGTATGTCTTATGAAACAATTTATGTATTTGCTATGTTACAGAAGCTTTACATCTCTTGGGTTTGTTTACATAATGCTTGTAATGTTTTTCAATTAATTTATATTTCCTTCAAACGAAGAAGGGCTTGTCTCTTTGCTATTCTTTAATATAGCAGGTTTCCATTAAAGGGAATCTTGTCTAATTTCTAATTGTCTTCCTCTTTTAAGGAGCATAGCTTTTTAAATCAGAGCATCATTTCGCATTTCTTTTAAAATTGAATTTTTTTTTTTTTCGCTTCAGCTTCCTACGCTTGCTAGGAAAAATCTCTATCAACATCCTAATAAAAGCTGGAGTGCTATAGGTACTTTTACAGCGTGTAAGAGAAGCATATGCTGTTTTTCTTTACTGCTGAATGTTTAATTCTTACTGTGGGTCACCATTCTGAATTTGTATGAAATCTAGATAGAATTTTCTTGAGTTAGATCAAAATAATTTAAAAGGCAAACAAAAAAATACTATTAGAAATATAAATCTTATATTTTTCATGACACTAACACAGAACGTTAAATATGAAATTGAAGAAGGGTATTCATATACTGCAGAAAGTTAGTATAGTATATCAGGATGTATAAAATAGAGGTTCCTTTTCCTCGGTCTAATCAAGCCATTTATAATATCTCTGTACAGAATTGTGCACATTTATTTATATAATAACCTACTGAAATATGATGAGTTACCTCTATGCACATGAGAATAGTCTAAATATATCCTCTTATCATATATTGAAAATTATATTCCCTTTCTCTGAGTGAAACCTCTTTGCAGATTTGAGCTGCAGTCTTTATGTGGGAGGGCAGATTCTTGTAACGGGCTGTGTTTTGAAACCGAAATTTAAAATAAAGTGATTTGAGGTATTTTAGGTTATTAGTCCGTAGGTTAGCGTAGATGTCTCTTACTCCTCTGTATCTTTTCATGTTGCTCTAAGTGAAAAAACCTGCACATCTCCTTTTCATCATTTTGATTGGAACTACATACCATATGTAATGTGTTTTGGCAGCACTTACCTAGCCAAAGAAAACAAATTAATATTAGCCATGCTGAGGGGTGTCAGAAGTATCACAGATGTGTCGATTTAGCTTTGCTCCATCACACACTCTTTCCTTAAACAACTGGTCAAGCTGTCGCAAAATGTAGTGTTGGCTACAGCAAGATTCTAATAGGTGTGATCAGAGATTGATGGCTTTGGCAAGTTAGAATGAGAAGATGATGTGGAGTTGCTGTTGCTTGTTTTGAATGGCCTCAGAAAAAACCCAAACAAACAAAAGCAAAAAAAAAAAAAGGAGAAAACCCCCTTTTTTTAAAAAGTAAAAATATAATTAAAAAAAAATATAAGCCAGCCTCCTGCCCCCCAGCTAGACATTAAAAAATTTAAAGTCCTGCAGATACAGAGATACTGGCAAGTGTAATGAAAAAGTCTATCTAAAATTTAGTGCTAACTTGTTCCTGAGCATTTCTGAAATTCCTTCCCATATAAAGGTGCCAGGACAGGTCGGGGAGAGGAGGAGGTGACTTGTTTTATTTAGTCCATCCATATCCATGATACTGCTGTTCTTTTCCCCTTTCGCCCCTATTTCTGGGTTTGTTTCTAGAGCTATTTTTGGAAGAAACACTTTTTTTAATCTCGCACGTGAGTATTTTTAAGGACATATAAGATGGCAAAATCTAATAAAGAACGATAGTTAACAGAATGGTGAAATCGTACTCCTTTATGCACTCATAGCTGTGCTATTAGTATAGCCAGTTACTGGTAGTTTGCGTAATTCTCCATGTATTGCAAATGCAACAGAGAGAAAGGATCAAGCAATTTTCTATGTATTCTTTATTTACTTTTTAATTTTTTTTTTTTTCCTATCTTCAAATTGGCTGCAGGATTTGGTTCCTGTCGTTTCGGAGGATGAACGCTGATGTGCTTTTATGTTGAAGTTAGTTTTTTCTCGCTTAGATAGACTGTGATATGCTTGGTTGACAAGTATTAATGCTAAAATAGTTTTCAGAGGAATTAATTTCAGAAAGTCTGTGAGGTTTTCTTTAGCCCAATTATTTTATCCTTTTTTTAATACAAAAAAAGAGAAAAAACATCTGGTAAAAATAAAGGATAAAACTTATGTGCCATCTTAAAAAAACCCCAGATTTAGAGTGTGTTTCTGAAAGCAAATGCATATGGATTGCTAGCAAAATTATCTTTGGAGAATGGTAAAATTCTTACAGCAAAAGGGGGTTTTTTTTTTTTTTTCGCTGTGGTAGTTTAATGCTCCGTGAATACAAGATTTCCTCTACTAAATTATATTCACTTTTCCAGCAGTGAAAGAATTCCCTGGCAATGTTCTCAGAGCAGCCGTTAGCGTAGTGGGACAGATTAGATGTTTCGAAGTGGCCTAAAGTGCCATGTCTTTAACCAACTGTTCCCGTGAGCGTTAAAGGGGTGAGAATAGGATTCCCAATAACTGAGTAAAGCTCATGGGCACCCCATCGTTCCTCTAGCAGGAGGTGATTGGGGCCCAGTTGGTGCTGGGTGATATTTAAAGAGCTGAGCAGCTACTGTCGGTGGCTGACATTAGTATGAATGACACCTGTCCCATCAATCACCGCGCCGCGGTGTCACAGATGGAGAAACAACAATCGGCTGAATTACCCGGCACTGCACACTTGGCTTAATTCAGCTCATTGTTCTCCTACAAATCTAGAGGATGGCTGGTTCTGCGCCGGGAGTCCAGACCGAAGCACAAGATGGGCTCAGGTGGTGGCACGTGCCTGCCCTTTGCTGCTCCATCAGAGGTATTCAGCAAAAGGCTGTCAGTGGGTGGGGGTGGTGGGAAGGAGCGCTCCACACCGGGGTTGAAGCCTCAGCTTCTAAAGAAAGCTGTAATTAATCAAGAGCTGAAACTCAGGATTTCTCGCGGCGTTCCAGAACTTTTCATTTAGCTAGCCGAAAGTGCCCAGTGCACAGACAGGTTAACATTTAACTCTCCAAGTGCTATGTTGTAGCTGTCATTCAGAGAGGAACGAAAGGAGATTCTGCATGTATTTCCTATGGCAGTGCAGTAAGAAAATCTTCAAAGCCATGGCCCTTGTGAAGTAGTAGATCTTTTATTCCTCAGTAGTTAGCACTGAAAATCCAAGACACTGAATGAAAAGGAGACTTGCCGAGAGGCTTATTTGGGGGGGGGGGGGGGNGGGGGGGGGGGGGGGGGGGGGAGTGTGGTTTTTTGGTTTTGTGTTGAGTCTTTTAATTTTAATGCCAGATGAAGGTTGGATCATGAGAAATCACGGTCTTGTTCCAGACAAAAACAGTAAAGGCATTTAAATGGATTCAGACACTGTAACCATTTTTTCTTTCTCTTTCTTCCTTTCTTCCGTTTGTTGCAAATCAGAGACAGTTCCTAGAGGACGGGAGAATAACATAAGCAAAAAACAAATAGAAAATATTTCTCTGCTCTATGTCAGGTATAGTGTGAATACATTTGAGTCCTACTGCTTCCATGTTCTTTTCCAAGTAGCACCTGTGAAATATTGAGATGGAAGTGATCATTCTTACGTCACTAAATTCTACCCCCCCTTTTTTTCCCTCCACACATCCCTCTTGTGTTACATGCTATAGAGTGGCTGTATTTTTGTTGTAAGCTAATTCACTGGTGGTGTTTTTGTTACAACTAATGTCAAGCAGAAAACCTGTAGCATGCCAGAAACAAGCTACAATATATTGAAGACACAGCATATGTTTGATTGTGTGTAAATAGTTAGTTAGTTGGGTTTATCTGATAGCCCGGCAGAAAGAGAGAGGAGCAGTACAAACTGTTTTCAGTAACTGTGCTGTTCATACACCTGATAAGATTGAGAGTGCTTTCGAACTACTGATATGCTTTGAATAAGAAAAGAATAATCACATCCACTGGCACCGGCTTATCAGGAATGAAGTAAAATGCCAGCACTTTTACATTAGCAAAAGTAAATGTTTTAGACACTTTGGGCCTTTTTTCCATTTAAATTAAATAGCAGGGTGCTTTTGAGTGTGCTGTAATGAATGGAAGGATTTATTACCTTGACAAAATTACAGGTGAATATGTTGAGAGGAGTCCTCGGCAACAATAACAGCTCTTTTGATAAGTGGCTACATCTATTCATGCTTTTGGTACAGAAATTCAGTAATTTCAACCTCTCTTGCTCTGTGGAGTGCAGTGGCGAACTTACACTGTGCAGTTCTTCAGTGTAACATACTTGTGCATTTTGTAATATACTGTCAACATATTTGAAATTCAGCATGTAACACGGCTGTTCATAAAATAATGCTTGATCATTTACTAGTATGTCCTCTGCCTTCAGTTGCTGTGTATTTTTGTGTTCAAAAAAGAATATATCTCAGAGTCTTTGCTGGGAAGGCAAGGTATGATTCATCATTACCTTACCCCAGCAGGTACGAAGCGTGCTCGGATGCACTATTATCTTCTCGAAGTTTACCAATTTTTATTTTTGTACTTTTTTTTTTTATTATTTCCAGGTTCTTTTTCTTTCATGTGTGTACAATTAATTTTGGGATGTTCAAATTTGATGAATGGTAGTGCAGGAACAGATTTGATTGATTTTGGATTATTATTGATTACTGTCAATGAGATCACTGTGACACTCTGAAATCAATGGTATGTGATTAAACCAAGGCACCACTGTTCTATACATTAGGCAGCAGTTGGGAATTTAGGAACCGAATGTTCACAAGCTATAAATTGAAAAAATGTTCAGATTTAAATAGCCCTTTGTTTGGCATTTACTCACCAAAATATGTGTCTTGGGAAAGTTAGTTTTCCCAAGTGCAGGCTTTCAGTAAAAGAAAGGTCATTGATTTAAGGTTTATTAAATTTTAGCTAAAAACAACTGGCTCCATTTGGGTGTAAAATAATTTAAGTACTTACTGCAGGCAACCTTCATGCTTTAGAGCTGTTGCTCAAAGGTTTCATTCTTCTATGAAGATGTCAACTGTAAATATAAAAATGCATCACTGAAAATGTAATGGTTTAAAGATTCAAACTGAAATAAAAATTCCTGCCTGGGGAAAGCACTATAATCAAAATAAAGTAGTCTCAACTTTTTTTCTGTGGAGGCCGTACTTGGAAAGAGTGCTTGAAGGCAGCAGGTAGCGAGGTTGGTAGGGAACGCCAATTTTGAAAAATTTATTTATTTATTCTCCCCCACAGATGATGATAGCTTAGCTTTGCAATCAGCGATACACTTCAGCCACTAATATGAGACAATATGTAAGCTGCCGTTGCTTCTGAAATGCAGTATCCTGGCATTTAAGTCAACTTTATAATCTGGCAAAAAATCCACCTGGCAATATTAAAATGCAGCTTCTGAAGCACTTTTATTTCTGAAAGCTTTTTATGTCTTTTTATATCTTTTTAGCATATATTAAATTTCTTGGGAGCAGTGGCCTGGATGTACACTTGATGGATGACTGGGGCGGGGCTTCCCCCCCCCCTTTTTTTTTTTTCTAATTTTTTAAAAATGTGTGATACTTTTGCATTAGGTAATGCTGGAACAGGAATACTGCAGATGCAGCTGTTTGACAAAATTACTGTGGGGTTTTTGTACCATTGTTAGGTAAGTTAGCAGAGATTTTCCAACGTGTGAAGGACAGCCTGCTGCCAAGCTCTTGCATCCGCCTTAGGAAATCTTTTGCTTTTACTGGTAGTGGCCTGATTCAAAACTAAATGGAAAGAATACCATTCATTTTAGGAGATTTTGGATCAGTCTCTGTAATTGATTTTAAAAATGAATGATTTGGTAGTATTTTAAAAGAAATCAATGGAGAAACGGAGCCTGTGTCCAAGGATTCACTGCCAGGATGTGTGACATTTGCACCAGTATAGAGTTGCCTAAGGGAGTGTGACCAGGAAATACTAAGATTACCCCATAATATTTTCTGTGTGAGTTTAAAAGCAGTGTTGGCATTATGCCAATATCTTCAGTCCTGTGTTGACTGAAGAGCAGGTAGAAATCCTTCCGATGGAGATGGTAAGACAAAGTGAGACTGGCCCCTTTTTTCCTTGGTTTTACATCTGAATTGCAAGAGAGGTTGAAATGCTGAATTTATGTATATATTGATTGATCTTGGTTTGTTTCTGCTGATGAATTTTGGATGAAAAGCTGTAATGTGGAATACATGTGTCTCCTTGATGCATATTATCTTCCTATATAGGCAGAAACACCTTAGTGTTCCTATGCAGAATTAAAAAGTCACAAAGGATGGTCATGGTCATTCAGCACGTCTTTCCCCATGAGATGCAAAATAAGTTTTAATGGATGGAGATTTGCCTTGACTGGCCTCTAACCAACATTGTATTTATGAAAAGGTTCATATAGTGTTTAAGAGATATAGGAACTTTGCTCTTTGACAGAAAGCATTTTTCAACTTTCTGTTTTGTAGAAAAAATTATGCCAAGGTAGCATAACAGGATAAAGGAGACACAAGCGAGATCGCTGTCCAAATATTCTGACGCTTCTATACGTTATTCTAGTCATGTAAAGTGTACCTTAAAGTAGTTGTGAAAGTAGTATGTCCTGCCCTACATTTTGCACTTTTCTAGTGCAAAACTTTGTTGTTGATAACAGTGCCTATGTCTGAGTCTTTCAGTTAGTAAAGTTGCACGTGATTTTTATCCCTGATCTCAATGCACAATTTGCATCAATGTGTTTGCCAAACAAAGGGTTTCTGTTGTAATTGGTTTTTCTTTCCTTGATTTTCTTATTCTCTCTAATTCCAGACCCATTCCTTTAATCACAGATCACCTTTTTGTTTCTGGTAAAGCATTCAGTCTTCTGTACAAATGAAGCCATAGGTGTGTTTTTACTGCTGGGATAAATGGGAGGAAGATCTGACTTTATGGCTTTTTTTTTTTTTTTTAAATGTGTAGACCGGAGTTACAATTTTTTTTTTTAATTTAAAAAAAGCTGTTTCTAGAACAGTAACATTTGAATTTCATGTGAAAATGTTAAAGGAAGTTTCTTGGAAAATCTGCAAAAGCCTGTTTCTGTAAAGGTGTTCTCAAAAGGATGCTTTATCAACATTCAGTACTACTGTTAGAGCAAAACTTTTTATTTTATTAGGCATAATGGAAAAGGTGAGTTACACAGCATATATTTATAAAGGTTGTGTCCATGACATTTGTCTCTAAGATTTGCTATCTGGAGAAGAATTCCTAGAAAAGCTAGGCATGAGGACTAAATATAAGCATGTGCACTTAAAACCCAATGTTAAATTTTGATCAGTCAGAAGTAGCAGAGTAAGGAAAATCGAGGCATGCATTTTAGTTCTTCCCTTTCACACTTTTTGCATAGCAGTTGGGGTTTTGTTTCCACTTTAGTGATTAGTATTTTGTTGAAGCTGGTGAGGATTGCCTCAGAGCAGCACAAACCACAACCCATCAGCAGGCTGCTAGTCAGCAGCAGGTGTGAACAACATAAAACAGGATTAACGCTGAACCAGAATGTGCACTAAAAACAGAACCCCTGCCTTGGTTTTACAAGGGCAGTAAGATAGAAGCACTCTTGCTGTGTTTACTAAACAGTGTTCAGTTGACTATGTAAATGGTTCTGCTTAGCTGCAGAGAAGTAAGTGCAACAATTATTATGTATTTGAAATTTTTAAAGATGTTTTTTCCTCCTTTAAGAGTAGATCTCTGTTAGTGTTAAACCAGAGGCATAGAGGCAAATGTCAAGGTGTTCAAAGTTAGTGCTTCAGTTTTTGCAGCAGAGGGAAGGGAGGATGGAATGTCAGCATTCAGTATTTAATTTTTTTGGTCGTTAACATAGGGGAGCCGGTAGATTGTATTGTCTTTTTGAAATTACAGCTTTATGATTTAGGGTTTAATGTCTGCTTATTTCTTCTGTACCCATTTCCTTTAAAAAGGCAGCTTTTCCATTCCTTGGCATTTGCATATTTGGGAGCTTTGTATTTATTATATTCATTACATTCAGCATCAAATTCTGCCCTCACTTATGCACTGTATTAAAAGTTAGGGGGATACATTTGCAATGGAAGCAGAATTTACTTGTTGTTTTATATTAGGATTGTTTATAAGCTACTCTTGTTTCCCTGTCTCTATCAGTATATTACCTGACAGGAGAAATTTTCATGGTTTAGGTAAAGATGTGTTTAATGTGACATGATTTTTCATAAATATTGTGTATAATTTTACTTGTTGTTTGGGTGTTTTGGTTTGGTTTGTTACTTTTTTTTTTTTCTTCTCTTTCCCATTATTCCTGGACCAGATTTTGAAAAGAGGTTAGTATCTATCAGGCTGCATTTGCACATATATGTAGTTTGACTTGAAAAAAAACCCCAACAATAGAACTGCAAACAAAATTAAAAAAACCACCCAAACCCCAAATCCTCCCAAACACAAAACCAAAACCCCAGTCCACAAAAAACACAACTCATTTTTCCTGAAGCATTTTCAGAAGTCCTACAACCTCAGTCTTAGGAAAACTCATCAGATATTCTGTTTGCAGAGCTCTAATGAAAATTTGATTCTTTTGAAAATCAACTTCATGGTATTTATATCAAGTCCAGTTTAAGTATAATTATGTCTTCTTTCCTATGGTGCTCTCATGGGATTGGGATTGACAATTACTTTCCTCATAGAACAGAATGAAGTGTTTTGTTTTTTTTTTTTATCATTAAGTGTTCTCTCATCGGGGGTAACTCCTTGCAAATTATCAGATTATAGATGGGTATTTAGGCATGCAAATTTTTTTACTGAAATGCCTTTATGAACAATAGCTGCTTTTGTAGGGTCCAGATTCTGTCTTCAGAGACNAATAGCTGCTTTTGTAGGGTCTAGATTCTGTCTTCAGAGACACCTGTGCAACTCAACTCCTTTTGCTGTCAAGATGTCCATATACAACTCTTTCTTTAGAGGTACAGGTCTGATTTTTTTTGGGGAGGGGGGATACCTCAGGTGATGAGGGCTTTGCTTACTCATGGTATCCACATAGCAATGGCAAGCATTACACAAGCAGGAAGATTGCATTCAAAGTTTAAATTTGAAGTTAAAGAAAACTGAATAGGTTTGAGAGCCAAAAATAGTGAAGAATTAATATATTTTCTAAAATACCCTGCATAGTCACATCGACTTATTAATTAGTGGATTTAATAAATCCATTAAAAGCAATTATTTTAAAGTAATACCTGAACTGTGAAAATATGTCCAAACCAGAAGGAACCTAGTATCAGTCTTGTGGCCTTAGAATATGAATTATTTCATTCTTTCTTCCCTATTTTTTTCCCCACATGCAGTTAAATACACAGTTTCAATGCTAAGAATACATGTGACCAGTTTCAACCGTGAGTTTTGCTGATGAAAACAGAAGGCTTGGGAATTCTTAAGTTTTCATTGTATTAACTTTTTATCAGTAGTGAAACAAGCTTACCAATGTAATACGCTTTTTGAATCCAAGTTTAGTTCTGTGATTGCTGCTCCAACAGCACGTGTGTTCCTGTTGTGACAACCTGGCAGTGGCTCAGAGGTTTATTTTTAAAGAGGGTGTTCCTGTATGTTCAGAGTTCTGTTTGTGTATTGTTGTTGAGAAAACAGCTTATATCCTTGTAGTGAAATCATGACACTTGTGATAGCATTTGTAAACTGACTGTAAAGTGCACTGCTTTTACTGTCTCTCTGTGATGCTGTAAACTAGTTACTATAACTTGAAATGCTTTTCTGAAGCTGGTACTGCATAGTTCACGATTTCTGGTGCCAAAATCTAGCATAATTTTGTCAATTTGCATGTATGATCCTTGGATTCTTTTGCCTTTTTTTTTCTTTTTTTTCTTTTTTTTTTTGAGAGGTGGTAATATAAAACCTTAAAGTTCAGGATTTTCAGTTAGGACATATAAGCATACAGAAGTCGTGCTGCTTATCCAAAGTGCTTAACCTCTTTGGCCTCAAAATCAGTCTGGGCATCCCATGAAAGCAGTCTGTCCTTTGAGGTTTTCCATAATTCCTGGCTTCTGCCAGGTCAGGAGTAAACAAGAATAAATTTTTTGAAAATACTGCTATGTCTTCTTCCTGGGCTGGATGAAACTAGATGATATATTATTATGTTTGTTATTATTTGAGTTCCTACTCAGTGTCTTTAAATCTCTGAAGAGGTAAGTTCCTGTTTGTTTCAAGCTTTAGTTGCCAGTTTGGACCAGTCCTACTTGACCCATGCAGGTTTATTTACAGTCAGTTTCTTTTTCCAGTTATACCAGTATGCTCAGACGGAGCCGAATGTGACACACAATGTGTGTTGACTTAAACTTTTTCTTTTACGTTCAACGTCGTGTAATTGCTTATTCTGATTAAAAAAAAAAAAAAGATACTTTGACTCAGTAGTTAAATGTAATTGCAAATCAATTCCATATGATTTACCTTGTTATTCAGTATTTCTGTTGTGGTAGTATATAGAGGTCCCTGTCATGCTGCTGTGGTGTACAGTGTAAATATATAGGTAGTTCCTATTCAAGAGCTTTGATGACTACAAATATAAGCAATTCACGAAAGCAGCAGAAAAGAGCACAGCATACTTTTTAATGACAAGTGCAATCGTACTCTGTATGTCTGCATATATAGTTGCGTGAAATTTGTGTGTGATTTTGTGTTTTTAATTTAAAATAAAAGTATTAACTTTAGGCTGACAAGGAAGTATGGATTGTTTTATTGTAAATCAGTAGAAATCTACCCAGCATTTGAGGGAGAGGTGGATAGTTTCTTCTATGTCAGTTCAGAGAGGTGCATTTAATGAAAAGGAGGTAGAGTGAAAAGCACTGTGAAAGGGAGACGAACACACCAGGGTGTGACACAGGCTGCTGTCGTTGACGTAGCCCAAGGGGCAGGAGAAGAGGTTGGAGAGACAAATCTGGGTAATATAGTATAGCATAGAGCGTCTAACTGACCGCTTACATTTAATACGTTTTTTCAATAGGATTTTTAAAAATTGTCCTTGAAACAGTGATTTCAATTAAAACACCGAATCAGTTGCCTGCTGTTTTGAAATTAGTATGAAGTTAATAACTTCTGCTCATTTGGACAGCAATACATTGTGTAAAAAGAGTAACTTCTGTGGTACAATGGTACTGACGCTAGTCAAACTGCCAGATGTGTCACCAGATTTATTTTTTTCTTAGTTTCATCTGTTCTTGCTCGAAACGCATAGTATGTTTTTTTTCTTACTGTCATCTTCACCATGTTTTGCCCAGTGTTCCAGAGAGGAAAGCAACATATTAAAATGTTAATTTTTGCAGTCAAGGAAAGACTTACTGCCTCAGCTTTTGTTTGCATTTTCCCTAGAAGTATCAAATCTTTTGTAATAAACTATTAGTTTTATATATCTCCTGAAATGGGAAGCAGGAGAAATTCAGTCAAGGAACATACTACACAGATGGAAACTGTATGTATAATAGCTGTTAAGTCTTTATCTAAAAGCTGTGACCAATGTACCAGAAGATACAGATTCATGCAGAAAAAATAGAACAGTTACTGGTGAAAGGGTAGAGGTATTTGAAACTGAAGCTGAATCAAAATTTTTGTGACGTCATGAGCTTAAGATCTTTATAAGATTTCAGGCATATTTTGTTTTATGCACACCACTCAGGGGCTTGCTGGAGAATAGAGATGGACTTTTCTCCTTTAAGGGAGGAGGGGAAATGGTGCTTACACACTCTAAGTAAATTGCATTTTGGTTTAAAAAGCAAATAAGCATCTGGTCATTTATTTAACTAATTCATATAGTACTGTATGTAAAGGGTTTTTTTCCCTCTGCGTACTGCTTTCTGCTACACTGATGATAATGTACCTGGAAGGAAAAGGCAGTCCAAGCTGAGGCAGCCAGCGTCAGACAGGGCGGTCTGCCATCTGTCCCACCTGCTGCATTCATGTGTCCATCTGGTTACTGCAATAGCTCATTGCAGGCTTCAACAGAAGAACATTCAGGCTGAAAAGAAGGCAGTGTGAATTATTTAGGTAGCTAGTGTAAATAAAGAGAGGGGGAGAGGAGCAAAGGAGGGGGGTTGTGAGAGGGAGAAAGCACTCTCTTACTCCTAGATGCTTTGGAATGCGTTAATGCATGAGAGCATTTGATTTGCATATAGATTTAGATGTATAGATCATTGTGAAGATTACAAGCCAATGAGTTTTATCTAGATTTAGATAGCTCTCAGCCTGGTTTGCACATAAAATATAGCCAGTTTCAGGAGGGGAATCTTTGGGGACTTTAAACCTAAGTGAAACTGATGAAATGTAATGCTTTTAGGTATTAATTTAGCAGAAATAAAATATTTCCTTTAAGGGCTTTCTGTGCCCTTTGTTAACCAAGAATTTATAACTACTTTGCATAGTCAGTGCTTTATACACACTGTGTGGTTTTGATTTGGTTATAGTTACATTTGTAGTCATCTGTACTTTATTCTAAGAAGAAAAGCAGTTGACAACTGTTTTTCCTTTCCCTTTTCCTCTCGTTTATACGGTGAAGATTAAATCTAGTCATCGAATAATTTTCCAGCTGTCAATGTATATATTTTTATACAAACAAAAATATATATATGTTTTTATGCTTACATAAGCATACATAGAATGCAAATATTTTTAGATATTTTAATGGAGGTGAGCAAACAGAATTTCATATTGTCACAGTGGCCTTGAAAAAATAAATAGGTTTATTTTAAAGTTGTTTGCTTGAATTCCAAAATTACCACCAGATGGTTTAGACTATGGTGGATTATTGCTAAAATTAAATTCAAAAAGATAAAAATAGTTAGTGCTAGATTTGAGCATAGGAAATTCATTTGCATTATTCTGTTCTAAACATTTTAATAATAGCATTGTTGTCTCAGATTTATTTTTTTTAATGCAATGAAACAGTAGCCCAATGCTGTCTTTAAAAAAATAAAAGATTGGCTTCATATTTGGATATCTTTCCTGGTGTCAGATTCTTCTTGCTTTCAAATTTTATATGCCAAACTTTCCTGGACCAAAGAATAAAACCAGGATCATCTTAAGAGGAATCCTTGAAACTGTGGGAGGGTTTTGTGTCATTGTTTTGCCTGGTTTTAGATCTGCGGAAGAAAGGGACACAGCATCTTGAAATCCCAACAGCCTAGCTACTTCTCTAAGATTTGCATGAAATTCAGCTGCAGCCTTCAAAGGGATTTGAGTGGATTGGATTCTTTAAGGTTAGTCCATGTCAAACCTATTAAGTTCAATTCACATGCAAAACCCTTTTTACGTTTTTTTTTTAAGCCAATAAGGCTCTAGCTACTATTAAGGCCACATCGTGTACTCACAGTAGAATGTCCATGGTAATGGATCACCCTACTGGCACGTGTAACTAACCAATAATCCACTTTGTCATCTTTCAAATTAAAAGGTCCTGTGTCCTGTATCTTCCTCAGATTGAAAAGGTTTTGTTTGCAAAAGTTGAGATCCTGGAGACTATTTTAAAGTATCCGAGTCAGTGTGAATATCCATCTCCCATCTAAAATGTGATCCCTGAAGTTACGTGATTCCCCCCATGAAATGAAGTTTAATTTAACCTTTGAAAGTAACTTAAAATCTGTGTTCTTAACTTTCCAGGTCTTTGAGTTCTTGTTCTCCCTGTAGATTGACTCTGCTGTTAAATGATTTTAGGAGTACCGTGTATGTTCTGTGGTGAATCAGGAAACAATTGCAGGGGCAAAAAAATTATTAAAATATTTTATGGTGTATAAAAGGATTAGTGGCTACTTCAGAACTGCAAGGACATGACTTTCAAAAGAAGAGTTTAATTTTAAATTTAAAGGCCAATTGAAGGAATTCTATGCATCACAAACATTTAGGCCAAAGCATCTGAATGCCACGTGTGGAATTTTTGATGTCTGCCAGCAGGCTGTGAAAGGAGTACCAAATGAAGACACTTTGCCTAAATTAAATATTATCAGAATAAATGGATGTTAGTAGGAATTTGATTTAAAGAAGGAACACCCAACGTTGTCTGAGGTTGCTTCTCATCTTGGAACTTTCTGCCCTACGTGAGGTCTGCAAGATTGGCCCTTCATTTTGTGAATGGCTATGTATTGTTATGCTTTGGTTTGAACATTTGCATAAGTTTTTATAAAATGCTGGCCAGATCCTGTAACCAAGTGAGCTGAATCTAGAAAGCAATTGTGTGTTTACTGCATGGAATCAAATTAATCTGCTTCCGTAGTTGCTGCACTGGCATCTGGGTCTTCAGTATCTAGCAGGATGCTGGATTCAAAGGTGTATTCTGATGTCTGATGTCACTCAAACTCACTGAATTTTGTTCAGTTTTAAAGATGTAAGTGAGGAGAAAGTAGTAGCTTCTCCCTGTACTTCTTCTCACCATGGTGTTTGGACTTTACACTTCATGCTCAAGGAAAGCACTGCTTTCAGTTAAGTTTAGATCTAAAATGGTTGATTTGTGTATACTGGTTGAGAACAGAGTATCTTCCATTGACTTAGGGTTCCAGCTGCTCCAAGTCTTAAAAATATACATTACTTAGAACGGGGAAAACCCACTTATTTCCATTGTTTACATTACAAGGAAAGAAGTAAGCATCCCATGACACATACTTCATGTTTAGAATGCCCTTCTTTCTAGCGAAAGCTGAAGAAGCTGCTCCTTAAATGAAACACTAATTTTTGGGACTTGATCCTGCAAAGCTTGCATGCATAAGTCACTTGATATACGTAGTAAATTTCCTGGCTAAGTACTTGGAGGAAGGAGTCAATGGGTAATAAACCCCTTCCAGTTGGCCTGGATCAGTTGCATCTTGCACAACGAATCCTTAGATTTTCCCAATACAGAAAAGAATAAGTTTAAGAAGCACTATAATAAACTGTCTTGTGCTTGGCTTTTTTTTTTTCCTTTTTATTTTAAGTTTTCAGCATCTGTTTAAAGCTCTGAAGTTGATCTGACCTATGGTCAGAATTCTTTGTTGTGTTTCACAACCTCTGAGAGTAATTTTTTCAACAAGTGCCTAAACCAGGAATGTTTTAGCAGGTAAAAGATACGTGTAGGATATGGAATTTTGTATTTGTATGTAAACTGGTAATTTCTCATCTAAATATTCTTTATAGGTAACACTTAAGCCATTCAGGGTTGTGCAGAGCTTGCAGCTTTTAATACTGATGCCTGGTAGTATTAATATGGCTATTTACAGCATTATTAATTATATGTGCTAAATAGCAAATACCAGCATTTATGTTGCTATTTGATAGCATTCCATAAAGCACTTGTGTTTTATGCATTGTGTTTTATGCATTTTTCATGTGTTAGTACTTGGGGAGGTAAAGTTAGTATTTTGCTGAGTGAGTAAAGGGGATGAAAAGGCTGTCTAGATGTCTGAATTCTCTTCTCCTTGGCACACTCAACTTTGTTGTTGAGGATATTGTAAATACCTCATTGAAGAGTATAGTCATGTTGCAATAATTATGTATGTGATATTGTCTGGTAGGGTGGTTCTTCTGGCAAAAGGGTGATTTGCTATAGTTTTTAGAGTGTCGGAATAAATACAAAATGCCTGTATTGATACTAGTAACTTCAGGTAAAACATAACAAATCTGGCTAAAGTTTTTTTGCTTTAACCACTTAAGTTTCTAGTAACATAAACAGAGCTAGTCCTTCTTGTTCTTATTTATATTTGTTGGCAGTCCGTGAATGGAAAGGAGAATGGGGGGAGCAGGGCAGAGGGAGAAAGGTTAAATGGCAGAGAGGTTAAATTGCTTCAGTGACAGATTCTCTCCAGAAAGGCAATAAGTTGTTTTAAGGATTAGTTTGGGAAAACTTGAATTGAATCCACTTCTCTGCTGGTCATATATTGTATTGCTAATGTTGCCATTCTCTTAATTTTCCTAGAAACAAAATTTACTTTCCGAAATGAGTAGAGAGCACCGGCAGAATTTTAAAAAGCAAAGCAAAAAACCAAAGGCTTGATGAGCTGCAAAACTGGTTGAAGTTTTGCCTGTGTTATTTTATTGTGAGATACTTAAAACATTAGAGCAGATTATTAAAAAAATACATATTTGATTCTTATATTATGATTGTTGCAAAATACCAGAGCAATCACAGAATGGTCAGTGTTGGAAGGGACCTCTGGAGATCATCTAGTCCAACCCCTCTGCCAGAGCAGGGTCACCTACAGCAGCTGGCACAGGACGGTGTCCAGGCGGGTTTTGAATGTCTCCAGTGTGGGAGTGAGTGCTGCAGTAGTTATTCATCATGTTAAGGGGAGATGTAGTTCCTCAGTTAAAGGCCGTACCAACTTCTAAATGAGTCTCTGTTTGTTCCTGATAGAGGTCTGTCATTGGAGCAATGTAGTTCTTGCGGTAAGAATCTTGCGTCCTGTCAGCTAGTCTTAAACATTTTCTTTTGGAAAACCCTCACCATATGAGCTGGGAGTCCAGGAGGATGTGTGCTCAGTCCCTCTTCAGAAAAAATGCGCTCAATCTGTTTCAGACGAGTTCCCTGAAAGATGGGTTAAATCAACTGATTGAGCTGATTTTCTCTCTTGAGGTGATATTTTATTTATATGATAAAATGCTTGGAAAGTGATTAATTTGTCAGGGGAACATCTTGTTACTGTAAATTTGCCGAATGTGTAATAAAATTGCCATAACACAGATGGGAAAATGAAGATCTTTTAAAATGAAATAACTGAGCAGTCTGCCTGCATTTTCAGCACTTAAAATTAACTTAGTTAAATTTCTTTGTCGTTTTTACCCCTGGAAGAGTGCAGGCTGGGGAAGATTGGTGGCAAATGCGGTGTGGGTTTGTATGTGTGATGAGTGGAGGGGACAGGAATGGGTTGTGTGGTTTTCCTTGTGCATCAGAAGGGAATGATAGATTTATTAAATTTCTGCCAGGGTTCTTTGATTGAGTGAAGTTTTAGAAATTAAAATACACAGGTCGGACACTCCTTCCCAGTAGCAGAGAATTTAAGAGTAGGGGACCTTTGTGGGCAAGCATCTCAAGTCAGTAAGATGCACATGAAGTATTGCTTTTGTGCTGGTTTGTGCATATTTGCTTTCAAATGACAGCTAAATAGAGTAATACACTTAGTCTTTATAGCAATCTCTTATTGTATGGAATATAACTTAGATTATATAGGGGTATACTTGAAAGAGACCTTACTTGTCTCTGAGTTGCAGTGTGTAACAAGTGAAAATAGCATTAGTGAAGGAACAGTGCCTTTTATTCATACATTTTACTACTGCCTGTCCATCTGTCCATTGGAATGAGCCACTTATCATGCTTCTGTGTTTTTCCCTTTCAACTTAAAGAATTATGAAAGGAAAATTCAATTTTTCGTGTCCCTTTATGACGGGTAAACTGGAGACTGTGGTCATTTGGATTAAAAACATATCCATCAGCACAAGCTGACAGGTTATTATTATGTCATCTTTGAATATATGAATTTTATCCCTACATGTTGGAAGTCTAAGAATGGGAACTTTTTATATAAATAATTATCCTAGTAGTGATGTACTGCATACTGTTGCCATATTTTTTCACTTTTACAGCATTCTTGGCCTTATCACCTGTAACATAAATCTTAGGCTCTCATATTTAATACAACCTGTAGGATAACCATGCCGGTATAATGTACAGTCAGCCAATCCCACATCATCATTTGACTATCATTATTTGTTGTCCTATGACAGATGTTTCAGCTGATGTCCCATTTTGGATTTGACAGTATGTTTGATGCAGCTTCTCAGGCTAGATGAGAGTTGCCTCCTTTAGATGTTCATTCTGATCTCCACAAACACCCTCAGTTTATTAAGCTTCCAACTATGGGCAGTTAAAGTTTTGAATATATTGGTGTTACTTGGTTGCTCATAATTTATTTTTTAGAACTCCAGGCTATTCGTTCTGTGAAGCAATGGTAATATAAAGACTCAGTTGCTGTCAGACTCTCTACTGTGTAGAGAACCAGTGAAGGAGTGGAGCAGATTTGGTGTATATTCTAGGCAGAGCAGATGCTTAGTGAAATGCAGGTGAATTTTTATTCCAGACCTTAGTCCTATCATGATATAAAATGTAAAGCCCAGCCTGGCAAAATTATCATTTCATGCACTCCCATTAACTGATCAGGGCTGATACACAGTTTGCCGAGTACCCTGAACTTGTGCTGAAACTAGCAAGGCACAAAACTTCTCAGGACCAAAAGTGTGTTTTATTTATTATGGTAGAGTGCAGTGCTTTCTTCAGGCCAGTCTTTCTTTCATTGCTTACCCAAGGACAGTTGACTTAAGCAGAACTTTTAGATCTACAAGAAATCAATATTTGATCCAGATTTTATACTGGTGAAATAATTGAAGTAAGTCTGTCATTAAAATACAGCTGAAATTTGCGGTGTGTGATACAGTGTAATTAATGGTGATCCACTCATGTGAATCTTTTCTTGGGCAGGTCTCTCAGCGACTTCTTGCAGAAGTGATGACCACAGGTTCAGTGTGTAATAATTGCAGCATATTGATACAATTGCTTTGTAATTGCAAGTAGCAACATCCTTGTTCTGAATGTAATAATTGGGCTGGTACACATTTGTTACTTTAGACATTTTTTTTGGAATATGTTGAATTTCCTTGTTTTCTCCCTGTGACTCCCACCAAAATAGAAGGCAAAAGATAAGAGTAGAAACCATATCAGGACTTTGTGAAAAGCTTATCCTGCAAACTTGCTGGAGTCATGCAAACATTTTAAAACTCAAAGCCATTACTTCCTGACCTTTGCTGCTTATATCTAGAGGCAAATCTCTGACATGCAAACCCAGTGGCATAAATAGGTTTGAATTACACATAGTAATATGTGAAGAACAAGGAACTGTGAAAAGCCAAAGGTTTATTTATTTATTTGTAAAAATCTGTAATCACACATTAAAGTCCAGGACAGGCTAGAAAAGACTTAAGCTGCATAGGTTTTGCTTCTATACATTCTCTGATTTATCTCAGCACGTGATTAATTCGGTCATCAGTACCATACCCGAGCAACATATTCAACTATTTGTTTTGCCTATTTTTAATTTCCAGCGCTTCCAGAATCAGGACAGATAAACAAAGAAAGAATAAGAATTCAAAGGTAGAGGTTCTTTTGTTCTAACAGTTTTCATTTACAAATGTTAAGGGACTTTACACTGCAGAAATAGAAATGTTGTACATTAACAGCCAGGGTTCATATCACTCAAATGCTTTTGTGCAAAAAACCAAAAAAACAACAACAAAAAAAAATATATAGACTGCCATGGTCTCTGAGTCTTCTGATGTCAGTGTGGTTTTCCTTGGGTGCAGTAGGTTATGGTAATCCACTTGCATCTTGCATATCAGAGTATGAGTACCTTAGACCCTCTGAAATCACAGGCTGGGTTTGGAAATAACGCCATTAGGTAGTATAAATCTTCAGAGCTTCAGCGTTGCTGGGGGTATTCCCTTGTACCCAGGGTTTTGACCCACAGTGAATGGCAGGTGTGCTGTATTTAGAATAAATTTTATTTTGTTTTGTATATCTACTCTACCCATTAAAATAACAAATCAAACACAGTTTATAAAATTACCCAGATGATTTAAGCAATTTATGAATCAACCAGTGATATTGGAGAAGGAGACTTCATCAGAATTCATGTCCATCTTTAGAACTGACATCTCTGTTCGTGGATGTTTCACAGCAGTTACAAATTTGTAATCTTTTCTTTTGCCAGGAATTGGTTTATGCATTACTCTTTCATATCATGAAAACTAGAGCTCCTTTCTGAATTTGGTAGAACATTTCTGTTCTATCAAAGTATTTTTTTTTCCTGTTATTGTCTGCCTCTTCTATTTCAAATCCTTAAAAAAAATCCATAAAAACCGTGGGCTATTCACAGGTACACATTGCTCACATGTTACCCTTTGTGCTGGCTAAAGCTGTTCTTGCCATAGGCTTTATTTTTGGGAAGGCTACACACAAAGAAATTGGGATTACTTTAACAGAAAAATAAACATTTTAATGTAGGAATAAGAAGTGATTTAATTTAGCCTTAAAATAAGTTTCCCATTTAGAAAAAAAGTAATATTTAAAAATAACAAAGGTCTCATTTCTGGAAGTTCAAGGCAAGTTCCCTTCTTAGAAATACATGTTCAGACCTCCAAGGCATGTTTTCACCAAAGTCATGGCAAAAAAAAATATTAAGAAATAATGCAAAATATGCTGGATTGGGATTCCCCAGAACCTTGATTCTGTTCCATGCCATGTTGTTGGCCTGCTGAGCAGCGTTAGGCAACTCTTCCCCTTTCTGTGTCTTGTTTTGCCTATATGTAAGAGGGGAGATAGTGGTACTCCCTGGAAATGCAGTTTAAGATCTGTGTTAAAATCAAGAAGTAAAAGATGACCATTATTAATAAATAGTACCATAGTATTATTAGTAGTAGTATTTATCTAGGTGCTTTTTTTTATGTTTATGCTGATTTCAAGAGGGCCTGTTCAAGGAACTCTGTGTGGGAACCAAGAAGAAAGCTAAGTCACTACTAGATCCAGTAGATGAGGAACTACCTGTCTGAAAATACGTAAGCCACAGGAAAGGCCTGGTCCTTTAATTTGTTTCAAAGTCCCACAGAAGTGATTGGGATTTTTGTCATCCTCACACAGCTAAGAGTAAGACCGTGGCACTTGGTGAAATGCTAGCACTCAGGAGACTGTTTTAAACCACTTTCAATTTTTGTTCCTACCTTTTTGGTTTCTTACAGAGATTTGCATCTCATAATTTGAAAGAAATGTTTTCTCCCTTGTAGAATCTTCCATTGCATTCCTTTTAGTTTTCTTAGCAAAAATACAGTTTCAAGCTTTCGATATGAGACCGTGACAAAGTGATTTTATAGACAGTACTGAAAGTGACTAAACTTGACAACAATTGTATTTTATGACAAACTCTGCTTTCATGTCCACAGCCTACTTTCCTATTATCAGCTGTGATTTTTTTTTTTTCACTTTTTCTCCCCTTCCTTTCCTCTCCCCTCCTCCGCCCATGACTTTTTTCCAAACGTGAGCAATTCTGTATCTCTGCACTGACTGGAAACAAATCCTTTTACCAGGAGTGCATTTTAATAGGCAGCATGCTTCACTTAAGTCACCAGAACCTTAAGTGTATAATATTCAATTTTTTACCAACCCAGGACCAAAGCTTTTTCTTGAGAGCGGTGTTCATAAGAGTAGTGGAAGAATTAGTATTACAGAACTAAACCAGATTAGGAGGGAATGTGAATTAGATTTGGTAACAGATGGTGCCGTGGAAATTAAAGGTGCTTTGCGAATGGAAGCGACAGCAGCTTGCCTCTTTTCCTCTCCTGTCTCTCTCTTTCATGCGCTTGATAGACGGGTATAAATCACAACAATCCCGTCTTGACAGCCAATTTCGAGAATTTGATCTGGTTAAAGACATGGCTTTCCTGCTCCACTCACTGAAACTGGCTGCTATTTTATTTTTATACGGCGCCTTGTCATATTTAGGAAAGTGGAATCACCTGCCTCCCTTTAATGAAATTTTCTTTAATTACAGTTTTAGCTCTTTAGTGTTAATTACTTTTCCATTCAGCCTGGGTTCTCAGGCTGTCTCATAGGAATGTATTTCTCTCCCCCACCCCACCTCCCTGCACTATTCACGCATATGCTTTCATTTTTCTAAAGATGCTTTTCGTTGTTGGAAGTTGTTGTCAGATCCATTATAATTAGATCCTAATTATCAAAATCATCATTATTGTGTAGGAAGAGGAAGCATTGTAAACAACTGTTAAAGTTATAGGATCTTGTTTGACAGAGGAGAAACCTTTCAGGATATACATAAATAGTAAACAAGCAAACAAAAACCCCTACTTAAAAACTCTGCCTGGGAAGCATATAAGAATCTGGATAGCAAACGCTCTCCTCAGAAGGAAAATCCACTCAGTTTATCTCTCCGTACCTATTCCTCCAGTCTCTAATCCCACATTTTTCAGAAAAGATCAGAATAAAATTCCCCTTCTACTGTTTGCTTATGTAAATACTCATCTTTGTACCTCTCATTCAGGTGTCCAGATACAAAAATCACTTCTCTGATGTGCGTCAGGACGGAGCTATACTTGCCTTAATACAATTACTTTTTTGCATTTAGGGCAGCAAGCGTAAGTGATGCGTGGAGATGCTTCTGCTATACTCTAAGAGTCTTCAGAGTGAAAGAGAAAAATTATGGACTGTATCTTAAAAAAAAAAAACAAACCCACAACAAACTCTTAAAGTAAGAGAAGATCCTTAGAGCTGGCAACTAACAGTTGGTAGAAATAAAGCTTCCTACTGGCAGTCAAATCAAATGTAGTAACAACTCAACGACTCCCTGCTGCTAGCTGACAGCATGGTGTAACACACTGGGACAAACATTCACTTAAACACTGATTGCAGGAAAATGTCATTTTCCAACTCACCACATAGCTTTTTGGTTGCGCGTGTGTGCGTCTATGTGTAGGGGACTTTTAAAGCTGGTGGCGTGTGGCTGGGAGGACAGGACACACTCGGCAGGCAGCTGAGTGAGGGGGTGGGAGAAGGATCACTTGCTTTATAAGTTTTAGTCTTGAGTCTTAAGACGCTCGCTCTCTGATACTATTTCTGGTGTGTTCTTTCTAATCGCTTCTCCAATTTAACGGAGCTTGGCTGGCAAATTATAATTCTTCTGTTACAAATCTGCAGAACTTCAGTGAGGGAGCTGGGTGGGGAGGCAGGTACACGGTGTGCACACACCTACACTCTGCCTTTTAGCATTGGAAGGAAATCACTGCTAGAAATTGTGAAAAATCTGATGAGGCAAACTTTGACTCTGTCTTGCAACTGGAGGCTTTTTTTTTGTCTTCTTTTTCCTTTTGGAAAGTGATGAATGACAGCTATGTCTCTGATCTGTAGCACTGGCTTTCTGACTGGTGCAAGTAACTGCTTTTGATGCTGTAATCATTTCAAAATAATCCCTCTTTAGAAAGCCTGTTATGTTCTTGAATAAATCTTTACTTACTTTTGTAGTTTTGTATTTTTCTCCCTTGAACCAGCTGAATGTAGCATTTTATTTTCTTTTGCCATTTCAGTTGATTTCTCTTACTAAAAAGAATACTAACAATTGATAATCAGATGACTCCTTGACACTTTACCATGTCCTCTGGGGGCTAGAGACATCAGGTGGGCTCCACCTGATACCACTGGAGTATAACCACAAGTAAAATGATGTTCCATCACAGAAAAACACCTGACTTCTTAACCAGAGATTTGCTGTGTTTCAACATGTGATATGAATTAAAGGTGTTAGGCTGCAGTTTGAAAAGAGTAATAAAATCTTACTCTTCCTGATCAATATGCTGATTTTCATACGATGAAACTAGGCCATTGTTCTTGTAGTCACATCACAACCTTTTGGTTGAAACTGGGCATGCGAAGTCTCTTAATGTGAGTTTGTGCAGCTCTCCAGACACTGAAGAGGTGACTCATCGGAGGCATGTTAAGTGCTGTAGCAACAAAAAATATGTAACATTAGACTAGAAATCAGTAAACGAGAGAAGGTAAGTCTAAGGTATTCTAGTGATATGGTTGTAACTTCAAACAATAGTCATGTTCTAACTGTGTAAAAATGTTAGAAACATGGGAAAAAAGAGAAACCTAAAGATTAAGTAGGAATATGAAGTATTTACTGAGGTTTAGGTTATATCAGAACCATAATATATACACAAAATACAAAAACATAATTTTTTTTATCTATAACTTTCAGGCATTCCAGAATGATTTTCATTTAAAGTGCCATCTACTTCTTGTGTTGCCTTCTCTTCAATATTTGCCTTTTTTTTTTTTAAAGTATTTGAAAACTGAATCGTCAGACCATACAAAAAAAGTAACTTCTTCTACTTGAAATACATGAAATCTGTAGAAGTAGGCAAGTCTTTTCTGCAGGAAACTTTCTGTGGTGATGGCCTGCTAGTAGTAGTGCATAGCACAGGTAGTAGCATGTTTGTTGCATACACGCATGCAGAAATAAAGGTCAGTTTTGTGATTTTTATAGCAGCTTTATTTTTTGCCTGTCAGTTGAAGGTTTGTTTTTGTAAGTGTGTTGCAGTGGCATATATTGGACGCATTGGACAACTGTGTTACTGAGGGCTGGCACCTCTTCAGATGTCTGGTGTTTTGGCTCAAAGGTGCAAGGTCTTTGAGTATTCTTCCCTGTTTCCTTTTTGTTCCCAAAAGAGTACCTGATGTAAAGAATAATCATTTTGCAATTCTGTTGGCTATAAGTGCTTCAGCTTTTACATTCAGAAGACTAATGTTATGGTCTGTCAAACCATAGGATCTGCATGCTACAGAGATTGTGCATGTCTAAGGATACATTTAATTAAACCAGCATTAGTGCATCTATACAGACTTATTAAAACACTTAGTTTGTCTCAATAATATTGATTAAATAGCAGTAGTTTGTTTAATCTAAGTGTATTTTTGCTATTACTACATTACTTCCAAGTAATCAGGGTAATAGTCATCATCAGTGAAATATCACGTTAGTTATGAAGTAATGTCATAAGAATTGATTTAGACTTGGCAGGAAAGGCAGGCTTTCTGTCGTATAGTGCCAAAGCCCGATTTGGATTATTAGAATGAGAGTTTTAAACGTAATTTCTGTTTGTATAAACAGGGTGTGTTTTATAGGCTTATAGGTTATTCCATATTCTGAGTATCCATTATATCAAGGAACACCTCAGACAGTTAATTATGCAAAACATCATGTAAGTAATTACACAGTATTATTATGCATTTAACAGTTTTATTGATTTGCCAGTTGCTCACTTACAGTATTTAGAGCTATAAACAAGAGATGCTCACCCTCACTTGAAATAGGTCCAAGGAAATGAGCTAAAGATAAATGACACTAGTATGCATTGTTGCATCAGATGTAATCCTTAAATGTAGAAGCTGTCAACAGTGATAATTTGCAACACATTGGGCTATCTCAGGATCATTTCCTTCTTGTTAACAAAGTTTATCAACCAGGGAGCACGGGGAATCAACTTGAAATAGAAAGAGAAGCAATAATGAATATTTACATACTGGGGGGGAAGGAGGGAAGGTTAAAATAATTCTGCCTCATTTTGGAGGGTCTGCAGTAGTTGCAAGTCAGCCACTTAAAAATTTTGCTTTGTAAAAGCAGCACAGAAAACAAAGTAAGTGCAGCCTCTCAGATTAGGTGCAAATGTGAGGGGCCTCAGATAATGGCTTGTTTTGTTAAACTAACAATGACTGCGCGGTAGTGCAGTCTTCCACTGCCTTGTGTGTAGGAAGTGCTTCAGCAGAGCTTGGTAGATTGCATACAGAGCAATAATAACTGTTTGGGAAGCTGGATCCTCTGTCAGCAATCATCAGCTAACTCAGGCCACTGCTGGTAACAACATGATGGCTTCAAGCATTTCTTCTTCTGTTCTGGCTGCTAGTGGCTATGACAGCTGCTCTGGAAGAAGTCATTGGCTTGCTTTGCTTGCCTTTACCAAGGTGAAGTGATGAAGGTTTCAAGAAAACGTAAAAGAAAGAAGAAATTACAAAAAACAATGAAACATTCAACATTGGTTTAAAATAAAACCCCTCAAACAAAAAAAAAAGCCACAAACACACCACAGCCGTTCTGTTTTGCACAGGGTACTTTACTGCATGGTTGTACATGTGTGTTCATTAATAAAGACCTAATGTGTAATAACAGTTCTGTTTGTGCATGCATGGGATAAGATTAGCAATACTTTGCAATTAATGATCTCATCCACTAGGTTAACCAAGCAGGCCTTACGATATTTCTTATTAAAAGAAGAAATCCTTTCTTTTCCTTCTCCCAACTAAGCCAGTGCACCTTAATGCAATGATGATATGTTAGACCCAGCAGTTGTCAAAGCATCGTATTACTGTGATGCCATAATGACACCCTGTCTCTGTAAAGTAGTCATGTTTTCTCAAATCACACGTTGCACCGTTGATTTCTGACATGACACTTCATTCAGTCACTTTCCTTTTCTTCAGCATCTCCATTCTCTGACAATAGCAGCTGGTGCCCATTTTCCTACTAAGTGATTCACATTTTGCCACTTTACTAGAGTGCAATTAGCTGAAGCAGAAAAAAATGCTGAATGTAAAGCAGCTCGACTGAAATTGTTACTCAGCTCTTTAACAGGACCCAGTGAAAGTCTTGAGGTGTTGTCGGGGGCAGTTGTGCAAGAAGCAACATTGTCATTTCTTTCCACAAATATTTTTTCCCTCTCACATTCAGAGAAGTGAGAAATTCAGAGAATTATGGGAAATCACTGGAACATGCTGTACTGTTGTTTGCTGTCTACTGATTTTGGTATAGACCTGTGAAATGATACTGAAAGTAAGCACAGTATTTGAGAGGAAATGTGGTTTTTATGGTCAAAGCAAGGAGCTGGCTTCCATTCCTGACTCTGCTACAGATTTACTGTGTCACCTAGACCAAGACTTTTTTTCATGCTTTGGTTTTCATAGTTAAAGTATGAGGATAACAAGTTAAGACCTGTTTGGTCAACTCCCATGTGAGTTAGAGGAATGTATCAGAGGCAAATCAGATGGATTGCGCTGTTAGCCTAAAAAGTACCTAGGTGAGCATAGTAACACCTGCCTTGCTGATGCTCCCACGTAGTAGCTGTCATTAAAAATGTCAACTTTTCCTACTTGAAAAGCAAGCATGAAATCTGTTAACGGGTTATGAAGTATTGGCATGTTATTTTGACCTCCTTTAGGTATTGGTAATAAGGGACGTGAGGGAAGAACAACTTTCTGAACCAGTTGCATGTATGCGTGGAATACAAAGAGCTCCCAGTGGCTCGAATGGGAAGGCTTT